>OY757017.1:111170501-111850205 GCA_963580285.1 Lucinisca nassula | reverse complement strand
CTGTCTGTCTGTTTGTCTGTCCGTCACAAAAACTTTAACCGACATGAAAATTGTCCCCGCGGGGGGCATTGGTCGCTTACAGTGACAGCTCTTGTTTTCTTATTTTAACTCGAAAACATGGGTTGTGCGTGCTCGCTAGAACCGCCTCATTGAGGCGGCTATAACGAGTACCCACAACCTATGTCCTGGAGCCGAAATAAGCAAAATAGTGAATAACCCTATAAATCCCAGTTTGCTCTATGTAATGTGGTGTTTAGAGAGATGAAGCAGATATACCAGGAAGGAATGAAACAGCGTCTATTTTAGCCCACCTGGGTATTCAAAACATTTTGGAAGGAATTAAGTTTCTTTACTTAATGGCCAAATTATATGACAAAGATATCATTAAAACAAATTAGCCTTACCTTCAATTTATTATTAAGGCATTTTTTCAGTGTATTAAACGATGGTGCGAATAGCATTTAAAAACCGTCACCCTCATTCGATGGGGACTTTAAGGCGTCACTTCTCCTTTAAAGAAGGCAAAAACACCACAAACGTTCTACTCTTCCTTATGTAAAGGTTTTGACAAGTTAACACTTGTAAACTCCGATTTACGTTTCATAAGGGTGTTATCATATCGAAGTGCAGTTTTTTTTTTTGTTTTTTTTTTGTTTTTTTTTTTTGGGGGGGGGGGGGGGGGGGGGACAGTTCTTGGCAAGAGACCTACTTTATTCTATAACAAAGTTAGGTTTATAATGTATTTCTCGCGAGTTTTCTATGTTGATCTGCGTCAGCACTCATTAAAAAATCAATGTATCGTTCACCATGTTCTTTATTAGATTCGGCTGCTGTTGCTTCCGCGCAGAGCTGAAACTGCTGAGAAACGGCTCACGACTAAGCCTGTCCAGAAAAAGTGGTGCGAGTCAGACCGCTCTTTAAACCCCAGCGGTTTCTTTGAGTGGTAGGGCTGCTGCTGCTGCTACTCCTACAACTACCACTGCTACTTCTACTCTAATTAACGTCCCCGCCCATCGAGGCTTGGAGAAATAGATTGGGCTGCACGGTGCTTCCACGTCGAGCTTAAACAGACCGTACTGGTAAACCACAAAGTGGTGGGAGTCGGACCGTCTTTACATATAAACCATTTTGGTAGCATTTGGTGGCAGGGCTTGAGATGTCATTTTATCTATTGACGGGTAAAAGTCCTTCACAATCAGAAGCAACGTCTCCAAAATGACCTAAATAGTGTTGACGGGGACTTAAAATCTCAGCACAAACAAACTTTGCTCTTTTCAAATCGGATCAACAAGGATTTGCCTTGCATGGATCTTTATGTAATGAACACGGCAGTCTGCTGGGTCACTGGTTTCATATTTTGTGTCATTTATACTAGTTAACGAAAACCGCACTTTTTTACGTATTCGGACTTGGTCCCCGCACATCGGGGCTTCGAGAAATAGATTGGGCTGCATGATGCTTCCACGCAGAGCTGAACCCGACCGCACATGAGTACTGGTAAACCTCTTAGAAGGTCTAAGGCAAAGTTGTGTGAGTCGGAATGTTCCATCAATAAAAACCATGTACGTTTCACTGGGTGGCAGGGCTTGAGATGTAATTCCATCACAATGTCTGGTAAAAGACCCCCAAAATAGGAAGCAGCCCCTCCAAAATAACCTAAATAGTGTTGACGGGAACGTTTCGGACTGCGCTATGTGAAAATGTTTTTGAGTGTATGCAGCTCAGATCAGCCAGTGCATTCATGTAGTCCGAAAAGGCTTTGCTATGTGTTGTATGGGTACCTGGAGATCTTGATCAGATGGCAACTTCGAAAGCCATCTGATCTGGATAATGCACTGTTTTCAAGATAGAGGTTGTCATTTTCCGCAGGATAAGGGTTAGAGGCTATTTTGCCAAGGTGATCCAAGCTATATATTTTTTTTCTAGATATTGATGCGAATATTGGGCAACTACTTAAGTCTTACACTTATTGCTCATTTTCCTCTTTTTTGTTTTGTCAAATTTTATTGTATTTAAGTTTCCAATTATATGTATGGACTAGTACCTCAGACTACGTAACCTGGGAAGAGACATGTATTTCTTTTATTATGTTTAGCGAACACGATATTAAGTTGTGCGAACAAGATATTATCTTGTGCCCACAAGATAATATGTTATTCGCACAACTAAATATCATGTGCGCACATTATACTATCTTGTTCGCACAGTATATTATCTTGTTTACACAACATAGATCTTGTGCGGACAACATAGTATCTTATGCGCCTGATTAAATTGTGCTAACTAACTTGTGCGAACAAGACAATATCTTGTACGCACGAGATATTATGTTGTTTGCACAAGATCTATGTTGTGCAAACAAGATAATATGCGAACAATTTAATAACTTGTGAGCACAAGATAATATCTTGTGCGATAGTATGTTGTCCACACAAGATATTAAGTTGTGCGAACAAGATAATTTCTTGAACGCACTAGATATGTTTTTTGCACAAGATCTATGTTGTGAAAACAAGATAATAGGCGAACAAGATAATAACGTGTGATTACAAGATAATATCTTGTGCGAACAAGATAATAAGTTGTGTGCACAATATTTTATGTTGTCCACACAAGATCTATGTTGTGCAAACAAGATTATTAAATAAATTGCTTGTCCCTTCCAGGGTTCCGTATGAGACTGATCGGTTGTTGAACACATACTATAGAAAAGAGTCATGTGCAATTTGGTTTGGTGTTACTGTACGAGTGTTTACAAATCAACCATTACCTTTATTTCTAAAATAAAACTTCAACATTGGATAAACTGGCAGCCTCGAATGCATTCCAAACCAAACCAAACAAGGTATTCATTATCATGTGATCAAACCTTTTTGAAGAAGTTGAAGACTTCAAGAAAGCGCAGTCAATCCATTACGATAATGTACACGTGTGAGCTAGTGCATTCTTTCATTCCTCTAAAAAGGCTACTTTATTTGTTATATGTTTCTTATTACGCCTTAATTGCAACCAGCGGGTCGGTATCTCTGCTGGTGGATGATTCGTTCGTCCCCGATGGTATTATCAGCTCTGTATCAGTTCCTAAGTGCTGAGATTGAATGCGGTGCTGACGTCAGAACTCAAATACTGATTTAAATAACTATATTATTGTTATACTTTTATTTCTTTTTGCTGAATAAAATTCTAATTTTTCTAAAACTAAGACTTGTCAGGTGAGACATGTATCTTAACGGATTTGGTTGCCACTTTTTGTTATATCTTTTTTTTGCAAGTCTCGCTACTTTGGACATCTCCTTCCTGATGCCCCGGACTTCGTGGAGTGTGGGCCATGTTTGCTGATGTTGGCTCGGTGCGGGACGCCTATATGTCCTAGGGTAGGCGTCTCTTGCATGATGCCTCCAGTTGACCTGTCTCATGAGGTACGTTGGTCGGTGTGTGCTCAAAGGCGGGGGGGGGGGGGTGCTGTGTTTGCCGGGTCTTGTCCATCATCCGTTTCGGTTTCAGAACTTTGGGGCTGAGACACACTGATGAACTGATGAAGATTAAATATCAGAAAGGCCTCTGTGTCATTACATGTGGTATAGTTACGCCTTAATTATACTCAGAACACAGGTTGTGATGCTCGTTAGAACCGCCTCATTGAGGCGATTGTAACGAATACCCACAACCTATGTCTTGGAGCAGAAATAAGCAAGATAGTGTATACCCCTGTAAAGCCTCGTTTTCTCTACATAAAGTGGGGTTTAGAGGGTATTCATTTCACGGACTAGTTAACATAATTAATAAAGAAAACCCTTGTGAAAACCTGTTGTTGCAGTTTGCGACCAGGTAGGACACAGACAGTCTAGAAAGAGTCTTGGAAACGTTTAGGTACCTTGCATTCTTAAACGCAACGCCAAATAATGATAAATCAGTATATTACATGCATAACAGAGAGATTGGCCCTATACTATGATTTCTACCATGATGACTTAACGGCCCCCGCCCATTGGGGCTTGAAGAAATAGATGGGCTGCATGATGCTTCCACGCATAGCTGAAACCTATCCGCACACGAGTACTGGTAAACTGCTTAGAGGATCTAAGCCTGCCCAGGCAAAGCGGTGCGAGTCGGCCCGTCCATGCTTATAAACCCTATTGGTTTCATTGGGCGGCAGGAATTGAGATGTCATTTCATCTCAATGTCGGGTAAAAGTCCCACAAAATTGGAAGCAACGTCTCCAAAATGACCTTTACAGTGTTGACAGGGACGTTAAACCTCAAATCAAACAAACAAAATGATGACTTAACTTTGCTAAGCAGAAATATTTCCTCTGAGCCCTTTAGCTGGAACTACTTTATATGAAAGATACAAGATACCGCTTTTGCGGTGAAATCGGTATATACAAACGCGGGAAAGTTTCAGTCCCGTCGACGTTATTCATTGCGTCATTGCAATGACGTCTGAAACGATATCAACATACGTTCATAATACGTGGCGTTTGAGTCGGATGCAACGCTGAAAAAAAGAAAACAGGGATATGGTCATTTAATAGAATGTTTGATCTCACAATTAATTTGTTGTATTACTAAACCCCTTTTTTATTTGTTTGGTTGGAGGTTTAACGTCTCCGTCAACACTTTAAAGGTCATTTATGAGACGTTGCTTTAAATTGTGTGGGACTTTTTCCCGACATTGAGATGAAATGACATCTCAAGCTCTGCCGCCCTATGAAACTAATAGGGTTTACAAGCATGGACGGTCCGACACTCGCAGCACTTTGCCCGGGCAGGCTTAGATCCTCAAAGCGGCTTACCAGTACTCCTAGGCGGATTGGTTTTAGCTCAGCGTGGAAGCATCATGCAGCCAATCTATTTCTTCAAATCCCGATGGGCGGGGGCTTTGTTTCTTCTTTTTTGGTTCAAAACTGTATAAAGCGCTTTCATAATGGCGCCCATCCAGTTTTTTCCCTCCCAGCTTCTGTAACACTATGCTGATTGAACCGTTAACCTGAGCTGTTCACAGTCAATTGAACGGGAATTCAGATCCAAAATTCGAGATCCAAACTGTCCTAAAAGTCTATGGAAGAGTAGTAAAATACATATTATTCATTTTTCCTGTTTTAAATATGGGATGTTTAAACCTCTGGAGGTAAAACAATCCGGTAAAGAAACTCGTGCTTCGCACTCGTTTCTTTATCGGATTGGTTTACCCCCCGAGGTTTATAAATTCTATATTTCGAATAGGAGAATGAATGATCTGTATTTATCATATGACGTCGCGTCTAAGAGTGTAATAACGCCATGTAATAAATTCCGTAATCCACTAGTGGATTACGAGTAAATATGCAAATTAGTAAGATGAGCCCCGTTGCGTTGCATGTACGACGTCCTTAACGACGTCGCGTTTACTAATAGCGGAATATTCATATCTTTGTAAAATAATCGTGAATAAAATGCGTTTTAAATGGCATATGATAAATAGAAGCGTGCATTCGTGCTCATGTATTATTGAATTCTTTAAACTCGTTGAGGAAAAGGGATAAATGCTCGGCAAGCCTCGCATTTTATCCCTTTTCTCAATTCATTTAATAAATTCAATAATACATGAACATTCATGTAAGATCCTCTTTTTATCCTATGACGAAGTTGATAAGCAGTGGATAACGTCGTGTAATAAAAATCGTATGACCACACGTGAAACAACACTTTAGCGGTAACGCTTTAGCGGTAACGCCAGGACGACGTCCATGTCAGCCATGCATTTATGTGGATTTTTTTGTCAAATTTAAGGGCGATGAAATCCAATTTAAAGTGTCCATATGATAAAAAGAACCTTACATGAGCGGTCATTTTATATGAAATGTATGAAACTCGCCAAAGGCTCGTTTATAAATTTCATATGAAATGACCACTCGTGTAATATCATCTTTTTAACATACGTTTGTGTTATCGAATTAAATAATGAAAAAATGCATCTGTGTGAGACCTAGTTTTCATATGAAGTGGGGTCTACAAGAGAAGTTATTACACGGACTTGGTACTTGATACGAGGGTAGGCTGAAAAGTTCTGAGCCTGACCAAGATCCAATGGTTTGTCCATGCTGAAAGTGCCTTATTTTTCAACATAGTCTCCCTTCCTGTCCACACACTTCCTCCAGCGATGCTGGAGTCCTTGGATCCCAGTTGTATAGAAGGTCTCATCTTGGTCCCTGAAAAACTCCTCCACAGAAGCTATCAACTCCTCGCCTGACCGATAATGCTGCCAAGCCAAGTGCTTTTTCATGTTTGGAAACAGGAAATAATCTGATGGAGCTAGATCAGGTGAATACGGAGGGTGATCGACAAGTGTGAAGCCACAGTCATGCGCAGCAGCCATTGCGACAACCGATTTATGAGCAGGCGCATTGTCCTGATGAAACAAGACCCCTTATGTCAATTTTCCGTGTCGTTTAGCCTTAATTGCTTTTCGCAATTGTTTTAGTAGATCTGCATAATACTCCCCATCAATTGTTCTGCCCTTTTGAAAGAAATCTATGAATATTATGCCCTTGGCATCCAAGAACACTGATGCCATCACCTTTCCTGCAGAGGAGACGACCTTTGCCTTCCTTGGAGGGGGTGAGCAAGGGTGCTTCCATTGCATGGATTGTCTTTTTGTCTGTGGCTCAAAGTGATGAACCCAACACTCATCCTGAGTGACAAAACGGTCAAGAAAACCATCTTGGTCTGCTTCAAAAATAGCCAAGTTGGCTTGTGACAGGTTAATAAAAATAAAAAATGTGTTCCTTTAAGAGCAATGAAAAAATTCATAAGAAAGAAGATGGGTCATACTTCGTAGTTTCGGCTAATAAAGCCTCATCAGTGACCCTGTAATGATCCGGCAAAGAAAGCCAGGGGAAACATACTGCAATTTTGCGAATTTCGAATAGGCAGTCGATTTAAAAACTGATATAAATCGAATGGCGGGGGCATAAAAAATAACCTGTCTAGAATATGAGTCTAAACCAATAATTTATTTCTGATTTCTCAGAATATTCACGCTGATCTCAAAGGACCAAAAGTAAAATATAAACTGCACTATGGTTGATGTACGGGGAGACGTTTTACGGCCGCCACACGGCACAACACCAGCTGCAGTGAAGGCAAATAAAAATCAAAAATGTATTCCTTTAAGAGCAATGAAAAAATTAAGTCTGGCCAACTTTTGGTCAGGCGTCAAAAGCCGTGGCACCCATCTGGCGGAAACCTTCGACATTCCTAATTCACTGTGTAGAATGTTCTCTACTCGTTCACGGGAGATGCCAACAGTGTTAGCTAACTGATTCACAGTTAAACGCCTGTCATCCATCACGGCCCTGTGCACTTGTCTGATGGTTTCCTCAGTTGTTGCCGTTGTGGGTCGTCCACACCAGTCATCATCTTCAAGGCTGTCCTTGCCATCTTAAAATTTGCTGCCAACCTTTTCACGGTTGCATACGAAGGAGCATCATCCCCTAATGTAGCAACCATATCGGCATGAATGCCCTTAGGAGCTAACCCATTTTTATGGAGGTACTTGATGACACCACGATGCCAGATTTTGTCCATTTCCTCAAAAACATGCTAGTATCAATTTTCAAAGTCTAGAATTTCTACGTTATTGCAGGTAAACTTAAACTCATTTGAGTCAAATCAAGTAATAAAGGTTTGGATTTAATGAATACAAAATTTCATGGCTGTTCGATGCCTGCTTCTTGGTCAGGCTCAGAACTTTTCAGCCTACCCTCGTAGTTTAAACGTCTGTGTCAAAATATCGTCGCCTGCGATACTCGCACTAGGTTAACATACTTCGTTCTTATTTCTGCTCAAAACATAGTATCTCATGTGTCTTCACCCCACCCATTGGAGCTGGAAGAAATAGATTAAGACTGGACTGCTCAGAGCTGAAACCGACTGAACATTCGAGTTTTCGTAAACCGCGTAGAAGGTCAAAGCCTGCCCAGACATATTGGTGCGAATCTGACTGAGCCTTAAACCCCTGCGGTTTCTTTGGGATGTTACAAATTTCCACATAATCGGAAACAACGTCTCCAAAATGACCTAAATAGTGTTGACTCGGATGTATGTATGACCGCAGCATAAATAAAAATATATAACATTGCAAAACTCACTTTGCCTACATAAAGTGGGTTTGTGGACTGAACAAATTATTTGTCTAAATCGCGACGGAAGTAAGGGCGAGGATTGTGGCCACGTAAAATCGATTTAAGCCTCCCAGTGGAAATCTTCCACTGACCGTTCCAAGGCGGCTCTTCTGTGGCGATTTATTTTATGTTGTTGTTTGTTACTTACTGTGTGTATCACTTGTGTCTTTTAGTTTCGGATGACCATATGGCCATTTTGTGGGAAAGTAACTGTCCTTATGGCCTTCCTTTGTTTAGGTTTCCATTATGGTCTGGTCGCTTAATGTTTGTATTTCTTTCCCTTTGGTGTCTTTTATGGGTGGAGTAAGTTAATTGTATCAATTCCTGATCTTTGTTTTACTTCTACTTTGTGAGTGGTTCAGTAAGTGAACTGGATAAAGTTTACAAATCAAGTGTGAACAAGAGCAACAATTCTGGCTGCGTTATAGTTCTGAGGTAATCTGTTCCTGATATATCTGAAACATGGATTTAAGTGAGACTGCTTTTAGTTGAATGTCGTCATATAGCATTATGATGATGACGACGACCATAACGGCCACGAGGACGACGATGATGATGAACCGTCATTTTGTAATTTGAAAATCCCGCTTTTCCCAGCTCATGTATATGCAGCGACAATCTACGTTTATTATGCAGCAGGAAGGAATAAAGGAGCGAAAGGCACAAGAAAAAAGTAACGGAAAAAAGTCACAGGTTTGGGTAGGAAATAAATAATGGAAGAAAAGTCAAAGAAATGGTTTTTATCTTGTTTTTCTTAGAATTGTTGGTGATAATCACAACCATTCATAATGTTAACAAGTCCGAGCAATGAACACCCCTCTAACCCCCATTTTATGAAGAGACTAGAAATGCGTCCAAAGGACACGGATGCCCCCGCGTGAAAATATGCCTATGTTCGTATTAATCCATAGAAAGTTATTGACGGTGTTTAAGTTTCGGACCCTTTTTTTCACATTTGACCTCTAAGTATGACATTGACCTTGGCCGTAAGGACCTTGGTTTTGTGTCAGACAGATTGTCTCATGATGCCCAACATTTCTGCCAAGTAATTTCAAAATCCATCCAGAATAAGAAAGTTATTGACTGCGTTTAAGTTTCGGACCCTTTTTGGAACTTTGACCTCTAAGTATGTCCTTGACCTTGGCGGTACTGACCTGGGTCTTGCACGTGACACATCGTCTCATAATAATTAAAAATTCTACAAAGTAATTTCAATATCCATCCCAAAATAAGTTATTGACTTCGTTTAAGCCGGCCCCCGCCCATAGGGGCTTGAAGAAATCTATTGGATGCATGATGCTTCCACGCAGAGCTGAATTCGGCCCGCACACTACTACTGGTTAACCGCTTAGAGGATCTAAGCCTGTCCAGGAAGCGCGGTGCGATGCGCACCGTCCATGCTAATAAACCCTATTCGTTTCATTGGGTGACAGGTCTTGAGATGCCATTTCATCTCAATGTCGGGTAAAAGTCCCACAAAATCGGAAGCAACGTCTCCAAAATGACCTTTACAGTGTTGACGGGGACGTTAAACCACAAATCAACCAACCAACTTTGCCTTTTTAAGTTTCGGACGGACGAACGGACTGACGGACAGTGGCAATGCTATATGCCCTTCCACCATTTTTCGAAAGGCGGGGGCATAAAAAGTAGGGCTTACAGGGGGTATTCGTATTTTTTTATATTTTGCTCCTCTTCGTGAAGCAATCTGATCTGGGTCTACACTGTTTACTGTTTGCCAAAAAAAAAGTATTTTTAAAAAAGTTTGTAAGAAGATGCAGCAGAGTGAATAAACAGTGATAAATAGGCAACAATTTCCAATTCAGGTTTTCTTGGTATCTTTAGGCCAAAGGGTTTGACACCGGTAAATGTCGGGTTTGCAGGTGTTGACGTTACTTTTATTTACTCATTATATATTTTGAAAATGGATGATTTCTATTTTTTCTATTTGTGACTTTTTTTTAAGTTTTATCTGTGACTTTATTTCCATTAGCCTTTTCCAGTGCCTTTCTTACCGAACAGCATCGCCAACCCCGACACAAGAAGGGACATTTCCTGTCCGATATTTACGAGGATTAAAACCAGAAAAGAAGACAAGAAAATTAAAACAATAAAACAAAATCAGTAAGAACAGAATGAAAGTTAAAACATCATTGAATGTGTGTGCTCACTCATGTATTTGCTTTGGATAAATGCTTTAGCCAAAACAAATGCATCAGGTTTATGAAAAAAACAAAAAAAAAAAAAACAAGAAGCATTTTGCATTGTTATATACAGTTCAATGCCTTAGTACAAAGGTCATTGTCTGCGTCGCGTGTTCGAGACGTTCGGAATAGTCTTGTCTCCGTATGACCTTAGTTGTTGATGGGACGTAAAACTCAAAATACACAAAAGGTCGATTGATAGGAAAGAATTATAGCATGACACGTTTGCGGTAGAGTGTCAAAACCTCAGCAACGCTCGTTATACACACGATTACGAAACTGACACCTGCTTTATCGACGATAATCATCACTAATCAGCCTGAACACAGCAAGGTCTACATTCGCGATGCGCCTTATGGGTATTTTTTTTTTTTTATTATTTTGTTCATTTTTTTTTACTGAATTGAGATTGAACGTCCCCGAAAACTCTAAAAGGGTCATTTTGGAGACG
Source organism: Lucinisca nassula (assembly GCA_963580285.1). Lineage (NCBI taxonomy): Eukaryota > Metazoa > Mollusca > Bivalvia > Lucinida > Lucinidae > Lucinisca > Lucinisca nassula. Next base: position 111,839,386 of record OY757017.1, on the reverse strand, counting down.
TTCCTTTCAATGCTGTAGGACTTTTACCCGACAAAGCTCAAGCCCTGCCGCCAAATGAAACCAAAAGGCTAACATGCACTGGACGGTCTGACTCACACCAATTTCCTTGGGCATGCTTAGTAGCACCCATTGTTTCTTCGTGCACCTAGTGAGGACTCCGATCAGACAACCCAGATGTTTAGGCTGATATGTGTCTTTGCTGGATGTAATAAGTGAAGAAAATGCATTGCCAGGACTCTTTTATACTGTCTCCAAATACATAAAAATAAATTCAAAAAAATAAATAATAATAAATAAATAAAAAAAAATGAAAATAATAAATATATAAAACTACAAAAGAAAATTTAATTTCGCAAATAATGTTTGATTAAAATAAGATCATTTTTACAAGGTTATTCGATGCACAGGCAAGTTAATATGAGGTAGTAAAAACTGGTCACAGGAAAAAAAATCACGGAAAAAAATTCACAAATAAAAAATATAGAAAAAAAAAATCAACTAATAAAAGATTGTACATTAATCAATTTTTCTGATGCCATGTTAAAGATGGTTGGTTATTGTCAATTAGTTCAGTGTTTATATAACTTGCTCAAAGGTGTGAATATTGGTCCTGTCAACCTAATTTGTTGCGTATACCCCGGTAAACCCAAACCTATATATAGAAAAATGGGGTTTACGGATTATCCATTACAGTCCTCATTTTTGCTTATAAATATAGATTGTGGGTACCTGTTAGAAGCATCTAACTGAGCCGGTTCGATTCAGCACCCACGATGTATATTTGTGACAGAAATAAGAAAAAATGCGTTCATCCGAAAAATGCTACTTCTAGCTAAGTTTAATCTCACGGGCGTATCATTACGCAAACACGCCTATACAAATACATTGCCACCTTTATCACCGAAAAAATAAAAAGTTCAAGATGAAAAATTGTGATATTTTTCTTATTTCTGCTCAAAATATAGATTGTGGGCACTCGTTAGCACCGCCTCATCGATGAGGCGGTGCTAACGAGTGCCCACAATCTATAGAGCAGGAATAAGAAAAATAAGGTTTACCCCGTAAACCCCAGTTTTACTATATAAAAGTGGGGTTCAAGGGGGGTCAAAATTATAAAGGCCTGTTTTCGTTATGTAATTGTAATGTAAAGACTCTTAAGTGTCTTAAAAGTTGGGAAACTCCGTGGTTAGTACTCGTTAGTCATTGCCAATATTCTGGATTCGAACTTATCAATAAGAACCTCATATAACACATAACAGTCATTATATGCCTTATTTTCGGTTCAAAAACATAGATTGCACCACCCCATTGAGGCTGTCTTAACAACGACCCATAGTCTATATTTAGGCTAAAATAACAAAGACTGTCAAAAGTTTCCATCTAACTTATGTTATATCTGACATGAAAGATGACATTTTAGCAGTGGCACGGGCGTAATACAGAAATGTGAAGACTCTAAGGGATCAACAAGGATGGAATACTCCGTTGCCTGTAGTTGTTCGTCGTTGTCAACACTTAATTTTGAATCATGCTTTTCAGTAAGCTACTCACATAACACTAATGAAAACATTATTCAAACAAATTTTGTGACTTGTTTTTCCGTGACTGTTTTTCCCAAACTTTTTTCCCCCTGTGACTTTTTTTCCTACATTCGTAAAAAACTACCACTGAACCACTGCGGATGATTCTAACGAGCACCCGCAATCTACATTTGCAGCCGAAATAATGAAAAATATCAAGCTTTTATAAATCAAAGCACTGAAGCACTTGTATCTGAGTCTAGGTAGGAAAATGATCCTGAACGGTAAGTAAACTGTTGACATTTCGCTTAACTTTTACAGTTTTACTTGTTTGATTTAAAGTTTAACGTCCCCGTCAACACTAACTTTTACAGACCTGCATTGTAAGATATTTGTATAGACCCTGATACGATATCGCGTACGTAAGCAAACACGGTAAACCATGATCAGACATCGCGTTCAACGGCGTCTGATCTGTGTCTACACTGTTTGTCAAACACAACACTTGATTCCAGTCCAAATTCTATAGATAACACTCTGACGCAATACTCTGACCTCAACGCGGCTATTTTCCTATAAATTTGTTAAAACCACGTGGACTTTAGCAAAGAAAACCTAATATCCATTATAACTTCGGGTCGTTTGACAAACAATCGACCAAAAATTGAATTTAATTGTTGAGATTTTGTTTGTTTGATCTGAGGTTTAACGTCCCCGTCAACACTGTAAAGGTCATTTTGGAGACATTGCGTCCAATTTTGTGGGACTTTTACCCGACATTGAGATGAAATGACATCTCAAGCCGTGCCACCCAATGAAACCCATAATGTGTCTAAGCATGGACGGTCCGACTCGCATCGCATTGCCTGGGCAGGCTTAGATTATCTAAGCCGCTTACCAGTACTCGTTTACGGGTCGGTTTCAGCTCTGCTTTGAAGCATCATGCAGCCCATCTATTTCGTCAGGCCTGATGGGCGCGGGCAGGATTAATTTTTGTGATACAAAAGTATTCGCCGGCCTCTATAGCTCAGTGGTACGCACGTCTGACTGCTGATCAGGAGGACGCGGGTTCGATACCTGCTGGGGTCGGCAACATTCTTTCGGTAAGATTTATCATGAAATCTAGCGGATAGCCAACAGGACAGTAACTTTCCCACAAAATTGCTATTTCGAGCGTAGTGCACACGGTTATACATGTATATGGCTAAATATGTAACCCAACTGCGTTTGCTTTAAAATTCTTAGCGTAGCGTATACCTTGCAAAAACCCGTACGAAAAGAAACGCACTAAAACGTCAATACGTATAAAAACGTAAAAAGCAGTATAGCGCGATAATACGCATAACAATCGGTTTCCTACGCCTTAATATATTTGCTACGTTTTATTACGTTTCAGGTTTTTTTTTTTTTTTTTTTTTTTTTGGAGTTATTGCTTGGTATCGCTTCCCTACAAAACGGCGCAAAATTAATGTACATGTAGTAAAGCATAGCCCTCACTACGTAGCGGTGAGACTGAGGCTTTACTCCGTAACGTAGAGGCATACACGTTTACGAAATTCGCGGATGTATGGCACTAGAGAAGACGAATAAAAACAAGGATTTTTTTTGAATTTTTCATGAACGTAATGTTTGTGGGGCGACATATATAAAGGGTATTGTGGGGCTTTATATATGTATAATATATACATACCTCATATCTGGGTTGGTATTGTGGGGCTCTATATATGTTTAATATATATATGCCTCATATCTGGGTTAACATTTTCTACCACTTAACTAGGTAAAAAATGTATAGATATAGAGATCAACGATATCTGGCTTGCGTAATGGAACTAAACAAAACACATAAAACGAAGGATTTACATTTTCGTGAACATTATGTTTGTGGGGCGACATATATAAATTGCATTGTGGGGCTTTATATATATATAGTATATATGCCTCTTATCTCGGTTAAAATTTTGCGCCACTTATCTCGGTTTAGACACGACCACCCCATATCATGACCAATTTATATATATATATATATATATATATATATATATATATATATATATATATATATATATATATATATATATATATATATATATATATATATATATATATATATATATATATATATAGAAATTGGTCATGATATGGGGTGGTCGTGTCTAAACCGAGATAAGTGGCGCAAAATTTTAACCGAGGTATGAGGCATATATACTATATATATATAAAGCCCCACATTGCAATTTATATATGTCGCCCCACAAACATAGTGTTCACGAAGAAGTAAATCCTTCGTTTTATGTGTTTGGTTTAGTTCCATTACGCATGCCCGATATCGTTGATCTCGATATCTATACATCTTAAACGTAGTTAAGTGGTAGAAAATGTTAACCCAGATATGAGGCATATATATTAAACATATATAGAGCCCCACAATACCAACCCAGATATGAGGTATATATATATTATACATAATATATAAAGCCCCACAATACCCTTTATATATGTCGCCCCACAAACATTACGTTCGCGAAAAATACAAAAAAAATCCTTATTCGCCTTCTCTAGTGCCATACACTAGCGAATCTCGTAAACGTGTGTATGCCTATACATTACGTAGTTCGGAGTAAAGCCCCAGTCTCACTGTCACGTAGTGAGGGCTATGCTTTACTACATGTACATTAATTTTGCGCCGCTTTGTAGGGAAGCGATGCCAAGCAATAACTACAAAACCCACTGAAACGTAATAAAACGTAGAATAAAACGTAGCAAATATATTGAGGCGTAGGAAACCGAAGGTTATGCGTATTAACGCGCTCTACTGCTTTTTACGTTTTTAAACGTATTGCCGTTTTAGTGCGTTTCTTTTCGTACAGGTTTTGGCTTGGTATACGCTACGCTAAGAATTTGAAGCAATTGCAGTTGAGCCACATATTTAGCCGCACCACGCAATTTTGTGGGAAAGTAACTGTCCTGTTGGCTATCCGCTATAGATTTCATGATCAATCTCACCGAAACTTTCGGTATCAAACCCGCGTCCTCCTGATCACCAGTCAGACGTGCATCCGACTGAGCTATCGAGGCCTGCGAATACTTTTGTATCACAAAAATTAATCCTGCCCGAGCCCATCGGGCATGACGAAATAGATGGGCTGCATGATGCTTCCACGCAGAGCTGAAACCGACCCGCAAACGAGTACTGGTAAACCGCTTAGAGGATCTAAGCCTGCCCAGGCAAAGCAAAACACGAGTACTGGTAAGCGGCTTAGAGGATCTAAGCCTACCCAGGCGAGTCGGACCGTCCATGCTTAGAAACATTATGGGTTTCATTTCATCTCAATGTCGGGTAAAAGTACCACAAAATTGGACGCAACGTCTCCAAAATGACCTTTACAGTGTTGACGGGGGCGTTAAACCTCAAATCAAACAAACAAAACAAAAATCTATAGAATTTGGACTGGAATCAAATGTTGTGTTTGACAAACAGTGTAGACACAGATCAGACGCCGTTGAACACGATGTCTGATCATGGTCTACAGTGTTTGCTTATAGTACGCGATCTCGGATCAGGGTCTATACAAATATCTTACAATACAGGTCTGTAAAAGTTAGTGTTGACGGGGACGTTAAACTTCAGATCAAACAAGTAAAACAAAGGGAAATGTCAACAGTTTACGTTACTTTTCCAACCTAGACTCAGATAAAGTGCTTCAGGGCTTTGATGTATAAAAACTTGATATTTTTCATTATTTCGGCTGCAAACGTGGATTGCGGGTGCTCGTTAGAATAATCCGCAATCTGTAAAATGTATGGTTCAATTGTAGTTTTTACGAATGTAGGAAAAAAAGACACAGGAAAAAAAAATACAGTTTTGGGTAGGAAAACAGTCACGGAAAAACAAGTCTCAAAATTTGTTTGAATAATGTTTTTATTAGTGTTATGTGAGTAACTAACTGAAAAGCATGATGATTCAAAATAAGTGTTGACAACGACGAACAACGACAAGCAAAGGAGTATTCCATCCTTGTTGATCCCTTAGAGTCTTCACTTTTCTGTAATACGCCCTTGCCACGGCTAAAATGTCATCTTTCATGTCAGAAAGTAATGGAAACTTTTGACATGCTTTCTTATTTTAGCCTACATATAGACTATGGGTCGTTGTTAGGACAGCCTCAATGGGGTGGTGCAATCTATGTTTTTGAGTGAGTGAGTGTTAGAATTTTACGTCCCACCAACAGCTAAGGTCATATGGAGACGGGATCTCGGTTTAAAGATGTTGGCTCGGTGGGGGACGCCTATAGGTTCTCTGGTAGGCGTCTCTTGCCTGATGCCTCCAGTTGACCTGTCTCATGAGCTACGTCGGTCGGTGTGTGCTCGGAGGGGGATGTGCTGTGTTTGCCGGGTCTTGTCCAACATCCGTTTCGGTTTCAAAACTTTGGGGTTTAGACACACTGATGAAGATTAAATATCAGAAAGGCCTCTGTGTCACTAAATTTGGTATAGTTACACTTTAATTGCAACCACTGGGTCGGTATCTCTGCTGGTGGATGATTCGTTCGTCCCCGAGGGTATCATCAGCTCAGTGTCAGTTCCTGAGTGCTGAGGTTGATCTTTCGGACGGTGTTGACGTCAGTACTCAAGTACTGATTTAAATAACTATACTATATCTTTAATTTTTGCAGTATAAATTTCTAATTTTTCTAAAACTAAGACTGACTTGTCAGGTGGGACATGTATCTTAGCGGATTTGGTTGCCACTTTTTGTAATATTATAAATTTTGCAAGCCTCGCTACTTTGGGCATCTCCTTCCTGAAGCCCGGGACTTCCATGGAGTGTGGACCATGTTTGCTGATGTTGGCTCGGTGGGGGACGCCTATAGGTTCTCTGGTAGGCGTCTCTTGCCTGATGCCTCCAGTTGACCTGTCTCATGAGCTACGTCGGTCGGTGTGTGCTCGGAGGGGGATGTGCTGTGTTTGCCGGGTCTTGTCCAACATCCGTTTCGGTTTCAAAACTTTAGGGTTTAGACACACTGATGAAGATTAAATATCAGAAAGGCCTCTGTGTCACTAAATTTGGTATAGTTACACTTTAATTTAAAGACTCATCCGAAAGTCTGGAGAAGCCCGGGATCGATCCTGCGATCCCTGGTTTTACAAGGCGAGTAGCGTAACCACTACACCACGGAGGCTTCTAATCTATGTTTTTGAACCGAAAATAAGGCAAATATGACTGGTATGTGTTATATAAGGTTCTGATTGATAAGTTCGAATCCAGAATATTGACAATGACTAACGAGGACTGACCACGGAGTTTCCCATCTTTTAAGACCCATAAGAGTCTTCACATATATTTTTTATTTGTGATTTTTTTCGGCGTCTTTTTTTCAGTGATTTTTTTCCTGTGACCAGTTTTTACTACCTCATATTAACTTGCCTGTGCATCGAATAACCTTGTAAAAATGATCTTATTTTAATCAAATATTATTTGCCAAATTAAATTTTCTTTTGTAGTTTTATATATTTATAGATATTTATATATTATTATTTTTTGTTTTGTTTTTATTTTTTTTTTTTTTTTTGGGGTGGGGGGGGGGGGGGGGGTATTTATTTTAATGTATTCGGAGACAGTATACAAGAGTCCTGTCAAAACATTTTCTACACTTGTTACATCCAGCAAAGGCACAGATCAGCCTATACATCTGCGTTGTCTGATCGGAGTCCTCACTAGGTGCACGAAGAAACAATGGGTCCTGCTAAGCCTGCCCAGGCGAAGCGATCTGAGTCAGACCGTCCAGTGCATGTGAGCCTTTTTGGTTTCATTGGGCGGCAGGGCTTGAGCTTTGTTGGGTAAAAGTCCCACAGCGTTGGAAGCAACGTCTCCAAAATGACCCTTATAGAGTTAACGGGGACGTTCAATCTCAGTACAGTAAAAAAAAAAAATAATAAAAAATAAAAAAACTATCAATAAGGCGCATAGCGAATGTAGACATTGCTGTGTTCAGGCTGATTAGTGATGATTATCGTCGATAAAGCAGGTGTCAGTTTCGTAATCGTGTTTATAACGAGCGTGGCTGAGCTTTTGACACTCTACCACAAACGTGCCACGCGTTAATTATTTCCTATCAATCGACCTTTTGTGCATTTTGAGTTTTACGTCCCACCAACAGCTAAGGTCATGCGGAGACAAGACTCGTCCGAACGTCTCGAACACGCGACGCAGACAATGCATTAAACTATATATTACAATGTAAAATGTTTCTTGTTTTTGCTTTTTTTTTTTCATAAACCTGATAAATTTGTTTTGGCTAAAGCATTTAGCCAAAGGAAATGCATGAGTGAGCACAAAGATACAATGATGTTTTAACTTCCATTCTGTTCTTGTTGTTGTTTTAATTTTCCTGTCTACTCAAGTTTTCTGGTTTTAATCTCCTCGTAAATATCGGGCAGGAAATGTCCCTTCTTGGGGTGGGCGGAAAGAATGGCACAGGAAAAGGCTAATGGAAATAAAGTCACAGGTAAAACTTAGAAAAAAAAATGTCACAAATAGAAAAAAAAAAGAAATCATCCATTTTATAAATATATAATGAATATATAAAAGTAACGGCAACGCCTGCAAATCCGACATTTCCGGTGTCAAACCCTTTGACCTAAAGATACCAAGAAAACCTAAATTGGAAATTGTTGCCTATTTATTCACTCTGCTGCAGCTTCTTACAAACTTTGTTTAAAAATACATTTTATTTTGGCAAACAGTAAACAGTGTGGACCCAGATCAGATTGCTTCACGAAGAGGAGCAAAAATATGAAAAAATACGAAAACCCCCCGTAAGCCCTACTTTTTATGCCCCCGCCTTTCGAAGAATGGTGGGAGGACATATAGCGTTGCCACTGTCCGTCCGTCCATCCGAAACTTATACGAAGTCAATAACTTTCTTATTTATGGATGAATTTTGAAATCCGATCTTCATCAAACTCGCAGATAACCAGGAAGGGCTTACAGTCTACGTCGAGTTCGAATATGGGCTGCACGGGACAAACAGCTTTGGTGTTACCTGTCCTTGAGCATAAATATAAGTGAAAAATGGTGTCTCCAGCTTTTCTCAGTAGTTTATGATCTGATCTTTTTGTCTCACCTGAGCCGAAGGCACACTAGGTGAGGTTATAGTATAGGTAGGCATCCGTCGTCCGTCCATCCATCCGTCGTCCGTCAATCGTCCACACCTTTGAACTTGAATATCTAAGTGACTAGCTGGCCAATCCCAATCAAATTTTATGTGCAGTATCACTGGGTTGGGGGATTGACTGCATTAGGTTTTGGACCAGTTTTGAAAAATGTTCCAATAACTTTTAATGGGGAAAACGACGTCTCCACTTTTTCTCAGCCATTTCTGATCCGATCGTCATCAAACTTGCAGATAACCAGGAAGGGCTTACAGTTTACGTCGAGTTCATATTTGGGATGCATGGGACAAACAGTTTTGGAGTTACCTGCCCTTGAGCATAAATATAAGTGAAAAATGGTGTCTCCAGCTTTTCTCAGTCGTTTATGATCTGATCTTTTTGTAACGTCATACACGAGAACAAGCATAAAATCTTGGACGTGTTCGAATTTGGCACGAATCTGACGAGCGGGTTTTTTTTTTCAGTTACATCCCCTTTTTTCAGTTACATCCCCTTGAGCGTGAAAAAAGTTTTCCAATAGACTTAATGGGGAAAACGACGTCTCCACTTTTTCTCCGCCATTTCTAATCCGATCTTCATTGGACTTGCAGATAACCAGGAGGGGTTTACAGTCTACGTTGAGTTCAAATGTAGGCTGCACGGGACAAACAGCTTCTGAGTTGCATGCCCTTGAGCATAAATGTAAGTAAAAAATGGTGTCTCCAGCTTTTCTCAGCCGTTTATGATTGGTTCATTTTGTAACTTTTGGTAAAGAGGACAAGCATAAAATTTCAAGCGAGTTCAAAGTTGACTTGAATCTGACCAGTGGTTTTAATTTCCAGTAACATCTTGAGTGTGAAAGAGTTTCCCATAAACTAACAATGGGATAACGACGTCTCCATGCAGATAACCAGGAGGGGCATACAGTCTATGTTGAGTTTGAATTTGGGTCACGCAGGTCAAATGACTTCTGAGTTACCTGCCCTTGGGCATAAATATTAGCGAAAAATGGTGTATCCAGCTTTCCGCAACCGTTTTTGATCTCATCTTTTTTTGTCACTTTTGGTCAATTGGAATAAGCATAACATCTCTAATGAGTTCGATTTTGGCTTGAATCTGACCACCGGATTTCCAGTTACATCCCGATGAGGGTGAAAAATTTTCCCATAGACTTACAATGGGAAAACGATGTCTCCAACTTTGCTTGGCTATTTCTAACATGACCTTCATCAAACTTCCAGATAACCAGAAGGAGCTTACAGTCAATGTTTAGTTCGAATTTGGACCGCATGAGACATCGATAAAAACTCGGACGAGTTCGAATTTGGTTTGAATCTGACCAGCGGTTTTCCAGTTACATCCCTACATCCCCTTGAGCGTGACAAATTTTCCCGTAGACTTATAACGGGGAAAACGACGTCTCCACTTTTTCTCAGCCATTTCTGATCCGATCGTCATCAATCTTGCAGATAACCAGGAGGGGTTTACAGTTTACGTCGAGTCCATATTTGGGATGCATGGGCACACAGTTTGGGAGTTACATGCCCTTGAGCATAAATATTAGTGAAAAATAGTGTCACCAACTTTTCTCAGCCGTTTCTAATCTGATATTTTATGAAACTTTCAGTAAACGAGAACAGGCATAAAACCTCAGATGAGTTTTGTTTGATTTGAGGTGTAACGTCCCCGTCAACACTGTAAAGGTCATTTTGGAGACGTTGCTTCCAATTTTGTGGGACTTTTACCCGACATTGAGATGAAATGACATCTCAAGCCCTGTCTCCCAATGAAACCAATAGGGTTTCTTAGCATGGACGGTCCGCCTCGCTTCGCGGTTCCTGGACAGGCTTAGATCCTCTCAGCGGTTTACCAGTACTAGTGTGCGGGCCGGATTCAGCTCTGCGTGGAAGCATCATGCAGCCCATATATTTCTTCAAGCCCCTATGGGCGGGGGCTTTCAGATGAGTTTGAATTTGGCTTGAATCTGACATTAGGTTTTGCAGTTACAGCCCTTAAAGTGCGAACAATTTTCCCATAGATTTACAATGGACAAACGACGTTACCAACTTTTCTCCGCCATTTCTGATCTGATCTTCATCAAACTTGCAGATAATCAGGAGAGACATTCAGTCTACATAGAGTTTGATTTTTTTCGGCTGCACGAGACAACCAATTTTGGAGTTACCTGCCCTTGTTTATTGATTTGAGGTTTAACATCCTTGTCAGCACAGTGTAGGTCATTTTGGAGACGTTGCTTCTAGTTTTGTGGGACATTTGCCCGACATCGAGGTGAAATTATATCTTAAGCCCTTTCCACCCAGTGAAACCAATAGGGTCATTATGCATGGACGGTGTCCAACTGGCATCACTCATCCTGGGCAGGCTTAGAACCTGTTTACCAGTACTCATGTGTGGTTGGTTCCAGCTCTGCATAGAAACACCATGTAGCCCAGTCTATTTCTTCAAGCCCCGATGGGCATTCTTAAAACATCAATATTAGAGTTTCTGGTACACAGGTGAGCAATATAGGGCCATTTGGCCCTCTTGTTTATTCCTGTGACATTTTTCCCTACATTCGTAAAAACTACCATTGAACCATACATTCTACAGATTGCGGATGATTCTAACGAGCACCCGCAATCTACGTTTGCAGCCGAAATAATGAAAAATATCAAGTTTTATAAATCAAAGCATTGAAGCACTTTGTTTGTTTGATTTGAGGTTTAACGTCCCCGTCAACACTGTAAAGGTCATTTTGGAGACGTTGCTTCCAATTTTGTGGGCCCGTTACCCGACATTGAGATGAAATGACATCTCAAGCCCTGTCGCCCAATGAAACCAATAGGGTTTATTAGCATGGACGGTCCGCCTCGCACCGCGGTTCCTGGACAGGCTTAGATCCTCTAAGCGGTTTACCAGTACTAGTGTGCGGGCCAGATTCAGCTCTGCGCGGAAGCATCATGCAGCCCATATATTTCTTCAAGCCCCTATGGGCGGGAGCGGATATCTGAGTCTAGGTTGGAAAATGATCCTGAACGGTTACGTTAACTGTTGACATTTCGCTTAACTTTTACAGTTTTACTTGTTTGATTTGAAGTTTAACGTCCCCGTCAACACTAACTTTTACAGACCTGTAGTGTAAGATATTTGTATAGACCCTGATCCGATATCGCGTACTGTAAGCAAACATTGTAGACCATGATCAGACATCGCGTTCAGCGGCGTCTGATCTGTGTCTACACTGTTTGTCAAACACAACACTTGATTCCAGTCCAAATTCTATAGATAACACTCTGACGCAATACTCTGACCTCAACGCGGCTATTTTCCTACAAATTTGTGAAAGCCACGTGGACTTAAGCAAAGAAAACCTAAAACCCATTTTTAATTTGGGTCGTTTGTCAAACAATCGAACCAAAAATTGAATTTAATTGTTGAGGTTTTGTTTGTTTGATTTGAGATTTAACGTCCCCGTCAACACTGTAAAGGTCATTCTGGAGACGTTGCGTCCAATTTTGTAGAATATTTATCCGACATTGAGATGAAATGACATCTCAAGCCGTGTCGCCCAAAGAAACCCATAAGGTTTCTAAGCATGGACGGTCTGACTCGCTTTGCATTGCCAGGGCAGGCTTAGATCCTCTAAGACGCTTACCAGTACTCGTGTTTTGCTTTGGCTGGGCAGGCCTAGAGTCTCTAAGCGGTTTACCAGTATTCGTTTGCGGGTCGGTTTCAGCTCTTCGTGGAAGCATAATGCAGCCCATGTGTTTCGTCAGGCCCGATGGGCGCGGGCAGGATAAACTTTTGTGATACAAATGTATTCGCCGGCCTCGATATCTCAGTCGGATGCAATGTAAATGTAGGGACTTGGACAAGTCTAGTCTGGCTGGTGATCAGGAGGACCCGAGTTCGATACATGCCGGGGTCGGCATCATTCTTTCGGTGAGATTGATCATGAAATCTAGCATGTAGCCAACAGGACAGTTACTTTCCAACAAAATTGCTATTTGGAGCGTAGTGCACATGGCTATATATAGCCAAATATGTGACCCAGCTGCGTTTGCTTAAAAATTCTCAGCGTAGCGTATACCTAGCAAAAACCCGTACGAAAAGAAACGCACTAAAACGTCAATACGTATAAAACGTAAAAAGCAGTATAGCGCGTTAATACGCATAACTTTCGGTTTCCGACGCCCTAATATACTTTCTACGTTTTATTACGTTTCAGTGGGTTTTGTAGTTATTGCTTGGTATCGCTTCTCTACAAAACGGCGCAAAATTAATCTACATGTAGTAAAGCATAGCCCTCACTACGTGACAGTGAGACTGGGGCTTTACTCCGAACCACGTAACGTAGAGGCATACACGTTTACCAAATTTCCCGTCTGTATGGCACTAGAGAAGACGAATAAAAACAAGGATTTTTTTGTACTTTTCGTGAACGTAATAATTGTGGGGCGACATACATAAAGGGCATTGTGGGGCTTTATATAAGTATAATATATATATGCCTCATATCTGGGTTGGTATTGTGGGGCTGTATATATGTTTAATATATATATATGCCTCATATCTGGGTTAACATTTTTTAGAGAACTGAAAGAGAGCTCTATTTCACACAGATGTGTTTTCGTTATGTCTGAACAATTAGCAATGTGCATTCCTACAATAATTACACTTTGAGCGGATATGAGTAAAACTGAATATCGTTTGTTTGTTTGATTTGAGGTTTAACGTCCCCGTCAACACTGTATAGGTCATGTTGAAGACGTTACTTCCAATTATATGGGATTGAAAAGACATCTCAAGACCTGTCGCCAAATGAAACCAATAGGGTTTATACGCGCTTTGCCTGGGCAGGCTTAGATCCTCTAAGCGGTTTTCCAGTATTAATGTGCAGTCAGTTTCCGCTCTGCGTGGAAGCATCATGCAGTCCATCTATTTCTTCATGTCCGGATCGGCGGGGGTCGAAATTGAATATCGTGAAAAATAACTAAATAATGCATTTCAACCAATGAAAGTCTTACAGACCCGGTACTCAATTATAAGCATGTTAGTTAAATGACCCTACTGTCCAGCGGAGGATCACTACTGGTGAGATAAGACCATAGATAATTTGACCAGCCAATGCTAGTGTAAGGAACAGCAGCATAAACTCCTTAGGTAGAGACGATTTATGATCGGAGAAAAGCAATCGTTAAAAGCCTTTATTGAGTGTGCAAATTGTATGGCCATTGAAATTGATAATGCTTAAAATTCATTGTAAACAATATATCAGCAGTTATTGTGAACCCATGAGTTTGGAGTGGTCCATTTCCAATTATAGGGGTGTCGGGTGTTTTTTTTTTTGTGTGTGTGTGTGTAGAAAGTTTAACAAAAATGTAAGTACGCTAAGCAAAGAATGTAAACTGAGATCAGACACCGCGTTGTGCGACATCTGATCTGGTTCCACACTGTTTGCCAATGACCCAAAAAAGACCGCTAGTCATACATGCGTTAAAGTTTTATATTTCTTCCAAATTTCTAGTTTAAGTAGAGTAGTTAAATTGTTGCGGAAAGTGTTCATTTGCTTTCCGAAAAGTTCATAAAATCTGAACAGTCATGGAGTGGTCAAGAATATTTACCACTTTTATACCAAGAGTGTATATACGGGTGTGTGCATGTCTTTCAGTTTGCAGAAACATAAGTAAGGCGATTCTGACAATATCCGAACAGTTCTAAAGGTGATCTCAATAATTAAATTTTGCTACAGAATAGAACAGAATATATTTTATTTGGTACTGTAGGCCTCCGGACCATAATACAACATACACACACAAACCGACCACAGAGCTACTTTGTTGATTTCCAGACACTTCGGCCCCACTACCACCTCGGCCCCTAGACAGGTCGGCCCAAAACCAAGTCGGCCCTAGACACCTCGGCCCTAGTCACCTCGGCCCTAGACACCTCGGCCCCACTGTCACCTCGGCCCCTAGACACCTCGGCCCCAAAGACACCTCGGCCCTACTTTTGATACCTTTTAAGGTATGGGCATGTATATCATGTTAAAATCGGCCCCGCTCATCGGGACTTCAAGAAACCGACAGCCTGTGACATGATTACTGGTAAACCGCTTAGAGGTTCTAAGCCTGGCCAGGAATAGCAGTACGAGTCAGACCGTTCACTACTCTGAGTACACTCTTAAGGACAGCTTGAGTCAGCATCACGAAAAGTGGGGTTAAGCTGGTTGTTCTAATTGTGAATATTTGATACTGATAGTCAATGAGCCTTTTCTACAAAAATATATAGGGCCATGAAGACTTTGCACTCAGTGCATATCCAGATCCATCTGATATGGATCTACACTGTCATTCAGTCTGCGAATTTTAAATGAATACAATATACATGTATCAAGTAATTTGAGGGTCTGAAATGTGACTAATAAATAAATAAATAAATTATACAGTATAGTTGTTACTGGCCGTCTTTAAATATGAGCTGAAATAACAATCAAATGGGAATTTCAAAATGTGTGAAAAATTATAACAATGGAAACATACTGAGCAATTCCTACAAAAATACGAGTAGAGAAGACTTTGCGCACAGTGCACATCCAGATCTACTCTGTTTGCCACTAATATATACATATAGTACACATGTATCAAGTAATTTGAGCGGCTGATAGTCAGAAATGTGACTAATAAATAAATAAATAAATTATACAATTTACTCGTTACTGTCCGCCTTTAATATGAGCTAGAATGACAATCAAATGTGTGAAAATTGATAACAATGATCTGTTTATCATCAAGGATCTCTTTATTGGGGAAAGGGATTAGTAACGCCTGGTTGTTTATTGAGCTTCACACTTTACTAACTTAAATAATTAGTTGTTCTTGTATAACTTTTTGCTAAATAGTGTACTAACCTGAAATTCATTAATTTCCGCTGAACACGATAATTCTTATCTTTGCAAACAGTGTAGATCCTGATCATATTGCTTCTGCCATCTGAACCGATCTGTACCGCTTTACATGCAGTTTTTGAATTGCAAGCATACATTAAATTAATTAGTTTACTTACGAGAATAGTTCTAGTTCTGCGAATCTGAACACTGATAATTACCTAATAAATAAATAAATAAATAAATAATAAAAAAATTGTGTGTTTGTATTGGAGTTTAACGGCCCTGTCAACATTGTTTTAGTTGGTTTTCGAGCCGGGCAGTTTACCTATCCATACTTATCCTGGGCGGCTTATACGTAAGCGGTTAACCAATACAGTGCACCTGTTTTTCGCCAGAAAGTGACAACTGCCCTTCTTGAAACAGCAGAAGGGAGAGAATGACCGACAAAAAAAGGTTTCATAATCATTCTCCACGAAAGAAAGTTTGCCGACCCCGGTAGGTATCGAACCTGCGTCCTCCTGATCACCAGTCAGACGCGCATCCGACTTAGCTACCGATGCCAAAAAATAAATTAATATATGAATATGTTAACAAATATAAGATTATCCCCCATCATCACCATGATTGGCGAAACCGAGGAATGATTTTTTTTACGGCCCCATCCACCTATCAATCCAGATTTCCATCAAATTAATAAGGATAATTAGGTATCATGTTCTTATTGAAATTAATTTAAAAAGTATTTTAGCGGTGTGGAATTATTTCGGATAATAAAAAAGCCTATAGATGATCAAAAGAGCAGAAATGTAGAAAAAAGAGCCTGCTCGAAAGCATGCTGCAATGCAATTAGACTTATACATTGAAATAAAAGAGGGGAATTTTCAAATGTATCTTCCATTCTTCTTAAATGGACATATAGATTTTCTATTTAGTAACGTTATAATATATGATAAATATATAAATATATATATTATAGGTTCAAATATTCGTGGCTCCCTATCAAAATAATCAAATAAAAAAAAACTCATCG
Organism: Lucinisca nassula; assembly: GCA_963580285.1. NCBI lineage: Eukaryota > Metazoa > Mollusca > Bivalvia > Lucinida > Lucinidae > Lucinisca > Lucinisca nassula. The sequence continues at coordinate 111,822,792 of OY757017.1, read as the reverse complement.
GGCATCCAACCCGATCTCCAATTTAAGTGGAAGCCCCGTGAAAAGCAAAGTGGGGCCGAAGTGTCTAGGTATATGGGGCCGACGTGTCTAGGAGCCGAGGTGTCCGGGGGCCGACCCGTCTAGGGTTTCAATTTTATGTGGGACCGAGGTGGTTTTGGGGCCGAGGTGTCTAGGGGCCGAAGGGTCTAGGGGCCGAGGTGGTTTTGGGGCCGAAGTGTCCTGTTACGGAAAAGTGACCCACATGAGTTGAAAAAGAGGTTCGCCTTAGTTAATTAAGTTTTTTGTGGGGGTGGGGGGTGCGTTACGGCCCTTCAAGATTATTTTAAATAATAATAAAAAATAAAAATAACAAGAATTTCAACACAGGCTATGTTCAGTCTGAGATAGTAGTTCTTGAGAAGTGGACTTGAACATTTGGGTTAGCGCAAATGTTGAGGGATTGTCCAACGGACGAACGAACGGACGGAAACCGGTTTCCTTTGTCGCGCACTGCCAATAGCAGGTGCTTGAGAAAAAAAAAACGAAATAAAAGTTTAAGTTCAATTTCATATATTTGCACTGCCATCACGAACATGCCTATATAATTTTGACCACCTTAACCAATTTTTTATATATCAAAACTGAGGTTTACAGGGGTAAATATTATTTTTCTAATTTCTTAGATTGTGGATACTCTTTAGAACTGCCTCGTCGATGCGGTTCTAACGAGTACCCACAATCTATGTTTTGAAACGAAATAAGAAAAATATCCGATTTTTTTTTTATCTGAAAATGTTCATTTTTGGTGGTTAAACTGTCAATATATTTGAATAGGCGCGTTTTCGTAATGCTAAGAAGCGTGACATAGTGCTCATTACAGTCAGGAGAAGAAACTAATAAATAAAGTCTTTTATACATGCAACCTTGTACAGTGAAGACTGTACCATTGATGAGTGACGAATTAAGTTTTTTTTTTTTTTTTTTTTTTTTTTGTTCATAATTAGTGCAATGCAGTTTGTTTAAAATTGTACATCTTTAAAATATATTGAAAATAAGAATATTTTTATACGAAATATAACAAGATGTGGCATTCCTCCGAATGCACCCTATACGTTATAAGTCAAAATAATAAATAAATCCTTTTGCTTGCATAACTGCGCGTACCCATGTTACAATGCGTGTCTGTAATTAATTTATCATGGGCGTAGTGTTTATGCATCACAGTTGATTTTATTGCACAGGTACTCAGAATTGACCATTAGTTAATTTTATTGGTCAGCTAGTTCCGTGCCAAAGTTCCCCACCCAGTTTTTTTTCTAACTGACAGTTCCAAGGCGGTTCTTCTGTTTTTGTTTTGTTATTATTATGATTATATTGTTATTATTATTGTCTGGAGAACCCACAACCCTTGGTTTGTGAGGCCACTACACCACGGTGTCTTCTGAACACCCTAATCTGTAAATCCACAATTTATATGAAATATGGGGTGTCCATATATCACCCCTTATTCTGTCTGATATTTAATTGTACGAATTTGAAGTGCTATACAGACTTAGGTATACACCCCGTATTTTATATCCTTTGCAAAACCACGAGTTTAGAGAAATTAACGAGCAAAAGTTGTTGGACTGTTATCAAGTCCATCAACAACAACAACGACAATAAAATATGTCAAGATCGTGAGTTTACAGTTATGATCTGAATAGACCTATACATTATTCTAACATTTAAATAATCCACGGAAAATATTAGGGACGATTGTTTTTTTTTTTTTTTTTTTTTTTTGTTTTTTTTTTCATAATTAGTGGATTGCATTAAAGGTAAATGATAGCAAAACTGGAATAAAATTGGTCCTTCTATTATATTTAGCAACGGGTTCCATCAAAGAGGTTGCAAGCTCAAAAATGTCAAAGTCAGAAATAAAACTCTTCCCATCAAATTAAAAAAAATGAGCAATGCGTCATCGATAATATACATGTATTTACAAGTCATGAGGTGTCGATATACAACCTAGTTAAGTGGTATTTTAACCGAAATATCAGGCGCATATATTGCATATATAAAGCCCCGCAATGTCATTTGTATATGGCATCCACCGTTTGACACAGCGATTTCTTTTCTATCTCCAAAAATAGTTACATTTCTAACGAAAATGTGTGATATTCTTCTTCTTCTTATATTCCAAACCGGCCCCGATAGCTCAGTTGGTAGAGTGTCCGCTCCGGGGAACGGGAGGTCTCGGGTTCGATCCCGGGCCGCGACATACCAAAGTCGTTAAAAATGGTACTAGCTGCTCCTCGCTTGGCACTCAGATTTACGGGGTAGAGCTAGGACTGGTCGATCCAGTGTCAGGATAATGTGACTGGGTGTGGTATCATGTAATGTGTCTGGGCCATGATACTTCAGTGAGGCAGCACTATAAACGTGAGCATTGAGCTCCCTGTCGCAACCAGACACCGTCGTGATATGACTGAAAAATTGTTGAAAGCGACGTTAAACCCGAATTCACACACACACACACACACACACACACACACACACACACACACACACACACACACACACACTTATATTCCAAACATATGTTGTGTTTGCTCGTACGGCGATTATAACGAGTTTTTGTTTGTCTGATTTGAGGTTTAACGTCCCCGTCAACACTGTACACGTCATTTTTGAGACGTTCATTACTTGATCAAGTCCGTGATATAAAGACCCCCCTAAACCCCACTTCATATAGAGAAAACGGGGGTTACGGGGGTAAACATTATTTTCCTTATTTCTGCTCCAAGACATAGGTTGTGGGTACTCGTTAGAACCGGCTCGATGAGGCGGTTCTAACAAGCACCCAAAACCTATGTTTGGAGTATAAATAAGAAAAAATGTCACAAATTTTCATCAGAAAAAATGCCTTTTTGAGGTTTGAAAATGCACTATAGCACACGGATGTGTTATCGTTTTGTGGGACTTTTACCCGACATTGAGATGAAATTACATCTCAAGCCCTGTCGCACAATGAAACCAATAGAGTTTAAAAGCATGGACGGTCCGACTCGCACCGCTTTGCCTGGGCAGGCTTAGATCCTCTAGGCTGTTTACCAGTACTCATGTGCGGCCGGTTTCAGCTCTGCGTGGACGCATCATGCAGCCCATCTATTTCTTCAAGCCCCGATGAACGGGGTCAGGATTATAACGAGTATACACAACTTATGATAAAGAAACATAATGTATATACCTATAAACCCCTTAATTTTCAGTACAGAGTGAGATTTAAAGGGGTGTCCGTTACATGGTCCTGTTATCATGCTGAGCTTTTGGTTCATAAAAACTACAATTTCTGCGTTTTCTATGTATTTCCTTTAATTCTGCACACAAGACCTACGTCGGTGAACGTACAGCTACTTCAGACTGCTACAACTTATGCAAAATATATACTGATTCTTTTTTTTTTTTTTTTTTCATTATTATTATAACTGGTTCAAAATTTGCCAAAAACAAAACGATTTGGTCCCCATTTATCACTATCAGTGGCGTTTTTTTATTGGAAGAGTCTATTGACAAACGTTTGTCAATAGCACAAAGTCGGTAAAAATGCTATTGACAAACGTTTGTCAATAGCACAAAGTCGGTAAAAATGCTATTGATAAACGTTTGTCAATAGCACAAAGTCGGTAAAAATGCTATTGACAAACGTTTGTCAATAGCACAAACTCGGTAAAAATGCTATTGACAGACGTTTGTCAACAGCACAAACTCGGTAAAAATTTTATTGACAGACGTCTTTCAGATTTCAGATTCGAAATGCGAAAATTGTTTTTATACCCCCGCAAACGAAGTTTGAAGGGGGTATATAGGAGTCAGCTTGTCGTCTGTCGTCGTCGTCGGTCCGTTACAAAAAAACTTTAACATTGCTCATAACTTCCTTATTCTTTGACCGATTTCTTTAATATTCACACACCACACACCTTGCCACTAGTACTTAAGATTGATATACACAAACCTGACCTTGACCTTTACGTTGACCTTCCTCAAGGTCAAATACTTGTAAAAATTTGTCTGACAACGCATGCGGGGGTATAATTGGCGCCCGTTAGGCGGCAGCTCTATTTCTTTTTATATTTCTTTTGTACTTAATTGTAATTTTAGAAGGGCAGTTGTCGACTTATGCCATGGAAAAGTGCTCTGTACTTGTTAACCGCTTATTTATAAACATGTCAGGGAAAAGTGCGGGGAGGTTAACTGACCGGCTAGAATTGACCTAAATAGTGTTGATCAGGAGGATTTGGGTTCGAAACCTGGCGGCATCGGCAACATTCTTGCGTAACGATTGATCATGGACCCACTGATTCAAGCAGGGCGGTTATCAATTTTTATAGAAAGCATGCGTATGTATGTGTTAACCGTTTCCGTTTAAGATTTTCTTGTGATTGTGGATAGACAAAGTGACCGGCTCGATATGACCTAAATAGTATTAATCAGGAGGTCGTGGGTTCCATGCCTGCCGGGGTCACCAACATTCTTGCTCGGAGCTTGATCATGAATCCGCTGATATGTATGTGTTCACCGCTTCCGTGTAAGTCTGTCTTGGGAAATTGTGGATAGGTAAATTAACCGGCTTGATATGGCTTATAATGACCGGCTTGATATGACTTAAATAGTGTTGACTGGGCAGTAAACTCCAATACAGACAAACAAAACAGAAAATAAGAACTAGCTAAATTAACTTTTTATTACATACATGAGGCTCCAGATAAGACATGTGAAAACATACGATGTGGGTACTCATTAGAAGTGCATTGATGATTCGCTTCTAATGAGTACCCACAGCATATGTTGTCATGCATACATAAGAAAGGTAAAATTTGAGCTTGATCATGAATCCGCTGACATGTATTTGTTCACCGCTTCCGTGTAAGTCGGTCTTGGGAAATTGTGGATAGGTAAATTGACCGGCTTGATATGACTTATAATGACTGGCTTGATATGACTTAAATAGTGTTGACTGGGCAGTAAACTCAAATACAGACAAACAAAACAGAAAATAAGAACTAGCTAAATTAACTCTTTATTACATACATGAGGCTCCGGATAAGACATGTGAAAACATGCGATGTGGGTACTCATTAGAAGTGCACTGATGATTCGCTTCTAATGAGTACCCACAGCATATGTTGTCATGCATACATAAGAAAGGTAATATTTGAGCTTGATCATGAATCCGCTGACATGTATTTGTTCACCGTTTCCGTGTAAGTCTGTCTTGGGAAATTGTTGATAGGTAAATTGACCAGTGTGGGTACTCATTAGAAGTGCATTGATGAGTCGCTTCTAATGAGTACCCACAGCATATATTGTCATGCATACATAAGAAAGGTAATATTTGTTTGGAAACACACACTTATCAGCAGCTTTTGCATTTCGACTCTGAAATCTGAAAGACGTCTGCCAATAGCATTTTTACCGAGTTTGTGCTACTGACAAACGTCTGTCAATTGCATTTTTACCGAGTTTGTGCTATTGACAAACGTTTGTCAATAGCATTTTTACCGACTTTGTGCTATTGACAAACGTTTGTCAATAGACACTCCGTTTTTTTATTTGTTTTTGTTTAATATTATTGTTGTTTTTGTTTTACGGCCCTTTCAAGATAATTTAACTTACATCGAGCCGATAGTTACTCAGAGGTGGGCGAAAAACGTGGGCGAAAAACGGAGTTCCAGGAGAAAAAAAACTCCACATTACCTTCGGTTGCAGAACTTGGCGTCTAATATGTGACCCGAGCCAGGCTCGAACCACAGGGGTGAGAGACCTAATGATTAAGAGTCAGCGCTCTTATCCACTGTGACGTTATGAAAGATGTCGGCCCCCGCCCATAGGGGCTTGAAGAAATATATGGGCTGCATGATGCTTCCACGCAGAGCTGAATCGATCCGGCCCGCACACTAGTACTGGTAAACCGCTTAGAGGATCTAAGCCTGTCAAGGAACCGCGGTGCGAGGCGGACCGTCCATGCTAATAAACCCTATTGGTTTCATTGGGCGACAGGGCTTGAGATGTCATTTCATCTCAATGTCGGGTATAAGTCCCACAAAATTGGAAGCAACGTCTCCAAAATGACCTTTACAGTGTTGACGGGGAGTTAAACCTCAAATCAAACAAACGTTATGGCAGATGTGTGCCTTGCGTTGAGGTTTACAAGTACATTGGGTAGTTTCATTATATTTTCGTAAGTATGTCATTTATGTAATAAAGGACGCATACAAATTATTATATGTAGACATGACAATCTATATCCACAAAACTGATGGTGCAAAAGAACATGCATTTACATCTTTGAATACGCCTTCGCCTTAAACCGGAAAGGTGGGGCGTACAAACCGCCACTGAAGATAAAAAAATTCGGTGGCTCTTACATGATGAAAAAATAAAAATAAATAATACACACCAAACTCAGTGAGTAAAATGTAACAAGTATATGGGTGCTCGTTTGAAATATCCATATCCTAATAAGGCAAATAAGGTATTCCTACGTAACCCCCTTTGTATTGAAAGTGGAGTATACAACGGGCCGCCATGGCCTATTTGTTAAGAGCGCTGACTCTTAATCATTAAGTCTCTCGCCGCTGTGGTTCGAGCCTACTCGGGTCACATGTGAAATGCGAGGTTCTGCAATGGAAGGTCAGGTGGTGTTTCTCCGGGTACTACTGTTTTCACCCACTTTTGATTAACAATCAGCTCGAAATAAGTGAAAATATCTTGAACGGGCCGTAAAACCAACGCAAAAAGTGGGGATTACAAGACCGTTCATAACAGGCGATTCTAACGAATAATAACCATTGTACAGGGAATAGCGTTGCTTACAAAGATCTACAGTGTGGACTGTGCTTCTGCTCCGAGTCACAGACTGTGGGTAAACCAAGTAAACCTCACTTTCAACAGAAAAGGTTGTGCTTACCAGGTATTTCCACATTTCTGCTCAAAATAGTAACTGTGGCTGTCAGTTAATTTAACTAAGACACTATCACAATTTTTCGCTAGATCTGGGACCAAGTAAATGTAAATTAGGTCCGTGGCTAGATGTGTGTCTTTTTCAGAGCCTTAAAAGGGTAGCAGTGTCTGAAATTAATGATATGCTCTTAACCCTCAGAAACATACGCCACGACTTTTCGCCTTAAAAAATGACATTCATCCCAAACAAGCCTATATAATGTAGAGCCCCTTAAACCCCACTTTTATGTAGTGAACATTATTTTTCTTATTTGCGCTCAAAACATAGAATATTGGTACTCATTGGAACCGCCTTGGCACGGCAGTTCTAAAGAGTACCCACAAGGTCTGTTTTAGCACAAATGTGAAAAATATCAGAATTTTGTATTTGGAAATTTTAAGATTTGGTATTAAAATCTCAATATATTTGAAGGCCCCCGCCCATCGGGGCTTGACGAAATAGAAAGGTGCCATGATGCTTCCACGCAGAGCTGAAACCGACCGCACACGAGTACTGGTAAACCGCTTTGACGATCTAAGCCTGCCCAGTCAAAGCGGTGTGAGTCGGTCTGTCCATGCTTATAAACCCTACTGGTTTCATTGGGCGACAGTGAGTGAGTGAGTTTTAATTTTACGTCCCACCAACAGCTAAGGTCATACGGAGACGGGACCTCGGTTTAAAGACTCATCCGAAAGTCTGGAGAAGCCCGGGATCGATCCTGCGATCCCTGGTTTACAAGGCGAGTAGCGTAACCACTGCACCACGGAGGCTTCTCATTGGGCGACAGGACTTGAGATATTATTTCATCTCAATGTCGGATAAATGAAGCACAAAATTGGAAGCAACGTCTCCAAAATGACCTATACTGTGTTGACGGGGACGTTAAACCTCAAATAAAACAAACAACCAAACAATATATTTGAATAGGCGTGTTTTGAAGACCAGAACTTTCATCATGTTTACAAGTCCATATAATGAGCATTCTTGTAAGCCCACCTTATATAGGGAAATGTCTGTTTTAATGGGTACAATGGTTTCCGTCTTAATATTTAGTGCGCGGGTAGTCATTAGAACCGCCTCAACGAGGCGGTACATGTACATGAACAAAGGCACACCTAAAGTTAGACTGGAATCAGTCCAAAAGTTTAACCAATATTTTCTCCTTTGTATTAGCAATGCATTTATTTCTCCTCTCTAATACTTTCTGATCTCCAAAACTTTGGTGCTATGGGAGGGAAGTCATTGCTTTTGAGCTGGGTTAAAATTAATAAGATTATTCTTATAAGTGAAATGATTAAATGAATGGACTGTTTCCAGTCTAACCTAAAGTCTATATCTAGAAAAAAAAAAAGAAAGAAAATGAAACAAATTATTTGAAGAGATATGAAATACAATATTACAGTAGTGGTTTGCATCTGTAAATTTGCTTCTTTTCAGATTTTATTAGACATCTGATAATGGTCGGTTATGTAGTTTTCACGCAGCGATAACGTCTCCCAAATGGCAATTAAGCCATGTTTACCGTAATCTGACCCCCTTCCAACCTGCAAATATGTTACATGTATAAATAGAAATGATCTGAGAGTAGCATTCCGAACTTTGTCAAAAATACCGCAAAATTCGAGAAGTACATGTATGTTTATGAGACAACAAAAATATTTATGATAGACTGCATCGTAATTCTACGGTTATTTTTCTTCAGTCCATTTGATTTGTTTTGTTTGATTAGAGGTTTAACGTCCCGGTCAACACTGTAAAGGTCATTTTGGAGACGTTGCTCCCATTTTGTGGGATTTTTACCTGACATTGAGATGAAATGACATCTCATGCCCTGCCGCCCAGTGAAACAAATAGGGTTTATAAGCATGGACGGGCAGATTCGCACCGCTTTGCCTGGGCAGGCTTAGATCCACAAAGCGGTTTACCACAACTCGTGTGCGGGTCGGTTTAAGCTCTAGGTTTAAGCATCATGCAGCCCATATACTTGTTCGCGCCCCTATGAGCGGGGGCCGAATTCCTCAGTCCATATTCTCGACGTTTATAAGCATTAGGCTTAAAATTGAGTGCACAACGTGCTTCTTCTTCTTCTTCTTCTTCTTCTTCTTCTTCTTACCGGCCCCGATAGCTCAGTTGGTAGAGTGTCCGCTCCGGGGAACGGGAGGTCACGGGTTCGATCCCGGGCCGCGACATACCAAAGTCGTTAAAAATGGTACTAGCTGCTCCTCGCTTGGCACCCAGATTTACTGGGTAGGGCTAGGACTGGTTGACCCAGTGTCAGGATAATGTGACTGGGTGTGGTATCATGTAATGTGTCTGGGACATGATACTTCAGTGAGGCAGCACTATAAAAGTGAGCATTGAGCTCCCTGTCGCAACCAGACACCGTCGTGATATGCCTGAAAAATTGTTGAAAGCGACATAAAACCCGAATTCACACACACAATTCTTCTTCTTCACCCGCTTTTGAAGTCAAATTACTAAACGCACTGGATGGTCGATTGTCCCTGCGTTTAGGCTGGAAAAGGGATCCTAAGCTTGAACCCATTTCGCTGAACCCTTAATTCGATCAGAGGAGATTCTGATGAACCGCCGTATTCGATTGCGACTGATCCCAGCTTTTGTGAGAATGGTTCCCACCCTGGTCTTACAGTGTTTCTAGCTTAAGATTTAAGAGAATTAAATTTTATGTTATGCTTGTTGGTGCCTGATGCTCTGTCTCTAGTCGGGCCCATTGGAGTCTAACTGTAGTTTTTCTTTTGCTCCATCATTTCAGTTTCTTCTTGCTGTCGAGTACTCACCGTGGTTGTTCTCGGAGATGTTGCACTGTTGCGTTAGGAGGCATTCATGCGGATTGTTTAAATCGCATTGCGGGCGCGTAAAATCGATTTAAGCCCCACCCCCCACCCACCCCCCTCGTAAGAGAAATTGCCCTGACCGTTTCAACGCGGTGCGTCTGTTTTGTTCTTATACTTCATCGGCATGTGTATGTCGCTGGTGTCGTTTTGGTTTTGGATAGCTGATTGCCCTTGTTCACAGCCGGCCAACCGGAGTTCGCCCGTTGGTTAATATTTCAGTTGCTCTGTGCTGCATTTGACTAATGCTATGGTCACAAAGATCGGTCGATCCAGTGTCAGGATAATGTGACTGGGTGTGGTATCATGTAATGTGTCTGGGACATGATACTTCAGTGAGGCAGCACTATAAACGTGAGCATTGAGCTCCCTGTCGCAACCAGACACCGTCGTGATATGACTGAAAAATTGTTGAAAGCGACGTTAAACCCGAATTCACACACACACACACACACACACACACACACACACACACACACACACACACACACACACACACACACACACACACACACACACACACACACACACACACACACACACACAAAGATCGGCCGGTATCCGGGGATAGGGGGTAATCGTGCGTACACCGCTGGTTTTGGCCTTTTTTTCCGACATCGGACAACACCGGTCAAAAAATTTGTCACACATCATTTACATAAATGGCACCGTCCGGAGGCCGTGCGGAGGCCGTCCGAAAACCGCCTGGTAATCGTACGGCGTCTGTTTCCAAAGAGAAATCTTTTGGGGCCCGGCGAGGCAATGAATACCGACCGAACATCTAATACAATCGGCAGATTATCCTATGATGTCCGAGTGATAACCGGCCTATTCACCGGACATCCGTACGAATATCGCCCGAGTATCCTACGGACAACGAACGATGCTTGTACCAGGCCTGGCCGAATGTCGGGCGATTGTCGGGCGGTGTGATGGAAACGCGCTATAATTTTGTACATAGCGACTGATGGGGGTTTATATATTCCGGCCGGTGACCGGACGATGTCTGTAACATATCTGGTCCACACCGGTTCAAGCCGATCGGACATCGATGGGTTACTTTTCAATGTGTAAACAGACATCGGCCGGATATCGGTCCATGTCCGGTCCCAAAAAATTCTCCTCTGAGGCTACATACACCGGCCGATTACCCCTCGATTCCCGACCGGATATCGGACGATACTTAAACGATGTGTGAAGAATATGTGGCCAATTATGAAAGTTAACGGGACACCGGATAAATTTTAACTTCGAGTTAAAACTCTTCGGGCACCTCTCCGATGCTGCCTGAGAGCCCCGCCACCGGCCGGCCATGTCTGGAGTCCGGCCGGGGACCAGGCCAAAATGGCTACAAATCATACCGGGTGTACATCCTAAACCTAATCGGAAGAGATTGTGACCAAAGCATAAACCGTGACAGAAGTAAGGGCGAGGATTGCGGCATTTAAGCCCCGCAGTGGCATTCTGTTCACTGACCGTTCCCATGCGGTTCTTCTGTCGCGGTTTATTTTTTGTTATGGTTTGTCTTTGAGTGTGTGTTTCGCTTGTATTTTTTTTTTTTTAGTTAGCCAATTGACCATTTTGTGGGAAAGTGACTGTCCTTTTGGCTTTCCGCTATTGGTGTTTCCATTAGGGTCTAATTATTTCATGTTTTTTTGTTATTTTTCATGGGATCTGTTTGTTAATTGCATCGATTCCTGATCACTGCCTTCACTTCTATTTAATAGAAGCCTCCGTGGTGCAGTGGTTACGCTACTCGCCTTGTAAACCAGGGATCGCAGGATCGACCCCGGGTTTCTCCAGACTCTCGAATGAGTCTTTAAAACCGAGGTCCCGTCTCCGTATGACCTTAGCTGTTGGTGGGACGTAAAACTCAAACACTCACTCACTTCTATTTATTAATGATTATTTTGATTGCAGTTAGTACAGTCCTGGTATTTCATTTTGGAATGGTCTAAAAATTAAAATTCAGTTTTTGAAATAGATGACGGTATGTCTATGGTTGTTTGAAATCGATGACAATATTCCTACACAGAATGTACAATCTTCCGTTTTAAATTATCCCTTTTGATTCCAGTCCATGTTACATCTTGCCTCTCGGAACAGCAAGGAAGGTAATCCCTTACAACCCTAAAACCCGGTACAGATACTTATGCAAACAGTGTAAATTCTGACTTGATGGCTCTGAGCATTCTAATCAGGATATATATTGCGTACCATAAAATTGGCGTACCAAACCAACTTCACTGATAGAAGAGTGCACTCGAGAATCTCACGGGTGGGCGGATTCGAGGGTAAAGAAATCAAAGCATTGGCAGCACTGTTAGGCCGATTGACTCAGAGCGCAGGTTGTGTAAAATGGCCGTGAACTTGGACTTTTTCGGTATACCCTTCGATTCTTGTTCCTAATGCCGCAGATAGTGTAGACCCTGATCAGACGCCACATTATGTGACGTCTGATCTGGTCTACACTGTTTGCCAAACCAAACACATGATTCGAGTCCAGATTTTACAGATAACTCTCTTACATGTACGCAGCCATCTGACGTCATAGTGGAACACATAACACGGCTTGTTTTAGGTCGATTGGATTGTCAATCGACCCTAAGTTGCTAAGCCGAAAACCTTTTCCGTGCTAAAGTACATGTGGTTATCACAGTCTTGTCGGAATAACTACTTTATCGAAAATATTCGCAGTGAGATCAGAGTGTTGCGTAAGATAGTTATATTGGAATCAAAGGTTTGGCTTGGCAAACAATGTACACCAAACCCAGACGCCACAGAACGCGGCATCTGATCAAGATCTACACTAATGGCTTAAAGCCACATAATTTTAAGGTTAAAATAAACATTGACCCAAAATTATTATAAGCTTAGACCAAGTTACTATTACTGATTTGAAAGAAATCCAATTAACCTATTTATAGACTATAGCAGCTTTATTTTATCGCTGTAAGGTATTACTAATTAAATGCATAAGAACACAGAAAACATGTTTTTTTCTTTTCATGGTTTAACTGCAGTTCTGTTCCGAAGTTAGCAGACATATGTGCGAGGTTTTACGTCTCTTACCAGACTGAAATATCATGCGGGTAGATGTTGTTTGGATACTAATGCCTAGAAGGGACATGCAATGTGCGAACAAGATAAAATCTTCTGCGCACAACTTAATATCTCGAGCGCGCAAGATATTATCTTGTTTGCAGAACATAGATCTTGTGCGGACAGCATTATATTTTGTGCACACAACTTATTAGCTTGTTTGTACAAGATAATATCTTTAATCATGGTCTTTGGTTCCTCATGGCTTTTTTAAACAATAAACATTGAAAATCGGTGTTTTCTCGGGGTTTAAGTATGGATTTCTTCGTTCATACGCATTATAGGGTTGAAATATCGCTTTATGGTCGAATATCAAAATTGTAATGTGTCCGAATCATTTTGTCCCCTAAAGGGTTTCCTCGGAAGATATTAATCTACGTAAAAAAGGGAGAAGGCAGTCAACTCTTATTTTTCTTTTCACTAAAAATATGTGTATTGAATTGATACGGGATGACTAAAATCAACCCTTACATAACGATGCCGGCCCCCGCCTGTAGGGGCTTGAAGAAATATATGGGCTGCATGATGCTTCCACGCAGAGCTGAATCTGGCCCGCACACTAGTACTGGTAAACCGCTTAGAGGATCTAAGCCTGTCCAGGAACCGCGGTGCGAGGCGGACCGTCCATGCTAATAAACCCTATTGGTTTCATTGGGCGACAGGGCTTGAGATGTCATTTCATCTCAACGTCGGGTAAAAGTCCTACAAAATTGGAAGCAACGTCTCCAAAATGACCTTTACAGTGTTGACGGGGACGTTAAACCTCAAATCAAACAAACAAAAAATTACATAACGATGCATGTGAATATAAAATGTGAGGTGAGAAGAATTGGATATTTTAGTTAAAGTCTTAAAACAGTCAACTACCTTTGCTTTATATAATCCTGAAACGGTGGATCTACAATTTATATAAGATACGGGGTGTCTCAATTTCACAATTTTTATACCCCAATCACAAAGTGGGGAGGGGCATATAGTTATGCCTTTGTCCGTATTATATACGTACGTACGTACGTCGGTACGTCACATTTTGTAGTAGTATTCCTGCCTCCGCAACTCCTCCTACAGTATTTGATGCAGGGCATTGAAACTTGCAACACGTTTAAGACACATTGGACATGTGCATAAAGGAAACAGGATCCAGATCCAGCCCCTTATTTCAGAATTATGTCCCCTTGAAAAACTTAATCATTTTGGCCATATGTGTAGACTGGGAGTTGGCATTTTAAAATTTGTGAGCAGGACAAATATCATTGTCTGCTATCTGAGAAAGGACAATCGCTCAACTTCTTAGTATTTTAATTTTTATGAGCACCACAAGATTCATGCTCAGCTGAGTTGAGCATAAAAAGTTTTATAACCTAGGGGCCAGGTCACCTTATTCCTGAGCAGGCTTTTGTCATACTGTACATATATTATATATTTCATAGTCGTTTAGGTGTGCTGATGAAGCATAAAGTAGCTAGTCTATCCCTTCCCCCGCCCTCACACACCAACAAAAAAAACCAAAACAATAATCATAAAATGAAATAAAATAAAAATGAAAACTTCACATATTTCAGTTCTATGGTGTTTTGTTTGTTTCAGATGAGCTTTATCCTCCAAAAACTAGTTAGGCCTTTTTGAGACGCCCTTCCAATTTCGTAGGACTCACTGGATAGTGGGATGAAATGACTTCTCTAGCCCTGCTGCCCAAACAGACTGTTCACATGCAACGTCAAAACTTATTTTCTCTGAGAAATAGTAATAAAAAGAAAGAAAAGACAATATATTTGAAACTGACGCCGGCAAACGTCCTGATTGGCAGTTAAAGGGGATAAACCAACATTTGAAACCTCACATTTCTTTCCCGTAAATTCGTACAGTAAAGGGCAGATGAATTAGCATGCCTTTTGAAATTATACCCTTTAATATTAGAGAGGAAGACAGCATTTGAAAAATCTTGCCCGCCCGCTAAGGTGTAGTCAACCACATCCTATGTTTGAGACCAAAAATAAGGAAAATAAGGTATTGGTATTCCCATGCAAACTCTCCTTGTACTTAAAATGGGGTTTACAACGGGTCCCATAGTCTTTGGGGGAAAATCGATAACTCCTAATGTCAGAGTCTCATAACTCTGCGGTTCGAGCCTAACTCGGGTCACGTGAAATGCCAACGGAAGGTCAGGTGGTGTTTCTACGGGTACTCCGGTTTTTGCCCACTTCTGATAAACGATGGCTTCGCAATAAATGAAATTATATTGAAAGGGCCATAAAACCAAATCAAACACAAGTGGGATTTATAAGGTCGTTCCCAACTGAGGCGATTCATACGCGTACCTACAACCATTATATAGGGAATATCGGGGTTTACGAAGATCTACAGTATTGCTCGTATTTCTGTGGATAAACCCACTCATGTAGATAAAGTTGGATTTACCAGGACAGCAGTGTCTCAAATGGATCATATATTCCTTACCCTAGACAAATGTGAAACATATCAGAAAATTTGTATCTGAAAATTTTTATTTTGCGTGGAAAAATATTTGAACAAGCCTGTTTTCGTTATGGTAGAAAAAATGAAGCTTTACTTTCTTGAAGAAGCCCAAAGCTCTCATCGTCTTTACAAGCCCATACGATGAACTATCTTATAAACGCCACTTTATATAGGTAAATCTTTCGATAAAATGGGTATCAATAGTATCCGTTTTGTTCTAAAAATATTGAGCGTGGGTAGTTGTTAGAACCGCCTCATTGAGGCAAACGCGCCTAACGTCTATATCCAGAAAAGAAAATTAAAACTAAAGGAATTCGTTTGAAGAGATATGAAGTACAACATCATAGCTACGAATGTCGTTATGGATTGCATTGGTATCCAAAACAGGTTTCCTTTATACGGATGTGCGATAGAGATTAATGGATTAGTTGTCTTATACTTAGGTTCTTTTCTGATATCGGTCGGCAGTGCAGTTCTCGGCTACATGTAATGATCAGGTGCAGCGATAACGTCTCCCAAATGGCAATTATGCCATCAGTTACCTACAAATAAGTTACAATGACATGATCTGAGATTACCATGAAATCCGAGAAGTGCATATGTTTGCGATGCTACAAAAATGCTGTTTCCTTCTTCTTCTTCTTCTTCTTCTTCTTCTTCTTCATTTGAAGTCAAATTACTTAACGCACTGGTGGGTCGATTGTCCCCGAGCTTAGCACGAGCTTGAACCCATTTCGTTGAACCCTTCTAAAGCTACACTTTATGCGAACATAGTAGAACCTGATCAGCCGCCGCATTCGACTGATCCCGAGCATTTATACCCACTGTATACTGAGTATTGTGAGTACTCAATGAGATGGTTCCAACTTGGCGAGCACCCACAATATATGCTTGGAACATAAATAAGTATTATCCCACTGTATACTGAGTACAAGAGGATATATATTTTATTTCTATGAATTGTCAATTGTGAGTACTCAGAAAGGCGGCTCATACAAGCAGGTCCAGCACCTACAACTTTTGTTAGAGTAAAAGGAAAGTATCTCAATATTTCACCAGAAAAATGTTTTTGAACTATGCAAGGGTTTGTTATCGTTACAAGAGAGAGAGAGAGAGAGAGAGAGAGAGAGAGAGAGAGAGAGAGAGAGAGAGAGAGAGAGAGAGAGAGCATCAGAGAGAACATGTCCGTGTAGTAAGCACCTCTCTAAACACCCCTTCATATAGAGAAAACTGGGGCATACAAGGATATGCATCATTATGACGCGATTATAACGAGTATATAATGTATGTTTGGAGAAAAAAAAATAAGAAAAAATATCACGCTTTTTATCAGAAAAGTCACTATTTTCGAGTCATTAAAGAATGCACTACGTCGCACGGATGTATTATCGTAAGAGAGAGAGAGAGAGAGAGAGAGAGAGAGAGAGAGAGAGAGAGAGAGAGTTTGCTTCATATCCCTTAGTCATGTGTTAGGAATGTCAATACTAGAACTAGAAGCATCAGCTAAAATGAAAGGTGGAATTTACAAGTGAAAATGTTATTTCCCTTCTTTGTTCCAAGCGATGATCTCAATCGGGCGTCACTTTTGCAGATACTAAGAGCAAAATTTCAGAAATGTAACAATTATGTTCAAATTTTGACAATTTTGTCAGTTCACCCGACAGTTCTGTGAGTGCTTTGATTGTGCGGGGAATGTGCTCTCCCACCTAAGGTAAGTTACATTACGCTAATAGTTCGGTCTTCGAGACCGCTTATATATATGGGTCTGATAAAAGTGTATATATGTGGGTCTGATATAACTGTACATGTTTTGATTTGTTTGTTTGTTGATTTGAGGTTTAACTTCCCCACCAACACCGTAAAGGTCATTTTGGAGACGTTGCTTCCAATTTAGTGGGACTTTTACCGACATTGAAATGAAATGACATCGCAAGCCCTGTCGCCCAATGAAACCAATAGGGTTTATAAGCATGGACGGTCCGACTCGTGCGCAACGCTTTGCCCGGGCAGGTTTAGACCCCAAAGCTGTTCACCAGTACTCGTGCGCGGGTCGGAATCAGCTCTGCGTGGAAGCATCATGCAGCCCATATATTCCTTCAAGCCCCGAGGGGCGGGGGCCGAAGTGCACATGTCAATTTACAATTTAAACTAAGTACAAAGCGAATGTGGTTGACATGTCTCGCCGACTGCCAATCATGCAAACACGCCTATAAAATTTTGACCCCCTTAAACCCCAATTTTATATATTCAAACTGAGTTTACAGTGGTATACATTATTTTACACGGCCCCCGCCCATCGGGGCTTGAGGAAATAGATG
Organism: Lucinisca nassula; assembly: GCA_963580285.1. Lineage (NCBI taxonomy): Eukaryota > Metazoa > Mollusca > Bivalvia > Lucinida > Lucinidae > Lucinisca > Lucinisca nassula. The sequence goes on along the minus strand of OY757017.1, from coordinate 111,805,081 downwards.
GGCTGCACGATGCTTCCACGCAGAGCTGAAACTGACCCGCACATGAGTACTGGTAAACCGCTTAGAGGATCTAAGCCTGCCCAGGTAAAGTGGTGCGAGTCGGACCGTCCATGCTTATAAACCCTATTGGTTTCATTGGGCGACAGGGCTTGAGATGTCATTTCATCTCAATGTCGGATAAAAGTCCCACAAAATTGGAAGCAACGTCTCCAAAATGACCTATACAGTGTTGTCGGGGACGTTTAACCACAAATCAAACAAAACAAACATTATTTTACACATTGTTGGGACTCGCAGGATTTTATCTGAAACAAAATGGTGGTAAAATTTTGCCAATGTATTTAAATATTAGGCGTGTGTTCGTTGTGTATATTTTTATAATTCCCCTTAATTGTTAGTAAAGTTCGAATGAGCCTGCACATAAATTGAGCATTTCGATTAAAAAAAAAAATAAAACGTTTACTTCATTATTTTTATCTTAGCCTTGCTTTACGGTCCTTTCAAGACTATTTCACTTTGTCTACCCAAATCTTCATCAAAGGTTGGCGAAAACCGGATGTTCGGAGAAAAACAACCTAAACTTCCGACACAGAACTTGCCCCCCCCCCCCCCCCCCCCCCTCTCACCTGCCCCTGTCATGGACTACAATGATACCGTTCATACCTGTACAACCACCATTTTCAGATCATTCAGACGATTCATTATGTATTTCCTTATTTCAAATGTGTATCCTCGTTATAAACCGCCTCAGTTAGTACCCATAAACCTACGCTTCAGAGCACAAACAAGGATACTCACAGGCCATGTAATGATTTAAGTGGTTTTAGAATTGAAGAAAGATATTAATTAGATATGAAAACGAAATAAACGCAGTGTACATGTAATTATTTTGATAAAATTTAACCCATATGTACCAGAAACCCCAAAACGGTTATCCTGGCAAACAGTGCAGGCCCAGATCAGACATCACAGAACGCGGCGTCTGATCAGGGCATCCGCAGTTTGCTTAAAGTTCAGTTATTTTCAAAATAAATTTTGAAGGAAACACAACCTGTCACCCCTAAATTTTGAAATGGACGCCTGCTATATATAAGGAGGAAGATTCTATTTGGTACTAAAAGGGGTTAAAGCAAATAATAATTATGATCGATGGTCAATTTCCCTGTTCTTGTTTTCATTTTTCGGAGACACTGTAATATTTTGAGGTAGGATTACAAGTTCTGCAACGGATTGGCAAGTATTTTTTTCTCCAAATAGTATAAAAACGCCGAAAATCCAAAACCACCACAAAAGTTGTAAACGCACTGCATAATTACGTTTCGAAGGAGAACATTTTCCAAATTGTTATCTTTTGCTGCGTCAGAACAAGAAATCGATACCACCCACAGCTAAATGAGTTTTGTTGTCGGGTGTTATATATACTGCAGGTACGGTTTACGAGGCGATATATATTCTTATCTTGAAGTTAAATACGCTCTTGTGCTAACCGATACAAGGGAGACTACCGTGAAACCCCATGTATATATAATCGCTACAAAACCGTGTTTGCTAGCCAACAACCTAGGGAAAGTAAACTCGATGCCCTGAATCCACTGCAGGGCATGAAAAAATGCGGGGTGGTATGAACACCCCGCAATTTTTTCACACCCCACAGAAAAGGTTTTATATAGAAAAACACCCCGTATCTGGCAACTTTCTTAGTATATATATATATATATATATATATATATATATATATATATATATATATATATATATATATATATATATATATATATATCAAAGTAAGACGGCAAGTATCTTGGAGTGACAATCTCTGAAATGCCCATGTAGATAACATATATATATATATATATATATATATATATATATATATATATACTAAGAAAGTTGCCAGATACGGGGTGTTTTTCTATATAAAACCTTTTTTGTGGGGTGTGAAAAAATTGCGGGGTGTTCATACCACCCGCATTTTCTCATGCCCTGGCAGTGGATTCAGGGCATCGAGTTTACTTTCCCTAGGTTGTTGGCTAGCAACACGGTTTGTAGCGATTATATATATATGGTGTTTCACGGTAGTCTCCCTTGTGTCGGTTAGCACAAGAGCGTATTTAACTTCAAGATAAGAATATATATCACCTCGTAAACGTACCTGTAGTATATATAACACCCGACAACAAAACTCATTTAGCTGTGGGTGGTATCGATTTCTTGTTCTTACGGCCACATTGCGCAGCAAAAGATAACAGTTTGGAAAATGTTCTCCTTCGAAACGTAATTATGCAGTGCGTTTACAACTTTTGTGGTGGTTTTGGATTTTCGGCATTTTTATACTATTTGACTTGTTTGAGCTGATCATTAATTGGAGTTGGCCGCAAACCGGAGTATTGGAGAAAAAATACTTGCCAATCCGTTGCAGAACTTGTCATCCTACCTCAAAATATTACAGTGTCTCCGAAAAATGAAAACAAGAACAGGGAATAGACCGTTACATCGATCATAATTATTATTTGCTTTAGCCCCTTTTAGTACCAAATGGAATCTCCTCCTTATATATAGCAGGAGTCCATTTCAAAATTTTAGGGGTGACAGGTTGTGTTTTCTTCAAAAAAGATATTTTGGAAAATGACTGAACTTTAAGCAAACTGCGGAGGCCCTGATCAGACGCCGCGTTCTGTGATGTCTGATCTGAGCCTGCACTGTTTGCCAGGATAACCGTTTTGGGGTTTCTGGTACAAATGGGTTAAATTTTACTCAAAATAATTACATTTACCCTGCGTTTATTTCGATTTCATATCTGATTATTATCTTTCTTCAATTCTAAAACCACTTAAATCTTTATATGGCCTGTGAGTTTCCTTGTTTGTGCTCTGAAGCGTAGGTTTTTGGGTACTAACTGAGGCGGTTCTAACGAGGATACACATTTGAAATAAGGATATACATAATGAATCGTCTGAATAATCTAACAATGGTGGTTGTACAGGTATGAACGGTACCATTGTAGTCAATGACAGGGGCAGTTGAGGGGGGGGGGGGGGGGGGGCAAGTTCTGTATCGGAAGTTAAGATTGTTTTTCTCCAGGCATCCGGTTTTCGCCCACCTTTGATGAAGATTCGGGTAGAAAAAGTGAAATAGTCTTGAAAGGACCGTAAAAGCAAGCCTATAGATAAAAATAACAAAGTAAACGTTTTTTTGTTTTTTTTAATCGAAATGTTAAATTTATGTGCAGGCCCACTCGAACTTTATTAACTATTAAGGGGAATTATAAAAATATACACAACGAACACACGCCTAATATTTAAATACATTGTCAAAATTTAACCACCATTTTGTTTCAGATAAAATCCAGCGATTCCTCACAATGTGTAAAATAATGTTTGTTTTGTTTGATTTGTGGTTTAACGTCCCCGTCAACACTGTATAGGTCATTTTGGAGACGTTGCTTCCAATTTTGTGGGACTTTTACCCGACATTGAGATGAAATGACGTCTCAAGCCCTGTCGCCCAATGAAACCAATAGGGTTTATAAGCTTGGACGGTCCGACTCGCACCACTTTACCTGGGCAGGCTTAGATCCTCTAAGCGGTTTGCCAGTACTCATGTGCGGGTCAGTTTCAGCTCTGCGTGGAAGCATCGTGCAGCCCATCTATCTATTCAAGCCCCGATCCGATGGGCGGGGGCCGTGTAAAATAATGTATACCACTGTAAACTCAGTTGAGTATATAAAAGTGGGGTTTAAGGGGATCAAAATTTTATAGGCGTGTCTGCATGATGGGCCGTCGGCGTGACATGTCATCCACATTCGCTTTGTACTTAGTTTAAATTGTAAATTGAAATGTACACTTGCCCCCCCCCCCCCTCCTCGCGCCCCTCGGAGCTTGAAGAAATATATGGGCTGCATGATGCTTCCACGCAGAGCTGATTCCGACCCGCGCACGGGTACTGGTGAACCGCCGCTTGGGGGGTCTAAGCCTGCCCAGGCAAAGCGTTGCGTACGAGTCGGACCGTCCATGCTTATAAACCCTATTGGTTTCATTGTGCGACAGGGCTTGAAATGTCATTTCATTTCAATGTCGGTAAAAGTCCCACTAAATTGGAAGCAATGTCGCCAAAATGACCTTTACGGTGTTGACGGGGACGTTTTACCTCAAATCAACAAACAATCAAATCAAAACATGTACACTTATACCAGACCCACATATATACACTTTTATCAGACCCATATATCTATAAGCGGTCTCGAAGACCGAACTATTAGCGTAATGCAACCTACCTTAGGTGGGAGAGCACATTCCCCGCATAATCAAAGCACTCGCAGAACTGTCGGGTGAACTGATGGGGATTTAAAACTTGTCAAAATTTGAACATAATTGTTACATATCTGAAATTTTGCTCTTAGTATCTGCAAAAGTGACGCCTCACGGTTGAGATCATCGCTTGGAACAAAGAAGGGAAATAACATTTTCACTTGTAAATTCCATCTTTCATTTTAGCTGATGCTTCTAGTTCTAGTATTGACATTCCTAACACATAACTAAGGGATATAAAGCAAACTCTCTCTCTCTCTCTCTCTCTCTCTCTCTCTCTCTCTCTCTCTCTTACGATAATACATCCGTGCGACGTAGTGCATTCTTTAATCACTCGAAAATGGTGACTTTTCTGATAAAAAGCGTGATATTTTTCTTTTTTTTTCTCCAAACATAGATTATATGCTCGTTATAATCGCGTCATAATGATGCATATCCTTGTATACCCCAGTTTTCTCTATATGAAGGGGTGTTTAGAGAGGTACTTACTACACGGACATGTTCTCTCTCATGCTCTCTTTCTCTCTCTCTCTCTCTCTCTCTCTCTCTCTCTCTCTCTCTTGTAACGATAACAAATCCTGCATAGTTCAAAAACATTTTTCTGGTGAAATATTGAGATACTTTCCTTTTACTCTAACAAAAGTTGTAGGTGCTGGACCTGCTTGTATGAGCCGCCTTACTGAGTACTCACAATTAACAATTAGTAGAAATAGAAAATATATCCTCTTGTACGCAGTATACAGTGGGATAATACTGGGTGGGTGCTCGCCAAGTTGGAACTATCTCATTGAGTACTCACAATACTCAGTATACAGTGGGATAAACAAGGCCATTTATACGCACTCGTTTACGTTCTCTCTCTCTCTCTCTCTCTCTCTCTCTCTCTCTCTCTCTCTCTCTCTCTCTGCGAGAATGTCTAAGCTAGAAACACTGAACGACCGGGAATAATTGCTCGGGATCAGTCGAATGCGGCGGCTGATCAGGTTCTAATATGTTCGCATAAAGTAAAGCTTTAGAAGGGTTCAACGAAATGGGTTCAAGCTCTTGCTTAACTCGGGGACAATCGACCAACCAGTGCGTTAAGTAATTTGACTTCAAATGAAGAAGAAGAAGAGTGTGAGTGAGTGAGTTTTAGTTTTACGTCCCACCAACAGCTAAGGTCATACGGAGACGGGACCTCGGTTTAAAGACTCATCCGAAAGTCTGGAGAAGCCCGGGATCGATCCTGCGATCCCTGGTTTACAAGGCGAGTAGCGTAACCACTGCACCACGGAGGCTTCTAAGCAGAAGAAGAAGAAGAAGAAGAAGAAAAGAAAAAGAAGAAGAAAACACAGCATTTTTTGTAGCATCGCAAACATATGCACCACTCGGATTTCATGGTAATCTCAGATCATGTCATTGTAACTTATTTGTAGGTAACTGATGGGATAATTGCCATTTGGGAGACGTTATCGCTGCACCTGATCATTACATGTAGCTGAGAACTGCACTACCGACCGATATCAGAAAAGAACCTAAGTATAAGACAACTAATCCATTAATCTCTATCGCACATCCGTATAAAGGAAATCTGTTCTGGATACCAATGCAATCCATAACGAAATTCGTAGCTATGATGTTGCATTTCATATCTCTTCAAACGAATCGCTTTAGTTTTATTTTTCTTTTCTGGATATAGACGTTTGCCTCAATGAGGCGGTTCTAACAACTACCCACGCTCAATATTTTTAGAACGAAACGGATACTATTGATACCCATTTTATCGAAAGATTTACCTATATAAAGTGGTGTTTATAAGATAGTTCATCGTATGGGCTTGTAAAGACGATGAGAGCTTTGGGCTTCTTCAGGAAAGTAAAGCTTCATTTTTTTTCTACCATAACGAAAGCAGGCTTGTCCAAATATTTTTTCACGCAAAATAAAAATTTTCAGATACAAATTTTCTGATATTTTTCACATTTGTCTAGGGTAACGAATAATTCATCCATTTGAGACACTGCTGCCCTTTGAGGCCTTTATAAAGCCCTGGTAAATCCAACTTTATCTACATGATGGGGTTTATCGACAGAAATACGAGCAATACTGTAGATCTTCGTAAACTCCGCTATTCCCTATATCATGGTTGTAGGTACGCGTAAGAATTGCCTCAGTTGTGAACGACCTTATAAATCCCACTTGTGTTTGATTTGGTTTTATGGCCCTTTCAATATATTTCATTTATTGCGAAGCCATCGTTTATCAGAAGTGGGCAAAAACCGGAGTACCCGTAGAAACACCACCTGACCTTCCGTTGACATTTCACGTGACCCGAGTTAGGATCGAACCGCAGAGTTATGAGACTCCGACATTAGGAGTTATCGCTTTTACCCCAAAGACTATGGGGCCCGTTGTTAACCCCACTTTAAGTACAAGGAGAGTTTGCATGGGAATACCAATACCTTATTTTCCTTATTTTTGGTCTCAAACATAGGATGTGGGTGGCTACACCTTAGCGGGCGGGCAAGATTTTTCAAATGCTGTCTTCCTCTCTAATATTAAAGGGTATAATTTCAAATGGCATGCCAATTCATCTGTCCTTTACTGTACGAATCTACGGGAAAGAAATATGAGGTTTCAAATGTTGGTTTATCCCCTTTTACTGCCAATCAGGACGTTTGCCGGCGTCAGTTTCAAATATATTTTATTTTCTTTCTTTTAATTACTATTTCTCAGAGAAAATAAGTTTTGACGTTGCATGTGAACAGTCTGTTTGGGCAGCAGGGCTCGAGAAGTCATTTCATCCCAATATCCGGTGAGTCCTACGAAATTGGAAGAGCGTCTCAAAAAGACCTAACTAGTGTTGGGAGGTTAAAGCTCAACCGAAACAAACAAAACACCATAGAACTGAAATATGTGAAGTTTTCATTTTTATTTTATTTTATTTTATGATTATTATTTTGTTGTGTGTGTGTGAGGGCGGGAGAGGGGTAGACTAGCTACTTTACGCTTCATCAGCACACCTAAACGACTATGAAATATATATAATGTATGTACAGTATGACAAAAGCCTGCTCAGGAAGAAGGTGACCTGGCCCCCAGGTTATAAAACTTTTTTATGCTTAACTCAGCTGAGCATGAAACTTGTGGTGCTCATAAAAATTAAAATACTAAGAAGTTGGGCGAGTTTCCTTTCTCAGATAGCAGAGAATGACATGTGTCCTGCTCACAAATTTTAAAATGCCAACATTGTTGGCATTTTAAAATTTGTTTAAAATGCCAACATTGTTGGCATTTTAAAATTTGTGAGCAGGACCAATTTCATGCTCAGGTGAGATAAAACAATTATAACCTCGGATCCTGGATAGTGTTGTCTAGGCTATTGATATCCAAAAAGAAACAAACATGCCATGTTGTCCAATCTAAATTTGCATTAACATTTTACGAGACTTTAAACCGAGGTCCAGTCTCCGTATGACCTTAGATGTTTTTGGACATAAACCCCACACATCACATGACTTAGAAGAATAAAGCCTTCCCAGGCTTTCCTTTATGCACATGTTCATTGCATGTCTGAACTGTGTTACAAGTTTCAGTGTCCTGCATCAAATACTGTAGGTGGAGTCGTGGGGACACGAACAGCACAATATATTTAACATCCTGATATGGCCAAAATAATTGTCGTTCTAGGGGACATAATTCAGCAATTATGCGGGGATTAGAATCCTGTTTCTTTTATGCACATGTTCAATGCATGTCTGAACTGTGTTGCAAGTTCCAATGCCCTGCATCAAATATTGTAGGAGGAGTTGCGGAGACACGAACTTTACTATTTAACCTCCCAGTCTACAAAATGATTAAGTTTTTCAAGGGAACATAATTTTAAAATAAGGGGCTGGATCGGGATCCTGTTTCCTTTATGCACACGTCCAATGTGTCTTAAAAGTGTTGCAATTATCAATGCCCTGCATCAAATACTGTAGGAGGAGTTGCGGAGGCAGGAATATTACTACAAAATGTGACGTACCGACGTACGTACGTACGTACGTATATAATACGGACAAGGGCAAACCTATATGCCCCTCCCCACTTTGTGATTGGTGTATAAAAATGGTGAAATTGAAACACCCCGTATCTTATATAAATTGTAGATCCACCGTTTCAGGATGATATAAAGCAAAAGTAGTTCACTGTTTTAAGACTTTAACTAAAATATCCAACTCTTCTCACCTCACATTTTATATTCACATGCATCGTTATGTAAGGGTTGATTTTAGTCATCCCGTATCAATTCAAAACACATATTTTTAGTAAAAAGAAAAATAAGAGTTGACTGCCTTCTCGCTTTTATACGTAGATTAATATCTGTTTTATAATATATTTTACGAAGATCGCGTATGAGAAGGTGATGGTGAAAAATGTTACCACATACGAATATCAACCGCGGCACACAATCGGGATATAACTATCAACCAGGATTTTTTTTATTCAAAAACGAACTATACTGACTTTACCACGACAGAAGAACCTCCCAGGAAACCCTTTAGGGGACAAAATGATTCGGACACATTGCAATTTTGATATTCGACCATAAAGCGATATTTCAACCCTATAATGCGTATGAACGAAGAAATCCATACTTAAACCCCGAGAAAACACCGATTTTCAATGTTTATTGTTTAAAAAGCCCCGAGGAACCAAAGACCATGATTAAAGATATTATCTTGTACAAACAAGCTAATAAGTTGTGTTCACAAAATATAATGCTGTCCGCACAAGATCTTGTGCGCTCGAGATATTAAGTTGTGCGTAGAAGATATTATCTTGTTCGCACATCGCATATCCCTTCTAGGCATTAGTATCCATACAACTTCTACCCGCATGATATTTCAGTCTGGTAAGAGACGTAAAAGCTCGCACATATGTCTGCTAACTTCGGAACAGAACTGCAGTTAAACAATGAAAAGAAAAAACAAACATGTGTTCTGTGTTCTTATGCATTTAATTAGTAATACCTTAGTCTATAAATAGGTTAATTGGATTTCTTTCAAATCAGTAATAGTAACTTGGTCTTTGCTGATAATAATTTTGGGTCAATGTTTATTTTAACCTTAAAAATATGTTGCTTTAAGCAATTAGTGTATATCTTGATCAAATGCCGCGTTCTGTGGCGTCTGGTCTTGGTCTACATTTTTTGCCAAGCCAAACCTTTGATTCCAATATAACTATCTTACGCAACACTCTGATCTCACTGCGAATATTTTCGATAAAATAGTTATTCCGACAAGACTGTGATAGCCACGTGTACTTTAGCACGGAAAAGCTTTTCGGCTTAGCAACTTAGGGTCGATTGACAATCCAATCGACCTAAAACAAGCCGTGTTATGTGTTCCACTATGACGTCAGATGGCTGCGTACATGTAAGAGAGTTATCTGTAAAAGCTGGACTGGAATCATGTGTTTGGTTTGGCAAACAGTGTAGACCAGATCAGACGTCACATAATGTGGCGTCTGATCAGGGTCTATACTGTCTGCATTAGGAACAATAACCGAAGGGTATACCGAAAAAGTCCAAGTCCACGGCCATTTTACACAACCAGCGCTCTGTGTCAATCGGTCAAACAGTGCTGCCAATGCTTTGATTTCTTTACCCTCAAATCCGCCCACCCGTGAGATTCACGAGTGCACTCTTCCATCAATGAAGTTGGATGGGTACGCCCATTTTATGGTACGCAATATATATCCCGATTAGATTGCTCAGAGCCATCACGTCAGGATTTACACTGTTTGCATAAGTATCTGGACCGGGTTTCAGGGTTGTAAGGGATTACTTTTTTTTTTTTTTTTTGGTTTGGGTTTTACGGCCCGTTCAAGATTATTTCACTCATATCGAGCCGATCGTTAATCAGAGGTGGGCGAAAACCGGAGTACCCGGAGAAAAACCACCTGACCTTCCGTTGCAGAACTTGGCGTCTCACACGTGGCCCGAGCGAGGCTCGAACCTACGGCGGTGAGAGACCTACTGACTAAGAGTCAGCGCTCTTATCCACTAGGCCACGGAGGCCCGTAGGGAAATTTTTTCTTGCTGTTCCGAGAGGCAAGATATAACATGGACTGGAATCAAAACGGATAATTTAAAACGGAAGATTGTATATTCTGTGTAGGAATATTGTCATCGATTTCAAACAACCATAGACATACCGTCATCTATTTCAAAAACTGAATTTTAATTTTTAGACCATTCCAAAATGAAATTCCAGGACTGTACTAACTTCAATCAAAACAATCATTAATAAATAGAAGTGAGTGAGTGTTTGAGTTTTACGTCCCACCAACAGCTAAGGCCATACGGAGACGGGACCTCGGTTTTAAACACTCATTCGAAAGTCTGGAGAAGCCCGGGATGGATCCTGCGATCCCTGGTTTACAAGGCGAGTAGCGTAACCACTGCACCACGGAGGCTTCTATTGAATAGAAGTGAAGGCAGTGATCAGTAATCGATGCAATTAACCCACAGATCCCTTGAAAAATAAAATAAAAACAACATGAAATAACTAGACCCTAATGGAAACACCAATAGCGGAAAGCCAAAAGGACAGTCACTTTCCCACAAAATAGCCAATTGGCTAACCCAAAAAAAAAAAAAAAAAAAAAAAAGAAAATGCATGCAAAACACACACTCAAAGACAAACCGTAACAAAAAGTAAACCGCGACAGAAGAACCGCATGGGAACGGTCAGTGAACAGAATGCCACTGCGGGGCTTAAATGCCGCAATCCTCGCCCTTACTTCTGTCATGGTTTATGCTTTGGTCACAATCCCTTCCGATTAGGCTTAGGATGTACACCCGGATTGATTTTTAGCCATTTTGGCCTGGTCCCCGGCCGGACTCACGACATGGCCGGCCGGTGGCGGGGCTCTCAGGCAACATCGGAGAGGTGCCCGAAGAGTTTTAACTCGAAGTTAAAATTTCTCCGGTGTCCCGTACATTTTCATAATTGGCCACATATCCTTCACACATCGTTTAAGTATCGTCCGATATCCGGTCGGGAATCGAGGGGTAATCGGCCGGTGTATGTAGCCTCAGAGGAGAAATTTTTGGGACCGGACATGGGCCGATATCCGGCCGATGTCTGTTTACACATTCGAAAGTAACCCATCGATGTCCGATCGGCTTGAACCGGTGTGGACCAGATATGTTACAAACATCGTCCGGTCACCGGCCGGCTAGAACCGGACATCGGGCGGAATATATAAACCCCCATCAGTCGCCGTGTACATCATTATAGCGCGTTTCCATCACACCGCCCGGCAATCGCCCGACATTCGGCAATGCCTGGTACAAGCATCGTTCGTTGGCCGTAGGATACTCGGGCGATATTCGTACGATGTCCGGTGAATAGGCCGGTTATCACTCGGACATCATAGGATAATCTGCCGATTAGTATTAGATGTTCGGTCGGTATTCACTGCCTCGCCGGCCCCCAAAAGATTTCTCTTTCGAAACAGATGCCGTACGATTACGAGGCGGTTTTCGGACGGCCTCCGGACGGTGCCATTTATGTAAATGATGTGTGACAAATTTTTTGACCGGTGTTGTCCGATGTCAGAAAAAAAGGCCAAAACCAGCGGTCTACTCACGAATACCCCCTATCCCCGGATACCGGCCGATCTTTGTGACCACAGCATTAGTCAAATACAGCACAGAACAACTGAAATATTAACCAACGGTTGGCCGGCTGTGAACAAGGGCAATCAGCTATCCAAAACCAAAACGACACCAGCGACATACACATGCCGATGAAGTATAAGATCAAAACAGACGCACCGCGGGGCCTTAAATCGATTTTACGCGCCCGCAATGCGATTTAACAATCCGCATGAATGCCACCTAACGCATCAGTGCAACATCTCCGAGAACAACCACAGAGATGAAACAACGTTGAGTACTCAACAGCAAGAAGAAACTGAAATGCTGGAGCAAAAGAAAAACTACATTTAGACTCCGATGGGCCCGACCAGAGACAGAGCATCAGGCACCAACAAGCATTACATAAAATTAAATTCTCTAAAATCTTAAGCTAGAAACACTGTAAGACCAGGGTGGGAACTATTCTCACAAAGCTGGGATCAGTCGCAATCGAATACGGCGGTTCATCAGAATCTCCTCTGATCGAATTAAGGGTTCAGCGAATTGGGTTCAAGCTTAGGATCCCTTTTCCAGCCAAAACGCAGGGACAATCGACCATCCAGTGCGTTTAGTAATTTGACTTCAAAAGCGGGTGAAGAAGAAGAAGAAGAAGAAGAAGAAGAAGAAGAAGAAGAAGAAGAAGAAGAAGAAGAAGAAGAAGAAGCACGTTGTGCACTCAATGTTTAAGCCTAATGCTTATAAACGTCGAGAATCTGGACTGAAGAATCGGCCCCGCCCATAGGGGCGCGAACAAGTATATGGGTTGCATGATGCTTCAACCTAGAGCTTAAACCGACCCGCACACGAGTTGTGGTAAACCGCTTAGAGGAACTAAGCCTACCCAGACAAAGCGGTGCGAATCGGCCCGTCCATGCTTATTAACCCTATTGGTTTCATTGGGCGGCAGGGCTTGAGATGTCATTTCATCTCAATGTCAGGTAAAAATCCCACAAAATGGGGAGCAACGTCTCCAAAATGACCTTTATAGTGTTGACCGAGACGTTAACCTCTAATCAAACAAAACAAATCAAACAGACTGAAGAAAAATAACCGTAGAATTACGATGCAGTCTATCATAAATATTTTTTGCTGTCTCACAAACATACATGTACTTCTCGAATTTTGCGGTATTTTGGACAAAGTTCGGAATGCTACTCTCAGGTCATTATTATTTATACATGTAACATATTTGCAGGTTGGAAGGGGGTCAGATTACGGTAAACGTGGCTTAATTGCCATTTGGGAGACGTCATCGCTGCGTGAAAACTACATAACCGACAAATATCAGATGTCTAATAAAATCTGAATAGAAGCAAATTTACAGATGCAAACCACTACTGTAATATTGTATTTCATATCTCTTCAAATAATTTGTTTCATTTTCTTTCTTTTTTTCTTTTTTTTTTCTTTTCTAGATATAGACTTTAGGTGTGCCTTTGTTCATGTACATGTACCGCCTCGTTGAGGCGGTTCTAATGACTACCCACGCACTAAATATTAAGACGGAAACCATTGTACTCATTAAAACAGACATTTCCCTATAGAAGGTGGGCTTACAAGAATGCTCATTATATGGACTTGAAAACATGATGAAAGTTTTGGTCGGGTTCGATCCCGGGCCGCGACATACCAAAGTCGTTAAAAATGGTACTTGCTGCTCCTCGCTTGGCACTCAGATTTACGGGGTAGAGCTAGGACTGGTCGACCCAGTGTCAGGATAATGTGACTGGGTGTGGTATCATGTAATGTGTCTGGGACATGACACTTCAGTGAGGAAGCACTATAAAAGTGAGCATTGAGCTACCTGTCGCAACCAGACACCGTCGTGATATGACTGAAAAATTGTTGAAAGCGACGTTAAACCCGAATTCACACACACACACATGAAAGTTTTTGTCTTCAAAACACGCCTATTCAAATATATTGTTTGGTTGTTTGTTTGATTTGAGGTTTAACGTCCCCGTCAACACAGTATAGGTCATTTTGGAGACGTTGCTTCCAATTTTGTGCGCCATTTATCCGACATTGAGATGAAATGATATCTCAAGTCCTGTCGCCCAATGAAACCAGTAGGGTTTATAAGCATGGACAGACCGACTCACACCGCTTTGCCTGGGCAGGCTTAGATCGTCAAAGCGGTTTACCAGTACTCGTGTGCGGTCGGTTTCAGCTCTGCGTGGAAGCATCATGGCACCTTTCTATTTCTTCAAGCTCCGATGGGCGGGGGCCTTCAAATATATTGAGATTTTAATACCAAATCGTAAAATTTCCAAATACAAAATTCTGATATTTTTCACATTTGTGCTAAAACAGACATTGTGGGTACTCTTTAGAACTGCCGTGCCAAGGCGGTTCCAATGAGTACCAATATTCTATGTTTTGAGCGCAAATAAGAAAAAATAATGTACACTACATAAAAGTGGGGTTTAAGGGGCCCAACATTATATAGGCTTGTTTGGGATGAATGTCATTTTTCAGGCGAAAAGTCGTGACGTTTTAATGTTTCTGAGGGTTACGAGCATATCATTAATTTCAGACACTGTTACCCTTTTAAGGCTCTGAAAAAGACACACATCTAGCCACAGACCTAATTTACATTTACTTGGTCCCAGATCTAGCGAAAAATTGTGATTAGTGTCTTAGTTTAATTAACTGACAGCCACAGTTACTATTTTGAGCAGAAATGTGGAAATACCTGGTAAACACAACTTTTTCTGTTGAAAGTGAGGTTTACTTGGTTTACCCACAGTCTGTGACTCGGAGCAGAAGCACAATCAACACTGTAGATCTTTGTAAGCCACGCTATTCCCTGTATAATGGTTATTATTCGTTAGAATCGCTTGTTATGAACGGTCTTGTAATCCCCACTTTTTGCGTTGGTTTTACGGCCCGTTCAAGATATTTTCACTTATTTCGAGCTGATTGTTAATCAGAAGTGGGTGAAAACGGTAGTACCCGGAGAAACACCACCTGACCTTCCGTTGCAGAACTTCGCATTTCCACCCGAGTAGGATCGAACCACAGCGGTGAGAGACTTCATGATTAAGAGTCAGCGCTCTTAACAAATAGGCCATGGAGGCCCGTTGTAAACTCCACTTTAAATACAAAGAGGGTTACGTGATCAGGATATGGATATTTCAAACGAGCACCCATATACTTGTTACATTTTACTCACTGAGTTTGTTGTGTATTATTTATTTTTTCATCATGTAAGAGCCACCGAATTATTTTATCTTTAGTGGCGGTTTGTACGCCCCACCTTTCTGGTTTAAGGCGAAGGCGTATTCAAAGATGTAAATGCAAGTTCTTTTGCACCATCAGTTTGGTGGATTTAGATTGTCATGTCGATTTTACTTTCTATATACAATAATTTGTATGCGTCATTTATTACATAAATGACATACTTACGAAAATATAATGAAACTACCCAATGTACTTGTAAACCTCAACGCAAGGCACACATCTGTCATAACGTTTGTTTGATTTGAGGTTTAATGTTCCCGTCAACACTGTAAAGGTCATTTTGGAGACGTTGCTTCCAATTGTGTGGGACTTTTACCCGACATTGAGATGAAATGACAGCTCAAGCCCTGTCGCCCAATGAAAACAATAGGGTTTATTAGCATGGACGGTCCCGCCTCGCACCGCGGTTCCTTGGCAGGCTTAGATCCTCTAAGCGGTTTACCAGTACTAGTGTGCGGGCCGGATCGATTCAGCTCTGCGTGGAAGCATCATGCAGCCCATATATTTCTTCAAGCCCCTATGGGCGGGGGACGACATCTGTCATAACGTCACAGTTGATAATGACTCTTAATCATTAGGACTCTCACCGCTGTGGTTCGAGCCTGGCTCGGGTCACATGTTAGACGCCAAGTTCTGCAACCGAAGGTAATGTGGAGTTTTTTCTCCTGGAACTCGGTTTTTCGCCCACCTCTGAGTAACGATCGGCTCGATGTAAGTTAAATTATCTTGAAAGGGCCGTAAAACAAAAACAATAGTAATATTAAACAAACAAACAAAAACAAAGAAAATAACGCCACTGATAAAGTGATAAATGGGGGACAAAATGGCTTGGTTTTTTTGGCAAATTTTCAGTGAACCAATAATAATAATGAAAAAAAAAAAAAAAAGAATCAGTATATATTTTGTATAAGTGTATAAGTTGTAGCAGTCTGTAGTAGCTGTATGTTCACCGACGTAGGTCTTGTGTACAGAATTAAAGGAAATACATAGAAAACGTAGAAATTGTAGTTTTTATGAACCAAAAGCTCAGCATGATAACAGGACCGTGTAATGGACACCCCTTTATATCTCATTCTGTAGTGAAAATTAAGGAGTTTATAGGTATATACATTATGTTTCTTTATCAAAAGTTGTGGATACTCGTTATAATCCTGCCCCCGCCCATCGGGGCTTGAAGAAATAGATGGGCTGCATGATGCTTCCACGCAGAGCTGAAACTGGCCGCACATGAGTACTGGTAAACAGCCTAGAGGATCTAAGCCTGCCCAGGCAAAGCGGTGCGTGTCGGACCGTCCATGTTTTTAAAATCTATTGGTTTCATTGTGCGACAGGGCTTGAGATGTAATTTCATCTCAATGTCGGGTAAAAGTCCCACAAAACGATAACACATCCGTGTGCTATATTGCATTTTCAAATCTCGAAAAGGCAATTTTTTCTGATGAAAATTTGTGACATTTTTCTTATTTATACTCCAAACATAGGTTTTGGGTGCTTGTTAGAACCGCCCCATCGAGCCGGTTCTAACGAGTACCCACAACCTGTCTTGGAGCAGAAATAAGGAAAATAATGTTTAACCCCGTAAACCCCCGTTTTCTCTATATGAAGTGGGGTTGGGGGCGTCTTTATATCACGGACTTGTTCGAGTGATGAACGTCTCAAAAATGACGTGTACAGTGTTGACGGGGACGTTAAACCTCAAATCAGACAAACAAAAACTCGTTATAATCGCCGTACGAGCAACCACAACATATGTTTGGAATATAAGAAGAAGAAGAATATCACCCATTTTCGTTAGAAATGTAACTATTTTTGGAGATAGCAAAGAAATCGCTGTGTCAAACGGTGGATGCCATATACAAATGACATTGCGGGGCTTTATATATGCAATATATGCGCCTGATATTTCGGTTAAAATACCACTTAACTAGGTTGTATATCGACACCTCATATCTTGTTTTTGTTTGTTTGGATTGGAGTTTAACGGCCCAGTCAACACTATTTAGGTCATTTTTGAGCCGGTCAGTTTACCTATCCACACTTTCCTGGGCAGGCTTATACGTAAGCGGTTAACCAGTACAGTGAACATTCTTTCGCCAGAAACTGACAACTGCCCTTCTTGAATCAGCGGAAGGGGGAGAATGACCGTAGAAAAGATTTCATGATCAATCTCCACGAAAGAATGTTGCCGACCCCGGCGGGAGTCGAACCTTATATCTTGTAAATACATGTATATATTCGATGACGCATTCCTCATTTTTTTAATTTGATGGGAAGAGTTTTATTTCTGACTTTGACATTTTTGAGCTTGCAATCTGTTTGATGGAACCAGTTGCTAAATATAATAGAAGGACCAATTTTATTCCAGTTTTGCTATCATTCACCTTTAATGCAATCCACTAATTATGAAAAAACAAAAAAAAAAAAAAAAAAAACAATCGTCCCTAATATTTTCCGTGGATATTTTTAATGTTAGAATAATGTATAGGTCTATTCAGATCATAACTGTAAACTCACGATCTTGTCATATTTTATTGTCGTTGTTGTTGTTGATGGACTAGAAAACAGTCCAACAACTTTTGCTCGTTAATTTCTCTAAACTCGTGGATTTACAAAGGATATAAAATACGGGGTGTATACCTAAGTCTGTATAGCACTTCAAATTCGTACAATTAAATATCAGACAGTTTAATTTGAGGTTTAACGTCCCCGTCAACACTGTAAAGGTCATTTTGGAGACATTGCTTCCAATTTTGTGGGACTTTTACCCGACATGGAGATGAAATGACATCTCAAGCCCTGTCGCCCAATGAAACCAATAGGGTTTATTAGTATGGACGGTCCGCCTTGCACCGCGGTTCCTGGACAGGCTTAGATCCTCCAAGCGGTTTACCAGTACTAGTGTGCGGGCCGGATTCAGCTCTGCGTGGAAGCATCATGCAGCCCGTATATTTCTTCAAGCCCCTGTGGGCGGGGGCTTAAATATCAGACAGAATAAGGGCTGATATATGGACACCCCGTTTTTCATATAAATTGTGGCTTTACAGATTAGGGTGTTCAGAAGACACCCTGGTGTAGTGGCCTCACAAACCAAGGGTCGTAGGGTCTCCAGACAATAATAATAACAATATAATCATAATAATAACAAAACAAAAACAGAAGAACCGCCTTGGAACTGTCAGTTAGAAAAAAAAATACTGGGTAGGGGGCTTTGGCACGGAACTAGCTGACCAATAAAATTAACTAATGGTCAATTCTGAGTACCTGTGCAATAAAATCAACTGTGATGCATAAACACTACGCCCATGATTAATTACAGACACGCATTGTAACATGGGTACGCGCAGTTCTGCAAGCAAAAGGATGTATTTATTATTTTGACTTATAACGTATAGGGTGCATTCGGAGGAATGCCACATCTTGTTATATTTCATATAAAAATATTCTCATTTTCAATATATTTTAAAGATGTACAATTTTAAGCAAACTGCATTGCACTTATTATGAACAAAAAAAACAAAACAAAAAAAACTTAATTCGTCACTCATCAATGGTACAGTCTTCACTGTACAAGGTTGCATGTGTAAAAGACTTTATTTATTAGTTTCTTCTCCTGACTGTAAGACTTTGTATGTGCCTGAGCACTATGTCACGCTTCTTAGCATTACGAAAACGCGCCTATTCAAATATATTGACAGTTTAGCCACCAAAAATGAACATTTTCAGATAAAAAAAAAATCCGATATTTCGTCTCAAAACATAGATTGTGGGTACTCGTTAGAACCGCATCGACGAGGCAGTTCTAAGGAGTATCCACAATCTAAGAAATTAGAAAAATAATATTTACCCCTGTAAACCTCAGTTTTAATATATAAAAAAATTGGTTAAGGGGGTCAAAATTATATAGGCATGTTCGTGATGGCAGTGCAAATCTATGAAATTGAACTTAAACTTTTCTTTCGTTTTTTTTTTCTCAAGCACCTGCTATTGGCAGGGCGCGACAAAGGAGACCGGTTTTCCGTCCGTTCGTTCGTCCGTTGGACAATCCCTCAACATTTGCGCTAACCCAAATGTTCAAGTCCACTTCTCAAGAACTACTATCTCAGACTGAACATAGCCTGTGGTGAAATTCTTGTTATTTTTGTTTTTTATTATTATTTAAAATAATCTTGAAGGGCCGTAACGCACCCCTACTCCCACAAAAAAGAACTTAATTAACTAAGGCGAATCTCATTTTCAACTCATTTTGGGTCACTTTTCCGTAAACAAAGTAACTCTGTGGTCGGTTTATGTGTATATGTTGTATTATGGTCCGGAGACCTACAGAACCAAATAAAATATATTCTGTTCTATTCTGTAGCAAAATTTAATCATTAAGATCATCTTTAGAACTGTTCGGATATTGTCAGAATCGCCTTACTTATGTTTCTGCAAACCGAAAAACATGCACGCCCCCGTATATACATTCTTGGTATAAAAGTTGACCACTCTATGACTGTTCAGTTTTTATGAACTTTTCGGAAAGCAAATGAACACTTTCCGCAACAATTTAACTACTCTCCTTAAACTAGAAATTTTGGAAGAAATATAAAACTTTAACGCATGTATGACTAGCGGTCCTTTTTGGGTCATTTGCAAACAGTGTGGAACCAGATCAGATGCCGCACAACGCGGCGTCTGATCTCAGTCTACACTCTTTGCTTAACGTACTTACATTTTTGTTAAAACTTTCTACACACAAAAACCTTGACACCCCTATAATTGGAAATGGACCACTCCAAACTTATGGGTACACAATAACTGCTGAGATATTGTTTACAATGAAAATTAAGCATTATCAATTTCAATGGCCATACAATTTGCACACTCAATAAAGGCTTTTAACGATTGCTTTTCTCCGATCATAAATCGTCTCCAACCTAAGGAGTTTATGCTGCTTTTCCTAACACTAGCATTGGCTGGTCAAATTATCTATGGTCTAATCTCACCAGTAGTGATCCTCCGCTGGACAGTAGGGTCATTTAACTAACATGCTTATAATTGAGTACCGGGTCTGTAAGACTTTCATTGGTTGAAATGCATTATTTAGTTATTTTTCACGATATTCAATTTCGACCCCCGCCCATCCGGACTTGAAGAAATAGATGGACTGCATGATACCTCCACGCAGAGCGTTAACTGACTGCACATTAATACTGGAAAACCGCTTAGAGGATCTAAGCCTGCCCAGGCAAAGCGCGTATAAACCCTATTGGCTTCACTGGGCGACAGGGCTTGAGATGTCTTTCATCTCAACGTACGGTCGGGTGAAATCCCACACAATTGGAACGTCTTCAAAATGACCTATACAGTGTTGACGGGGACGTTAAACCTCAAATTAAACAACAAACGATATTCAGGTTTACTCATATCCGCTCAAAGTGTAATTATTGTAGGAATGCACATTGCTAATTGTTCAGACATAACGATAACACATCTGTGTGAAATAGAGCTCTCTTTCATTTCTCTAAAATGGTAATATTTCTGAGGGAAATTTGTGATATTTTTGCACCCCCCCCCCCCACGACTGAGATTCTCGGGGGCATATAGTTTTTGCCCTGTCTGTCTGTTTGTCTGTCCGTCCCAAAAACTGTAACCGACATAAAAATTGTCCCCGCGGGGGGCATTGGTCGCTTACAGTGACAGCTCTTGTTTTCTTATTTTGACTCGAAAACATGGGTTGTGCGTGCTCGCTAGAACCGCCTCATTGAGGCGGCTATAACGAGTACCCACAACCTATGTCCTGGAGCCGAAATAAGCAAAATAGTGAATACCCCTATAAATCCCAGTTTGCTCTATGTAATGTGGTGTT
Source organism: Lucinisca nassula (assembly GCA_963580285.1). Classification (NCBI taxonomy): domain Eukaryota; kingdom Metazoa; phylum Mollusca; class Bivalvia; order Lucinida; family Lucinidae; genus Lucinisca; species Lucinisca nassula. Next base: position 111,784,017 of record OY757017.1, on the reverse strand, counting down.
TAGAGAGATGAAGTAGATATACCAGGAAGGAATGAAACAGCGTCTATTTTAGCCCACCTGGGTATTCAAAACATTTTGGAAGGAATTAAGTTCCTTTACTTAATGGCCAAATTATATGACAAAGATATCATTAAAACAAATTGGCCTTACCTTCAATTTATTATTGAGGCATTTTTTCAGTATATTAAACGATGGTGCGAATAGCATTTAAAAACCGTCACCCTCATTCGATGGGGACTTTAAGGCGTCACTTCTTCTTTAAAGAAGGCAAAAACACCACAAACGTTCTACTCTTCCTTATGTAGAGGTTTTGACAAGTTAACACTTGTAAACTCCGATTTACGTTTCATAAGGGTGTTATTGTATCGAAGTGCAGTTTTTTTTGTTTTTTTTTTTTTTAGGGGGGGGGGGGGGGGGACAGTTCTTGGCAAGAGACCTACTTTATTCTATAACAAAGTTAGGTTTATAATGTATTTTACGCGAGTTTTCTATGTTGATCTGCGTCAGCACTCATAAAAATCAATGTATCGTTCACCATGTTCTTTATTAGATTCGGCTGCTGTTGCTTCCGCGCAGAGCTGAAACTGCTGAGAAACGGCTCACGACTAAGCCTGCCCAGAAAAAGTGGTGCGAATCAGACCGCTCTTTAAACCCCAGCGGTTTCTTTGAGTGGTATGGCTGCTGCTGCTGCTACTCCTACAACTACCACTGCTACTTCTACTCTAATTTACGTCCCCGCCCATCGAGGCTTGGAGAAATAGATTGGGCTGCACGGTGCTTCCACGTCGAGCTTAAACAGACCGTACTGGTAAACCACAAAGTGGTAGGAGTCGGACCGTCTTTACATATAAACCATTTTGGTAGCATTTGGTGGCAGGGCTTGAGATGTCATTTTATCTATTGACGGGTAAAAGTCCTTCACAATCACAAGCAACGTCTCCAAAATGACCTAAATAGTGTTGACGGGGACGTAAAATCTCAGCACAAACAAACTTTGCTCTTTTCAAAATCGGATCAACAAGGATTTGCCTTGCATGGATCTTTAAGTAATGAACACGGCAGTCTGCTGGGTCACTTGTTTCATATTTTGTGCCATTTATACTAGTTAACGAAAACCGCACTTTTTTACGTATTCGGACTTGGTCCCCGCACATCGGGGCTTCGAGAAATAGATTGGGCTGCATGATGCTTCCACGCAGAGCTGAACCCGACCGCACATGAGTACTGGTAAACCTCTTAGAAGGTCTAAGGCAAAGTTGTGTGAGTCGGACTGTTCCATCAATAAAAACCATATAGGTTTCACTGGGTGGCAGGGCTTGAGATGTAATTCCATCACAATGTCTGGTAAAAGACCCCCAAAATAGGAAGCAGCCCCTCCAAAATAACCTAAATAGTGTTGACGGGTACGTTTCGGACTGCGCTATGTGAAAATGTTTTTGAGTGTATGCAGCTCAGATCAGCCAGTGCATTCATGTAGTCCGAAAAGGCTTTGCTATGTGTTGTATGGGTACCTGGAGATCTTGATCAGATGGCAACTTCGAAAGCCATCTGATCTGGATAATGCACTGTTTTCAAGATAGAGGTTGTCATTTTCCGCAGGATAAGGGTTAGAGGCTATTTTGCCAAGGTGATCCAAGCTATATATATTTTTTTTTCTAGATATTGATGCGAATATTTGGCAACTACTTAAGTCTTACACTTATTGCTCATTTTTCTCCATTTTGTTTCGTCAAATTTTATTGTATTTAAGTTTCCAATTATATGTATGGACTAGTACCTCAGACTACGTAACCTGGGAAGAGACATGTATTTCTTTTATTATGTTTAGCGAACACGATATTAAGTTGTGCGAACAAGATATTATCTTGTGCCCACAAGATAATATGTTATTCGCACAACTAAATATCATGTGCGCACAGTATACTATCTTGTTCGCACAGTATATTATCTTGTTTACACAACATAGATCTTGTGCGGACAACATAGTATCTTATGCGCCTGATTAAATTGTGCTAACTAAGTTGTGCGAACAAGACAATATCTTGTACGCACGAGATATTATGTTGTCTGCACAAGATCTATGTTGTGCAAACAAGATAATATGCGAACAATTTAATAACTTGTGAGCGCAAGATAATATCTTGTGCGATAGTATGTTGTCCACACAAGATATTAAGTTGTGCGAACAAGATAATTTCTTGAACGCACTAGATATTATGTTTTTTGCACAAGATCTATGTTGTGAAAACAAGATAATAAGTGAACAAGATAATAACGTGTGATTACAAGATAATATCTTGTGCGAACAAGATAAAAAGTTGTGTGCACAATATTTTATGTTGTCCACACAAGATCTATGTTGTGCAAACAAGATTATATCGTGTGCACACAACATATTAAATAAATTGCTTGTCCCTTCCAGGGTTCCGTATGAGACTGATCGGTTGTTGAACACATACTCTAGAAAAAAAGTCATGTGCAATTTGGTTTGGTGTTACTGTACGAGTGTTTACAAATCAACCATTACCTTTATTTCTAAAATAAAACTTCAACATTGGATAAACTGGTAGCCTCGAATGCATTCCAAACCAAACCAAACAAGGTATTCATTATCATGTGATCAAACCTTTTTGCAGAAGTTGAATACTTCAAGAAAGCGCAGTCAATCCATTACGATAATGTACACGTGTGGGCTAGTGCATTCTTTCATTCCTCTAAAAAGGCTACTTTATTTGTTATATGTTTCTTATTACGCCTTAATTGCAACCAGCGGGTCGGTATCTCTGCTGGTGGATGATTCGTTCGTCCCCAATGGTATCATCAGCTCTGTATCAGTTCCTTAGTGCTGAGATTGAATGCGGTGCTGACGTCAGAACTCAAATACTGATTTAAATAACTATATTATTGTTATACTTTTATTTCTTTTTGGCAGAATAAAATTCTAATTTTTCTAAAACTAAGACTTGTCAGGTGAGACATGTATCTTAACGGATTTGGTTGCCACTTTTTGTTATATCTTTTTTTGCAAGTCTCGCTACTTTGGACATCTCCTTCCTGATGCCCCAGACTTCGTTGGGTGTGGGCCATGTTTGCTGTTGTTGGCTCGGTGGGGGACGCCTATATGTCCTAGGGTATGCGTCTCTTGCATGATGCCTCCAGTTGACCTGTCTCATGAGGTACGTTGGTCGGTGTGTGCTCAAAGGGTTGGGGGGGGGGGGGGGCGGTGCTGTGTTTGCCGGGTCTTGTCCATCATCCGTTTCGGTTTCAGAACTTTGGGGCTGAGACACACTGATGAACTGATGAAGATTAAATATCAGGAAGGCCTCTGTGTCACTACATGTGGTATAGTTACGCCTTAATTATACTCAGAACACAGGTTGTGATGCTCGTTAGAACCGCCTCATTGAGGCGATTGTAACGAATACCCACAACCTATGTCTTGGAGCAGAAATAAGCAAGATAGTGTATACCCCTGTAAAGCCCCGTTTTCTCTACATAAAGTGGGGTTTAGAGGGTATTCATTTCACGGACTAGTTAACATAATTAATAAAGAAAACCCTTGTGAAAACCTGTTGTTGCAGTTTGCGACCAGGTAGGACACAGACAGTCTAGAAAGAGTCTTGGAAACTTTTAGGTACCTTGCATTCTTAAACGCAACGCCAAATAATGATAAATCAGTATATTACATGCATAACAGAGAGATTGGCCCTATACTATGATTTCTACCATGATGACTTAACTTTGCTAAGCAGAAATATTTCCTCTGAGCCCTTTAGCTGGAACTACTTTATATGAAAGATACAAGATACCGCTTTTTTGTGGGTTAAATCGGTATATACAAACGCGGGAAAGTTTCAGTCCCGTCGACGTTATTCATTGCGTCATTAACGATATCAACATACGTTCATAATACGTGGCGTTTGAGTCGGATGCAACGCAGAAAAAAAGAAAACAGGGATATGGTCACTGAATAGGATGTTTGATCTCACAATTAATTTGTTGTATTACTAAACCCCTTTTTATTTGTTTGGTTGGAGGTTTAACGTCTCCGTCAACACTTTAAAGGTCATTTATGAGACGTTGCTTCAAATTTTGTGGGACTTTTTACCGACATTGAGATGAAATGACATCTCAAGCCCTGCCGCCCTATGAAACTAATAGGGTTTACAAGCATGGTCTGTCCGACACTCGCAGCACTTTGCCCGGGTAGGCTTAGATCCTCAAAGCGGCTTACCAGTACTCCTAGGCGGATTGGTTTTAGCTCTGCGTGGAAGCATCATGCAGCCAATCTATTTCTTCAAATCCCGATGAGCGGGGGCTTTGATTCTTCTTTTTTGGTTCAAAACTGTATAAAGCGCTTTCATAATGGCGCCCATCCAGTTTTTTCCCTCCCAGCTTCTGTTACACTATGCTGATTGAACCGTTAACCTGAGCTGTAAACAGTCAATTGAACGGGAATTCAGATCCAAAATTCAAGATCCAAACTGTCCTAAAAGTCTATGGAAGTGCATGTAAAATACATATTATTCTTTTTTTCCTGTTTTAAAATATGGGATGTTTAAACCTCTGGAGGTTAAACAATCCGGTAAAGAAACTCGTGCTTCGCACTCGTTTCTTTATCGGATTGGTTTACCCCAAAAGGTTTATAAATTCTATATTTCGAATAGGAGAATGAATGATCTGTATTTGTATCTGTATCATATGACGTCGCGTCTAAGAGTGCAATAACGCGATGTAATAAATTCCGTAATCCACTAGTGGATTACGAGTAAATATGCAAATTAGTAAGATGAGCCCCGTTACGTTGCATGTACGACGTCCTTAACGACGTCGCGTTTACTAATAGCGGAATATTCATATCTTTGTAAAACAATCGTGAATAAAATGCGTTTTAAATGGCATATGATAAACAGAAGCGTGCATTCGTGCTCATGTATTACTGAATTCTTTAAACTCGTTGAGGAAAAGGGATAAATGCTCGGCAAGCCTCGCATTTTATCCCTTTTTGTCAATTCATTTAATAAATTCAATAATACATGAACATTCATGTAAGATCCTCTTTTTATCCTATGACGAAGTTGATAAGCAGTGGATAACGTCGTGTAATAAAAATCGTATGACCACACGTGAAACAACACTTTAGCGGTAACGCTTTAGCGGTAACGCCAGGACGACGTCCATGTCAGCCATGCATTTATGTGGATTTTTTTTTGTCAAATTTAAGGGCGATGAAATCCAATTTAAAGTGTCCATATGATAAAAAGAACCTTACATGAGCGGTCATTTTATATGAAATGTATGAAACTCGCCAAAGGCTCGTTTATAAATTTCATATGAAATGACCACTCGTGTAATATCCTCTTTTTAACATACGTTTGTGTTATCGAATTAAATAATGAAAAAATGCATCTGTGTGAGACCTAGTTTTCATATGAAGTGGGGTCTACAAGAGAAGTTATTACACGGACTTGGTACTTGATACGAGGGTAGGCTGAAAAGTTCTGAGCCTGACCAAGATCCAATGGTTTGTCCATGCTGAAAGTGCCTCATTTTTCAACATAGTCTCCCTTCCTGTCCACACACTTCCTCCAGCGATGCTGGAGTCCTTGGATCCCAGTGGTATAGAAGGTCTCATCTTGGTCCCTGAAAAACTCCTCCACAGAAACTATCACCTCCTCGCCTGGCCGATAATGCTGCCAAGCCAAGTGCTTTTTCATGTTTGGAAACAGGAAATAATCTGATGGAGCTAGAGCAGGTGAATACGGAGGGTGATCGACAAGTGTGAAGCCACAGTCATGCGCAGCAGCCATTGCGACAACCGATTTATGAGCAGGCGCATTGTCCTGATGGAACAAGACCCCTTATGTCAATTTTCCAGGTCGTTTAGCCTTAATTGCTTTTCGCAATTGTTTTAGCAGATCTGCATAATACTCCCCATTAATTGTTCTGCCCTTTTGAAAGTAATCTATGAATATTATGCCCTTGGCATCCAAGAACACTGATGCCATCACCTTCCCTGCAGAGAAGACGACCTTTGCCTTCCTTGGAGGGGGTGAGCCAGGGTGCTTCCATTGCATGGATTGTCTTTTGGTCTGTGGCTCAAAGTGATGAACCCAACACTCATCCTGAGTGACAAAACGGTCAAGAAAACCATCTTGGTCTGCTTCAAAAATAGCCAAGTTGGCTTGTGACAGGTTCAGTCTAGTCAACTTTTGGTCAGGCGTCAAAAGCCGTGGCACCCATCTGGCGGAAACCTTCGACATTCCTAATTCACTGTGTAGAATGTTCTCTTCTCGTTCACGGGAGATGCCAACAGTGTTAGCTAACTGATTCACAGTTAAACACCTGTCATCCATCACGGCCCTGTGCACTTGGCTGATGGTTTCCTCAGTTGTTGCCGTTGTGGGTCGTCCACACCAGTCATCATCTTCAATGCTGTCCTTGCCATCTTAAAATTGGCTGCCCACCTTTTCACGGTTGCATACGAAGGAGCATCATCCCCTAATGTAGCAACCATATCGGCATGAATGCCCTTAGGAGCTAACCCATTTTTATGGAGGTACTTGATGACACCACGATGCCAGATTTTGTCCATTTCCTCAAAAACGTGCTAGTATCAATTTTAAAAGTCTAGAATTTCTACGTTATTGCAGGTAAACTTGAACTCATTTGAGTCAAATCAAGTAATAAAGGTTTGGATTTAATGAATGCAAAATTTCATGGCTGTTCGATGCCTGCTCCTTGGTCAGGCTCAGAACTTTTCAGCCTACCCTCGTAGTTTAAACGTCTGTGTCAAAATATCGTCGCCTGCGATACTCGCACTACGTTAACATACTTCGTTCTTATTTCTGCTCAAAACATAGTATCTCATGTGTCCTCACCCCACCCATTGGAGCTGGAAGATATAGATTAAGACTGGACTGCTCAGAGCTGAAACCGACTGAACATTCGAGTTTTCGTAAACCGCGTAGAAGGTCAAAGCCTGCCCAGACATATTGGTGCGAATCTGACCGAGCCTTAAACCCCTGCGGTTTCTTTGGGATGTTAAAAATTTCCACATAATCGGAAACAACGTCTCCAAAATGACCTAAATAGTGTTGACTCGGATGTATGTGTGACAGCAGCATGAATAAAAATATATAACATTGCAAAACTCACTTTGCCTACATAAAGTGGGTTTGTGAGGGGTTCAGTACGTGAACTGGATAAAGTTTACAAATCAAGTGTGAACAAGAGCAACAATTCTGGCTGCGTTATAGTTCTGAGGTAATCTGTTCCTGATATATCTGAAACATGGATTTAAGTGAGACTGCTTTTTGTGGAATGTCGTCATATAGCATTATGATGATGACGACGACCATAACGGCCACGAGGACGACGATGATGATGAACCGTCATGTTGTAATTTGAAAATCCCGCTTTTCACAGCTCATGTATATGCAGCGACAATCTACGTTTATTATGCAGCAGGAAGGAATAAAGGAGCGAAAGGCACAAGAAAAAAGTAACGGAAAAAGGTCACAGGTTTGGGTAGGAAATAAATAATGGAAGAAAAGTCACAGAAATGGTTTTTATCTTGTTTTTCTTAGAATTGTTGGTGATAATCACAACCATTCATAATGTTAACAAGTCCGAGCAATGAACACCCCTCTAAAACCCATTTTATGAAGAGACTAGAAATGCGTCCAAAGGACACGGATGCCCCCGCGTGAAAATATGCCTATGTTCGTATTAATCCATAGAAAGTTATTGACGGTGTTTAAGTTTTGGACCCTTTTTTCCACATTTGACCTCTAAGTATGACATTGACCTTGGCGGTAAGGACCTTGGTTTTGTGTCAGACAGATTGTCTCATGATGCCCAACATTTCTGCCAAGTAATTTCAAAATCCATCCAGAATAAGAAAGTTATTGACTGCGTTTAAGTTTCGGACCCTTTTTGGAACTTTGACCTCTAAGTATGTCCTTGACCTTGGCGGTACTGACCTGGGTCTTGCACGTGACACATCGTCTCATAATAATTAACAATTCTACAAAGTAATTTCAAAATCCATCCCAAAATAAGTTATTGACTTCGTTTAAGCCGGCCCCCGCCCATAGGGGCTTGAAGAAATCTATTGGATGCATGATGCTTCCACGCAGAGCTGAATTCGGCCCGCACACTACTATTGGTTAACCGCTTAGAGGATCTAAGCCTGTCCAGGAAGCGCGGTGCGATGCGGACCGTCCATGCTAATAAACCCTATTCGTTTCATTGGGCGACAGGTCTTGAGATGCCATTTCATCTCAATGTCGGGTAAAAGTCCCACAAAATCGGAAGCAACGTCTCCAAAATGACCTTTACAGTGTTGACGGGAACGTTAAACCACAAATCAACCAACCAACTTCGCCTTTTTAAGTTTCGGACGGACGAACGGACTGACGGACAGTGGCAATGCTATATGCCCTTCCACCATTTTTCGAAAGGCGGGGGCATAAAAAGTAGGGCTTACAGGGGGTATTCGTATTTTTTCATATTTTGCTCCTCTTCGTGAAGCAATCTGATCTGGGTCTACAATGTTTACTGTTTGCCAAAAAAAAGTATTTTTAAAAAAGTTTGTAAGAAGATGCAGCAGAGTGAATAAACAGTGATAAATAGGCAACAACTTCCAATTCAGGTTTTCTTGGTTTCTTTAGGCCAAAGGGTTTGACACCGGGAAATGTCGGGTTTGCAGGTGTTGACGTTACTTTTATTTACTCATTATATATTTTGAAAATGGATGATTTCTATTTTTTCTATTTGTGACTTTTTTTTAAGTTTTATCTGTGACTTTATTTCCACTAGCCTTTTCCAGTGCCTGTCTTTCCGAACAGCATCGCTAACCCCGACACAAGAAGGGACATTTCCTGTCCGATATTTACGAGGATTAAAACCAGAAAAGAAGACAAGAAAATTAAAACAATAAAACAAAATCAGTAAGAACAGAATGAAAGTTAAAACATCATTGAATGTGTGTGCTCACTCATGTATTTGCTGTGGATAAATGCTTTAGCCAAAACAAATGCATCAGGTTTATGAAAAAAAAGAAAAAAAAAAGAAGCATTTTGCATTGTTATATACAGTTTAATGCCTTAGTACAAAGGTCATTGTCTGCGTCGCGTGTTCGAGACGTTCGGAATAGTCTTGTCTCCGTATGACCTTAGCTGTTGATGGGACGTAAAACTCAAAATACACAAAAGGTCGATTGATAGGAAAGAATTATAGCATGACACGTTTGCGGTAGAGTGTCAAAACCTCAGCAACGCTCGTTATACACACGATTACGAAACTGACACCTGCTTTATCGACGATAATCATCACTAATCAGCCTGAACACAGCAAGGTCTACATTCGCGATGCGCATTATGGGTAGTTTTTTTTTTTTTTTATTTTGTTTATTTATTTTTTTTTTACTGAATTGAGATTGAACGTCCCCGTAAACTCTAAAAGGGTCATTTTGGAGACGTTCCTTTCAATGTTGTAGGACTTTTACCCGACAAAGCTCAAGCCCTGCCGCCAAATGAAACCAAAAGGCTAATATGCACTGGACGGTCTGACTCACACCAATTTCCTTGGGCATGCTTAGTAGGACCCATTGTTTCTTCGTGCACCTAGTGAGGACTCCGATCAGACAACCCAGATGGTTTAGGCTGATATGTGTCTTTGCTTGATGTAATAAGTGTAGAAAATGCATTGCCAGGACTCTTTTATACTGTCTCCAAATACATAAAAATAAATACAAAAAAAAAAGAAATAATAAATAAATAAAAAAAATGAAAATAATAAATATATAAAACTACAAAAGAAAATTTAATTTCGCAAATAATGTTTGATTAAAATAAGATCATTTTTACAAGGTTATTTGATGCACAGGCAAGTTAATATGAGGAAGTAAAAACTGGTCACAGGAAAAAAAAAATCACGGAAAAAAATTCACAAATAAAAAATATAGAAAAAAAAATCCACTAATAAAAGATTGTACATTAATCAATTTTTCTGATGCCATGTTAAAGATGGTTGATTATTGTCAATTAGTTCAGTGTTTATATAACTTGCTCAAAGGTGTGAATATTGGTCCTGTCTACCTAATTTGTTGCGTATACCCCGGTAAACCCAAACCTATATATAGAAAAATGGTGTTTACGGATTATCCATTACAGTCCTCATTTTTGCTTATAAATATAGATTGTGGGTACCTGTTAGAAGCATCTAACTGAGCCGGTTCGATTCAGCACCCACGATGTATATTTGTGACAGAAATAAGAAAAAATGCGTTCATCCGAAAAATGCTACTTCTAGCTAAGTTTAATCTCACGGGCGTATCATTACGCAAACACGCCTATACAAATACATTGCCACCTTTATCGCCGAAAAAATAAAAAGTTCAAGATGAAAAATTGTGATATTTTTCTTATTTCTGCTCAAAATATAGATTGTGGGCACTCGTTAGCACCGCCTCATCGAGGCGGTTCTAACGAGTACCCACAATCTATAGAGCAGGAATAAGAAAAATAAGGTTTACCCCTGTAAACCCCAGTTTTACTTTATAAAAGTGGGGTTCAAGGGGGGTCAAAATTATATAGGCCTGTTTCCGTTATGTAATTGTAATGTAAAGACTCTTAAGTGTCTTAAAAGATGGGAAACTCCGTGGTCAGTCCTCGTTAGTCATTGTCAATATTCTGGATTCGAACTTATCAATAAGAACCTCATATAACACATAACAGTCATTATATGCCTTATTTTCGGTTCAAAAACATAGATTGCACCACCCAATTGAGGCTGTCCTAACAACGACCCATAGTCTATATTTAGGCTAAAATAACAAAGACTGTCAAAAGTTTCCATCTAACTTATGTTATAACTGACATGAAAGATAACATTTTAGCAGTGGCACGGGCGTAATACAGAAATGTGAAGACTCTAAGGGATCAACAAGGATGGAATACTCCGTTGCCTGTAGTTGTTCGTCGTTGTCAACACTTAATTTTGAATCATGCTTTTCAGTAAGCTACTCACATAACACTAATGAAAACATTATTCAAACAAATTTTGTGACTTGTTTTTCGTGACTGTTTTTCCCAAACTTTTTCCCCCCTGTGACTTTTTTTCCTACATTCGTAAAAAACTACCACTGAACCATTGCGGATGATTCTAACGAGCACCCGCAATCTACATTTGCAGCCGAAATAATGAAAAATATCAAGCTTTTATAAATCAAAGCACTGAAGCACTTGTATCTGAGTCTAGGTTGGAAAATGATCCTGGGCCCAGGATTACAATCGTTACTTAAGTTAAGGTCGACTTAACGATTTAAGCAGGAATTCTAATCTTAGTAAAGTATTTCCTTAAAAAGTGCATTCGAAAGCCACCTATTTCATTTACTTAGCTAAGTATTTAACTTCGGATAAAGTCGTAATTTTGACGGAAATTTTCACGACGATAAGCACGTAAGTTTCAATTACACATTGATGTAGGCGGCCCACAATTTTCCCGCGATCTGTCAAAAATCACTTCTTATGTTTGATTGAATGGTGACAATAGAAAATATGATGGTTTAGTTTCCATTTCACTACATAAACCATGAAAAATGTTTTATACACTATAAAACGTGTTTCATTGAAGGATCACACTCGATCACGATTTGTGCGGACAAACATTGGTCACAATGTAGCACCACGCCATATTCAAAACGCTGTTTCTACGGGGTCCCTTTAGAAACAAGAATCATACAATATTTTTAGTATACAAACCAAAAAGCTTATATGCAGTGGACGGTCTGACTCATATCACTTTACCTGGGTAGGCTTAGTCCTTTTAAACTGTTTACCAGTGCTCGTGCCAGTGTGGTCAGTTTCAGCTCTGCATGGAAGCACCATGCAGCCAAATCTGAAGCCCCGAGGGGTGGGAGCGGAATCGGTTTTATAGAGTCTGTCCTTCTCATGCCGTTAGGCGTATTGCATAATATTCAATACAATCTGGTACAGTAATAAATATATTCTGCACTATGGTGAAGAACAGGGAAGACTCCCGCAGAAACCACCCCAAACTTACCCTGGCTACAATATTGTTTTCGGATGTCATTATTATATATGTATGTAGTTTATATAGTCATTAACGACTAGATCAAACATCGTGCAGACAAACACGGAGAAAAACCGTAGCTCCAGTCGGAGTAAAACAAAGGAAAAAAAAAGGGATATAAAATCTCTGTACATTCCATCTCGGATTGCCCCGTCTTTTTATGAATGAGGTCCTTATCTGCGTATTACCTTACAATTGATGAGGCATAAAGCGCTCACTCACTCACCTCACAAACACAATCAATCACTCACATGCACAAGCTTACAGGGGAGGTGGACGGCCCCCGCCCATCGGGGCTTAAAGAAATAGAGGGGCTGCTTGATGCTTCCACGCAGAGCTGAAATCGACCCGCACACGAGTACTGGTAATCCGTTTAGAGGATCTAAGTCTGCCCTGGCAAAGCGGTGCGAGAATATAAACTCTATTGGTTTCATTTGGCGGCAGGGCTTGAGATGTCATTTCATCTCAATGTCGGGTAAAAGTCCCACAAAATTGGAAGCAACGTCTCCAAAATGACATTTACAGTGTTGACGGGGACGTTAAACCTCAAATCAAACAAAACAAACAAGGGAGGTGGTACGCCTCAAACTTATTTTTATTTAGCATTTCAAGGCAAGGAGACGAAGCATATGATTGGTTATGGCCAATATCAGTTGGACACCCCAGTGACGCAAGATACACGTCACCTTGCCTCACCCAACCAGCACAAGCCGACCACACGCGACCTCCAGTAAACCACTTAGAAGGCTTAAGCCTGCCCAGGCAAAGTGGTGAAAGTCTGAGTCCATGCATATACGAGTTTGATTGGGCGACAGGGCTTGAGATGTAATTTCATCTCAATGTCGGGTAAAAGTCCGACAAAACTGAAAGCAACACTTCGAAATCAAACCAAAATAGTGTTGCGAGGACGAATCTCAAATCAACCAAAAAAAAAAAAAAAAAAAAAAACTTCTTTGTATTTAATAAATTTTGATATCGCGAATCTTACACAAATGGTCCTTTCATATGAAAGTTACGAAACGGGCCTTCGAATTGGATTTTAAATTGGATTTTATTGCCTTTACTATGACCATTTGGCCAGCAAATGTACATCGCTGACATACGTTACAGTTGTTCACGCCAAAATAGTAATTATTTACATTGCAAGAGTAAAGGCTAATGTAAACCTGTAGAAAACAATGCTGTTCATACTTCCATGAACGCATCGAGTCATATGATTTTCCATTACGTCAAGAGACGCCAGTCTAAACCATGGTTCTCTATGATCTCATTGGGCGTTTCAGCTTTAACAGTTTGCCTTATAAGTGAGGAAAAAAGAATGTAAATGTAGGAAATATGTTTCGATGTTCATGAAGGTATGAACGACAGCGGGTCGCTAGCAAAATATATATGAACCCCTTCGGAGTTCATTTACTTTGCAGGCGACCCTGTTCGTTCATGCTTTCATGAACAGCAGAAAAATAAAAGTCATTTCTTAAATGCACGTGGCGTCATACTATTTCATGACACTGAATATAAAGACGGCATATGATGGTTGTGAACATTGTATGCGTAAAAGTAGCAGGACATGCATAAGCGTAGGAACATGGACCCGCTGTGCCACAGGATCAGTTTTTAAATAACAGACAAAAGTGATATGCGCCAGCCTCCCTCCCCAACCCTACCCCCCCCCCCCCCCTCCCCGCCGACACACAAACCTGTCGGCCCCGACAACCCATCGGAGCTTGAAGAAATAAATTGGCTGCATGAGGCTTCCGCGCAGAGCTGAATCCAACCGCACACGAGTACTGGTTACCCACTTAGAGGATTTAAGCCTGCCCATAGGGGCTTGAATCTTTTTTTTCTTCTTTTTTTTCATGATTCATGTCCCTATGGCATGCCCAGGAAAAGCGGCGCAAGTCGGACCGTCCATGCTTATAAACCCTATTGGTTTCATTGTCGACAGGCTTGAGAAGTCATTTCATCTCCACGTCGGGTAAAATCCCACAAAATAGGAGCAACGTCTCCAAAATTCCCTGTATATAGTTGACGGGGACGTTCAACACCAAATCAATCAATCAAACATACACACACCTACCCTGACAAAAACAACCAAGTCGTTTGAGGCCCCCTTTCGCTTGTAAGAACCTTCCTACACAAAAAAAAAATAAATTGTTGCCCTGTTACCAGTATTATACAGTATTATGTAAAGGGACGTTTTTATACAGCTCTATCGGTCGAAAACTGTGACACACCAAGGGAGAAATACATCCCAGTTGTTTTATACCTCATCGCCAAGTCGACTTGCGCTACAAGGAGGAAAAAAAGTGGCTCGATAGGGATCCGAACCCAGGGCCTCTTGTATATGATGCAAACACTTTACCGTCTGAGCTACCGAACATGACTGGTGATTTCAAGCAAATAAAAGCTCTCGTGTTCGCCGTTGTTGATATATACATTCATGTGTCAAGGTCAAATCTTAAAAGTTAAGGTACCTACCTGGGTTACCTTAAATATTTAAGAATTTTCTTTGGTTAAGTATCGACTTAAACGAAAAAAATTCTTTGTAGTTCACTTTATACGACAGTTAAGTAAATACTTAGTTTAAGTAGGTACTTAAAATTTAAGTACGCATCATTGTAATCCTGGGCCCTGAACGGTAAGTAAACTGTTGACATTTCGCTTAACTTTTACAGTTTTACTTGTTTGATTTAAAGTTTAACGTCCCCGTCAACACTAACTTTTACAGACCTGCATTGTAAGATATTTGTATAGACCCTGATACGATATCGCGTACGTAAGCAAACACGGTTTGAGATGAAATGACATCTCAAGCCGTGCCACCCAATGAAACCCATAATGTGTCTAAGCATGGACGGTCCGACTCGCACCGCATTGCCTGGGCAGGCTTAGATTATCTAAGCCGCTTACCAGTACTCGTTTACGGGTCGGTTTCAGCTCTGCTTTGAAGCATCATGCAGCCCATCTATTTCGTCAGGCCTGATGGGCGCGGGCAGGATTAATTTTTGTGATACAAAAGTATTCGCCGGCCTCTATAGCTCAGTCGTACGCACGTCTGACTGCTGATCAGGAGGACGCGGGTTCGATACCTGCTGGGGTCGGCAACATTCTTTCGGTAAGATTGATCATGAAATCTAGCGGATAGCCAACAGGACAGTAACTTTCCCACAAAATTGCTATTTCGAGCGTAGTGCACACGGTTATACATGTATATGGCTAAATATGTGACCCAACTGCGTTTGCTTTAAAATTCTTAGCGTAGCGTATACCTTGCAAAAGCCCAACGAATAGAAACGCACTAAAACGTCAATACGTATAAAAACGTAAAAAACAGTATAGCGCGATAATACGCATAACAATCGGTTTCCTACGCCTTAATATATTTGCTACGTTTTATTTTACGTTTTATTACGTTTCAGGGTTTTTTTTTTGTAGTTATTGCTTGGTATCGCTTCCCTACAAAACGGCGCAAATTAATGTACATGTAGTAAAGCATAGCCCTCACTACGTAGCGGTGAGACTGAGGCTTTACTCCGAACCACGTAACGTAGAGGCATACACGTTTACGAAATACGCGGATGTATGGCACTAGAGAAGACGAATAAAAACAAGGATTTTTTGTATTTTTCATGAACGTAATGTTTGTGGGGCGACATATATAAAGGGTATTGTGGGGCTTTATATATGTATAATATATACATGCCTCATATCTGGGTTGGTATTGTGGGGCTCTATATATGTTTAATATATATATGCCTCATATCTGGGTTAACATTTTCTACCACTTAGCTAGGTAAAAAATGTATAGATATAGAGATCAACGATATCTGGCTTGCGTAATGGAACTAAACAAAACACTTAAAACGAAGGATTTACATTTTCGTGAACATTATGTTTGTGGGGCGACATATATAAATTGCAATGTGGGGCTTTATATATATATAGTATATATGCCTCATATCTCGGTTAAAATTTTGCGCCACTTATCTCGGTTTAGACACGACCACCCCATATCATGACCAATTTCTATATATATATATATATATATATATATATAATCTGCATTAAGGAGAACACATGTACTATATTATCTGGAATAGGGTGACCGCAACATTAAGGGGAACAATGCTGGTCCCCCTAATGTTTCAAGCGCAAATATGAGAATACTCAATCCAGATAGTAACAGTTTCTTTCAAGTTTCTGTTAAATAAGGATGGTTTATTAATATTTTAAAGGTTTTAATTACTTGTCCGTTGTGTTTTGGACAAAAAGGTCAGTTTTAGACAACCGCTATATATTGTGGAATATTTTATTTTCTTCATTAGGGCGTCCACAGAAAAAGTGCTTATTCTACTGCTTTTTGACTATATATTCACACAAATATGTTTGAATGATGATATTCAATATGAGCATAAAGTTATTTAATATGTTATATCATGGAAAGCCCTTTGTTTAAAAAAGTCGACGTTTCTTGGGCCCTCACGGTTTGAATGCGGCGGGCTGGTCAACGAAAGTATACTCCCTTCCTACTCTATCGCGGGTCCTACTTTATCGCGGTATTCACGTTCTCCTCTTATTCTCGCGAGCAGCGGCCCCTGCTGGTTGTTTACATTAATTACCTTCCGAGGCAAACATCAAACTCCACATCACGAGAGAAATTGAACAAAATATCAAGTATATTGTTGAGTAAAGTTTATTTATTTAGAAAATCAAGTAATACTTTCTTCACTGAATCTATTCTATACCCCTAACTATATAAATCCCACTCTACTTTATTAAAACTTCAATGTATTATTTTGGTTCGATTCTGGTTGTTGACAAATGCCGCGCGCACGTAAAGTCACGTTATTACCTTATATGGAAACGGTTTCCTGGAGCCGAAAGTCACGTGGACAATTAGCGACTATAATTGGAAATGAAACCCCGAACGGCTTATGGGGGCATCTAAATTGAAAGTGTTTAAGTCGGTCAAAATTGTGAACTGGGCAGAGTGTGACATATGCGGTCATTGGGCACCCCTTTAGTTTTGCTCCACAATCCTTTCTGTGAATGAAGACAGTGAGTAAAGGTGTCCATGCCTGTCATGTGACCAGTAAATAGCATACTAAGAACACCAAACATTGGAAATACGTTAATTTCTGTTAAAGTTGAATTTTTGGATTATTTAAAGGGTTAATTAACGTTTAATGATTCAATTCAAGTGCTAAATATGTTCTTATGAATCAGTGCTGATAACTGATATTACATGGATATGCACCCGGCCTCAAATATTTTGACACTTTCAATTCAAGTGAATGCCGCGATAGACTAGGAAGTCACTCTGACGTAACTCTAAACAACATGGCTGCCAACAACCGGAAAATTTAAAATTGACTGACGCTAAAATATATTTCTACCCCTTTTACAATATCGAAGTAGGGTTACTTATAACACACAAACAGGCACATATAAGGTAAGTTGATGTGTTTATTTTATTACTGGCGATTAACTGTTAGTACCGCGATAGAGTAGGCAACCGGGATACATACCGGTATTTGCCGGACTGGTACCGGATTTATGCAGATCTTTTTTTTTCCTTCAAGGAATATTTTTTTAACTTATTCTGTGTTGCTACAGTCATGTAGGCTAATTCTGCGCATCTGCCAATTCGGCGCATTGGGATTATTTCAAAATTAAATGAACCTGATTAATTCTTTTCAATTTTCTTTGACAGGTATCAAAACAAAGCTTCAAATATTATTTTGGATGACACTTGGGGGGTAAACTGGGCGAAAGAAATGTATTTTTGGTTTTTACCTGAATCAGGCTTAATGAGCGCCACAGGCCCTTACTTAATTTTGATTTTTTTTTACAGACATCTATTTTTTTCAACCAACTGGACCATCAGCATTTAATAAACACATGACAAATAGAGGATATTTGATTTTTTCAGTGTAAGATCGAATTTTATTTCATCGAATGAACACCAAAACTGTTATTTTCACGAGTGGCGTAGCCACGAGTGAAAATAGCAGTTTTGGTGTTCATGAGTGAAATAAAATTTGATCTTGCACTGAAAAAATCAAATTTTCTGTTTCTTACATGCTTCAAAAGGCAATATTTACCGTCTTTAATGGTGTCGCTCACATTCGGAGAAAATTATCTTTGTTCCTGTTCGTTTCGCGTCAATTTAGTGGTGTCCATCGTGTTTAGCGGGTATACTATTGGGTGTAAACTGAAAGTTTGCACCTGAGAAATGGCCTGGGATGGTATTATTATGAATGATTAATGAAATAATTGAGAGAGTAGTTTTCAAAAGGAGTTGCTGGCAAGTCTAACGTCGCGCGACAAAAGACGTGACGTCAGCGTCATAAATGACGTCAGTAACGTCCCCGTCACACATGAACGGGCTATGCGTCAATTAGAACACATTTCAGTATTGTTCAGTTATCTGACAAAGATAAAATTGAAATTAGAGTTAGATTTGAAGAAAAAAGTAGTCCCAAACAGTGAAAAATAAAAAATCGTATTTTCACTGTTTGAAACAGTGAAAATATCGATTTATATTTCACTGATAAATCTCTATCATTTATTGAAAAGCATGTAAGAAATCAAGTATAACAACACAACATCTTTCCTTGTCTAAAGTATTGTATCTTGACTGGATGTTATTGTTTGGGTGCGCGGAATTAGCAGACAAAAGTGATGGCGTCTTAACATGGGGGTGTGTCTATTTAAAGACAGACCACAACATAACTGCACCAGAGAAATTAAAGGTTGCTATTGTCTTTTAACAAGCTAAGACAACTGTATAGCACAGTGCTGCAAAATAGGTTTTAGATCCCTGGAATGGATGAAACAAAAGCTCAAAGTCTTAAGTGCGCAGAATTAGCCTACAGCACTGTATATTTCTAATTTGACAATGAAGCACCCAATTTTAAACCTTCTCTTCAGAGTTTGCTTATCTCCGTCTAATACAGATCGCCAAAGTATCGTTACTGGCAGCGCCATACCGGCAAATACACCGACAAATTTCGGATACGCCATTTTCGAGAAAATACATGCCTGACAACTTCCGAAGTTCCGTTGTAGAACAACAAACAGTAACTGTTTTGTCGATGAAACAGTTGTAGATCTTCTGAATGCGTATGTTTTCTTATTGATAAGGGCAGATAGTCGATTTTCGTAGATTTATCAGGATAGTTGTGGCTTCGGGTCGGTTGATGGGGGGGGGGGGGGGGGGGGGGTAATTTGTTGATTTAATGCTGGCGTTATCAGGTTATGATCAGACGAAGGTGCAGGGCACAAAATAACTGTAATGGTTCATCCCTAATATTATATAGCCTTGACTGAAAGATAGTTGGCTAGGATCCATGTCCATGTATTAGGTGAAGGCAGCAGGCAGAGTGTGATTTTTACCCAACATCTTACTGCCCCTGCCCATCAGGGCTTGGAGAAATAGATGGGCTGCACGATGCTTCCACGCAGAGTTGATACCAACCGCACATTAGTACTGGTAATATGCTTAGAAGGTCTAAGCCTGCCCAGGAAAACTGCTGCGAGTCGGGCCCGTCCATGCATATAAACCATATTGGTTTTATTGGGCGGCAGGGATTGAGATGTCATTTCATCTCAATGTCGGGTAAAAGTCCCACAAAACTGGAAGCAACGTCTCCAAAATGACCTAAACTATGTTGGCGGGGACGTTAAACCTCAAATCAAACAAAACCCGACATCTTAATACAGTACACTCGGCGTGTAGTACAACACGTTAGACGATCACATGCACCCATTTAAAGATTTTTTTTTATTGTTGTGCACACGTTAATCCGAATAAAAACAAAAAACGTAAATATCAGCATATGAATGTAAAATATAAATGTCCGGAACGCAGAACTCTCATGTATGGGAGTACAGTCGAGTAAGGCTGCCACTATTAATCGGATAATCGATTAATTGATTGATACATTCAAGAAATATGATTATCGATACTGATTTTTCGTAATCGATTATTTTCTTAGTAGAATTTACCAGCCAAAGATGTTTCTTAAATAGCTGGATGAGTGGAAAACAGTGCAGATCCTGGTGAGAAGCCACGTTCTGCGGCGTCTCATCTGGGTCTACACTGTTTGCTCCGGCCTGTCTGGGCAAAACCCTAGAGTGAAGTTCAACACATGGTAAGAGTCATGTTCAGCCAGAAAGCCAGACAGGTAACATTGTGACAAAATCTTCAGTGATTACTAATCGATTATTGATCGGAATGACAAGACTGATAATCGATTATCATTTCAGCTCCGATTAGCCAGCCCTACAGTCGAGTCCATTAACATTGGGTAGCCGTTAATTTTGTGCACCCTGCATTCTAGTTTTCAGTATCTTTATCCCTCATAATTTCTTCCACCACCACCAGCGCATCGGCGTTACGTTTTAACTTAGCCTTGAAAAGATGGAGTTGCACGTGCAGATGTGACAGTTTTGCAGAATTTTTCAATTTTGTCAAATTGTGAAAAGACCGAAAATATCCAAGCCAAACTTTGAAAGACTGAGTTTAAAAATAGGCAAAGGGACAAACATTTTGTATGTAATTTTCCTGCATCTAACAACATTACAGAATATCTAATATACAACTTGTTTGAGTCAACCTTCGTGTTCAATCAGCTCAAAACAGTTATTGTGCGCAGTGTTAGGCGACAGAATTTGTAATTCAGTTTCAAGGGGGTATCCCTTTTCTTAGCATTAATTTTCCTGCCTGTTAAAGCTTCAGAGGCCAGTTTCTATTGCAGTTGGTAGATAGGACAGTATTGCAATCATTTTGATTGTGAGTTTTTGATTGGTTGTTTCCACAAAGTCACACATAGCTATCAAAACTTTATGTGCGCAATGTTACCGGACTACACCGTAACTCGGCGTGTTGGTTATTTCGTCGACTGTCACAGGAAAAATCACAGAAGCCAAGCAAATTATTTGCATGCAAAACGCGTGAAACTTTAATGGGTGTGCCTCAGTGCGTAAATTTAACAGAACGGACCTAATTACCGGAACGGACCCATTTCTACCCAGATTCCCTCCTATTTTAGGATATTTTGATAATATACAAATTGCTTACACTGCTGTTAAAGTTAGCTACATTCTGCATGCATCTTTTCATGCAAATTTGGTCGCATTGGGAATATGTTCCAGTACACCATTTAGACTTGACTCAGTGAAGCAGAGAAAAAAGATGTGCCATATTTTCTGGTTCTAGAAATATTACATGGAGTTTAACAGCCCAGTCAACATGGTCATGTAAAGTCCGTTAGTTTACCTATCTACACTTTTCCTGGGCCCACTTACATGTATGCATAAGTGGTTAACAAGTAAAGTGTGCATTCTTTCACCAGAAACTGACAGAGCTGTCCTTTCTTGACTCAGAGGAACAGAGGAAATAGTACTTTCTGAATCTAAGATAATTACTAAGAGTTAACAATGTTAAGGTCATATCAAGCCAGTCACTCTACCTATCCACACTTTTTCTGGGCCAGCTTATGCTAATGCAGTTAACCGGTATTGTTACAATCTGTCGCCAGATTCTGACAACTGCCCTTCTTGGCTCAGCAAAACAAAGAGAATAGCTGTTCTGTTAAAAATATATTTCATGATCCATCCTCCAAACAGATCTACCAAATAGCTAACCTTCTGATCACCAGTCTGATGCGCATCCGACTGAACTACCAAGGCAGACATTGAGTGCACTGATTGACATTATTGTGAACTTAAACCCGTATTTCAAATGGGACAATTCTTTTACGAAAAGGGGCATTCAGAATATAGTTAACAATGACAGCAGTGTAAGTAGACTGTATATATGGAAATATCCCAAAAATAGGGAGAAACCTGGGTAGAAATGGGTCCTTTCCGGTTCGTTCCGGTAATTAGCATTCCGGTAAATTTATGCACCTGATGTGCGTGAAATCGCTTGGAACGTGGAGCAGTATATGCGAGTCCACACAACAGTGGCATGGAAAGGATTAGCAGTTAGAGCTTGGAAGGGATTAAAAATCAATACTACACAACAACTTTCCAAGTTGACATGAATAAATGTTTCATTGTGATGACCTGTGCAAGAATGAGAAATAGGTTGTGGATACAGATACCACTAGATTGCACAGGGTCATTTGCAGTATCAGGGTGCAGGTTCCGTACCCAGATATTAAACCTGGTGGCTCAGATGCCCCTTTCACATTGACAGGTAGATACTGACCAGTATAGGGGTGTAAAAATAATAATAATAAAATAAAATTGCGTGAACAAAAGGTATATTCAGGAGATAGTCATCCCCATAACAAATACATGCCTTATTTTGTGGGGTGGGCCATACTGGGGTGGTTTTATGGCCCTTACAATATAATTTCACTCATATTGAGCAGATCGTTAAAGGAGCAGTCTGATCAGGGTCTACATTGTTTGCCAGTCAATCTATACAACTCTTATAATTAATGGTCATGAAAAGAGTTTGTCATCCATCTCACCATCTGGGAATATATTCTCCTGATTAGGAGATTTCATACACTGCAGCAGCATATTGTACTCCTAAGTTATCATGTGCAAACAATCCTTTTAAGAACATTGTTTTACCATATTGATCCCAAGTATTGGGACAGACAGTTCTATCCGAACCATGGAACCCAGATCAGACTGGTCCAGGGCCAACACTGCTTGTCGCCCCATCTGCACCCATGAGTTTGTCATAACATCATAAGCCCTCACAGTGTCTGAATTCTTAGGACCTTTATGCACTAGTCATTTACGTTGATGGATGGGGGATAGCAGGGCTAATGAGCAGGGTACTTAACCTCTGTGTTCCCCTGCAGTGACTGGTTAATGCAGGGTTTTGATATTATGAAATATATCCCCAGTGGAATTAACTGTTATAAACAGTGGGGCTGTGACATTCTGGAGGTCCCCACAGTGCAGGACTTCTAGCAGGGCTGTGAAAAGTCTTAGTCCCTGCTATTCCCCGTAGGTGTGTGTGGGGGTGTTGGGCAGTGGTTACAAATGACTGACCATGCATTGTTGCAATATGAATCCCTATTGTGATTACAATGCCAGAGCACATTGTGCCCTTTGCAGGGTTCTCACTAGGATTTTGAAAATTGGAGTAAAAATGCTGTCTCCAGAAAAAGTTGTAGTTTTACCCTACTTTTCTATTGAGACTTTCCAAAAAGTTGGATTCAGGAGTAAATTCAGCCAAATTTGGAGTTAACAAGAAGTACAAAAATTGTAAGTTAATAATTAATTTCTTTAATACATCATTGATTTATCTTAGTGAAGAGACAGTCCTAACCAAACTGTCCAGACTCATATCAAACTGCTAAGGTGATCCTCCTTGTGATGTAAATAAATTCTGAAAAGTTAGATCCTCTGGATTCAGTTGAGATGTTTATATTACAACATCAGCGTATGTTGTGAACCATAACCTCTTCTGGTCCAAAATTGCTGCATGTAGATTTTTTTTTACCCTAATGGTCCTAATCATTCGGACAGATGGTGCAGACCCTGATCAGATTGTTCCAAAGGGAGCATCCTGATCAGTGTCTACATTGTCAGTCACTATGTCTGTTATGCCCTGATATGTCATGAAAGGATTTTGTCAACGGGCCTCCGTGGCCTAGTGGATAAGAGTGCTGACTCTTAGTCATTAGGTCTCTCACCGCCGTGGGTTCGAGCCTTGCTCGGATCACGTGTGAGAAGCCAAGTTCTGCAACGGAAGGTCAGGTGGTTTTTCTCCGGGTACTCCGGTTTTTGCCCACCTCTGATTAACGATCGGCTCGATATGAGTGAAATAATCTTGAAAGGGCCGTAAAACCCAAACCAAAAAAAAAAAAAAAGGATTTTGTCGGATGAACAGCGGCTAGCCCTGAAGTTGTCCCAATTATGAAGATCCCTATGATAGTACTCTACCCACGTTTTCTCCGCAGGGACTATGTACCAAAATCCCCTTCCCTCGGGCCCCAATCTGCCGCTAGGGTGAAAATTTTACTTGTATTTTATTCTGCTAATCATACCCTTCAATTTGATATGCAACATGACTATGTTTAAAAAATTCTTAAATTTTGACCCCTCCCTAAGGGCCCCAATCTGACCCCAGAGTCAAACTTTTACTTATATTGTATTCTACTAATCATACTCTTCCATATGATAATATCCCACATGACTATTTTGAAAAATTTCAAATTTGACCCCCTCCTCCCCCGACCCCCCAAGTGTGACCCCGTGGGGCATGACCCAGGGGTCGCAGCCAAAATCCTGTTCAATATGTTTTACATATTTCATTAATTATTACTTATGCAAAGTTTGGTTGCAAAATCTATAAAATTGACTTTGTATTTGAATTTTATTGGTATTTGTCCTTTTGACCCCTCTCGAAGGCCATGAGGGTGGGGCCCAAAGGTAAATGTGCCGTTGCGCGAGCCACTCATGTAAGCAACCTGCACACCAAATTTGGTTGGATTCCAATCAGCGGTTTAGGAGGAGATAGCCGGACAGACGTATGGACAGAAAGAGAGTCAGCCGATAACAATATCTTCGAAAAACGTGGGGATAATTACAAAGTCTGTTTTAATAGATTTTGATACCAAACATTGCAGAAGTAATAATTAGTAGTGTAAAACATATTGAATGTGGCATATCAAAATGAAGGGGATGATTAGTAGAGTGTAATGAAGATAAAATTTTAACCCTAGGGTCAGATTGGGGACCTAAGGGGGGGTCAAAAGGTCAAAATTTAAGTTTTTCCGAACATGGTCATGTGGCATATCAAATTGAATGGGAAAACTCATAGAATATTATACAAGTAAAAGTTTGATCCTAGGGGCAGATTCGGGCTCGGGAAAGGGATTTTGGTACAAATGTACTTAGACCATGTGGAGAAAACATTGGGATTTGCAATGGCACACCATCGACTGCATTCTAGTTATCCCCATGCTTTCGTGTAGGGGATATTAAAATCGTCTCAGTCCATTAGTCCGTCAATCTGTTATGCTATCTCTTAAACCATTAGTCAGAATCCAACCAAATTCGGTGTGTAATTATAGCCCCAATATACTGGATTTGCCTCGTCCTTTTGTGATTCCGTAATTCCGTTATTTATGATAACTAAAAAAACTTTTGAGGTATTTTCACGAAACTTCACACAAATGTAAACCACAATAGGACAATGCGTAGAGCGCATGAACCATAACTCTGGATTACCTTCTTTTGGAGTTATTGCCCTTTGAACATATAAAAAATGCAATTTTAACCTTGTTTGCTCCATTACTCAAAAAGCATTTGAGGTATTTTCATGAAACTTAATACAAATGTAAAGCACTATGAGACAATGTGCGGAGTGCATAAATTGTAACTCTGAATTGCCTACTTTTAGAGTTATTGCCCTTTGAACATTGAAAAATTGCAATTTTAACCTTGTTTGCTCCATTACTCAAAAACTGTTTGAGGTATTTCCATGAAACTTAATACAAATGTTAAGCACTATGAGTCAATGTGCAGAGCACATACATTGTAACTCTGAATTGCCCTCTTTTGGAGTTATTGCCCTTTGAACATTGAAAAATGTTAATTTTAACCTTTATCTGCGTCATAACTAAAAAAAAGTTTGAGATATTTTCATTACACTTCCCACAAATGTAAAGCACTATGAGACAATGTGCAGAGTGCATGAACCATAATTCTGGATTGCCTACTTTTAGGGTTATTTCCCTTTAAACATTGAAAAATACCAATTTTAACTTTGTTCGCTCCTTATCTCGGAAACTGTTGGAGATATTTTCATGAAACCTCACACAAATGTTAAGTACCATGAAACGATGAAACGCAGAGCTCCATCACACAAATCTAAAGCACCATGAGACGATGTGCAGAGCACAGGAATTGTAACTCTGGATTGCCTTTTTTCCACCTTTAATTAGAGGTCGAAAGCTGAAAACATTTGTTTTATTGTATTTTTGTCTTTTCCGATAGCGCTGTGTGGGGCTATAGTCAGATCTAGTTAGTTCCTTACATGATTGGGGTGGGCATCATCACATTTTTTTTTGTCCCACCCCCAGGGGCCTTTGGGAGGGGTCAAAAGGTCAAATACAGTGCACTCCCTTGAAAACACTATAATGCATGTTTGGGATGCATAAAATAGGACTGTGTTATAAGTGAACCGTGTTATAAAGGGATAATTTTATTCAGAAATAATAGTAAAATGACAATTTGGGAGGCAAGACTTGACCGTGTTATAACCAAAACCGTGTTATAAGGAGAGGAGTACTAAAGGGACTGAAGTGTACCAATAAAATTCAATTACAAAGTCTAAGCCTCCTAGCAAAACCTATAAAACCTATAACAATAAGCTACATGTACATATATAATTTTGTATTAAACTTTTTGGATTGATTTGGTTCATATTTGGTATGATGGTACATACAGGTCCAAAGTATTCACCAATATCCCCACTCATGCCAATGTCCTCATGGTCAAGGTCATGGACTTAGAAATTTTTAATGATATAGACTCAGGTTAAGGTATTTGTGACAGGTAGAAACTGAACATTTATGATGACATTGGTTCATATTTGGTATCATCATAGATATAGGTCTGAAGTTTGATTTACCAATACCCCCGCCCATGGTCATGTTGTTTTTCTAGGTTGGCCCCTGGTGAGGGCATCTGTGTCGTGGTGACACATTTCAAGTTTTTTTATTAACCTCTTATTTTTCGAAGAAAAACTGGGGATATTGTTATCGCCTCTGTCTGTCCGTTCGCCTGTTGTCCGGGGCTAGGGTTAGGATTGGATAACAATAACAAGAATTCCGCAAAATGCGGCGTCGCACCTGCTGGGGCAAAAGCTAAAGGAGCCACAATCATAACGTAGAAATTAAATAAGCTTATTTGTATGAGTGGAAAGGCAATTTTACAAGGAACCTACATGCCAAACTATATAGGCTCTATGTCAAATGGTTAAACCTTGATGATAAAGTAGGTCAAAGGTCCAGGGTAATGGTCAAATTATTTGTATGAGTGGAAAAACAATGTCATAAGGAACCTACATGCGGAATATGAAGGCTCTATCTCAAATGGTTAGAAAGGTATGATAAAGTAGGTCACGGGTCAAGGTCACAGGTAAAATTTTTAGTATGAAAGGAAAGGCAATGTCACAAGGAACCTACATGCCAAATATGAAGGCTCGATCTCAAATGGTTAAAAAGTTATGACAAAGTAGGTCAGTGGTCCAGGGTCAAGGTCACAGGTCAAAATTTTTTGTATGAGTGGAAAGGCAATGTCACAAGGAACCTACATGCCAAATATGAAGGCTCTATGTCAAATGGTTAAAAAGTTATGATAAAGTAGATCAAAAGCTCAGGGGTCAAGGTCACTGGTCAAAATTGTTTGCATGAGTGGTATGGGAATGTCACAAGGAACCGACATGCCAAATATGAAGGCTCTACCTCAAATGGTTAAAAAGTTATGATAAGTAGGTCAAAAGGTCAGGGGTCAAGGTCACAGGTCAATTTTTTTGTATGAGTGGGAAGGCAATGTCACAAGGAACCCACATGCCAAATAACAAGGCTCTATCTCAAACGGTTGGAAAGTTATGATAAAGTAGGTCAAAGGTCACAGGTCAAGGTCACAGGTCAAAATTGTTTGTATGAGTGGTATGGGAATGTCACAAGGAACCTACATGCCAAATATGAAGGCTCTACCTCAAATGGTTAAAAAGTTATGGTAAGTAGGTCAAAAGGTCAGGGGTCAAGGTCACAGGTAATTTTTTTTTTGTACGAGTGGAAAGGCAATGTCACAAGGAACATACATGCCAAATATAAAGGCTCTATCTCAAACGGTTCCACTAAATAATATAATATTTGTCATGGTCACTGGAGCGTAAAATATAGGTCAACGCCACGAGATGAAAGCCCCTGCTTGGTTAGGAGCTTACGAAGATGTTTCATGTAAAGTATGATGGTTATTTAGTCTTGTAGTTGAGTATATAACAAACTTCGACATAAATGTCGAACTTCGACATAAATGTCAAACTTTGACGTAATGGTCGAAGTCACTGGAGCACAAAATATAGGTCAAAGTCACTAGGTCAAAGAGTCTACAAAGTCAGAAGGTCAGGGAGATGTTTCATGTAAGGTTTGATGGTAGATGAGGTTTGTAGTTGACTTAAATAAAAACTTCGACATAAATGTCGAAGTTATGTCGAACTTCGACATAAAGATCAAAGTCACTGGAGCGAAAAATATAGGTCAAAGTCACTAGATCAATTTGCCTACAAAGTCAGAAGGTCTGAGAGATGTTTCATATAAGGTTTGATGGTAGATTAGGTTTGTAGTTGACTTAAATAAAAACTTCGACATAAATGTCGAAGTTATGTCGAACTTCGACATAAAGATCAAAGTCACTAGAGCGAAAAATATAGGTCAAAGTCACTAGGTCAATGTGCTTACAAAGTCAGAAGGTCTGAGAGATGTTTCATATAAGGTTTGATGGTAGATTAGGTTTGTAGTTGACTTTAATAAAAACTTTGACATAAATGTCGAACTTCGACGTAAATGTGACAGACGGACGCACGGACGAACGGACAGAAAAGTTGATGCCTATGTCGCACCCTGCTACAAGCAGGTGCGACAAAAAATGATTGGGAAATAATAGATTTGTTCCGTAAACAAAAGGTAAAAGAGGTTAGCCCCTAAACCAAACAAAAGAAAATAACAAAAGAAATAGCCCCTAAACCCGAAATGTTAGAACGTCCGTCCATCCGTCCAACTATCTCCTCCTAAACCGTTGATCGGAATCTAAACAAATTTGGTGTGTAGGTTGTTTACATCAGTGGCTCGCGCAATGGCACATTTATTTTTAGCCCTCATATGGCCTTGGAGAGAAGTCAAAAGGTCAAATATCAATAAAATTCAATTACAAAGTCAATTTTATAGATTTTGCTACCAAACTTTGCATAAGTAATTATTAATGAAATATGTAAAACATATTGAATGGGATTTTGGCTGCGACCCCTGGGTCATGCCCCACGAGGTCACCTTTGGGGGTCGGGAGGGCAAATTTTAAATTTTTCAGAATATAGTCATGTGGGATATCAAATCAAAGGGGTTGATTAGTAGAATACAATAGACGTAAAATTTTGACTCTGGGATCAGATTGGGGCCCTTAGGGAGGGGTCAAAAGGTCAAAATTAAAGTTTTTTTCAACATAGTCATGTGGCATATCAAATTGAAGGGTATGATTAGTAGAATATAATACAAGTAAAATTTTGACCTAAATTTAGCGGCAGATTGGGGCCCAGGGGATGGGGATTTTTTTGTAGCGTGTGAGACCCAGGTCCGTACCTCAAAGGTCAAGGTCATACTTAGAGATCAAAGGTCAATATTTTTTGTCTTGTCCGATCAATAACTTTCTTATTCTTGAATGGATGTAAAAATTATTTGGCAGAAATGCTAATCATAATGTGACAGTGTGTCACATGTAAGATCCAGGTTGGTACCTCAAAGGTCAAGGTCTTACTTTGAGATCAAATGTCAAAACAAGGGTCTTTTTGTTGTGTTCGATCAATAACTATCTTATTCCTTGATGGATTTAAAAAGTTACTTGGGAGAAGTGTTAACCATATTATGACAGTTAATCATGCACAAGACCCAGGTTAGTACATCAAAGGTCATGGTCTTACTTTGAGGTTAAATGTAAGGCTGGCTAATCGGAGCTGAGAAGATAATCGATCATCCTTTATGCCATTGTGCTCCATAACCAATTAGTAATCACTGGAGATTTTATCATAATTTAACTAGAATCGCGCAGTCGATGGTGCACCATCGCAAATACCCGCTTTTTCCATTGACAACACAATTAACAAGTTTCAGGTGTGCAACCCAAATAGTTTAGAATATACAGCAAATTCCTAGTTTTTGGCTTTTGACCTTGAGGTCCAGGTCATGCCAAATACAGCATGCAGTACCTTCTACATTCAAAGGGCTATCCATAACCAAAGTTTCAGGAGTGTAACCCAAATATTTGTGAAGATATGGCAAAGTCCTAGTTTTTGACCTTTGACCTTGAGGTCAAGGTCACACCAAAAATAGTCCAGTGCATTCTAAATTCCAAGGACCATCCAATAACCAAGTTTCAGATGTGTAATTCCATCAGTTAGGAAGATACTTCCAAGTCCTACTTTTTGACCTTTGACCTCGCCCATTACCCCAGGGGGTCAGATGAAAATTTCGACACCTTCATGCACATCGGCAGTCCCTAAGCAATGTATGTACCAAGTTTGGTCACCCTAGTTCAAGAAATAAAAAACTAGTTAACATTCACAAGATATTTCTTAGAAATTTGACCTTTGACCTCACCCCGTGACCCCCAGGGAGTCAGATCAAATTTTCGACACCTTCATGCACATCTCCAGTCCCTAAGCAATGCATGTACCAAGTTTGGTCACCCTAGGTCAAGAAATAAAAAACTAGTTAGCATTCACAAGAAACGTGACAGACGGAAGGACGGACGGAAGGACGGACGGACTGACGGACGGACACCCGTGACGAAAATAATATACCCGTTTTTTTTTTCAAAAAGCGGGTATAACTAGCCTGGCTTTCTTCTTAGCATAAATTTTACTATATTTAACCTACACATGAGGACATACAGGCCTGTGCAAACAGTGTAGACCCAGATGAGACTTCGCGGAAAGCGGCGTCTCATCAGGGTCTGCATTGTTTGCGATTCTCACAGCTATTTTATGCAGTATGTTGTGTAGTTAACTGTACTTATTGCATAATCAATTATTAACAGATCAGTAGCAATAATCATTTTTGTAAAATGTATTGATCAATTAATCAATTATCCGGTTAATAGTGTCAGCCTTAGTTAACCCTTTCCCAGTCAGATACGTGTTTTTACGTGTCTGGAGCCCCCCCCCCCCCCCCCCCCCCTTTGTTCCTAGAACCACCTTCAAACCTGCACTCCCCACCCCTGGATAGCAATGTTTGCATTAGAATAAGTTGGCCGAAAAAAGTGACCTGTTTTTTCGCGCGCCTCCCCACTAATACGTTCTGTGGGGGGATTGAAGGGGGGCTATCGCCCCCCTCACATCCGAAAAAAAATGGGTTTTTTGGCCCAGCCGGTCGCTGAAATGAGGTCTGACGGTGTCTGGGGTCAAAAATGCCTCCGAATTGATGCAGCCTGACAAAACATGCTGCAAACAGTGAAAATCCCGGGTGCCAAACTCTTTATTTGTTGCCTTGCCAGCGGGCTGAAGATAAAGATTTAGTCAAAAATTCATGTGAAATAACACTTTTTGTCAACTTTGAGATGCCCCCTCGTTACCATGGCAACAAAGATTTAGTCTAAAATGGTGTCATTTGAAATGCTACTACCCAGTGAACATTCATGCCAAGTTTGGTGTAAAATGGGCCATCCATGATGAAATAATGGCTTCATGAATTTGCTACCCTAGGCAACTCTGTAAAAAACAGCAAAAATCACAAAGTCCCCATGTGGGAATGGGTTAAATGTAAAATTTTTTTTTTTAACATGCCTGGTCAATATATTTCTATTCCTGGATGGCTTTAAAATTACTTGTTATTGTTAACCATAATGTGATGATGTCAAGACCCAGGTTGGTACCTCAAAGGTCAAGGTCATACTTAGAGGTCAAAGGTCAGGAAAGGATCTTTTTGGGTGTTTTGTCAATAAGTGTATTACTCCTGGATGGATTTTAAAATTACATGTACTTAGAAGAAATGTTAACCATCAAAAGATTGCCAATTTAGGGTCAAGGTAACAGGTTATGGTCTTACCACGTGACAGTCGTAACAAAGGAAAGATGCATAGCGTGAAAAAATCCCCGTCTTTGGTGGGATTCGAACCCGGTTCGCTCGGGTAGAAGTCCACTGCTCTTACCCCTGAGCCAAAGAGTGGACTCCCTGATGCAGTTGTCAGAGAGTGGTTATAAACCTAGAATCTATGCATATGGATCTACCAAGGTAGATAATGGAAGGGAGGTAACAAATCCCGGTAGAGCCCCCACATCTTACGACGTGACAGTCGTAACAAAGGAAAGATGCATAGCGTGAAAAAATCCCCGTCTTTGGTGGGATTCGAACCCGGTCCGCTCGGGTAGAAGTCCACTGCTCTTACCCCTGAGCCAAAGAGTCGACTCCCTGACGCAGTTGTCAGAGAGTGGTTATAAACCTAGAATCTATGCATGGATCTACCAAGGTAGATAATGGAAGGGAGGTAACACACCCCCTCTTAAGGAAGTCATCATTTATGATGACGTGAAGGATGCCAACTTCGGCACGAAGCCATTTCTGGCATATAAAGTCCGATCCCGGACGAGCCCCCATCTTACGACGTGACAGTCGTAACAAAGGAAAGATGCATAGCGTGAAAAAATCCCCGTCTTTGGTGGGATTCGAACCCGGTCCGCTCGGGTAGAAGTCCACTGCTCTTACCCCTGAGCCAAAGAGTCGACTCCCTGACGCAGTTGTCAGAGAGTGGTTATAAACCTAGAATCTATGCATATGGATCTACCAAGGTAGATAATGGAAGGGAGGTAACAATGGTCACAGTTACTGAACGGAGGCAGGGGATTATGGCCATTCCACAGGCTGCTTTTTTTTTTTTTTTCATTAAATTTCTTTCCTATTGTTCCTTTTTATTTTAGTCCCAAAATAGTGATGAAAAACTGTAAAGAAATGGTAATTTTTCCCCGCTCGCTTCACTCACTCAGACTCAAAATTCTTATCAACTTTTTTTAGCAATCGTGACGTAAAAGACATCTTTTTTTTCAGCAGAATTAAGTGTTAGTGTGAGTGTCGAAGAACCTTTTTAACCTATATTTTTTATCGAACAATCTGTTATTAGCCATTATTTTCTGTAAGACAAACCTATATAAAAAATTTCCAAAGTGGGCCACTAGGAGGCTTGAAAGTCAATTTTATAGATTTTGATACCAAACATTACAGAAGTAATAATTAATGGAATATGTAAAACATATGGAACAGATTTTGGCTCAGACCCCTGGGTCATGCCCAAGGGTTCAGACTTTTGGGGTTGCAGAGCCAAAATGTTTTCGAAATATAGTCATGTGGTATATCAAATTCAAGGGTATGATTAGTGGAATACAGTGCAAGTAAAATTTTGACCCTAGGGTCAGATTGGGGCCCAGGTTTGGGGATGGGGTCAAAAGGTCAAATTTTAATTTTCTTGGAACATAATCATGTGACATTTCAAATTGAAGGGGATGATTAGTAGAATATAATACAAGTTAAATTTTGGGGCCTTGGTTTTTGGTACTTAGCCTGTGAGTGGAAAGCATGGGGATTTGCAATGGCGTTCCAATTTAACCACATTCTAGTTTTCTTTAAAAATAGCTCCTTATGGTGGAAACATTCATATGTGGTGAAATATTTCTAAAATAATGTGTTGTTGCATGGGCTGTTTGGGCTAGTATAGTAAGAATTTCAATATGACCTCCCAGACAGGTTGGGGCCCCGACTTGCCTGAGGGTAAAACTTCATTTTCTTCAAATATAGTCATGTTTCATATCAAATCAAAGTATTAATGGAGAGTAAAAGCTATGGCGGAAAAAATGCAGGCGGGGGGAATGCCCGGGGTCATGATAAGTCAAAAAGTAGGGTTTTAGGTCATATTGTCAAACAACTCATCCAAGGCTAGGTATTTGTGCTAGAATCTTATAAAATCTTGAAACTTTCCCAGAATGAGGGCTGGTGGAACATAATTTTTCAGAATTCTGATGTGACTTCCTTTGGTGGGGGAGGGGGTGCAGTGGGGTGAGCCCCATGGGTCAAAATTACTTTTTGCACAAACATAGTATTATTATTATTTATGCAAAGGTAATGGAGAGTGGAATACAGTGGTGCAAAACTTTGCTGGGAGTCATGTATTTGGGTTACCCAAGGTAAAAAATTTTGGGTCCTTTTATTACATGACATGATTTCCACAGCACAGGGATATCAACTTGCTCTAGTTTAATAAATTCAATGGAACATATTCATGATCTTCTATTTATTATTTTAAATATTTACAGATGAAGACTACAGCTTAGAAGAAGAAATCCCTGAAAGAAAAAAAAAACCACTGGTAAAAAATTTAATCATTTTTGTTGCGCCTGCATGGCGCGATATAGGTGTCAAATTTTCCGTCCGTCAACATTTGCGACCACCCTAACTTCCACCCTGATGTAAGAGTCCATTTCTTGAGAACTATTAGAGCTTCCTTAATTATATTTGGTACAAGCTTGCATCTAGGAACTGCGACTTCAACAGAAGCATCCGTATCTGACTTTGACCTATATTTTATTGTTCACTGACTTTGTAAATTATTGCGACCACCCTAACTTTCACCCTAATGTAAAAGTCCATTTCTTGAGAATTATTAGAGCTTCATTAATTATACTTGGTACAAGCTTGAATCTAGGAACTGCAACTTCAACGCAAGTAACCATATCTGACCTTGACCCATATTTCATGGTTCAGTGACTTTGCGCCCCAACAGGCGTGACATAGCCTTCGGTGGAATTCTTGTTTAATCTGTATTTGGGAAAAGTAACATTTCTCACGTTTCTTGTAGAAAAAACAGATTGTCAAGTATGTTTTAATAGTCATTTTAATTTTTCCAATAGAATTTTTACATTTTTGTCACCGCCATTGGCATGATGTCCGGAGTATATTTTTTCAGTTTTTCACTTATGCTTTCAACCTAATTCAGAATAAATAAGCTGGTCATCTACAAACTGGTATTCAGAGTGTGTATACTCGTAAAATGTCAAGGTCCGGGGGCATATAGTTTTTAGGTTTGCCGTACATGTAAGGCTGCCACGATTAATCAGATAATCGATTAATTGATTGATAAATTCCAGAAATATTATTATTGATACTGATTTTCCGTAATCAATTATTTTCTTCGTAGAATTTACCAGCTAAAGATGTTTCTTAAATAGCTGGATGAGTGGCAAACAGTGCAGGCCCTGATGAGACGCCGCATTCTCATCAGGGTCTACACTGTTTGCTCTGGCCTGTCTGTGCAAAACACTAGAGTGAATTACAACATGTATATGATAAGAGTCATGTGCAGACAGAAAGCGGGACAGGTAAAATTATGACCAAATCTCCAGTGATTACTAATCGATTATTTATCGCAATGGCAAAACTGATAAGCGATTATCATTTCAGCAACGATTAGCCAGCCCTAGGTACGTTGGTACGAATGTACGTCCGTCTGCACGAATGTGTGTACGTACGTTTGTATGAATGTACGTCCGTCTGCACGAATGTGTGTATGTACGTAATTGACCTCAAAATATATATAGGTCAGTGTGACCTATATTTCATGCTAGAGTGACTTTGCCTTATATCTTGAATACTATTTGATGGAGAAATGTCATGCCTGGTTTATTAGCTCCTTGTGACCCAATGATTGATTCAAAAATATAATTACATGTATATTGGTCATTGTGACCTATATTTCATGGATGAGTGATTTTGCCTCATATCTTGAATACTATTTGATGGAAGAATGTCAATCCCGGCTTATTAGTTCCATGTGATCCAATGATTGACCTCAAAATATACCTAGGTCATTGTGACCATATTTCATGGTTCAGTGATTTTGCCTAATATCTTGAATACTATTTGATGGAGAAATGTCATGCCATAGATTATTAGTCCCATGTGACCTGCTGATCAACCTCAAAAGATATCTAGGTCAGTGTGACCTATATTTCATGGTTCAATGACTTTGCCTTTTATTTTGAAAACTATTTGATGGAGAAATGTCATGCCTGTGTTATTAGTTCCATTTACCCCGCTGATCAACCTCCAAATATATCTAGTTTGGTGTGCTTCAGTGATTTTGTCCATTATCTTGAATATTATTTTATGGAGAAATTTCATACCATCTGACCCACTGATTGATCTCGACAAAATATATCTAGGTCAGTGTGACCTATATTGCATGGGTTAGGGAGTTTGCCTGTAATCTTGAATACTATTTGATGGAGGAATGTCATGTCTGGGATAATACTTGAATTCATCCAGATGATTGACCTCAAAATATATCAAGGTAGGTGTGACCTGTATTTTATGGGTCAGTGACTTTGCCTGAAATCTTGAATAATATTTGATGGAGAAACTTCATGTCTGAAGTATCAATTCAATATGACTTGATGAATGCAACAAAGATATATCTAGTTTAGTTTGACACTATTCCAGGTGCGTTATACTGTTCAGTGACGGCTGTTGCTGCAACATAAGTTTTCAGCGTGAGTTTGGCCCCTGTGCGGGGGCATCTGTGTCATACAGACACATGTCTACTTTATATATTATCCTACAGCATTTAGAAGCAGATAGATACAGAATATGGATTTATTGCATTTACAGGGTAAAATGTCATTATTAATATAATGCTTAGCAGAAAATAAAATATATACAAAAAGTCTACCTAATGCAGAATAAATAAGCTGGTCGCCTTAAGACTATCAGAGTATATACTCGTAAAATTTCAAGGGGTCCATCATATTTGTATATTTTATCCCACATCATTGAGAAGAAAACAGAACACTGATTTAATGCATTTTAGGCAAACAAATACATTATAGACATGA
This sequence comes from Lucinisca nassula, assembly GCA_963580285.1. Lineage (NCBI taxonomy): Eukaryota > Metazoa > Mollusca > Bivalvia > Lucinida > Lucinidae > Lucinisca > Lucinisca nassula. The sequence continues at coordinate 111,747,284 of OY757017.1, read as the reverse complement.
TAGATTTGATGCATAGTAGAAAATAAAATATATACGAAAAGTCCACCTAATGCAGAAGAAATAAGCTGGTCGCCTTAAGACTGGTATTCGGAGTATATATACTTGTAGAAATAACTTTATTTTTTTTATATTTATTATAAGGGGCCTAACATTTTTGTAAATTTTATCCTACAGAATTTAGCCGAAAACAGATACAAAATATTACACTGATTTAATGTATTTTAGCATATAAATATATTCTTTGTACATGTTGTACAATGTATGTTGCATGTAGCAAAAAATGTATATACAATAAAGTCCACCTAATGCAGAATAAATAATCTGGTCGCCTAAAGACTGGTATTCGAAGATATATTTTTTAATGTTTGTTCATTGTGGAAGTTTGAAGCCCTACACTGAGATTTGCACAATGTGAGAGCCCTTCAGAATATCTTACTTGGACTCAAGCTCAAGGTCACATTTGATAGTCACCAGTTCTTTTTATGTATGGGGGTTTAACGGCCAGTGTTAACTAAAAGTTTGAGCCAATTATCTATCCACACTTTACCTTGGCAATTTTATCCGTAAGCAATTGACCAGAACAGTGCACATTCTTATACCAGAATTGACAAATGCCCTTCTTGAATCAGCTGATGGGAGAAATGACTGTAGAAAAGATTTCATGATCAATATCCACGAAAGAAGTTCCTGACTGCGGAAGGAATCAACCCACATCTTCCTGATAACCAGTCAGAGGTGGCTTTGGCTGAGCTATTCTTTGAATTTTGTGTTGTTCCATATCTCCACCCCTTAAAGGATTTTCATCAAACTTGGTCAGTTATCCCCCTCAGAAAGTTCATGTCCAAAGCTAGGTTGGTAAAAAAGCTGAAAATACACATATAGTTTCATGGACAGTGGGAAATACAGGGAAATCCCGGTAAATACTGAGAAATACTGGAAAATGGACATTAATGTAGGTGGGGCCAATTGAGACTGCTTAATATACCCTGCCTGCCTAGGTATATGTATTGTAAAGTAAAATCATTTCATACAGGGCTTGCATTTTACCTTACCTTTATGAAGTACAAGGAGAACTATTGTAGTCACCACGGTCGTCCGCGTTTGCGTTAGCGTGTGCGTGTGCGTTCCCGTCACACTGCGTTAAAGTTTTTCAAATGCTTATATCTAAATAGCCATGCATCACAGAGTACTCATATTTGGAACTTTAGTACCTGGGAGGGTCTTCTAATGTTCCAAGAGAGCAAACCCCTGGATCCATGCCCCGAGGTGGGGCTAGGGGTCAGAATCTAGAACACCTTTATAAAACTGTGTTAAAGTTTTTGAAATGCTTATATCTCAACAGTCACTCATCACAAAGCATTCATATTTACAACTTGGGTACTTGGGAATGTCTTCTGAGAATATGCGGGATTGTCTTCTGAGATTCCAAAAGAACACACCCCTGGGTTCACGAATGGGGGGGGGGGGGGGGGTGGGGCTAAAGGTCAAAATCTAGGACACCTAAGTTATTCGTTAAATACATTATCATTATGCTAACAAGTTACAAACTGAATTTGTTATACATCAGCCAACTTTGTGACGTTGGTTTAAGTGTAAAAGGGTGAAGGTCATGGTGACCTACATTTTACAGTCCAGTGATTTTGCCTTATATCTTGAATACTATTTGATGGAGAAATGTTATACCTGGGATATTGGTTCCATGTGACCCCATGATTGACCTCGAAATATATCTAGGTCAATGTGACCTATAGTTCATGATTCTGTGATTTTGCCTTATATATTGAATACTATTTGATGGAGAAATGTTAAACCTGGATTATTACTTCCATGTGACCCAGTGATTCACCTGAAAATATGTCTAGGTCAGTGTGACCTATATTTCATCGTTCAGTGATTTTGCTTATATCTTGAATACTTTTTGATGGAGAAATGCTATACCTGGATAATTACTTCCATGTGCCCCAAGGATTTACCTCAAAATCTATCTAGGTCAATGTGACCTATATTTCATCGTTCAGTGATTTTGCCTTATATATGTTGAATACTATTTGATGGAGAAATGTCATACCTGGGATATTAGTTCCATGTGACCCCATGTTTGACCTCAAAATATATCTAGGTAAGTGTGACCTATGGTTCAGTGATTTTGCCTTATATCTTGAATACTGTTTGATGGAGAAACATCATACCTTGGTTATTAGTTCCATGTGACACAGTGATTGACCTCAAATAAATCTAGGTCATTGTGACCTATATTTAATGGTTCACTGATTTTGCCTTATATGTTGAATACTATTTGATGGACAAACATCATACATGTACCTTGGTTATTAGCTCCATGTCAGTGTGACCTATATTGGTTATTAGCTCCATGTCAGTGTGACCTATATTTCTCCCCCATCCCGAAAATGTAGGTCATTGTGACCGATATTTCATGGTTCAGTGTTTTTGCATTATATCTGGAATAGTATTTCATGGAATAATGTCATACCCAGATTGTTAGTTTCACGTCACCCAATGATTGACCCTGAAATATATATAGGTCAGTGTGACCTATATTTCAGGGTTCAGTGACTTTGCTTTAGATCTTGAAAACTATTTGATGAAAAATCTACATACCTAATTATTTGTTCCATGTAACCTGATGATTGACCTCAAAATATTTGTAGGTCAGTGCGACCTATATTTCAATGTTCAGTGATTTTACCTTATATCTTGAACTGCGAAGCAGGCGAGCTACGCTGACATGCGACAGCTCTTGTAGAGTCTACATGCACTTGGTCATGCAGGTCGAATGAAATGTTTTAGGATTTTCCAGACCTTCTGATAATGAATCGTTTGAAAGATTAATAATCTGTTAATCTTCATAATTTTATATTTGAAGTAATCAAGTATGTATTGAATTTGTTTTCAAAAGATACTGAAATACTAGTTTTCAGACATCAGCTACTGGTATTTGACTTGACTTGTAAATAAAAATACTTGAGAGAGTACCTGCAGGTTAAGAAATGTATGCCCATTGTATTTTGTTCTTTTAATACCTGTCTTAAACAAAACAAATTTTCACACCGTTCAAAAGTAGGAGTAACTACTTGACAAACTTGCAAACAAACTTTTTTTTAAAGTACACATAAAAAAGTTCGGACAACCACAAAAGTTGTTGTAATTCTCCAAACAAATTTAACAATGTGTTTTATCATTTCACAAAAGCATAAAAAAAAAAAAAAAAACACAAAGTTCAAGAAAACATGCCTATACAAATGTAATGAACATTTTACAACCAAAAAATGAAAATTTTCTGATTAAAAATTCCAATATTGTAGTATGTCTGCTGAAATTATAGATCATTCAGTGAGGCAGTTCTATTGAGCACCCACAATCTATATTTTTAGCAGAGATACGGAAAATAGTGTATATCCCTCTTAAACCCCATCTTTATTATATAAAAGTGGTGTTGGAGGGGTCAAAATCATGTGCATATGTTTTTGTGATGCATTTACAGACTGATGGAGCAGTCTGATCTGGGTCTGTCTGTTTGCTCAGGCCTGTCCATCTTAATTTTAGGATCATTATCTATTGCATATGAGTGATTTTAAATAGCATTCCTGCCACTGGTATTTACCTACCAACCTTGGTGCAAAGCCCATAAATGAATCAGGCTGACTCTAGGTCAAGGTCACATTTGAAGATCACGGCTTTGAATTTTGTGTCCATTCCTTATATCTCATTTACCCTAAAATGATTTTCATTTACCTTTGGTCAATTATCCCCCTCAGACAGCTGATGTGCATAAAGCATACATGAATCATGCTGACACAAGGTCAAGATCACATTTAAAGGTCACGAGTTTGAAACTTTGACTTTTATGCCTGACAGGATTTTTAATAAACATTGGTAAAATATCCTCCTCAGTGAGCTGATGTGCAGAACCCATAAATAAAATATGCCAACTCAAGGGCAAGGTCACAGGTGAAGTTTTTCAACTTTGAATTTTATGTCTATTCCATACCTCCTTTACCCCTGGATGGATTTTCCTTTAAACTTTTAAGAAATAATTCCCCTCTGAGCTGGCGTGCAGAACCCATAGATAAACCATGCGGACGCAGGGTCAAGGTCACAGGTAAAGGTCACAAGGTTGAACCTTGATTTTAATGGTGGGGGGATTGGGCTGTCCTTCAGACTGCTCCTTGTTGCAAAATTAAAACACTTTTTGCTTGAGAACTTAGATTATGTTTGTGGCCCAACTTTGATGAAACTTTTACTACACAATGTCATGGTCTCTTAGATAAGGAAGGTGTAATACTAGCAGAATAAATACCAAGTGCCCATAACACCCATTGATGATAGGTTTCAAATTTCAGTTCAATGATTTATTAATCACATACAGTAGATGGTTGCGTTTACATTTACACCCCTTTTAACAGTTTTGTCAGTCCTATCAAAGTCATGTGTGGCTGATAATGAAACACATGTGCATTGTAACCCCAGATTTTTATGCCCCCGGAATCGAAGATTCAGGGGGGCATATAGTTTTTGGTCTGTCCGTCTGTTTGTCTGTTTGTCCGTTAATCCGTTTGTCCGTTAATCCGTTTGTCCGTTTGTCTGTTTGTCCGTCTGCAAAAACTTTAACATTGGGCATAACTTTTGAATGGTAAATGATAGAGCCTTTATATTTCACATGTGCATTCCTTGTCACAAGACCTTTCAAGAGGTACCATAAATTTTGACCTCGTGACCTTGACCTTGACATTTGACCTACTTTTGACCTCCTTTTTAAAAACTTTAACATTGGCCATAACTTTTGATTGGTAAGTGATAGAGCTTTCATATTTCACATGTGGATTCCTTGTCACAAGACCTTTCAATTGGCACTATAATTTCTGACCTCATGACCTTGACCTTGGCATTTGACCTACTTTTTAAAAACTTTAACATTGGCCGTATCTTTTGATTGGTAATTGGTAGGGCTTTCATATTTCACATGTGCATTCCTTGTCATAAGACCTTTCTAATGGTACCGTAATTTTTGACCTCATGACCTTGACCTTGACATTTGACCTACTTTTTAAAAACTTTAACATTGGCCATAACTTTTGATTGGTAAATGGTAGGGCTTCCATATTTCACATGTGCATTCCTTGTCACAAGCCCTTTCTAGTGGTACCATAATTTTTGACCTTGTGACCTTGACCTTGATGTTTGACCTACTTTTTAAAAACTTTAATATAAAGTCCATAACTTTCGATTGGTAAGTGATAGAGCTTTCATATTTCACATGTGTATTCTTTTTCGCAACACCTTTCCATTGGTACCATAATTTTTGACCTTGATACCTTGTGGCCTTGACCATGACATACTTTAGTGATGGGGCTTTCATATTGCACAGGCGCTGTCCTGGGGCATCGGTGTTTCACAAACACATCTTGTTTCCTCTATTACACATCTTCATGGGGCATCCTTTGGTGTCTCTGATTCTCTTGTTTGATATTTGTTTTCTTTTTACAGTTTGATGGTCAGTTGTTGACACAATTCTAATCAGAAGACACTGGAGACAAATGAGAAAAGCAAAGGCTTCTTACCAGGCAAGTCTCTGCTGAACATGAAACATATTTATTTGGGTTTCCTATCCTTTTTTAACTCTCAGGAAATTTCGTCCCGGTAAGCTTTTCTACTACCCCAGGCATCGACGTCCACAAATGTTAAAGTTTTTGCGTTAAAGTTTTTTTAGAAGCTCATCTCGTTTTTATGACTACACGGATTAAGTTCATATTTAGTATGATGATATTTTCTGTTATCGACTTCTTTCCCTGGTGATGTTGTGGGGAGGATTTGGGATTTGATTGTATCAGTTCCTGATCATTACTATTTTTAATTTTTACACATTGGTTTATCACCTGAGGGGTTCAGCAAAAAATGGGAACTGTAAAATAAAAATGTAGGCAGTGATCAGGTATCAAAACATTTGTCAAACAACTCTGATCAGAGTCATCAAAGGGAAAGAAACATGAACATGGAGTAACTAAACACTGTTGAAATCTGATCACAAGCGGGCAGCAGAACGAGTTACTTTCCCACAGAATGGCTACGGTAAAAGGCTATCCAAACTAAAAGGATATAAGCAATACATAAATGCAACATAAATAATCCAGGATAGAAGAACAGCCTTAGAATGGTCAGCAAAATGTATTTCACTGTGTGTTTTAATTTGTTTATATATATTCTCATCCTTGATTCTGTCATGGTCTAAACAAACACATGGTTCAGTCTGCATGAAGTTTGCTAACTCAACAGTGCTATATCGGAGAACAAATATCAGTCAACTACAGAGATGAAACAACAATAAAGACTTGACAGCATGAAATAACATAAATGCTGGAGCCAAAGAAAACTGTTAGAATCTCGTAAGCCTGATCAGAGAAAGTAATTTTTGCTTACTATCTTTTGAAGCTGTGGCCCTTTGAACATTGAAAATAATCATTGAAATTTATTCGCGGAAAGAACAATGCACCTTCACTTTGAATTCCTTTCTTACAATCTTATAGTACTTGTTTGTAAGATGTAAGTGTAATGGCGGGGCATTTCTTACATTGTTACTCTTGTTTTTGTAGGTCACAAGATTTCATGAGTTCCAATGAATTTCTGCCATTGAAAGACCTGAATGTGAGAGGAAAGGACTACAAGAAAATTTGTGTAAAATTGTTCAGAAAAGCCATAAGAGAGAAGCGAGATGCAAAGCCAGAAGAACTAACTATTGCTATGAAAAAGTAAAGGACAAGCAATTTCATATCCAGGCATTGGCTACAATGATAAAATAAAGGAGATGCAATTAAATATCCAGGCATTGGCTAAAAGTAAAGTAGAAGCAATTTAATAGCCAGGCACTGGTTACAATGAAAAAGTAAAGGAGAAGAAACTTAATATCCTGGCAATTATGTTTGACCACAGACTATGGATGATGCATCTTTTGCTGTACAGCTGCACGAGATGAGCTGCATGACAAAGGAACCATAACTCTGGTGTTCTTACTTTCAGAGGCATTGCCTTTTGACAAATGAAAATAGCCATTTCTATCATTTAGTCTTCTGAAACACTGTATCTCCTGAACCGTTTGATGGATTCTGAAGTAACTTGCTTGGTTACAACACTAGGATGGGGAAAATAGCCATAAGGTTTGATGACCTTGACCTTAACTATAAAACTATCAAAAACTATAAAAGCTAAATTGAAAGTTGATGAGTGCATTGCTAGAAATATGTAGATGACCTTATTAACTTTTGAAGAAATTCTGAATACTACTTGATGAGTTATGGCCCTTTGTTACTGTAGGCATTTGTACATCACATGCTTTTGGGTCGTATGTGAGAAGCAAAACTTATTTTACATTTGTTTTTAGCTTACCTAACCAATGGTCATGGTGAGCTTTTGTGACAATGAGATGTCCAGCGGCGGCTGATGCCATGTGTAAATTTTCTTGTTAACACCCTTGGGCCACAGTTTTGGTCTAATTATGATCAGATTGGTTAGATCATACTGACAATATCTCTGTCAAGTTGGAATATGGGGCATTTTGAGTCAAAAAGTGGAACAGTAGTTAATACCATAAAAAAACCTTATTAATACTTTAGAGGCCACAGTTTTTGTCCAATCATCCCCAAACATGTGCAGAATTACCATCTCAGTACACTTTGAATAAGGGTCATTTAGGGCTATAAAGCAGATCAGTATGAACAAATCATAGAAAAAACCTTTTAAATACTATACAGGTCACAGTTTGGTCGAATCGTCATCAAAGTTGTCTCAGCAATATCTTGGTCAAGTTCAAATATGGATCATTTCGGGTCAAAAAGTAAGTCAGTGGGTCGTAGCCTAGAAAACCCCTGTGAAAACTCTGGAGCAGATAAATTTGGGCAAATGTTTATCAGACATGCTCAGAATGATCACTTTGAAAATATATGTCAAGGTCAAATATGGATAATGTCAGGTTAAAAACCTTTGGTCCAATGTTTATCAAACTTGCTCAAAATGATCACCTTGACAACATCTCTGTCAAGGTAGAATATGGATCATGGAAAAAATGACCTTGACCTGAGACCTACTTAAATAAAAATATATTGGTCATAGCTTTTTACAGCCTTCATATTTGGAATGAACGTTCCATGTAATACGGTCTTATCTCTGAACAAATAAATTGACCTGTGAATTTGACCTTGGCTTGAACAATATGAAATAGAACCTTCAATTTTTGTTTTGTTTGTTTGTATTTGGGTTTAAAGTAAGGGAAACAAACACAAACACGACGCAACCAGACAATAATAGAAACTTCAACAGAGGAAGGCCAAAAGGACAGTTGCTTTCCCACAAATTGGCCTAATGACCATCCAAAATAAAAAGACACAAGTAATACATACAATACTTAACAAGCAATAACATAAATAAACCGCCACAGAAGAACCACCTTGGAACGGTCAGTGGAAAGAATTCCACTGGGAGGCTTAAATCGATTTCACACGGCCTTAATCCTCACCCTTACGTCAACACTTGGCCTTGGCCTTGGCAAGCTCATTCGTAAGCAGCTGACTTGTACAGTGCACATTCTTTCGCCAGAAACTGACAAATGCCCTTCTTGAATCAGCTGATGGGAGAAAATGACTGTAGAAAAGGGTAACGGGTCATCCCTAACAAACTCTGCCCCTAGCAAAGTAGGCCCCTACAAACTCGGCACCCAAAATTATATTATATATATAAAACCTCCAATTTAGTCATCTGATCAGGGTCTTTCCGGTCATTGAGCGACACGGTGCCAACTAGTGCCCACAAACTACATATGTATGTTTTTGAGCAGAATTAAGATAAAAAGGGATATGTATACCCCCAGCAAATCTTAACGGTTTGACTGGATAAAAGTGGTGTTAATTGGGTCAAAAAGATAAGTTTTCGTGATGGTGTATTGTGCTAGCAAAGCTTGGCATGTTCTAACGTGTACCCACAATCTATATATTTTTGAGCAGAAATAGCAAAAATATCAAAAATTTTCATCTTAAATTATCAATTTTTGGGTCGGGGGCGTTTAAGGAAAAATAACAGTATATTTGTTTAGGCATGCATGTTTTCATATTCAAACAATAAATGCATAGTACAAAAGAATTATTTTTAGCTCGCCTATACGAAGTACATGGAGAGCTATTGTTGTCACCCCGGATGTGCGCGTTAGCGTAAGCGTTTGCGTTCCCGTTTCCGTCACACTCTGCGGTATAGTTTTTCAAATGCTTATATCTCAACAGTCATGCATCACAGAGCACTCATATTTGGAACTTAAGTACCTGGAAGGGTCTTATAACGTTCCAAGAGATCAGACCCCTGGGTAGCCCGGAGTGGGGCTAGGGGTCAAAATCTAGAACACCTCTGTAAAACTGTGTTAAAGTTTTTGAAATGCTTATATCTCAACAGTCACCCATCATACAACTTGGATACCTGGGAGTGTCTTCTGAGAATACCAGGGAATATCTTCTGAGATTCCAAAAGAACACCCCTGGGATCATGCCTGGGGGGATGAGGCTAGGGGTCAAAATCTAGGACACCTTTGTAATTTGTTATATACATTTCCATTATAGTAACAAGTTTCAAACTTAATTGCTTATACATCAGCCAACTATGAGACATTGGTTCAAGTGTAAAAGGGTCAAGGTCACAGTGACCTATATTTCATGGTCCAGTGATTTTGCTTTATATCTTGAATACTATTTGATGGAGGAATGTCATACCTGGGATATTAGTTCCATATGACCAGTGGATTGACCTCAAAATATATCTAGGTCATTGTGACCTATTGTTCACGGTCCAGTGATTTTGCCTTATATCTTGAATACTATTTGATGGAGAAATGTCATACCTGGGATATTAGTTACATATGACCACATGATTGACCTCAAAATATATCTAGGTCATTGTGACCTATTTTTCACGGTCCAGTGATTTTGCCTTATATCTTGAATACTATTTGATGGAGAAATGTCATACCTGGGGTATTAGTTCCATATGATAACATGATTGGCCTCAAAATAAATCTAGGTCATTGTGACCTATATTTCACGGTCCAGTGATTTTGCCTTATATCTTGAATACTATTTAATGGAGAAATGTCATACCTGGGATATTAGTTCCGTGTGACCACATGATTGATCTCAAAATATATCTAGGTCATAGTGACCTATATTTCATGGTTCATTGACTTTGTCTTATATCTTGAATATTATTTGATGGACTATTTTTATACCTAGATTATTAGTTCCATTTTACTTGATGATTGACCTCAAAATATATTTAGGTGAGTGTGACCTATATTTCATGGTTCAGTGATTTTGCCTATTATCTTGAATACTTTTGATGGAGAATTATTATACCTGGATTATTACTTCCATGTGACCTGATGATTGACCTCAAAATAGACCTAGGTCAGTGTGACCTATATTTCATGGTTCAGTGACTTTGCCTTGTATCTTGAATACTATTTAGTGGAGAAACAGCATCTATGCATTATTAGTTCCATGTGACCCGATAATTGACCTCATAATAAGTCTAGGTCAGTGTGACCTATATTTCATGGTTCAGTGATTTTGCCTATTATCTTGATTATTATTTGATGGAGAAACAGTATACCTGGATTATTACTTCCATGTGACTGGATGATTGACCTCAAAAGGTATTAAGGTTATTGTGACCTATATTTCACAGTTCAGTGATTTTACCTTATATTTTGAAAGCACGAAACAGGCGAGCTATGCTGTCATGTGACGGCTCTTGTCATCTCTTAAGTTTATAACTATAAGGTTAAGATAAAAGATACTTCCATTTCCAACTCCCCCCCCCCCCCCCCCCCCCCCCCCCCCCAAACACACAGCACAATTCACAATTTTAGCGATGTGTTTTACCGGTAAGGATTCTATAATTCCTCAAAAATATGTTAAGCTCAAACTGCCTTATAAAACTATAGACCTTCCAAATGTAATTGTGGAGACAAAAACTGTCTATTATGACCTATTTATGGCTATAAGTGGAGTGTTTGGGGCCGAGATTGCTAGGGGCCGAGTTTGTCAGGGGCCTAGTTTGTTAGGGGCTGAGATGTCCCTAAATCTGGAAAAGATTTCATGATCAATCTCCACGAAGGAATGTTGCCGTCCTTGGCATGTATCAAACCCGCATCCTCCAGATCAACAGTCAGATGTGCATCCGACTGAGCTGCTGAGACCAGCTTCATATTTGGTTTGTAGCTTTTTGTGACAAGGGCTTCCCACTAGAGCTTCAAATTCGGCATGTAGATTACTATTGACAAGGGCATTCTTTGGTACAAGACATTTTGCGATGTGACCTTGACCTGTGACCTACTTTTAAACCACTAGAGATAGAACCTTCATATTTGGCATGTAGGTTTCTTGTTACAAGGTCTTCCCACTCGACAAATTATTTTGACCTGTGATCTTGACCTATAGCCTACTTTGTCATAATTTTGATCCGTTGAAATAGAGCAATCATGTTTGGCTCCTTGTACCATTTCATTTGTACAATGAGGATCAGGTGAGCATTATGATATCCACAAAATGGCTTCATTTACGATGATCTATGTCTTGAATGAACACCCCTGTAAACCTCAGTTATCTCTTTATGAATTGGAGCTTAGAGGGGTGTTCGTTTCACAGCTTGTTAACATCATGGCGATCCAGGGCCATTATGACCCTCTTCTATATTTCGTGTTGCACATATCCACGATTCAAGTATATGCAAGTCAAGATAGTTATTAATTATGAACTAAACTAAACATAAAATTAAATATTACAGTTATTAAAGCTTCCAGATAGTTTATCTTTGTGTTTCTGTTTCAATAAATCTCAGTCAAAATTAGTTACACACCCAAACCCATGGTATGTCTCATCTAAATGGCGGGCATTCAAACTTTCACACAACAGAATGTCTGAAGACACTTATTGTCTTGATGCAGCTCAGTTGAACTGCGATTCATAGAACAGCATTTGGTCCCATCCCACTTAAAAGAAGGTAATTAACTGTTGACATTTTCAAAGGAACGACCTTTTTAGCTGGCCTGTACAAAGTACAAGGAGAGCTATTGTTGTCACCTCTGTTGGTCCACATGAGCGTTTGTGTGTGAGTTTGCGTTCCTGTCACACAGTGTTAAAGTTTTTCAAATGCTTATATTCAAACAGTCTCGCATCACTAAGTACTCGTATTTGGAAGTTAAATACCTGGTAGGGTCCAGGCTTGGGACCAATTACATTTGAAAGTAATTGATCAATCCCCCGATGCAGGGTTATAGGAATATGCCTTCGTCTGTCCCTCCATCCATAACACTTTCTTGTCTACTCCATTTGATAGAATTTCATTAAACTTTGGTCAGTTTTTCTCTTTAGTATGAAGATGTGTTGCGTGCAAGGTCCAGGTTCGTACCTCAAAGGTCAAGGACATACTCAGAGGTCAAAGATAAAAAGGGCCTTTTTGTCATGTCCAATCAATAACTTCCTTATTCCTGGATGGATTTAAATATTATTTGGCAGAAATGTTAACCATAATGTGACAGTGTGTCGCGCGCAAGACCCAGCTCTGTACCTCGAAGGTCAAGGTCATACTTAGAGATAAAATGTCAAAAAAGCATCTTTTTATCATGTCCTATCAATAACTTTCTTATTCCTGAATGAATTTAAATATTACTTGTCAGAAATGACAGTGTGTCGCACGCAAAACCCAGGTCGGAACTTCAAAGGTCATACTTAGAGGTGAAAGGTGGAATGTCCGTTCGTAACAGTTATCTGCTGAACCCTTCGATAGAAGTTCACTAAACTTTGGTCAAATATTATTCTCAATGAGACAAAGTGTCGCCACAAGCCCCAGGTCAGTACCTCAAAGGTCATACTTAGAGGTTAAAGGTAAAAAATGTATTCGTCATGAGGCGATGTGTTGTACGCAAAATCCAGGTTGGTTCCTGAAATGTCAAGGTCATGCATAGAGGTGGGTCTTTTTGGTGTTTTTCAATAACTTTCTTACTCCTAGATGGATTTTAAAATTACTTGGCTAAAATGTTAATCATCATAAGATTGCTAATTCAAGATCACGGCGAAGGTCACAGTTTAATGTCATAAGGTTGAGCTTTGTTACTGAAGGGCGGCAGGGGATTATGGCTGTCCCTCAGACTGCATTCTTATTCAATTACAATTACCTGGCTATAAAAATGTAATTGGTGAAATTACAATTATAGTGCAAACAATTTGACATGAGACTGACCTTTATGCAAAGAATAAATAAGCAAATGCTTCAGCCTAATATGTTGGGTTGTGAAAACTCGTGATTTTTCGGCAGCTTGGAATCGCGACCCATGTATTAAATAAGCCAGTACATGACAAGAACTACAAGATGGCTTGAGCGACCAGCAAAGACTCAGATCAGCCTGCGCATTTGAGCAGTCTGATCGGTCTTCGCTGATCGCATGTACTTACTATAGGCTATGATTTATGCCAAGAAATATGAGTAAAAGGTCTTGTCACAGTGGATGGGTGTGCAGATTGATTTGAGTCTGCTTGTTGCCCTGGCCTTATTGTAGGTTTTGTCATGCTCCGGCTCATAAATAACAATTTCCACCTTTTCAGAAAATGGTGAAAATAAATATATGTACATGTATTCAATCGGGTGTGAAATTATACTAATAGATAGTTCATAAAGAAATGAAGTTGAAAAAGTGTGACCAGAACCGGATTCGAACTGGTGACCCCTTGCTTACAAAGCAAGTGCTCTACCGACTGAGCTATCCGGGCGCTGATAGCACCTCTTCAACTTCGAAGTTTGAGAAACTTAGTTAACAAACAGCCCTCTGGGTACTCTTGTTGTATATTTTATCCTACAGCATTTAGAAAAAAAGATACAGAACACGGGTTTAATGAATGTACAGCATAAAGCTTCATTATTAATATAATGCATAGCAGAAAATAAAAACTATACAGAATGTCCACCTAACGCTGAATAATTACGGTGGTCTCCTTATTTTTAGCTCACCAGAGCCGAAGGCTCCGGGGCAGCTTATAGTATAGGCAGTGACCCGCCATCTGTTGTCCGTGTCAACATTTTCAAACGACTTCTCCTCTAAAACTGCAGGGCCGATTGAAGGCAAATTTCATGTGGAGCATCCATGGGATGGGGGAACAAAGGTTTGCTCGTAGGGTCCAGGTCACTTGACCAAGCTGGCCTCCATGCCCATATAAGGTAAAAACCCTTCAAAAGTCTTCTCCTCCTGAACCAGTGGGCAGATTGTGATGAATCTTGGTATGTAGTATAGGGGACTCTGGACCATCATAGTTTGCTAAAATAATGGCCCTTTGATGACCTTGACCCATTTTATGCCAAGGTCAAATTTGGTCACATAGACTTTTGTATGAAAAAAGTCAAAACAGCATTTTTTTTTTAATTATTGCAGCCTGTGACCTGAAATTAAGTAGATGCAGTGGGCAAAATGTGCTAATGAAACTACATTAGTATTCAAGGTCAAGGATATTCCCTGACCTTGGCCCAAGGTTATACAGATATGAAAATTAAAAAAAAATGTTTTTCACTGAAATCACTAGGCCATTTGCAATCAAATTTTGTATGAAAGCTTTTCGGAACAAGGAAATGCAATTTAATGAATTTGAGTTTGGTCACATGACCAGGATGGCAGCTATGTCCATATAAGGTAAAACCCTTAAAAAATCTTCTTCTGGAACCAGAGGGCCAATTGTGATGAAACTTGGTATGTAGCATTGGTGACTCGTGGCCCATTATAATTTGCTTAAATGATGACCCTCGGATGACCTTGACCCATTTTATGCCAAGGTCAAATTTGGTCACATGGACTTCTGTATGGGAAAAAGTCAAAACAGCATAATTTTTTTTAATTATTGCAGCCTGTGACCTGAAAATTAGTATATGCAGTGGGCAAAATGTGCAAGTGAAACTACATTAGTTTTCAAGGTCCTTCTCTGACCTTGGTCCAAGGTCATTCAGATATGAAAATTAAAAAAATGTTTTTCTTTGAAACCACCTGCCATTTGCAACCAAATTTTATAAGAAAACTTTTAGGAACAAGGAAATAAAACATAATTAATTTGAGTTTGGTCATGTGACCATGATGGCTGTTATGCCCATAGAAGGTAGAAACCTTAAAAATCTTCTCCTTCTATACCAAAAAGCCGATTGTCAATGAAACTTGGTATGTAGAATAAGAAACTTGGGTCCAGCATATTTTGTTCAGATGTAGACCCTCGGATGACCTTGACTCACTTTATACCAAGGTCAAATTAGGTCACATAGACTTTTTTGTGCGATAAACGGTCAAAACCAAGTATTTTCGAAACTATTGTAGACTTTGATCTGAGACTTGGTAGGTGCAGATGGCATCCAGGGACGGGCCAGTTTCTCACACTTGACCTCTGGTGAGCGTAGTGGCCCATGGGCCTCTTGTTTTTATGCCCCCGCCATTCGAAGAATGGTGGAAAGGGCATATAGTGTTACCCCTGTCCGTCAGTGCGTCCGTTCGTCTCTGAAACTTAAACGCTGTCAATAACTTTCTTATTTTTGATCAATTTAGAAATAACTTGGTAGAAATATTAACCACCATGAGACGATGTGTTGCGTCCACAAACCCAGGCCCCCACCTACAAGGTCAAGGTCATACTAAGAGGTCAAAGGTCAAAAAAGGGATCCAAAACTTAAACGTTGTCAAGAACTTTCTTGTTTCTGGATCAGTTTAGAAATTACTTGGCAGAAATTTTAAACATCATTTTTTCTTTCTTTCTATTCTTTTTTTTTTTTTCTTTTTAAAAACACAATATCCCCCAGCACAAAGGCTTTGGACTCTGACTCAAAAGGTTGTGAGTTCAAATCCCGGTGAAGTCTTTTGACGACTCTTGTTTCTCAATGGCATTTTTGCGGGGGCATCCGTGTCCTATTGACACCTTTTCTAGTTTGTTGAGTTTTACGGCCCTTTTATTGTTTCACTCATATCGAGCTGACCGTTAGTCAGAAGTGGGTGAAAACCGGAGTACCCGGACAAAAACCACCTGACCTTCCGTACAGAATGTAGCGTCTCACATGTGACCCGAGTGAGGCTCGAACCTACGGCGGTGAGAGACCTAATGACTAAGAGTCAGCGCTATTATCCACTAGACCACAGAGGCCCGTTAGGTGGTCTCCTTAAGACTATCGGAATATATATACTTGTAACATTTTAAGGGGTCTTTCATTCTTGTATATTTTATCCCACATCATTTAGAAGAAAATAGATACAGAACACGGATTTAATGCATTTAAGTCATAAAATGCATTATAGATATGATGCATAGTTACTTAGAAAATAATATAATTACAAAAAGTCCACTTAATGCAGAAGAAATAAGCTGGTCGCCTTAAGACTGGTATGCGGAGTATATTATGTACTTGCAAAAATAAGGGGCCCAACATTTTTGTATATTTTATACTACAACATTTAGAAGAAAATAGATACAGAACACGGATTTAATGCATTTAAGTCATAAAAATACATTATAGATATGATGCATAGTAGAAAATAAAATATATACACAAAGTCCACCTAATGCAGAAGAAATAAACTGGTCGCCTTAAGACTGTTATTCGGAGTATATACACTTGCAAACATAAGGGGCCCAACATTTTTGTATATTTTATACTACAACATTTAGAAGAAAATAGATACAGAACACGGATTTAATGCATTTAAGTCATAAAAATACATTATAGATATGATGCATAGTAGAAAATAAAATATATACACAAAGTCCACCTAATGCAGAAGAAATAAGCTGGTCGCCTTAAGACTGGTATTCGGAGTATATATACTTGCAAAAATAAGGGGCCCAACATTTTTGTAGATTTTATCCTACAGCATTTAGAAGAAAATAGATACAGAACACGGATTTAATGCATTTAAGTCATAAAAATACATTATAGATATGATGCATAGTAGAAAATAAAATATATACCAAAAGTCCACCTAATGCAGAAGAAATAAGCTTGTCGCCTTAAGACTGGTATTCGGAATATATATACTTGCAAAAATAAGGGGCCCAACATTTTTGTAGATTTTATACTACAACATTTAGAAGAAAATAGATACAGAACACGGATTTAATGCATTTAAGTCATAAAAATACATTATAGATATGATGCATAGTAGAAAATAAAATATATACACAAAGTCCACCTAATGCAGAAGAAATAAGCTGGTCGCCTTAAGACTGGTATTCGGAGTATATATACTTGCAAACATAAGGGGCCCAACATTCTTGTATATTTTATCCTACAACATTTAGAAGAAAACAGATACAATACACAGATTTAATGCATTTAAGTCATAAAAATACATTATAGATATGATGCATAGTAGAAAATAAAATATATACAAAAAGTCCACCTAATGCAGAAGAAATAAGCTGGTCGCCTTAAGACTGGTATTCGGAGTGTATATACTTGCAAACATAAGGGGCCCAACATTTTTGTATATTTTATCCTACAACATTTAGAAGAAAACAGATACAATACACAGATTTAATGCATTTAAGTCATAAAAATACATTATAGATATGATGCATAGTAGAAAATAAAATATATACAAAAAGTCCACCTAATGCAGAAGAAATAAGCTGGTCGCCTTAAGACTGGTATTCGGAGTGTATATACTTGCAAACATAAGGGGCCCAACATTTTTGTATATTTTATCCTACAACATTTAGAAGAAAACAGATACAATACACGGATTTAATGCATTTAAAACATAAAATACATTCTTAGTATGTTGCATAGCAAAAAAAAAATACAATAAAGTCCACCTAATGCAGAATAAATAATCTGGTAGCCTATAGACTGGTATTCGAAGAGATATATTTTAAGATTTTCTCATGGGTTTTCACTGAAACTCCATGCCTATTAGAAGCCCTACTCTGAGATTTGCACATTGTGACAGCCCTTCAGAAGATACCACTAGGGTTCGCTCTTGGTGGCTCCGTATCCCCACATCCATAACGTCACATACACAATATCCACCCATCCATCTATTTATTATCACATATACTTTAATCCCCCTAATAATACCCTTACATTTATACCCCCACTATGACAAGATAGAATATATCTTCTTTTGTTCCCCCTAATGTCATTTATATACCGTTCCCCCTAATGTCATTTATATACCGTTCCCCCTAATGTCATTTATATACACAGTTCCCCTTAAGCCAGATTAAGTACTAGTAAAATATTAAGGGGTCCAATATTTTTGTATATTTTTTCCTGCAGAGTTTAGAATAAAAATAGATACAGAACACGGTTTTAATGTATTTAAAGCATAAAAATATGTTGTTGGAATGGTGAAAAAGCAGAAAATAAGATATATACAAAAAGTCCACCTAATGCAGAAAAAATAAGCTGGTCGCCCAAAGACAGATATTAGGATTATATATATATATATATATATATATATATATATATATATATATATATATATATATATATATATATATATATCAAAGGAAAACCAACTAAAAGTCTTTTATTTTGCCGGACGTTTCAACCGGAACCCCGGTCTTCTTCGGCGACATATATATATAATTAGTGGTCTTGATAGGAATGCGTTTCCTTGCGATACTGATGACCTCACACTATCGGGTTAAACGCCAGCTGCCAATCTTTCTTGCTGAAGTTTGTCGAGGTTTTCCTGCAGTGTCTGAGCATCCACAGGATCCTACCATCGGCAAACAAGCGGGATTTACTGTGGTGGGGTTTAAAGGCACGGGTGTCAATTTGTGTCGTCTCCCAGAGAAAGGGAGAAAATAGATAGAAGACACAGTAAGAAAAGATGAAAGTGAAGGAGAAAATGAATTGAAGTGTAGAAACGGGTAAAATAACACCCCCTCCCCATCTGCAATGACAGAAGGCCTTGCCCAACAACACTGTAAGCCAATAACAGTTGGACGCCCCAGCAAGTCACCTAAGATACACAACATCTCCGCCTCACCCAACCACACACACCACGCAAACAAGCCTATATAATTTTGACCCACTTAAACCCTAATTTTATTTAGTAAAACGGATTTACAAGGGTATACACGATTTTTTCTTATTTCTGCTCATAAACATAGATTGTGGCTACTCGTTAGAACCGCCTCGCCGAGTACCCACAAGTACCCACAATCTATGTTTTGAGCAGAAATATTAAAAATATCAAGTTTTTATTTGAAAAAAAAAAAAAAAAAAAAAAAAAACATTTTTCGGGAAAAATATACCAATATATTTGAATAGGTGTGTTTTCGTAATGAATTGTATCACATCATTTTAGTTTTTTTTTTATGATTCCGCATCGTGTTAACAAGTCCGTGAGATAACTATCCGTCTGTAAGCCCCACATTAAACTATGGAGAAAGTTGGGATTTGCTTTACGATAACACCGCCGTGCGCCATAGTGCATTTTTCACATCTCCAAAATGGCTACTTTTTTATGAAAATCTGTGATATTTTTCTTATAAATACTGAAAACATAGGTTGTGGGTGCTCATTTAGGCGGTTCTAACGAGTACCCACAACCTATATCTTGGAACAGAAATAAGAAAAATAATGTATACCCCCATACACCCAAGTTTTCTCCATATAAATTGGGGTGTAAGGGGAAGTTCATTTCACGGACTTGTTCACGTGATGGTAAGGATATAGGTTTGTTTAGAACCGCCTTTTTGAGGTGGTCCCAACAAGCTCAAAAAAAGTTAGCAGGATGGCAGGACAGCAGGATGAAACATGTTAAGTTAGCAGGATGGCAGGACAGCAGGACAGCAGGATGAAACATTAAGTTAGAAGGATGGCAGGACAGCAGGATGAATCATAATAAGTGAACAGGATGGCAGGACAGCAGGATGAAATATTAAGTCAGCAGGATGGCAGGACAGCAGGATGAGACTAATAATTGAGGAGGATGGAAGAGCAGCAGGATGAGAACATGTTCTGAATTTCAAAATCTATACAACCATGTTATTGACACCTATAGCTATGTTAGAATCTAGAAATCAAATTTAGCCCCTTCCCGTCTTTAAAGCGTACGGCCGCGAATACCCAATTTTCGTCCTGTCACAAATACACCCAGATGAAAAATTGTTTCAAATCACAAAACATTTACCATCATGTTGTAGGCAACAAAAATCTATGTAAGAAAGTGGAAATTAAATTTGGCTGCTATCAGCGTTTTAAGCGTACGGCCGTGAAAACTCAATTTTCATCCTGCTGGAAATGCAACATCAATTTTCACCCTGCTGAACCTGTCAAGTTAGCAGGATGGCAGCACAGCAGGATGAGAAATTCTTCTGAATTTCAAAATATTTACCATCATGTTGTAGGCATCTAAAAACTATGTAAGAAACTAGAAATCAAATTTAGCCCTTTCCCGTCTTTAAAGCGTACGGCCGCGAAAACATAGTTTTCGTCCTGCCACAAATACACCCAGATAAAAAATTGTTTCAAATCACAAAACTTTTACCATCATGTTGTAGCCAACAATAGTCTGTGTAAGAAAGTGGAAATGAAATTTGGCTCCTATCAGCGTTTAAAAGCGTACGGCCGTGAAAACTCAATTTTCATCCTGCTGGAAATGCAACATCAATTTTCATCCTGCTGAACCTGTCAAGTTAGCAGGATGGCAGCACAGCAGGATGAGAAATTCTTCTGAATTTCAAAATATTTACCACCATGTTGTAGGCACCTAAAAACTATGTAAGAAACTAGAAATCAAATTAAGCCATTTCCCGTCTTTAAAGCGTACGGCCGCGGAAACCCAATTTTCGTCCTGCCACAAATACACCCAGATGAGAAACGGTTTCAAATCACAAAACTTTTACCATCATGTTGAAGGCACATAAAAATCTATGTAAGAAAGTGGAAATGAAATTTGGCTCCTATCAGCGATTAAAGCGTACGGCCGTGAAAACTCAATTTTCATCCTGCTGGAAATGCAACATCAATTTCCATCCTGCTGAACCTGTCAAGTTAGCAGGATGGCAGCACAGCAGGATGAGAAATTCTTCTGAATTTCAAAATATTTACCACCATGTTGTGGGCATCTAAAAACTATGTAAGAAACTAGAAATCAAATTTAGCCCTTTCCAGTTTTTAAAGCGTACGGCCGCGAAAACCCATTTTTCGTCCTGCCACAAATTCGCCCAGATGAAAAATTGTTTCAAATCACAAAACATTTACCATCATGTTGTAGGCAACAAAAATCTATGTAAGAAAGTGGAAATTAAATTTGGCTGCTATCAGCGTTTTAAGCGTACGGCCGTGAAAACTCAATTTTCATCCTGCTGGAAATGCAACATCAATTTTCATCCTGCTGAACCTGTCAAGTTAGCAGGATGGCAGCACAGCAGGATGAGAAATTCTTCTGAATTTCAAAATGTTTACCATCATGTTGTAGGCATCTAGAAACTATGTAAGAAACTAGAAATCAAATTTAGCCCTTTCCCGTCTTTAAAGCGTACGGCCGCGAAAACATATTTTTCGTCCTGCCACAAATACACCCAGATGAAAAATTGTTTCAAATAACAAAACTTTTACCATCATGTTGTAGCCAACAAAAGTCTGTGTAAGAAAGTGGAAATGAAATTTGGCTCCTATCGGCGTTTAAAGCGCACGGCCGTGAAAACTCAATTTTCATCCTGCTGGAAATGCAACATTAATTTTCATCCTGCTGAACCTGTCAAGTAAGCAGGATGTCAGCACAGCAGGATGAGAAATTCTTCTGAATTTCAAAATATTTACCACCATGTTGTAGGCACCTAAAAACTATGTAAGAAACTAGAAATCAAATTAAGCCATATCCCGTCTTTAAAGCGTACGGCCGCGGAAACCCAATTTTCGTCCTGCCACAAATACACCCAGATGAAAAACGATTTCAAATCACAAAACATTTACCATCATGTTGTATGCAACAAAAATCTATGTAAGAAAGTGGAAATGAAATTTGGCTCCTATCAGCGATTAAAGCGTACGGCCGTGAAAACTCAAGTTTCATCCTGCTGGAAATGCAACATCAATTTTCATCATCCTGCTGAACCTGTCAAGTTAGCAGGATGGCAGCACAGCAGGATGAGAAATTCTTCTGCATTTCAAAATATTTACCACCATGTTGTAGGCATCTAAAAACTATGTAAGAAACTAGAAATCAAATTTAGCCCTTTCCAGTCTTTAAAGCGTACGGCCGCGAAAACCCATTTTTCGTCCTGCCACAAATTCGCCCAGATGAAAAATTGTTTCAAATCACAAAACATTTACCATCATGTTGTAGGCAACAAAAATCTATGTAAGAAAGTCGAAATTAAATTTGGCTCCTATCAGCGTTTAAAGCGTACGGCCGTGAAAACTCAATTTTCATCCTGCTGGAAATGCAACATCAATTTTCATCCTGCTGAACCTGTCAAGTTAGCAGGATGGCAGCACAGCAGGATGAGAAATTCTTCTGAATTTCAAAATGTTTACCATCATGTTGTAGGCATCTAGAAACTATGTAAGAAACTAGAAATCAAATTTAGCCCTTTCCCGTCTTTAAAGCGTACGGCCGCGAAAACATATTTTTCGTCCTGCCACAAATACACCCAGATGAAAAATTGTTTCAAATAACAAAACTTTTACCATCATGTTGTAGCCAACAAAAGTCTGTGTAAGAAAGTGGAAATGAAATTTGGCTCCTATCGGCGTTTAAAGCGCACGGCCGTGAAAACTCAATTTTCATCCTGCTGGAAATGCAACATTAATTTTCATCCTGCTGAACCTGTCAAGTAAGCAGGATGTCAGCACAGCAGGATGAGAAATTCTTCTGAATTTCAAAATATTTACCACCATGTTGTAGGCACCTAAAAACTATGTAAGAAACTAGAAATCAAATTAAGCCATATCCCGTCTTTAAAGCGTACGGCCGCGGAAACCCAATTTTCGTCCTGCCACAAATACACCCAGATGAAAAACGATTTCAAATCACAAAACATTTACCATCATGTTGTATGCAACAAAAATCTATGTAAGAAAGTGGAAATGAAATTTGGCTCCTATCAGCGATTAAAGCGTACGGCCGTGAAAACTCAAGTTTCATCCTGCTGGAAATGCAACATCAATTTTCATCATCCTGCTAAACCTGTCAAGTTAGCAGGATGGCAGCACAGCAGGATGAGAAATTCTTCTGCATTTCAAAATATTTACCACCATGTTGTAGGCATCTAAAAACTATGTAAGAAACTAGAAATCAAATTTAGCCCTTTCGAGTCTTTAAAGCGTACGGCCGCGAAAACCCATTTTTCGTCCTGCCACAAATTCACCCAGATGAAAAATTGTTTCAAATCACAAAACATTTACCATCATGTTGTAGGCAACAAAAATCTATGTAAGAAAGTCGAAATTAAATTTGGCTCCTATCAGCGTTTAAAGCGTACGGCCGTGAAAACTCAATTTTCATCCTGCTGGAAATGCAACATCAATTTTCATCCTGCTGAACCTGTCAAGTTAGCAGGATGGCAGCACAGCAGGATGAGAAATTCTTCTGAATTTCAAAATATTTACCACCGTGTTGTAGGCATCTAAAAACTATGTAAGAAACTAGAAATCAAATTTAGCCCTTTCCCGTCTTCAAAGCGTACGGCCGCGAAAACCCAATTTTCGTCCTGCCACAAATTCACCCAGATGAAAAATTGTTTCAAAACACAAAACATTTACCATCATGTTGTAGACATCAAAAATCTATGTAAGAAAGTGAAAATTAAATTTGGCTCCTATCAGCGTTTAAAGCGTAAGGCCGTGAAAACTCAATTTTCATCCTGCTGGAAATGCAACATCAATTTTCATCCTGCTGAACCTGTCAAGTTAGCAGGATGGCAGCACAGCAGGATAAGAAATTCTTCTGAATTTCAAAATATTTACCACCATGTTGTAGGCATCTAAAAACTATGTAAGAAACTAGAAATCAAATTGAGCCCTTTCCCGTCTTTAAAGCGTACGGCCGCGAAAACCTATTTTTCGTCCTGCAGCAAATACACCCAGATGAATAATTGTTTCAAATCACAAAAAAATTACCATCATGTTGTAGGCAACAAAAATCTATGTAAGAAAGTGGAAATTAAATTTGGCTCCTATCAACATTTAAAGCGTACGGCCGTGAAAACTCAATTTTCATCCTGCTGGAAATGCAACATCAATTTTCATCCTGCTGAACCTGTCAAGTTAGTAGGATGGCAGCACAGCAGGCTGAGAAATTCTTCTGAATTTCAAAATATTAACCACCATGTTGTAGGCATCTAAAAACTATATAAGGAACTAGAAATCAAATTTAGCCCTTTCCCGTCTTTAAAGCGTACTGCCGCGAAAACCCATTTTTCGTCCTGCAGCAAATACACCCAGATGAAAAATTGTTTCAAATCACAAAACATTTACCATCATGTTGTAGGCAACAAAATCTATGTAAGAAAGTGGAAATTAAATTTGGCTGCTATCAGCGTTTTAAGCGTACGGCCGTGAAAATTCAATTTTCATCCTGCTGGAAATGCAACAATCAATTTTCATCCTGCTGAACCTGTCAAGTTAGCAGGATGGCAGCACAGCAGGATGAGAAATTCTTCTGAATTTCAAAATATTTACCACCATGTTGTAGGCACCTAAAAACTATGTAAGAAACTAGAAATCAAATTTAGCCCTTTCCCGTCTTTAAAGCGTACGGCCGCGAAAACCTATTTTTGCGTCCTGCCACAAATACACCCAGATGAAAAATTGTTTCAAATCACAAAACATTTACCATTATGTTGTAGGCAGCAAAAATCTATGTAAGAAAGTCGAAATTAAATTTGGCTCCTATCAGCGTTTAAAGCGTACGGCCGTGAAAACTCAATTTTCATCCTGCTGGAAATGCAACATCAATTTTCATCCTGCTGAACCTGTCAAGTTAGCAGGATGGCAGCACAGCAGGATGAGAAATTCTTCTGAATTTCAAAATATTTACCACCATGTTGTAGGCATCTAAAAACTATGTAAGAAACTAGAAATCAAATTTAGCCCTTTCCCGTCTTTAAAGCGTACGGCCGCGGAAACCCAATTTTCGTCCTGCCACAAATACACCCAGATAAAAAACGATTTCAAATCACAAAACATTTACCATCATGTTGTATGCAACAAAAATCTATGTAAGAAAGTGGAAATGAAATTTGGCTCCTATCAGCGTTTAAAGCGTACGGCCATGAAAACTCAATTTTCTTCCTGCTGGAAAGGCAACATCAATTTTCATCCTGCTGAAACTGTCAAGTTAGCAGGATGGCAGCACAGCAGGATGAGAAATTCTTCTGAATTTCAAAATATTAACCACCATGTTTTAGGCATCTAAAAACTATGTAAGAAACTAGAAATCAAATTTAGCCCTTTCCCGTCTTTTAAGCGTACGGCCGCGAAAACCCATTTTTCGTCCTGCAGCAAATACACCCAGATGAAAAATTGTTTCAAATCACAAAACATTTACCATCATGTTGTAGGCAACAAAAATCTATGTAAGAAAGTGGAAATTAAATTTGGCTGCTATCAGCGTTTTAAGCGTACGGCCGTGAAAAGTCAATTTTCATCCTGCTGGAAATGCAACATCAATTTTCATCCTGCTGAACCTGTCAAGTTAGCAGGATGGCAGCACAGCAGGATGAGAAATTCTTCTGAATTTCAAAATATTTACCACCATGTTGTAGGCTTCTGAAAACTATGTAAGAAACTAGAAATCAAATTTAGCCTTTTCCCCTCTTTAAAGTGTACGGCCGCGAAAACCCATTTTTCATCCTGCCACAAATTCACCCAGATGAAAAATTGTTTCAAATCACAAAATTTTTACCAAATATCAAAGACTTGGGCCTTGTGGTTTCAGAGAAGAAGATTTTCAAAGATTCTCCCTATATAATCCTATGTAAAACCAAAGGGCCCAGGGCGGGGGCATTTTTTGGTCCCAGAACTATAATTTGAACAATCTTGTGGGGTTCCACTAGATGAAGCTTCAAACCAAATATCATAGACATAGGCCTTGTGGTTTCAGAGAAGATTTGTTTGATTTGAGGTTTAACGTCCCCGTCAACACTGTAAAGGTCATCTTGGAGACGTTGCTTCCAATTTTGTTGGACTTTTACCCGACATTGAGATGAAATGACATCTCAAGCCCTGTCGCCCAATGCGACCAATAGGGTTTATTAGCATGGACGGTCCGCCTCGCACCGCGGTTCCTGGACAGGCTTAGATCCTCTAAGCGGTTTACCAGTACTAGTGTGCGGGCCGGATTCAGCTCTGCGTGTAAGCATCATGCAGCCCATATATTTCTTCAAGCCTCTATGGGCGGGGGTTTCAGAGAAGAAGAGTTTTTAACTTTTCGGTGAAAAAAATCTATTTTTGGCTCCTGTGACCTAGATGTGCAACGGACCGGAACCATTTGAACAACATTGAAAGGGGACCACCCAAGGATCATTTCAGTGAAATTTGGTCAAAATACGATCACTGGTTTAAGAGATGTTGTTTGAAGAAATTGTTTACGGACGGACGGGCGCACGGAGGGTAAGAATACAGTAGAGAAGATAGTATAGAAAAAAAAGAGATTAAAAAACCTGGAGATAGAAGAAGAAGAAGAAGAAGAGTTTTCTCCCAAAAAGCGAATTCAAACATTTTAACTGTAAATATGAAACATAAAAAACAAAATCGCATTGGAGCACTCGACTGCGCACGTGCGCATGTGGGCGATTGTATGCGACCTGCATGATTATATCAATTTGTACTTACTACGTTGTCGGCCCCCGCCCATAGGGGCTTGAAGAAATATATAGGCTGCATGATGCTTCCACGCAGAGCTGAATCCGGCCCGCACTGGTAAACCGCTTAGAGGATCTAAGCCTGTCCAGGAAAGGCGGTGCGAGGCGAGGGTCCATGCTAATAAACCCTATTGGTTTCATTGGGCGACAGGGCTTGAGATGTCATTTCATCT
Source organism: Lucinisca nassula (assembly GCA_963580285.1). Taxonomy (NCBI): domain Eukaryota; kingdom Metazoa; phylum Mollusca; class Bivalvia; order Lucinida; family Lucinidae; genus Lucinisca; species Lucinisca nassula. The sequence goes on along the minus strand of OY757017.1, from coordinate 111,720,226 downwards.
AAATGTCGGGTAAAAGTCCAACAAAATTGGAAGCAACGTCTCCAAAATAACCTTTACAGTGTTGACGGGGACGTTAAACCTCAAATCAAACAAACAAAACTAACTACGTTGCCAACGAGATCGGCGCAAGTTGTCTCGGGTCCCAAAATGGCCAGGTAGGAATACACATTCCTCCTATTGTGCCTTCCTTCACGTAGGACGAGATAATAATTTGTACAATCTTGATAGAGGTCCACTAGATGAAGCTTCATACAAATATCAAAGACCTAGGCCTTCTGGTTTCAGACGAAGTTTTTTTTCCCTAATTTTCCCCTTTTGGTTGCCATGGCATCCAGAGTTCTGCATAGAATGGAATTCTTTAAACAAGTCAGAGAGGACTACCCAAGGATCATTTCAGCCAATTTGGGTCAAAATCTGTTGAGCGGTTCAGAAGGAGATCTCTTATTATTAAAGAAATTGTGGACGGACGGAAGTACGGACCTACAGACGGATGTCGACGGAAGGTGACTGATCACAAAAGTCCCCCCCCCGCGCCCCCGATGCCTTCGGCTCAGGCGAGCTAAGTATCAAAATTCAGGGAATTCAGGGGTTTGTAGCATGACATTCCTGTCTTCTGCATTACTGAATTATTTATTTTATCTTCATTTATTTATTTAGATGCATTAATCTGTACTTATGGATTATAAATTTATTATATTAGCTTTATGTTTGTTTGTTTGTTTGATTTGAGGTTTAACGTCCCCGTCAACACTGTAAAGGTCATTTTGGAGACGTTGCTTCCAATTTTGTTGGACTTTTACCCGACATTGAGATGAAATGACATCTCAAGCCCTGTCGCCCAATGAAGCCAATAGGGTTTATTAGCATGGACGGTCCGCCTCGCACCGCGTTTCCTGGACAGGCTTATATCCTCTGAGCGGTTTACCAGTACTAGTGTGCGGGCCGGATTTAGCTCTGCGTGGAAGCATCATGCAGCCCATATATTTCTTCAAGCCCCTATGGGCGGGGGCGGATATTAGCTTTATGATTTCATTTATTCATTTATGAATAAGTTTGCTTTTTTATAATATTAATATTATTTACTTTTTTCATTTATTTGCCAATCAACATAGCTTTCAACTTTTTTTTAGCTATTTGTTCACTTTTTTCATTAATTCTTGATATTTATTTTTTTTTTTTTTTTACTTATTCAATTATTCATTTACTTACTTAATTTTAAGAGGAATCAGAAAACAAGAAAGACATGCTACAAGTTCACAAAGTAACGGAAAAGAAACCCAATCAGAGGAACAAACAAGAGGACCAAGATGGTCCTGTATCGCTCACCTGAGCTGACAGATTCAAAGTTTCAGGAAGTGCCAAACTTAACTGAAGGATTTATGGGAGGACAAGGTGACGACGGGTCAGCATTTTCTGCAAATCAAGTAGAATGTAACTCTATGATATATAGGCTGACCTCACCGGTTTTCAAACTCATTCAAGCTTTTATTCCTGACTTGCTAAGAAGATCCGGTATAAACTGAAGGGGCTGGGGTGATGACAATTTCAAAAATAAGCAATTAACTGCTGCAATCAAAGGAATGTTACTCTATGATAAAAAAACTCAAGAGTTTTCAAACTCCTCCGAGCTTTTCTGCCTGACTTACTTGTTTGTAAGTTTCATGAAGATCCGATCAAAACAGAAGGGGCAGCAGTGATGACAAGGTCGAAAATAGGCATTTTCAGCAATCAAAGGCACGTAATTCTATGATAAATGTGCCGACTTGGCCAGTATTCGAGCTCACCCGAGGTTTTATTCCCAGCCACCTTACATATAAGTTTCAGAACGATCTGATCAAAACTGAAGGAGCTATAGTGATGACAAGGTCAATATTTAGCATTTTCAGCAATCGAAGGGATGTAACTCTATGATAAATGGGCCGACTTGGCCGGTTTTCGAACTCATCCGAGGTTTTATCCTCAGCCACCTGACATATAAGTTTCAGAAAGATCCGATCAAAACTGAAGAGGCTACGGTGATGACAAGGTCGAAAATCTACTTTTTCAGCCATGAAAGGGACATAACTCTATGAAAAATGGTCCGCCTTGGCCAGTTTTCGAACTCGTCCGAGATTTTATCCCGAGCCACCTTACATATAAGTTTCAGAAAGATCCTATCAAAACTGAAGAGGCTACGGTGATGACAAAGTCACAAGTCGACATTTTCAGCAATCAAAGGGACGTAACTCTATGATAAATGGGCCAACTTAACCTGTATTCGAACTCATCCAAAGTTTTATCCCCAGCCACCTCACATATAAGTTTCAGAAAGATCCGATTACAACTGAAGGGGCTATGGTGATGACAAGTCAAAAATCTACATTTTCAGCCATCAAAGGGACATAACTCTATGATAAATGGGCCAACTTGGCCGGTTTACGAATTCATCCGAGGTTTCATCCCCAGCCACCTTACATATAAGTTTCAAAAAGATCCGATCAAAACTCAAGGGGCTACGGTGATAGACAGGTCAAAAATCGACATTTTAGCAATCAAAGGGACGTAACTCTATGATAAATGGGCCAACATAGCCGATATTTGAACTCATCCGAGTGTTTATCCCCAGCCACTTTACATATAAGTTTCAGAAAGGTCCGATGAAAACTGAAAGGGATACGGTGATGACAAGGTCAAAAATCGGCATTTTCAGCGATCAAAGGGACGTTACTCTATGAAAAATAGGTCGAGTTGGCTGGTTTTCGAACACTTTCAAGATTTTATCCCAAGCCACCATACGCATAAGTTGCAGAAAGATCCGATCAAAACTGAAGGGGCTACGGTGATGACAAGGTCAAAAATCGGCATTTTCAGCAATCAAAGGGACGTAGCTCTATGATCAAAGGGCCAACTTGGCTGGTTTTCGAACTCATCTGAGATTTTATCCCAAGCCACCTTACATATAAGTTTCAGAAAGATCCGATCAAAACTGAAGGCGCTACGGTGATGACAAGCATTTTACCATTGTATGTCTATGGGACCTTGTGGTTGCCATAGCAACTAAAGTTTTCGTGCGATTTTGAAAGAAAGCTTATGCCATAATGCCCCACCAGAGGCATGCTACAGACGAGAACTGATTGAGATTAGCCTGTAGGCTGCAGATATATAGCTGCTCAAAAGTGTGGAAGGATGGACGACGGACGGACGGACGACGGACGACCCACTATTCTATAAGCTCCCTTGGGGCCTTCGGCCCAGGTGAGCTAAAAATGCAGGTTTAAGAATTTGAACGAAACTATCTCAAAGACACTTCCATTGGGAGAGATATATTTGCAATATATCCCAATACCGAAAGTGCGGGACCATTCATTCAAAGGATACAGGGACACAAGCTGGTTTTGACCTTTTGAGTAGTAGTTTCATATTATAATTTAAAAATATCCATTTTATTTCTTGATATACATTTGGGTACGCATTGAATTATTACATGGGCCTATTGGCCCACGCCCTTCGGGGCTTGATGAAATAGATTGGGTTGCATGATAGTTCCACGCAGAGCTGAGACTACTGCATGGTAAACTACTATGAGGTCCTAAGCCTGCCCAGGAAAGTGGTGCGAGTCGGACCATCCATGCATAAAAGCCATATTGGTTTCATTTGGCGGCAGGGCTTGAGAAGTCATCTCAGTGACGAGCACATTACCAAAACACGTCTATTTAAATATATTTGAAAACTTTAACACTAAAAAAAGAAGATTTAAGAAAAAAAAAATGAAATTTTCCTTATTTCTGCTCCAAATATTGACTGTTGGATCTCGTTAGAAATGCCTCGATAATATGATTCTAATGATTACCCCCAATCAATATTTTAAAGCAAACATATTACGGGTGCTCTTTTGAACTGCCCCCAATAAGGCGGTTCTAAGGAGCACCCCGATATTTGTTTTTGCTCTCAAAAATGAAACTGTTGATGCTCTTTATAACATCCTCGAAGAGATGGTTCTAAGACTTCCCCTCGGGGCCCCTCATATGTGTTACATGTGTAAGGGGATTTAAACTCTTTGATGCGGCCATTGGGCATCTAAGTGGCGAAGCAAGGGCGACCACACTTTCCAAATGAGATAGCCCGTAAAAAAATAAATAAAATAAAATAAATAAATAAAAAACAGCCAAAAAAAAACGACAATAATAAAATAAATAAATAATAAAAATAAAAAAAATTCTGTCATCTGTGCGAGTCGGCCCGTCCATGTTTAAAAACCATATTGGTTTCATTGGGCGGCAGGGCTTGAGATGTCATTTCATCTCAATGTCGGGTAAAAGTCCGTCAACATGGGAAGCAACGTCTCCAAAATAACCATTACAGTGTCGACTTGAAAGTTAAACCTCAAATGAAATAATCACGACAGACATTTTTATTATGAATATAATTGAAAGGTGTTATGGCTCGATAAGCAACGGCGTCGACTCACACGCTAGCGACCCGTGTTCGAATTTGGATTTTCCATGTTTTTTTTTTTTATTATTTTTTACCTCTACTTATTGCTTTTTATTTCTTATGCATCATTATGTTTACATACGCTGATACACATCATTTTTCTTTCTTTTTGCCAACTTTTTCACAAGCCTAAACGGATTTAGTGACTGAGTTTGCTTTACATCAAATGCGATTTTATTTAAAGTTTTACGTCCCCATTGGGGCTTAAAGAAAAAGATGGGTCGGGCTGCATGATGCTTCCACGCAGAGCTGGAACTTACCACACACGAGTACTAGTAAACTACTTAGAGGATCTAAGCCTGTCCAGGCAAAGCTGTGCAAATCGGGCTGTCCATGCTCATAAACCCTATTGGTTTCATTGGGCGACAGGGCTTGAGATGTCATTTCATCTCAATGTCGGGTATAGACGATCTTTCACGAGTTTCATAAATTTCATATGAAATGACCACGAGTGAAAGATTCTGTTTATCATATGACCACTTTAAATTGGATTTTATCGCCTTTTTATCTGACAATTTGAAAAAAAATGCATGGTTGACATGGACGTCGACATGACGTTACTTAATCCCGCCAGAGTGTTATTACACGTGTGGTCATACGATTTTTATTACACGACGTTATCCACTGCTTATCAATGACGTCATATGATTAAAAAACGTTTAATAATGTTGCATAACAGCAGGAAGAAGATAGTGTTTTCACAGTCGTACGCTTTAAACGCTGATAGGAGCCAAATTTAATTTCTATTTTCTTACATAGATTTTTGTTGCCTACAACATGGTGGTAAATATTTTGAAATTCAGAAGAATTTCTCATCCTGCTGTGCTGCCATCCTGCTAACTTGACAGGTTCAGCAGGATGAAAATTGATGTTGCATTTCCAGCAGGATGAAAATTGAGTTTTCACGGCCGTACGCTTTAAACGCTGACAGGAGCCAAATTTAATTTTCATTTTCTTACATAGATTTTTGTTGCCTACAACATGATGGTAAATGTTTTGTGATTTGAAACAATTTTTCATCTGGGTGTATTTGTGGCTGGACGAAAAATAGGTTTTCGCGGCCGTACGCTTTAAAGACGGGAAAGGGCTAAATTTGATTTCTAGTTTCTTACATAGTTTTTAGATGCCTACAACATGGTGGTAAATATTTTGAAATTCAGAAGAATTTCTCATCCTGCTGTGCTGCCATCCTGCTAACTTGACAGGTTCAGCAGGATGAAAATTGATGTTGCATTTCCAGCAGGATGAAAATTGAGTTTTCACGGCTGTTCGCTTTAAACGCTGATAGGAGCCAAATTTAATTTTCACTTTCTTACATAGATTTTTGTTACCTACAACATGATGGTAAATGTTTTGTGATTTAAACAATTTTTCATCTGGATGTATTTGTGGCAGGACGAAAAATAGGTTTTCGCGGCCGTACGCTTTGAAGACGGGAAAGGGCTAAATTTGATTTCTAGTTTCTTACATAGTTTTTAGATGCCTACAACATGGTGGTAAATATTTTAAAATTCAGAAGAATTTCTCATCCTGCTGTGCTGCCATCCTGCTAACTTGACAGGTTCAGCAGGATGAAAATTGATATTGCATTGCCAGCAGGATGAAAATTGAGTTTTCACGGCTGTACGCTTTAAACGCTGATAGGAGCCAAATTTTATTTTCACTTTCTTTCATAGATTTTGTTGCCTACAACATGACGGTAAATGTTTTGTGATTTGAAACAATTTTTCATCTGGGTGTATTTGTGGCAGGACGAAAAATAGGTTTTCGCGGCCGTACGCTTTGTAGACGGGAAAGGGCTAAATTTGATTTCTAGTTTCTTACATAGTTTTAGATGCCTACAACATGGTGGTAAATACTTTGAAATTCAGAAGAATTTCTCATCCTGCTGTGCTGCCATCCTGCTAACTTGACAGGTTCAGCAGGATGAAAATTGATGTTGCATTTCCAGCAGGATGAAAATTGAGTTTTCACGGCCTTACGCTTTAAACGCTGATAGGAGCCAAATTTTATTTTCACTTTCTTTCATAGATTTTGTTGCCTACAACATGACGGTAAATGTTTTGTGATTTGAAACAATTTTTCATCTGGGTGTATTTGTGGCAGGACGAAAAATAGGTTTTCGCGGCCGTACGCTTTGTAGACGGGAAAGGGCTAAATTTGATTTCTAGTTTCTTACATAGTTTTAGATGCCTACAACATGGTGGTAAATATTTTGAAATTCAGAAGAATTTCTCATCCTGCTGTGCTGCCATCCTGCTAACTTGACAGGTTCAGCAGGATGAAAATTGATGTTGCATTTCCAACAGGATGAAAATTGAGTTTTCACGGCTGTTCGCTTTAAACGCTGATAGGAGCCAAATTTAATTTTCACTTTCTTACATAGATTTTTGTTGCCTACAACATGATGGTAAATGTTTGTGATTTGAAACAATTTTTCATCTGGGTGAATTTGTGGCAGGACGAAAAATGGGTTTTCGCGGCCGTACGCTTTAAAGACGGGAAAGGGCTAAATTTGATTTCTAGTTTTTTTACATAGTTTTTAGATGCCTACAACATGGTGGTAAATATTTTGAAATTCAGAAGAATTTCTCATCCTGCTGTGATGCCATCCTGCTAACTTGACAGGTTCAGCAGGATGAAAATTGATGTTGCATTTCCAGCAGGATGAAAATTGAGTTTTCACTGCTGTACGCTTTAAACGCTGGTATGAGCCAAATTTAATTTTCACTAACTTTCAAAGATTTTTGTTGCCTACAACATGATGGTAAATGTTTTGTGATTTTAAACAATTTTTCATCTGGGTGTATTTGTGGCAGGACGAAAAATAGGTTTTCGCGGCCGTACGCTTTAAATACGGGAAAGGGCTAAATTTGATTTCTAGTTTCTTACATAGTTTCTAGATGCCTACAACATGGTGGTAAATATTTTGAAATTCAGAAGAATTTCTCATCCTGCTGTGCTGCCATCCTGCTAACTTGACAGGTTCAGCAGGATGAAAATTGATTGTTGCATTTCCAGCAGGATGAAAATTGAGTTTTCACGGCCGTACACTTTAAACGCTGACAGGAGTCAAATTTAATTTTCACTTTCTTACATAGATTTTTGTTGCCTACAACATGATGGTAAATGCTTTGTGATTTGAAACAATTTTTCATCTGGGTGAATTTGTGGCAGGCCCGACGAAAAATGGGTTTTCGCGGCCGTATGCTTTAAAGACAGGAAAGGGCTAAATTTGATTTCTAGTTTCTTACATAGTTTTTAGATGCCTACAACATGGTGGTAAATATTTTGAAATTCAGAAGAATTTCTCATCCTGCTGTGCTGCCATCCTGCTAACTTGACAGGTTCAGAAGGATGAACATTGATATCGCATTTCCAGCAGGATGAAAATTGAGTTTTCACGGCTGTACGCTTTAAACGCTGATAGGAGCCAAATTTTATTTTCACTTTCTTTCATAGATTTTGTTGCCTACAACATGACGGTAAATGTTTTGTGATTTGAACTAATTTTTCATCTGGGTGTATTTGTGGCAGGACGAAAAATAGGTTTTCGCGGCCGTACGCTTTAAAGACGGGAAAGGGCTAAATTTGATTTCTAGTTTCTTATATGGTTTTTAGATGCCTACAACATGGTGGTAAATACTTTGAAATTCAGAAGAATTTCTCATCCTGCTGTGCTGCCATCCTGCTAACTTGACAGGTTCAGCAGGATGAAAATTGATGTTGCATTTCCAGCAGGATGAAAATTGAGTTTTCACGGCTGTTCGCTTTAAACGCTGATAGGAGCCAAATTTAATTTTCACTTTCTTACATAGATTTTTGTTGCCTACAACATGATGGTAAATGTTTTGTGATTTGAAACAATTTTTCATCTGGGTGAATTTGTGGCAGGACGAAAAATGGGTTTTCGCGGCCGTACGCTTTAAAGACGGGAAAGGGCTAAATTTGATTTCTAGTTTCTTACATAGTTTTTAGATGCCTACAACATGGTGGTAAATATTTTGAAATTCAGAAGAATTTCTCATCCTGCTGTGCTGCCATCCTGCTAACTTGACAGGTTCAGCAGGATGAAAATCGGTGTTGCACTTCCAGCAGGATGAAAATTGAGTTTTCACGGCCGTACGCTTTAAACGCTGATAGGAGCCAAATTTAATTTTCACTTTCTTACATAGATTTTTGTTGCCTACAACATGATGGTAAAAGTTAAGTGATTTGAAACAATTTTTCATCTGGGTGAATTTGTGGCAGGACGAAAATTGGGTTTTCGCGGCCGTACGCTTTAAAGACGGGAAGGGACTAAATTTGATTTCTAGTTTCTAACATAGCTATAGGTGCCAATTACATTGTTGTATATATTTTGAAATTCAGAACAAGTTCTCATCCTGCTATTCTTCCATCCGCCTAAATTATTAGTTTCATCCTGCTGTCCTGCCATCCTGCTGACTTAATATTTCATCCTGCTGTCCTGCCATCCTGTTCACTTATTATGTTTCATCCTGCTGTCCTGCCATCCTACTAACTTAATGTTTCATCCTGCCGTCCTGCCATCCTGCTAACTTAACATGTTTCATCCTGCTGTCCTGCCATCCTGCTAACCTTGTCGAGCCGTCCCAACAACTGTCCACAATATTTGTTTTATATCATTTTTAGTTTTTTATTTATTTATTTTTTTTCCTTTCATAAAAATGTCAATGTTCATACCCATGAAGGATATCTTTATCTCACATATATGTATTAGCATAATCCGCTGCCCCGTCCCTTACGAACATGTGTACGGTGTATCATTGTCCGATCATTTCAAAATTGTTTGAAAAATAAACATTTGTGTTATAAGTCTGTTTGAAACATCTGAATTTGTATGCTTAAACTTACTGGATAATCCAGTTTCACTTAAGCACCCTTAAATAACTTGTGGCTCCGTTTTGTTGAATTTAAAATTATTTGTTCATATTATTGCAATATAAAGAGGTTTAAATTTTACTTTGATGTGGTTCACGAAAATTAATCAAATCAGTAGTAGTGAACGATGGAAAGTACTTGTCGATTTATTTAAAAAATACAGTTCTAGATTTCATTGATTTTTTTTGTTCAGTTTAGCTTCCAGGCGGTGCACGACAAACCTACAAAATCTTACGCGACCGTGCAGTGAAGACTCAGATCAGCATGCGCATCCGCACAGACTGACCAGAGTCTTCACCACCCGTATGAGCTTCCTAGCGAAATAAGGTTTGACTAGCACAATCAACGCTGATCACGCAGATATTCTTGTTTGTTTGCCATGTGCGGGCCAATTTAATTTCATTCGGCAAATGTTGTTTTTTCGTTTTAAATTTGCGTCTGTGGGGATTAATAAGTATGTATACGTCGCAGACATCAAAAGAAAAAAAAACAAATGCGATTACAGACGGGCATTACATTGCATTTTTTCACAATATTTTAGCATTCATGTCTGAAGCCATCGTCCTGGTAAAACTTAATGACCATTAACCCGTTCGGTAGTATATTTAGAACATTCAAAATAATATTTTGGAAAATAATATTTCGAGCGCTCGACTATTATCTCGAGAAAATATGTCAAGCTCTCGAAATAATATGTTGAGCACTGGAGATAATAAGTCGAGCGCTCGAGATAATATATCGAGCACTCGAAATCAATTGTTGAGCGCTCAAAACTCGAGATATTATGACGAGCGTTCGAAATTATTTGTCAGTACTCGAGATATTATGTCGAGCGCTTGAGATAACAAGTCGAGCGCTCGACATAATATTTACCGAAATGTTAAAAAAAAAAAAAAACAAGAAAAAAACGTAGAATGACGTAAATGTACCACCGTTCATCCGAGCTTTTATCCCCAGCCTATTTATATGTAAGTTTCGGGAAGATCCGATCAAAACTTAAGGACTTGTGCTGAATAGTCGTTCTAGCAAGAAACGGATTGGTAGGTCAACCAAACCCAAGGCTGGCAAAATGACGGCAAGTAGGAGTATTTTCCATACCGGTGGCATTTACCGGCAAATACTGGAAAATGCCGGCAAATACTGGAAAATGGAATTTACCACCCTGGAATTAGAACACAATTTATATATGACAGCGTTTTGAATAATTGAGTTTAGTGAACTTAATTTTATATTAAACTGATATAGTTTAGTTTATCTGTTACAATCAACTTTGACAAAATGTTAGATTAAAAAAGGCCTATTTGGTACTTGCCACAGTACTCACCAAAGTTTATAAAATATGGAGTCATTAATGACACCCTTTTGTCCATCCTTGGCCCTTGCCACCTGTGCTCTCTTGAATAAACAATGTTTAGATGAGTTATTGTTTTAGCACCTGTAATTAAGACAGTGTGATCTAAAAGTCTTCAAGTTTTGGACTGCTGAAAATGATGTAACTATCCAAACACTTGTTTTATCATATTCAAAGTGTGTTCAAAAGATGCAGACAGATTGACAAACAGAAAAGATCCTGATCAGACTGTGACAATAGCAAGGTGAACAGGAGAATTTCTGCCTGTATTTTTCTATTGATAAAATTTAAAGATCAAACAAAAAAGATGTTGTTTTTTAAATTAAAGATACTAATTTTTGTGCAATAATTTCAAAATCTTAGTCTAAGATTCATGTACTTTTTGGTTTGTTAAATATGCTTAAGTTGGAGAAATATTTAATAATGTAGGTTGATATACTAACTTTTAACATCCTTTTACTCATATATGTACACTGTAGTTTGATTATATAATTTTAAGTCAATTTTGTTAAGATTTCTGCAGTATTTTAAGTAAAATAAATTCAATTTGCCAGTATTTGCCGGTATTTGCCGGTATTTGCCACTTGGTGAGTATTTTCCAGACCGGTAAATACCGGTAAATGATATTGGTAAATACCAGGGGTGGAATTTGTGCCACCAAACTTTGACCAAACCAGTTTTTTACTCATCGCCAAACTACTTATTCAAAATCGAAGGTGAGTCAGACAACCTTTACTTTCATTGGCGGCAGGGCTTGAGATGTCATTTCATCTCAATGTCGGGTAAAAGTCCCACAAAATTGTAAGCGGCGTCTCCAAAATGACATAAATAGTGTTCACGGGGACGTTAAACCTCAATTCAAACAAACAAATGCTGTTGTCAAGGTCGGAAATAGGCTGTTCAGCAGTTGCAGGATTTATAGTCTTGGGACTCACCCAAGCTATTATCCCCCAGACTACAGTAGAACTTCGATGGCTCGAACACCGATGGCTCGTTTACCATGGCTGAGTCGAACCCATTTTTGAGTTTCTAGGGAATTTCTGTACATAAGAAATAGGGAGGGTAAAAATTAGGATATTTTCGTCTTTTATCTTGCAAATGTATTCTGTGTGTACTCATTAGAATCGCCTCGATGAGGCGTTTCTAATGAGTAAACACAGCATACATTATCATTATAGAACACCGAAAATATGTCTAAAAATATCGCGTTATGCCTCCTGACAGTAACCTCAGTGGCTCGAACTAGCCCTGTCTCGAACAGATTTTCATGGTCCCAAAGGTGTTCGAGCCATTGAAGTTCGACTGTATTTATATGTACGTTTCAGGATGACCCAATCAAAACTAATGCTAATGACAAGGTCGAAAATAGCCATTTTCAACAACCAAGGGAACATGACTATAAGTCTGACCTCGCAAGTTTTCGAGTTCATGCGAGCTTTTATCCCTGGCCTATTCATGTATAAGTGTCAGAAAGAACTGATCAAAACTGAAGGGGCTACGGTAATGACAAGGTCAAATCAAAGCACTGATGGTACTGGTGGGTGGATTGTCTCTGCGTGTAGGTCGAAGAAATAGTCCTGGACTGTGATTTAAACTGTTTCATTTAATCCTATAGAATTACGGTTTTTACGCAAATCAGACGCCGCTTTCTGTGGCGTCCGTTCTGTGACTACATTGAATGCCAAGCCCAATCTATGATTTCAGCCCGTGCATTCTTAGCTTTGTATTTAAGCTGCTTACCAATGTGCTGCCTGAATATTATCACTGGTTAGCATACTGGTTGTCACCCTGGAGTCATCATTTTTCATCTTTATGCTTGTGAATATTACATTAATTTTTTTTCTTCTTTCTTTTTTCAGTTTTTCTTGGTTTTGGTTCTATGGCCCTTTCAAGATTATGTCACTTATTTCGAGCCGAGCATTAATCTGAGGTGGGCGAAAACCGGAGTAACTGGCGAAAAAACCACACCCTAACCTTCCATTGCAGAATGATAGTTGGCGTCTCACATGCGACCCGAACAAGGCTCGAACCACAGCGGTGAGAGACCTAATCATTAAGGCCATGGAAGTGTATACTTTAAGTCATTCCAAACATCTCGTGGAAGATTAGTACGTGCCAAATTAATTAAGTCTTGCCATTACGATGCGTGTGACAAAATGCATTTTTGATATTTTGATATCACCAAAACAGTTTTCTGGTGTGATTTTTTATGCTTTTGTTACTTATATTCCAAACATAGGTCGTGGGTGTTCGTTAGAACCGCCTAATTGGGGCGAGTCTAACGAATACCCGAAATGAGAAAAATAAAGTGTTCCCTAGAAACCCCCAAATTTCTCAATATAAAATGAGGTTTGCAGAGGTATCCATCACATTGGTTTGTATAAAACAATTCGAATAGATTTACACATGTAAACAGGAGAAATACGTTTTCTTTTCATTTCCGCTCAGAAACATAACCCTGCAGGCACAAAGCGTTGACTCAACGTTGAACTAACGTTGAAACAACGTTTTCAACGTTGTTTCAACGTTAGTTCAACGTGTAGTGCCTGCTGGGAAGCTTCTGAAGGGTGATGAACACCCATAATTTGTTTGGAATATGAAGCAGAACAAGAGAGAATACGCTAAATTTCCACCTCAACATCGCCATTTCTGTAGTCACGGAAGGGTGTCAGTCTCATATTAGAACGGTGAAGACTCGCAATTCTTGTTTTACTGTTTCTAATCAAAGCACCGAGAGCACTGGTGTGTCGGTTGTCTTTGAGTGGAGACTGGGAAATGATCCTAAACTGAGACAGTATTTCAAGCAAACAGTGTAGACTCTGATCAGATGCAGTGGTATCTGATCTGGGTCCTCACTGTTTGCCAATGACCAAGTACCCGACCACAGATTTTACTTTTTACACAGCGCTCTGACGTCACAGGGAGAAGACTAGCGCCGGTAAGTAACCGGTACCTGGATTATGTAGTCACACCACGTGAACAAGTCCGTGAAATGAAGACCCTACTTCATATAGAGAAAACTGGGGTTTATGGGGGTATACATTATTTTTCTTATTTGTGCTCCAAAACATAGGTTGTGGGTACTCGTTAGAACCGCCTCAATGAGGCGGTTCTAACGAGCATCCACAACCTATGTTTGCAGTATTTATAAGAAAGATATTTCGGATTTTCATCAGAAAAGTAGCCATTTTGGAGATGATTGTTTTTGTTTGTTTGATTTGAGGTTTAACGTCCCCGTCAACACTGTAAAGGTCATTTTGGAGACGTTGCTTCCAATTTTGTAGGACTTTTACCCGACATTGAGATGAAATGACATCTCAAGCCCTGTCGCCCAATGAAACCAATAGGGTTTATTAGCATGGACGGTCCGCCTCGCACCGCGGTTCCTGGACAGGCTTAGATCCTCTAAGCGGTTTACCAGTACTAGTGTGTGGGACGGATTCAGCTCTGCGTTGAAGCATCATGCAGCCCATATATTTCTATAAGCCCCTATGGGCGGGGAGATGTGAAAAATGCACTTTATCGCACGGTTATTATTGCGGTTATCGTAATGACATGGACAATAGCAGGCGGAAAACTTCCTTAATTTGTAAATCAGCAGTATCATATTGATGTATTTAACAAACCGTTGTTGTTTTTTGTGTGATCATAATAAGATTTAAACGGTAACGAAAATATTATTGGCCTGTCACCACTTTACACTTTGTCGCTCTGTTTAAACATCGGTTATCGATGATCATCGGTTCATTGTAAACCCATAATCGGATGAGCATTAGATTCATAATATCAATCCCATATTCAAATTTTCGTGTGCCAAGACAGGCTTTAATTTATTCACAGTCTGGTGTTGAAAGAAGAACAATAGATGCCCAGTTTGATTTCTCAGCATAGCTTCCTTTCATTCGATAGAGCGCGCCAGAGCGCGTTTGTTTAGCTGTACAGAACGGAAGTTGACTTTACCCACAATCCCGCCCTTGTATCGGTGACGATATATTTGATGCTGACACCTTAACGTGTGAAAATATTGAGAAACTTAAGAAAACACATTAAGCGGTGTTTGCAATATAACACTTTCGTAATGTGAAGATAAGAAAAATAAATTTATTTACGCTTAATTCAAATAGTCTTCAGTTATTTCGCCACCGTTACATTAATGGTTTTATTGATATTTCTCATACAATAGTTAACATTCAGACAATGCCACCGGCCTGTTGTTATTATTTGCTATTAGTTGGCTAAATAAACCATGTATCAATTTAGCAATATTTTGACTAGTCTTCATTATTTCACGGTTTCCATTTTAAAATAAAGGGGGTCTTTCAAGGTATAGGAAATTTGCATTGGTTTCTGCCCACGCTTGGATTTTGATGAAATTATGCACAATAATTGCCTTGGGTATAACCATTATAATTACGATGCATTCACTTTTATTTTTTATTTCTGTAGTAAATTTATTACATATTTTATGAAGTCACTATCACAACAGAGAGTACTCTCATATAAATTTGTCTACAGTATTCAGAGTTTCATATATCTAATGTTGCTATGTTTTATGAATCAAAGCCATAATTGGTGAGTTAGTTGATACTATGAATTACCTCATATGTCTAGTAATAGTGGCTGGGCATTCAGTTTTCTTTGATGGTGTCCCAATATTTCAGCTCCTATTTTTGTATTCATTAAAATTTTATATGCATTTTTACCATGTTCCAATTTTTGTCAAGACACCATTTTAGCATAAAAACTACCCACATATCTCAGGAACATGTTGATGAATTTTGGTGGAAATTGAGGACCGGTAACATTGTGTTTTAACAGACTAAATACTGATAGTCCTGATTCAGCAAAATGTGAAATTATATGATTATCATGTTTTGGTCATGCTGTTTAATAATACTTTACTATTGCTTTCAATTTGGATGGCTATAGTATAGTATGGTTTGTGTAAGTAGTTCATAGCATAATTATAAGTATTATTTCAAAACATCCATTTCGGTAAATTTGCCCTCTATGGAACAAACTATTCTGTCTACAAAACTATACCGCAAAGGTTTTGATGAGAAACGTCATCAAACGCACCCATGTAATCATGTGCACAGTTTTCTTTCTTGTCTAATTTGGTAATGGTGCTAAGGTGATGTTTAGATTTAACATTCAAATCAACAACATACCAATCACTTTAGATGTTGCTTCAGATTTTGTGAGATTTGTTATCCGACTCGAGATAAATGACTCTCAAGTCAAACTGTTGTTTGTTTATTTAACCCTTATTGTCCATTTAAAAAGAAAGGTTTACTCTAGGGAAAATCAATAACACTTGAGATTACTTTTCCTGGACATTAAGTTTTCAGAATTTGTGTCTGCATAGGCACTAGCCAGTCTATCTTTTTTGTATAGCCATATGAACGAAATCAAACGGCTTCCTGAAGCTGTATTCCAAAGCCATTTGAATTTGCTTTTAGAATTCACATGGTCATAGAGATGTCAGTGTTCCAAAAATTATGTGATCATGATTGTGTTGTCTATATATTTGTATTGGTCTTTCACTTCATTTACCTATCTCAGCAGTTGTTGCAGTAATTACAAAGCACATTATGTAAGATATCAAGAATCATTTAAACTGCTGGCAATAATTATTCAATCTGTGAGTAGTTATCGCATTACTCATAGGATTTTAAATTATTATCAGTAAATACATTGTAATGCTTTTTTTCTGTTCAAACACTGCAATGCTCTTTCTAAGCTGAGAGATACATTGCACAGAAATGTACTGGTAATTATTAATGAACAAAAAGCAAGCAAGAACAGTGCTTAAAAAACCCCAGTGAACTTGCATTCAGCAGAAACATTCAAGAAGATGTTGAAAGTTTTACAACCAGAAAAAAATACTAAAAGCTCGCTTCCGATAAATTAATCACTATATTGACAAAGTAAATAGAAAAAATAAGACACTAAAGAAACGTCAACAATTACAATACCAATGCAGAAAAGAGACCAGTGAACTTGCATTCAGCAGAAACATTCAAGAAGATGTTGAAAGTTTTACAACCAGAAAAAAATACTAAAAGCTCGCTTCCGATAAATTAATCACTATATTGACAAAGTAAATAGAAAAAATAAGACACTAAAGAAACGTCAACAATTACAATACCAATGCAGAAAAGAGACATATTTATGTATGTGTACTATAAGGAAGGAAACTGTTTCTCTCCCTGTCTAACAGCAAAATTTCTCTAGGTCATGGAACAGCTTTGTTTACACCAAATATGCTGCACCTCATCCATCAATGATATCTTTTGCAACAGAAACTCAATATCAGTGACATTTCGATTTTTGGAAATACTAACCAATAATTACTGTAACTTTTTTTTTTTGTTAGGATAATAATCCAGCGTTCATAAAGACAGAGTATATCTAAGGCTTAATCTGGCCATGGATTTATCAACAGAACTATTTTTACTAGTAACAACAAACCACTGACCATTGCGTGCTTGCATACCAGCTTGGAATGGAAATGAAAATGATGGATCTCCTTGCCTTACACCTATTGGAGTAGCATGACTTATGCAAAGTCATTAAATAAAGTTGCACATGTTCACAATAATTTTGCTGCTAATAAAAAAGCAATATATGTTGTTATGCCTAATTTGTTGATTAGAATACCTTTTGATTTAGTGTTTTACTATCTACTATTTTGGATAGATCATAGTGTATAAACTAAAGGAAAATATCAGAAATTCATGATATTGTAATAGTTTTTTGCTAGATCAGCTCATTATGTATTCATTTTGATTTGTATAATCTCATTTTTATTACGTAAGTGTTTCGAATTGCCTTTTTGTAAGGTTCTTGGATGATTTCAATAAAATAGTAAATTTTGCAGAAACGTCTTACATCCATTAAAGGTGTAAAACAACAGTGTTACCGGTTTCAGATTTTCATGAAATTTGGCATAGCTAAAGAAGATACATATGGCAAGTTTTCCTAGCAAAATGAAATCTTGACAAAGACTAGAACATATTTTTCTTAGGGATTGAATTTTGATAATTTTTTAATATTTTAATTAAAAAATGAGATTTTTGATATTTATTTTATCAGAAAATGTAAACTTTAATTAATTCAAAAGGTTTTTATGTATCAAAGGAATGCCTATGGAGTTCTGCATTCAATCCAGTTCACAGATCTTGAAACTAAATAAAACAAAAGATTTAAGACGCACTTATTTAGAAACCGACACCAGCTCATGGAGGGAGTCAGTTAGAGTGGCCTTCTGAGTCCTACTTTGATTTATATAATTTATTAAATACATTTTTATAGGTTGTATATGCTGAGTTATTAATATACAAAGTTTAAAGAAAAAACATGCATGGGCACAAATGAAAGACCCCCTTTCAAGTTTTCAAAACAGATCGTTGAAAAGGCAAATAAAACCGAACACCTTTACATACAAAAAAAAATTACAGGAACAAACTATTTATTTTAATATCCCAGTTGTGGCCAGATTTAGCGAAGGAAATGCCCAGTCATTCTTTCGTATTCCATGCCACGGACTTTCTGTAGCAAATGTAAAGTAGATACGTTTCAGTGCACATAGTTCAGAGCACTGAGTTATGAGTGCGTGATCACGAAATATAGTAAAACTGGGATTTACAGGGGTATATATTATTTTTCTTATTTCTGCTCAAAATCATAGATTTTGGGTGCTCGTTAGAACCGCCTCGCCGAGGCGGTTCTAACGAGTTCCCGCAATCAATGTTTTGAGCAGAAATATGAAAAATATCAGATTTTTTTTATCAAACGAGTTCCCACAATCTATATTTTGAGCAGAAATATATAAAAAACAATATCAGAAATTCTTATCTGAAAATTTTCATTTTTGGTGGTAAAATTTTCAATGTATTCTCATGACAGATACTGCCAAAACGAAGTACAATTATAAGTGAAATTATAAGTGAAATTTAAATATACGAGGCTCACTGATGATGCAGCGATATTTTTCATATTTCTGCTCAAAAACATAGACTGTGGGTACTCGTTGGAACCGCCTCGCCGAGGTGGTTCTAACGAGTTCCCGCAATCAATGTTTTGAGCAGAAATGTGAAAAATATCAGATTTTTTTATCAAACGAGTTCCCACAATCTATATTTTGAGCAGAAATATAAAAAATATCAGAAATTCTTATCTGAAAATTTTCATTTTTGGTGGTAAAATGTTCAATGTATTCTCATGACAGATACTGCCAAAACGAAGTACAATTATATATCAAAGAACACACGTGCACAAATGAAAACCATTAAAGAGACTAGCTAGTTTCGGCCGATTATCGCGGCATCATCAGTGAGCCTCGTATATTTAAATTTCAAGACCTGAACAGCCCCCGCCCCTAGGGGCTTGAAGAAATATATGGGCTGCATGATGCTTCTACGCAGAGCTGAATCCGGCCTGCACACTAGTATTGGTAAACCGCTTAGAGGATCTAAGCCTGTCCAGGAACCGCGGTGCGAGGCGGACCGTCCATGCTAATAAACCCTATTGGTTTCATTGGGCGACAGGGCTTGAGATGTCATTTCATCTCAATGTCGGGTAAAAGTCCCACAAAATTGGAAGTAACGTCTCCAAAATGACCTTTACAGTGTTGACGGGCACGTTAAACCTCAAATCAAACAAATCAAATCAAGACCTGGAACGGGTCGATGACCCCCAAGGAATATAAAATATAAACAGCACCATGATCATCACGCTAAAAAGTCTGTGTAAGAAATCCTCCTCTAAACCCAACTTTATATAGAGGAATATGGGGTTTACACTATTTTTCTTGTGTTTGCTAAAAGTCATAGCTTGTGGTTACTCGTAAGAACCGCCTCAATGAGGTGCCTCTAACCAGAGCACCCACAACTTAATTTTGCAGTATAAATAAGAAAAAAGGAAGAGTCTATTTGCAGTCAACTGCAAATAGCCAAAAAACGTTAAATGGCTATTTGCAGTCAACTGCAAATAGCCAGAAAACGTTAAAATGGCTATTTGCAGTCAAAAAATGGTTATTTGCAGTCAACTGCAAATAGCCAAAAAACGTTAAAATGGCTATTTGCAGTCAACTGCAAATAGCCGAAAAACGTTAAAATGGCTATTTGCAGTCATTTTATATTCCTGCCATTTACACGTGCGCCCATCGAAATTCAGATCAGTCTGCGTATCCGCGCTGTCTATTCATAGTCTTCGTTGTGTGCTCTTCGCATCAGGTTAAAAAGTCCATGAAATTATGGCTCCTCCAAACCCCTCATTATAGAAAAAAGCGGGGTTTAAGGGGTAATTATTACCATTCCTTATTTGGGTGCAAACACATAGATTGTGGGTACACGTTAGAACCGCCTCATTGAGTCTGTTCTAACGAGCACATTCAATCTATGTTTAGACTAGAAATAAGGAAAATATACATCATCTTCATTCAAATAAGAGGGTCATGATGGCCGTGGATCGCTCAGCTGATCCTTATGGCAGGTAATATAAGGTGGAGTGGACGGTTTGAACAATGTTTGGCTGACAGTGGCCCAATGAACATTTCTGTGAAATTATTTCAAAATCAATCTAGCTATTTAGGAACGTAAGTCATTTTAAGGGTTATATATTTTTTCTGGATTGGAAAATTGTCAGAGTGGCACTTATGGAACATTCCTTCAAAAGTGTTTTCCATCACGTGAACACGTCCGTGAAATGAACACCAACCCCCCCCCCCCCCCTAAACCCCACTTTATACAGAGAAAATTGGGGTTTACGGGGGTAAACATGATTTTTCTTATTTTTGCTCCAAGACATAGGTTCTGGCTATTCGTTAGAACCGCCTCAATGAGGCGGTTCTAACGAGCACCCTAAACCTATGTTTGCAGTATTTATAAGAAAATATCACGGATTTTCCTGAGAAGAGTAGCCATTTTGGAGATGTGAAAAAATGCACAATGTCGCACGGGTTTGTTATCGTAATACTTTTTTGAGGAAGAGGTCAGCGCTGACTTGTATGTCACTGTCTGGGAATCTGTCAGGACCTAGTGTACAAGACGGAAATGAACGGGCTCATTCTAACTAACTAACAATAACTCATAGTGACAAGGGGGTGGGGCGGTATCCTTCCATTTGACAAGACAGAGCTGACTTGTATGCCACTATCTGGGCAACTTGTGGACATTGAGGGTCAGGTCCTAGTGCGCCAGACGGAGATGAACAGGCTCAGTCTAACTAACAATGCCTCATGGTGAAGGTGAAAGGGGGTGGGGTGGATCCCTTTGACGAAACAGAGCTGACTTTGTATACCACTATCTGGGTATCTTGTAGACACATTGAGGGTCAGGTCCTAGTAACAGGCTCAGTCTAACAAACAATGACTCTTGGTGTGTGTGTGTGTGGGGGGGGGGGGGTTGGTGTGGATCACTTTGACAATACAGAGCTGGCTTGTATGTCACTATCAGGGCACCTTGTAGACATTAAGGGTCAGGTCCTAGTGCACCAGACGGAGATGAACGGGCTCAGTCTAACTAACAATGACCCATGGTGTCTGTGTAGGCGGGGGGGGGTGATCCCTTTGACAATACAGAGCTGACTTGTATGTCACTATCTTGGCACCTTGTGACTTTGAGGGTCAGGTCCTACTGCACCAGACAGAGGTGAACGGGCTCAGTCTTACTTACAATGACGCATGGTGTGTGTGGGGGGGGGGGGGGGGGGTGGGGGGTGGAACCCTTTGACGATAAAGAGCTGGCCTGTATGTCACTATATGGGCACCTTGTGGACATTGAGGGTCAGGTCCTAGTGCACCAGACGGAGATGAACAGACTCAGTCTAACTCACAATGTTGACAAGGGGTGGCCCTTTGTAAAAGGTACCACTCTATTCATAAAATACCCCTCCTGACCAAGGTATTACAATTCGGAGCAAGTTTGATGATGATTTGACCAAAAACTGTGGCCTCTACAGTGCTAACAAGGTTTTTCTATGATTTTACCAACTGACCTAGATATTGTCAAGATGATCATTCTGAGCAAGGTTGATGATGAATAAAATTGCGGCCTCTAGAGTGTTAACAAAGTTTTTCTTTGATTTGATCTACTGACCTACTTTTGACCCACATGACGCATATTCGAACATAACCTAGATATTACCGAGACGATCATTCTGAGAAAGGTTGATGATGAGTGGACCAAAAGTGTGGCCTCTAGAGTGTTAACAAGTTTTTTTTCTATAATTTGATCTACTGACCTACTTTTTGACCCAACAGGGCCCATATTCGAATCTAACCTAGATATTTTTATGATTATCATTCTGGCAAGTTGATGATGAATGGGCCAAAACTGTGGCCTCTAGAGTGTTAGCAATTTTTTTTCTACGATGTTACCTACTGACCTACTTTTTGACCCGACATGACCCATATTCGAACTTGACCTAGATATTATTATGATGATCATTCTGGACCAAAACTGTGGCATCTAGAGTGTTAACAAGGTTTTTCTATGATTTGACCTACTGACCTACTTTTGGACCCAACAGGACCCATATTCGAACCTAACCTAGATATTGTTATGATGATCATTCTGAGCAAGACTGATGACGATTGGACTAAAATTGTGGCCTCTAGAGTGTTAACAAGGTTTTTCTATGATTTGACCTACTTACCTACTTTTGGACCCAACAGGACCCATATCCAACCTAACCTAGATATTGTTATGATGATCATTCTGAGCAAGACTGATGATGATTGGAATAAAATTGTGGC
The DNA here is from genome assembly GCA_963580285.1 of Lucinisca nassula. Classification (NCBI taxonomy): domain Eukaryota; kingdom Metazoa; phylum Mollusca; class Bivalvia; order Lucinida; family Lucinidae; genus Lucinisca; species Lucinisca nassula. The sequence goes on along the minus strand of OY757017.1, from coordinate 111,697,739 downwards.
CTCTAGAGTGTTAACAAGGTTTTTCTATGATTGACGTACTAACCTACTTTTAAGCCTGACATAACCCATTTAGAACTTGACGTAGGCTTTGTCGAGATGGTCATTCTGAGCTCGTTTGCTGAGGATTGACTCAAATTGTGGCCTCTAGAGTGTTAACAGGGTTTTTCTATTATTTGATGTTTTGACCTACTTTTTGACCCGACATGACCCATATTCAAACCCTACCGAGATATTTTCATGATAATCATTCTGATCATGATTGGACTAAACCTGCGGCCTCTAGAGTGTTAACAAGAAAAGTTTACGGACGACGCACGACGACGCCGGGACATCTCACAGTCACAAAACTTCACCATGACCTTCGGTCAGGTGAGCTAAAAATCTAAGCTCTCGGCCTTATGGTTTCGGAGAAGAAGATGTTTGAACTTTTTCCAGTATAAGTCAATAGGAGCTAATGAGCCCTGGGGCGTGGCAAATTTGTCCCAAAGGCATGTTTGGCAGGATTTATGTAGGCGACCATTTTATGTTGCTGTATAGTAAATATCTAAGGTCTGCACTTCATGGTTTCAGAGATGAAGATTTGAAGCTTTTTTCATTATAAGTTTATTGGAGTTAAGGGGCCACAGGATTTGGCCAATTTGGATCCCAGGGGCATGATTGGCAGGATTCATGTAGGCGACTACTCGACGTTGCTATATGCTAAATATCTAACCTGGGCCTTATGGTTTCAGGGAAGAAGATTTTTTTTTTTTTTCAATTTTAAGTTGTTTTTTTTTTTTTTTTTTTTTTCATTTTAAGTCTATGGTAGCTACTATGCCCATGGGCGTACCCAATTTTGACACAAGGGGCACTGGCAACATTGTATCATTTCGCTATCGTACAAGCCCCTACAGTAGCAGAATATATTTTCTTTCAGTGTAATTTGTTTCTTTTTCTTCCAGTTTGTATTGATAAATTATTTTCTTACTTCTAGTCAAAACATATATTGTGGGTCCTTATTAGAGCCGCCTCGCCGAGGCGTTCTAACGAGTTCCTACAATCTTATGTTTGAAAGATATCAAAATTTAGTATCTGAAAACTTCCACTTTATGGTGGTAAAAGTTTCACTATATGTGCGATATAAACGTGCATGTCAAAATTCAAATTCTGTAAATATGAGCCAGTCCATGTTGTATGATAAATCTTTTCTTTCGGTGGTTTCTTTAATATGGGTCACATAGGAAAATAGGAAACTCTTTATGCATAATCAGTGCATGGTATTTGAGGTGATCTTCGCAAAGACAGTTTTTCTCGTGGTATGGTTCATTATACAATTGTGTTTGTATAAAGGCGTGTGGAGACCCCCGGAGGCTGTAATGTTGACCGTATATCTATTGTAATTCTATTGAAAGATATTATAATCCTATTGATTCAACCCTTGAGGTGCTAAGAAAAACTGCATCTGAAAATGTCGTCTGCGTATCTCAACTATTTCACATTTTTGTAGTCGAAAAGAATATTTAGGCATACAAGCGAACAGTGTGGACCCCGATCAGATTGTTCCCAGCAGTTTGATCTGGATCCACACTGTTTACAACAATGACTTTTTAATGTAATCAGCACACAGCAACTCAGATGACAATTGTTGTGATTGGCATCTTAAGGGTTTAAAACAGTCGAGAAAATATAATGACACAACGAGTGAATATTGCTCCTACAAATTAAAACAAAGGTTTTAAATTTTCAGTGAAAATTGATATTACTCAGTATATGCAGCCCATACGTTTTTTTTTTTAAAAAAAATGGTTTTCTGCAGTCTATTCACAGATTCATAAAAAACACTGCAGATCCTGATCAGATGACTTCCTGATCTGAATCGACATTGTTTGCAAAGGAAGTGTTTGTCTTAAAAAGCATTACAAGTGTTAAATACCACAACAATTACAATTATTTTAGCCACGCCCATTGCAGAATATCAAAGAATGACATTACTCCATTCACTGTATTTATTCAGTTCACTTCTTCATGACACACACTGTAGATCCCGATCAGATGGCTTCCTAATTTGAATATATATTGTTTGCAAAGGTAGGGTTGACTTGTCCAGCATGATAATGGTTAAATACCACACCACGCCCGTTCATTTTATACTGAGTGTTTGCCACTACGTTGCATCGACGTTACTTAGACGTTACCGGCACATTGAGTGCCTGGTGTACACCATGCAGCGCATTCTAGTTCTCCAAGCCCCGAAGGAAGGGGGCGGATCATTTGTTTGTTTGAATTGAGGTTTAACGTCCCCGTCAACACCATTTAGGTCATTTTGAAGGCGTTGCTTCCAATTTTGTGGGACTTTTACCCGGCGACATTGAGATGAAATGACAACTCAAGTCCTGCCGACCAATGAAACCAAAAGGCTTATATGCATTGGACGGTCTCATTCAGTGAGTAATTCTGTGTCCTGTTCCTAAGAAACGGGGGAAAGAGATAGCAGAGATGAAAATGAGAGACGGAGGAGTAAGAGGAAAACGAATGGAAGTGTAGAAACAGAAGAAATAACACCATCAGAAGAAATAACATCATCCCCTCTCTACCATTATCTTAACCAACTGTAGGCCAATATCAGATGAACGCCCAAGTGACGCAAGACACACGTCCCTTTGCCTCACCCCCCCCCCCCACGCCCCACTCCCCACCAACCTCTCATGGGCTTTACAAATTAGATAAGCAGAGAACATAGCTAAACAGTGAAACAAAATATATGATTTAAAACTATAGGTGTCATATGTTCACACAAAATATAGACTCTATATAGCCAGTTTTTAGTACCCGGCCATCGAGGCTTGGAGACATAGATTGGCTGCATGATGCTTCCATCCAGAGCAGAAACTGCTTGCACATGAGTACTGGTCAACCGTTTAGAAGAACTAGCCTGCTAAGGCCAAGTGGTGCGAGTCGGTGCGTCCTAGGCCTTACAGGTGTCATAGGCTTGAGATTTCTTTACGTCCCAATCTGTGGAAAAAGTCGCACAAAATTGGAAGTAACGTCTCTAAAATGTCCTAAATAGTGTTGCAGAGCACGTAAAACATCAAATCAAACAAACATAGCCATAACGGTGAGAGTCTTAGTGATTAAGAGTCAGAGCTCAAATTAACTACTAGGCCGCAGAGGCCCGTTCCATTTTAAAATATTTTTAACATCTCCAGGTAGTCTTTCTAACGCTAATAGAGTGACTGCAAATAACGTTTTCTGGCTATTTGCAAATAGCCACTCCGAAGAAAAAATACCCAAACGTTTCATCAGAAAAATAATAGTTTGGAGTAATGAAAGTTTTGTTCGTTTGTATTGGAGTTTAACGGCCCAGTCAACACTATTTTCTAAAGGCCATTTTTGAGCCGGTCAGTTTACCTATCCACACATTCCTGGGCAGGCTTACACGTAAGCGGTTAACCAGTACAGTGCACATTCTTTCGACAGAAACTGACGACTGCCCTTCTTGAATCAGCGGAAGAGAATGACCGTAGAAACGATTTCATGATCAATTTCCACGAAAGAATGTTGCCGACCCCGGCAGGTATCGAACCCGCGTCCTCCTGATCACCAGTTAGACGCGCATCCGATTGAGCTACCGAGGCCGGCGAAAATGAAAGACTGTAGTCTGTGACGGGTGTGTCATCGTAATGAATCGACCATTACCATCAGCTGTAGTTCAGTGAAGAAAAGCTATAACGGTTGCTTTTGAAAACTCAAAAGCGCGCGCGTGCGCAAACCCAAATAAAGATCGAGAATCAAGCTAGCCGGGCAAGATGAGATGGTATCGGCTAAGCAAGCCTCATCAGTGACAATCGTATTAGTTTTCAAGACCAGGTAGACAAGACCACCACTTTATCATGTCCGTGTAACGAACACCATTGACATAACGAAAACACGTCTAATCAAATATACTGAAAGTTTTACCCGCCCCCCCCCCCCCCCCCCCTCCCCCCGAAAAAAAAGAAAAGAGAGAGAGAGAGAGAGAGAGAGGAGAGAGAGAGAGAGAGAGAGAAGGAGAGAGAGAGAGAGAGAGAGAGAGAGAGAGAGAGAGAGAGAGAGAGAGAGAGAGAGAGAGAGAGAGAGAGAGAGAGAGAGAGAGGGAGAATTTTCAGATAAAAAATGCTGATATTTTTGGTTTATCTGCTCAAAACAGATTGTTGGTACTCGTACGAACCGGTTGTAACGAGTACCCACAATCTACGTTTTTCAGCGAAAACAAGAAAAATAATATACACGTATACCCACCCCCCTCCCCTGTGTTAACTCCAGTTTTACCATTACAAAGTCGGCCTCCGCCCATAGGGGCTTGAAGAAATATATGGACTGCATGATGCTTCCACGCAGAGCTGAATCCGGCCCGCACACTAGTACTGCATGGTTAACCGCTTAGAGGATCTAAGCCTATCCAGGAACCGCGGTGCGAGGCGGACCGTCCATGCTAATAAACCCTATTGGTTTCATTGGGCGACAGGGCTTGAGATGTCATTTCATCTCAGTGTCGGGAAAAAGTCCCACAAAATTGGAAGCAGCGTCTCCAAAGTGACTTTTACAGTGTTGACGGGGACGTTAAACCTCAAATCAAACGAACAAATACTATTAAAAAGTGAGTTTAAGGGGATAAAAAGTATGTAGGCGTGTTTCCGTGATGAAGACAAATTCTCAATTAATAAAAAGAAACTGGAACCTATAGGATAGATATTATTTTTCAAAAAAAAAAAAAAAAAAAAATGTTCTACGGCCATTCTCTCCTTTTCGCTGATTCAAGAAGTACATGGTGGAAGAAAGTGCACTGTTCTGATTAAGCCGACATTAGGTAAATTGACCGGCTCGATATGTTAGAGCTGACTGGGCCGTAAAACACCAAACAAAGAAATGACTTGTTATAACTGACTCTCTGAGGAGATTCTTACCAGTATCTTCAGTCTATCATTACGCAAACACGCCTATACAAATACATTGCCATCTTATTCGCCGAAAAAATGAGAATTTTATGATGAAATATTGTGATATTTTTCTTATTTCTGCTCGAAATATAGATTGTGGGTACTCGTTAGAACCGCCTCATCGAGGCAAAATTTAGATTGTGAGTACTCGTTAGAACTGCCTCGATTTTTCTTATTTCTGCTCAGAATATAGATTGTGGGTACTCGTTAGAACCGCATCGATGAGGCGGTTCTAACGAGTACCCACAATCTAAATTTTGTGGGTACTCGTTAGAACCGCCTCGATGAGGCGGTTCTAACGAGTACCCACAATCTAAATTTTGAGCAGAAATAAGAAAAATGTCACAATTTTTCATCTGAATTTTTTTTTTTTTTTTCGGTGAAAAAATTTACAATGTAATAGTATAGGCGTGTTTTCGTAATGAATATCAAAAACTTAATCATTTTGGAACCGTGAAAGAATTTATTACGTCATTGGGTGCGTTAATATTCAATGATACACAACAACCTCGTTATAACACGGTTCACTATAACACGGTATTAGTTATAGCACGGTTTCAAGTCGGATTCCATAAATGTATATTAGCTTATAGAGAAAAATGACTATTAAATAGGCTATACAGTTTTGTTTGGATACGATATAACACGTTTGATTAACAAACATGTGTCTGCTTTGGACCCCATTTAATAGTGGTATAAAGAGGCTGTGGTGTAATAGATAATGTATCAACCCGACTCCGGCCACGGAAGCTCAGTTGGATGCGAGTCTGACTGGTGGTTAGGAGGTACCAGCCGGGTCGGCAACATTCTGTTGTGCAGATTGGTCATGAAATCATGAAAGAAAGTTGTTCGTTTCTGGCGAAAGAATGTGCACTCTACCGATTAACCGCTTATGTATACTGTGGTTCGATAAACTGACCGACTCGATATGAACCAAATAGTGTTTACCGGGTAGTGGCTCCAAAAACAAAAACTAAACAAAAATCATAAATCAACGGTACAATTCTATCATTTAAATGGGTTTTTGTTTGTTTCTTGTATTCTCCTCAAACATCATGAAAACACGCCTCTATAAATTTGACCCCCTTGAACCCCACTTTTATATAGTAAAACTGGGGTTTCAGGAGGTATACCTTATTTTTCTTATTTCTGCTCTAAAATATAGATTGTGGGTGCTCGTTAGAACCGCCTCGATGAGGCGGTTCTAACGAGTGCCCACAATCTATATTTTGAGCAGAAATATGAAAAATAGCACACTTTTTCATCATAAAATTTTCATTTTTTCGGCGATAAAGGTGGCTCGTGATTTGATCTACTTTACAACTGACCTCCAAACTGTGATTTATTACTCAACAAATCACAGTTAGAGCTGATCTATTTCTTAATTCATTCATGTGGATTCGATAAAGGCGTTTCCAAGGCTCGGGGTGCCCCGGCTTGTCTGCCTTTGCACCCCGAGGATTGCAAACGTCTGTATCGATTCCATATAAATAAAAGTTTTTTTGTTTTTTTTTGTCTTGTATTCGTCATTTTTATTTTATTTTATTTTACTTTATTAACATTTATTTCCATTTTTTTTTTGTTGCCTTTTTTATTTATTTATTTATTATTATTATTATTATTTATATATATTTTTTGTTTACACATTATCTTGCGGTTTTCATTTTTTTTTGTCGGTGAACTGGATTCCCTCTCGTAAGTTTGTTTTTGCGTTGCCAAGGCAAAATATAACGTATTGTTTCTCGCTATAAATACTGTTTTAAGAAAAAGAAGTTAAGCACAAAAGTCGAGACATATCGAAAATAAGAAGACAACAAATGCATTCTGCGTTGAATCTTAGTATATTTTAACCTTTTTTTTGTACCAAATGGAATCTTCCTCCTTTAATATGGCAGGAGTCCATTTCAAAATTTAGGAGTGTCAGGTTGATTTGTTGAAAAGGGCTTCACTTTTCGCACACAGTGTAGGCCCCCGGTTTTGGGGGTTTCTGGTACAAAATGGGTTAATGCGGTGAATGCAAATGTTCAATTGCAGTTTCTTGTTTGATTTCAGGTTTAACGACCCCGTCAACACTATTTAGGTCATTTTGGAGACGTTGCTTCCAATTTTGTGGGATTTTTACCCGACATTGAGATGAAATGACCTCTCAAACCCTTCCGTCAAATGAAACCAGGAGACTTATATGCACTGGACGGTCTGACTCACACCACCTTGCCTGGACAGGCTTTGGACTTCTAAGTGGTTTACCAGTACTCATGTGTGCACATGGTCAGTTTCATGCAGCCAGATCTATTTCTCCAAGCCCCGATGTGTGGGGTCTCTACCAGCAAGTATTGCAAATAGTGCACAGCAGGGTTGGAAAAGAAGGTTGGTATAAGCATGGTGAGATAAGCCTTCTATACCCTGTGGAAATGTCGATAAGTCTCATTACGATAACATACATGTTTGCATGCATTACGAAAACATGCCTATACAAATACAGTATCAATTTTTGGGCCAAAGAATGGAAATTTTAAGATGAAATATAGTGATATATTTCTTATTACTACTCAAAATATAGACTGTGGATACTCGTTAGAACCGCCTCAACTTATGTCTAGGCTTATCTGAACTGATCTATACTGTCCAGATTTTACAACGCTTGAAATCACACAGCTCTCAGACGTCACAGAGAGAAGAAGACTGTTATAAATGTCCGTAACCTGGATTTTGTACATGGCCAGCGTTAGTCAAGTGGACAATAGCAGGCGGGAATCTTCTGTAGCTAAGCTAGTTTCTTTGAGGGCGAAAAAATGCTTATAGGGCAAACTTTAAAAGCTAGTCTCTTTAAAACTTTAAAAGCTGAAACACATTTACACGCTGTTTTTCTACAAAAGCGGAACAGTGTCGACCTCACCAACGCCCGTAGAGAACCATGGATTAGACTGACGTCACTTGACGTCACAGAAAATCATGTGACTCGATGCGTTCATGAAAGTATTAACAACACTGTTTTATTTTATACATAGCAGTGAAACCAATGCATATCTTAAAGAAATAAAAGTGATATTTTCACACTGTGAAAATATAAATGATATTTTCACAGTGTGAATGTTATTTTCATAGTAGCAGCCCGGACTACTTTTCTCGCCAAAATTCATATGTTATCTATAAAATAATTCTGTAACATACCTTGAAAAAGCATTCTTTGAACTGTAAAAATGATGTATTAAAAATGGCGATCTGTTTATGGTTTGCAACTCACAGTTGTGACGTCATAGCCAAGTCAAAAACTGTGACGTAAGATCTGATTGATCAATTACTGTAAGTGTCCTAAAATATTATCAAATAAAAAGAAAATTTAATTTTTATATCGATAAATATCAAAAAAATTTCATCTTGTGTGTTGAAAACATCAGAATTTTCACTCGTGCTTCGCACTCGTGAAAACTCTGATATTTTCAACACACTCGATGAAATATTTTTGGTATTCATCTCAAAAAAGTAAATATCCTCTATTTCTATAGGTTTACATTAGACTTTAAACATGAAATGTAAATATAAAGTAATGAAATGAAACACATTATACACATGTAAAGTCGAACCTCAATGGCCCGAACACATTTGTGGCCATGGAAATTTGTTCGAGATAGGGTAGTTTGAACCTTTGAGAGTTAATCATATCAGGACAGGAGACACAATGGGGATGATTTGGGGATACGTTAAAATAATACGCATAAGAATCGCCACATCGAGTATAGTTACCGGCATGGAAAAGGTGCCATCAATGTTCAAATTACAGGTTTAACGCTTTTTTTTTACCGAATGGAATCTTCCTCCTTGTATATACCAGGGGTCCATTCAATCATTAAGGGGTGACAGGTTGTGTTTTCTTCAAAATGAACTTGGAAAATGGCTTAACGTTTCGCAAACAGTGTAGGCCCTGATCAGACGCCGCATACTGGGTCTGATCGGGGCCTGCACTGTTTGCCAGGGTACCCATTTTGGGATTCTGGTACAAAATGGGCTAAGAGAGAGAGAGAGAGAGAGAGAGAGAGAGAGAGAGAGAGTTTATAGCCCTTAAAAATTATGGAAATCCATCAATTCGCACCAAAGCCGTCTTCACAATATTTTAAACTCTAAGATAAACAAATATTAAGTTATGAAAGTTAATGTTTATAAAAAGCAGGCCGCCGATTTTACATTATTTACAAAACATCAACGATATTTTCCTTCGTATTAAAAATAGCCTTTGGTAATGAAATTTAATGGCGTTGAGTGTTATTCCTAAGTTTTAATCCGTTAACTTTGCTTTGATATTTTGTAAAGTCCCAGAAGATATTTTGATTTCGCGTTCTGTTTTCCTGGAGTGGAACCCGCGAAAAAGGAACGCCACGTGTCTGTTGGCATAAGGTATCGATTGATTGTTTGGGGTTTAATGATACGACATCACTTAATTGTGGGCTTATTTGTGTCGTCTCGTATAGTAGTGGAAATGTAAGTGAGGCACTGGGCAGAACGAGGAAAAATTGGATACTGGTTTGGTTGATTTGAGGTTTAACGTCCCCGTCAACATTGTAAATGTCATTTTGGAGACGTTGCTTCCAGTTGTGTGGGACTTAAACCCGACATTGACATGACATCACAAGCCCTGCCGCCAAAAAAAACCATAGGGTTTATAAGCATGAACGGTCCAACTCGCACCGCTTCCTCTAAGCAGTTTACCAGTACTCGCGTGCGTGTCGGTCTTCAAAGCCCCGATGGGCGGGGTCGGTAGAAAAAAAAAATGGAAATTGAAAGCATGCAGGCCTTGCCCAACTGTAAGCCAGTGTCAGTTCGCAAGATACACGACACATTTGCCTCACTCAACCACCATACGGCATAAGGTATCGATGAGCCACGTTAACAAAAGTCCGTGTGATAAATGTGATAAACCCCTATTGCATCAAGAAAACACGCCTATATAATTTTGACCCCCTTGAACCCCACTTTTATATAGTAAAACTGGGGTTTTCGGGGGTATACCTTATTTTTCTTATTTCTGCTCTAAAATATAGATTGTGGGTACTCGTTAGAACCGCCTCGACGAGGCGGTTCTAACGAGTGGCCACAATCTATATTTGGAGCAGAAAGAAGAAAAATATCACAATTTTTCATTATAAAATTTTCATTTTTTCGGCGAAAAAGGTGGCAATGTATTTGTATAGACGTGTTTGCGCAATGATGTTTACAAAGGTATTCAACTATTCTTGCTCAATCTATGGTTGAAACAGAAAGACGAAACAGTCACCAATTTTCATCTGAAAATGCCATTTTCGCAGCACGGTGAAAGAATGCATTATTCAACATGAGGATGGCGGTTTATTTCGGCGGTAATGTCACTTCATTTCAGTGTCGGGTAAACGTCCTACAAAATCGGAGCGGCAACGTCTCCAAAATGGCATAAATGGTGTTGTCGGGTATGGAACAGACAATTCTGCATAGTTTTTTTTTCTCGTACAACCTTACAAAAAAGTAGGCGTTTTTTTAAACTTATGATGGGTGAAAACACGTTGTTTTTTTCCATATGTAATCACTGAAAATACGAACAAGTACAAACATGTACATGCGCCTCCATCGTCGGTGTCTTGGGCTGCGTGCTGCTTCCGCGCAGAGCTGAAGCCGATCAAACGTTTGAGTACTGGTAAACCCCTAAGAAGGTCCGTCCCTTGGCGGTTTCTAGGTCCCCGCCCATCGGGGCTTGAAGAAATAGATGGGCTGCACGATGCTTCCACGCAGAGCTGAAACCGACCGCATATGAGTACTGGTAAACCGCTTAGACGCTCTAAGCCTGGCCAGGCTCAGACCGCGAGTCGGATCGTCCATGCTTATAAACCCTATTGGTTTCATTGGGCGACAGGGCTTGAGATGTCATTTCATCTCAATGTCGGTAAAAGTCCCACAAAATTGGAAGCAAAGTCTCCAAAATGACCTATACAGTGCTGACGGGGACTTTAAACCTCAAATCAAACAAATAAACAAAACCCTTGGCGGTTTCTTTCGACGGTAGGGGTTGAGATGTCACTTCATTTCAATGTTGTGTAAAAGTCCCAGACTCGGAGCGGCAACGTCTCCAAAATGATTTAGAGCGTAAAAACTCAACACACACTCACAGTGACAGAATATGCACCCATTCTCCCATTGCAAGGCTACACATCAGGAAAATGATTTGTTCTCGTCTGGAGTCTTTTGAAGAAAAAGATTTGACACATTTTACCAACGGGAGACTTTTCTTGAAGGACAGTTTTCCCTCTTTAAAGCTAATTCTTTTCCTTAAGAGCAGACTTCGCGTCCATGAAAATGGCGACAAGAGCGGTTCCTTGTGGGCAGTCCCAAGAAAGCCTATGTTAGACCTTGTCATCAGCATACCCCTCCTCAGTTTTAATCGGATACGATTAATGCTCAGTGGCCCAAACTACCCCTATCTGTAACACAGTTCCATGGTCCTAAAGCTATTCTAGCGACTGAACATTCGACTGTAGCTATTTTTGTCTGGAAGCGGCTCAGACCCGCGAAGCAAAAAACATTATTGGATGGAATTTAATTTAATCACCTGAACCAATACAATTTCACAGAGAAATACACCCAAAGAACAATAGCCTATGTTATTTCAATACAAAGTTTGTTTTTAAACTTAAAATCAAATGATAACAGTTTTCATACAGTGCTTAAGTAAAACAACTAAAAACAAAGTGTGGTAATCCAATAGCCCTCAAGAGCTTTTGCTTTTAAGAGTTTGTCCTATGGTGTAGGACTTGTCATTGGAAAAGATACCATCACGTTGACAAGCCCACGTTAACAAGCCCGTGTTAGGATGACCCCTAAACAAGCAATATTGCTTATTTTCACATCCTGATGCTTATGATAATGTCTTTGAAATAAATACTGTTTAAACTAACATGACCCTTATACCTAATTTTGTATAGGGAAAAGAAGGGTACATTAATTACATTAATTTTCTTATTCTTCAAAACACAGATTGTGGGTACTCGTTAACACCGCCGTACTGTGATCACAATCTGTTTTTGAACAAAGGAAACAGTTTGTTAGGGCAGTAGGGCTTGCGATATTATTTCATCTCAATGTCGGGTAAAAGTCCCCAACATCTCGGAAACGTCTCCAAAATGACCTAAATAACGTTGACGGGGATGTAAATCCTCGATATAAACAAACAAACACATAAACATACAGACAGAGAGACAGAGAGACAGACAGAAAGACAGACAGACAAGCAAACAAACAAACAAATAAACAAACAGCCATAAATGACATCATTATACGTTTTTTCTCGTAAAGCTAACCCTTGAAATGTATGGCGCTGGGAAGTTTCAATCCTTATGTCAAAAAGTGCGTGACATAAACACTTTTTAAACTGCACTTCAACGTCCTAGTCAACACTATGTAGGTCATATCGAGCAACCACACTTTGCCTGGGCATGCTTATAGCGGGTAAACAGTACAATGAATATTCTTTCGCAAGAAACTCATTACAAAAACACGCCTATACAAATACATAGTCATCTTTATCGCCGAAAAATGAAAATTTTAAGATGAAAAATTGTGATATTTTTCTTATTTCTGCTCAAATTATAGATTCGAGGCGGTTCTAACGAGTACCCACAATCTATATTTTAGAGCAGAAATAAGATAAATAAGGTTTACCCTTGCAAACCCCAGTTTTACTATATAAAAGTAGGGTTCGTGGGGGTAAAATTTATATAGGCGTGTTTTCGTGATGTATTGCCCTTCTCTGATCAACGAAAGGGTGAGAATGACAGTGGAATTTTTTAATCAATCTATACGGAAGAATAGATTGCATAGATTTTAGAAGAAAATTTGCGATATTTTCTTACCCACGACAGCCTCTGAAGCAAGTGAAATATATACGCTTGTAGTCCCGGTTTGGTTTTTAGACTCTCACTGGCTTAGGAGGGAATTCATAACATGACCTTGTTAATGGACGTTACCAAGTCCATGCAATGAATACCTTTCTAAACCCTCACTTAACAGAGCAAAACGTCGCGTTTACGTCTATATTAGTTACTTTATTTCTGCTAAAAGGCATAGATAATGGGTTCTGACGGTGTATAAAACAGAAAAAAATTATTACATGCTTTTCAATGAAATATAGAGATTTCTCAGTGAAATTGAAAACGATATTGTCACTGTTTCAAACAGTGACCGATATCAATTTTATTTTTCACTGTTTGGGACTTCTTTTTTCCGAACTCTAATTCTGTGGTCAGTGTTTCCATCGTCAAATGATTGAAAATTAATGAACTGTATTAGAATTGACGCTAAGCCCGTCCACACGTCACGAGGACGTTATTGACGTGATTTTCGGCGCTGACGTCACGTATTTTGTTGCGCGACGTTAGATCTGTCCGCGCCTTCTTTGGGAATCTAATATCTCAATTATTGCAGTAACCATTCGTAAAAATGCCACCCCAGGCTATTTCTCGGGTGCAAACTTGTAGTTTACACCCATTATACCCAGTAAATACGTTGGACACCACTAAATTGACGCGAAGCGACCAGGAAGAAAAGTTTCTCTGAGGGCGACTGCCGCGATTAGTGAAGCTAAATATTTCCGTTTTGAAGCATGTAAGAAACAGATAATTTGATTTTGGCGCGATTAGTGAAGCTAAATATTTCCGTTTTGAAGCATGTAAGAAACAGAAAATTTGATTTTTTCAGTGTAAGATCAAATTTTATTTCACCCATGAACCCCAAAATTGTATTTCACCCATGAACCCCTACGTCACTCGTGAAAATACTTGTTTTGGTGTTCATTCGATGAAATAAAATTCGAATTTTATTTCACTCATGAACACCAAAAGTGGTATTTTCACTCGTGGCTACGCCACTCGTGAAAATACTGGTTTTGGTATTCACTCGATGAAATAAAATTCGATCTTACACCGAAACAATCAAATATCCTCTATGTGTTAAAATGTTTCATCTGAAACATGAAATGAAAGACGCCAATAGTATACATGGATGTCATGCAAAGTTCCCAAGACAGCGTTCCGAAACTTACATTTGGCGGTGTAATACTATACTCTCTGCAATCTGTCTTAACCCATTTAGTACCGGAAATTCCTAATGGGGTAATTGGCAAACAGTGCAGGCCCTGATCAGGGCCTACACTGTTTGCAAAAAGTTCAGCCATTTTCCAAATCAATTTTGAAGAAACCACAACCTGACACCCCTAAATTTTGAAATTGACTACTGCTATATATAAGGAGGAAGATTCCATTTGGTACAAAAAGGGTTAATTAACCATTACTCGCAGGTTTTGCAGGATGAAGGAAGAAGAAAACCTACATTCTGTAATCATAGTATTGCGGTGGAGACTTTAACCCTTTTTTTTTTTAACAAATGGAATCTTCCTCCTTAAATATAGCAGGAGTCCATTTCGAAATTTGGGGGTGTCAGGTTGTTTTCTTCAAATTGATTTGGAAAATGACTGAACTTTTAGCAAACAGTGGAGGCCCTTATCAGACGCCGCGTTCTGTGGCGTCTGATCTGGGCCCGCACTGTTTGCTAGGATACGCGTTTTGGGGTTTCTGGTACTAAATGGGTTAACATGCACATGGATGACTCGCCATGCACAAGAAGGACGGTGCAAAGCAACCTCTTTAGAAACATCTAACGATTTCGTTGCTTTTTGCGTGTGCAAATGGATGGGTACTCAGTGGCTTTTTACCGTGATATGAAAAGATGGCTAAGGGAAATTGACAAATCTGGCAGATTTTGCCGCCATGTTTCAAAGGGAGACAGCTTTCGAAAAATTCTGTTCGTTTTTCTATAACCTTTGTCCCACGGAAAAAGATGTCTTTTCTTAAGAGTTGGCCCCTATTGCTATTGACATTGGAGACAGAGCTTATAGAAAAGCAAACAGGAAGTCCAGAAAGTTGTCTCCCTTTGAAAAATGGCAGAAAAATCTGCCAGGTGTTCCCATTCCCCTTAAAGGTCAGTTTCGTTTGAAGTAGATGCAAATTGAAGTTTGACTGAACCAGACGGTACATTGCCCGAAATGTTATTTATATAGGATTTCTGCGGGCTGCGTCTTTGATAAAACTGAAAAGGCGAACGATTCTTTGTGGTTCGTGAAGCGGATAAAGTTGGCTTGTCATTCGGAACCACTCTCGATTTTCTGCGCATCAAGTCTGCGCAGTCACGCCTAAAGTCTGATCCAAAGAAACTGTAGAGTATAAAGTTTACACCATTGTTTATGTAGGAAGAAACAACGGTGATTACTCCGACATAGTACTGGTGCCCTGTCCTTAAAATGAAAGCTTTCTTGTAAAATCCTGGAAAAAGTATGGAAATTGTGAAAGGTCCTGTGGAGATGCAGTGAACCAAGCTAACAGCAACTGCACGTGCAGTTACATTCTGTATGAGGGAGCCTCGTCTAATCTGAGTGTTTTGTCGCCGCCAGATCACAATAAAAAGTATTGCTGTATTACAACAGAGAATTAATGTAAATGGAACGGAAAATATGAGAACAAAGTCAATAAACCAGAAATGGTACGCCCGTTCATGCCTAGAAATGAAGGAAGACGCCCTCCAGCCACAGAACTGTTTAGGATCAGAAAAACTTATTTCACTAGAATTTGTAGTATTACCAATATTTCTATATCCAGCGACAATAATGTATGTGATATTTCTAGCCACTGTTGATGGTGAAGAATGAGCTAAAACTGATGCTATTTCTGTTAGATTTCCATATGCGCCTCTTATGGTGTTCGCAGTGATCCCAAACGTAGATGTATAGATAAAATCATCCAGATTAATTTTCTCAGTAAACGTTTGATTGTCCTTTGTAACACTTGTAGCATTTTCAACTACTGTTACATAAATATGGTCTGGTATAGTCATTATTTCACCATCTATAGCCCATGGTAAATTGAGAAGAAGACTTGTAATAAATATAAATATTAAAATACCAATTGTTTTTCCACGACTGGTCCATTTTGAAGCTTTTCGTGGCTGACTAAGCGCTAGTGTCCTCTCAACAGTGAAAAGCACAACAATCCAAGTTGATACGAGCAGTCCAAAATGCCATCCGGCTTTATGCAGCTTGCAGAAAAATGTATTCACATTCCTGAGCCTTGTCATGCCAATCAACGCCATGGCCTTGTCGGTTGCACATAATAGCAGCACAAAAGTGTCAGCTAAGTCAAGCGCCCGCAGAAAAATTCCACCCGGGCACTTCTTACATCTCCGCCCTTTGGTCCATATGACAAATGAAAGCACATTTCCAAATACACCGAAACAGACTATAAACCAGAGCATCACCCCCAATGTAAAGTCGAAACTGTCTCTATCCATGTTTTGTTGCCTAGAATATGTTAGTGATTTTGCACGACATTCACAACTCTGTATACATATAATGGATTCCCTTTTTACTTCAGTTTGTGTAGAGAAAACCTGGGTTTACAATAGTATATATTATTTTGTAATTTTTTAATTTTGCTTAAAGCCAGAGATTGTTGGTGCTCGTAAGGACGGTTCTTACGAGTACCCACAATCTATATTTGCCAAGTTGCGGAAATAAGAAAATAGTAAACCATTTCATTAAAACAAATGTATTTTATTACAGTGGCATGAAAGATATCGTTATCTCACATGAGTCTGTAACCGTAATGCCAGTTATGAAGTCATTAAGATAACACTCGCACAGATAACGTTTTCTTTAATTACTCTAAAATGCCATTGGTCTTTTGAAAATGTCTGTCTGCAGTTTTGTTTGTTACTTATGCAACAAACATAGATTGTACATGCTCATCAGAATCGTGGAGGCGGCTCCAAAGTGCACACATGTAATCCATGTTTTGCCTCATATTAAAATGCAAATAAGGTAATCCTTGTATAACGCACGTTTTTATTTTCTGTCGAAGTACAGTTGGTAAGGTTGTTCAGTTCACGGACTTATTAACGTTATTCGAACTTGATGCGTTTTCTCATTGAGATCTATGGCACGAAAACAAATCACTTATGTGTTTTATACGAACCGGAACTTTTCAAGAACACGAGTGCTCTATTGTACAGTGGTTCATCATAGATTGTCCCTACAATAGTTCTTGGCTACAACAATAGTAGAATATCTGAAGCATAGATAAAGATTTTGTTCTGAGAACAAAATGAGATTCGGAAAGACATGTGGTATAGCATTATATTGCATACCCATTAGGGTATCACACCAATGTGAGATCATATTGCCGAATACCAGATAAGAACCGGCCCCCGCCCACCGGGGCTAAAAGAAATTGATGGGCTGCATGATGCTTCCACGCAGAGCTGAAACCGGCCGCACACGAGTACTGGTAAACCGCTTAGAGGATCTTAGCCTGCCCAGGTAAAGCGGTGCGAGCTAGGTCCATGCTTATAAACTCTATTGGTTTAATTGCAATGTCGGGTAAAAGTCCCACAAAATTGGAAGCAACGTCTCCAGATGTCAAACTTAAAAACAAGCAAGAAAATTTTCATTTAGCACTAATGGGTTCATCAAATTGCAGTTCTTGTCTTTCATTATCGGTGTATCTCGACTTCTGTGTTTTACCTTATTTTCATGAAGCACTTCTGCAAGTCATAGTTTGCCTTGGCATCACAGTATATATACACATGCAAAAGCGATCCGAGGTGCTTTCAACAACGCGGGCGCTCGCCGAGCGTTCACTTTGTTGCCGTTCTACAAAACATACTCGTGAAAGATTCCTATAGTCTTTTATGTTGTGTTTTAAGAGGCATGTTTCTAATGAATGCTACGTTGAGGATTCTGATTCTTCCCCTTTTGTGGTTGCTCATTTTAGTTCGTTTGTCCTCCCAGTTTATTGTTTGCCTTGTTGGTGCTCCTTTTTAGTTAGGTTTGAATATTCTGAGTCACCACCTGTTTGGGAAAAAGCTGTTGACTCGGTTTTCCTGTTGTCCGTTTTGTCGTCACTGCATGTTTCGACTTCTTCCCCTGGTGATATTGTGGTAATAATTTGTGATCTGATTGTGTCAGTTCCTGATTGTTTCTCTTTTTATTTGTTAATTACCGCAGTCTATGATAGTACATTCGTGTGAGTGACACAGTGCTTTCTTTCACGACTGAGGAAAAGTTGTGATATTTCTTCTTTATTATACTCTAAACATAGTTAGAACCGCCTCATTGAGGCGGTCGTAGCGAGTATACAAAACATTATGACCTGGAGCAGAAATAAACAAGAGCTGTCACTGAAGGTGACCAATGCCCCCCATCCTCCCCCCCCCCCCCCGGTTGGAGCCAGTTTCTGAGTTTTTGCAAAATTTCAACGGGAGATAATTCAGCCAAACATAACAACAGAGTTATGGCCCTTGGTCAGAATGTAACCCTTGTGATGGTTGTGATGGTGAATAAGTGTGTGAAGTTTCATGGGGCTAGGTCAAATACTTCTGAAGTTATGATCAAGGTTAAAGTTTTTGTGACGGACAGACAGACAAACATACAAACAAACAGGCAGACAAGGCAAATACTATATGCTCCCGAATCAAAGATTCTCGGGGGGGGGGGGGGGGGGGGAAGCATAAAAACAAGACTATCGGTGAAACCGACGGATGCTCACCGAAGGTGCAATAGTCGAAACAGGAAACATTATCCTAGTTAAAGAGCGGTATACTGTATATACTGTGAAACCGATGGATGCTCACCGAAGGTGCAATAGTCGAAACAGGAAACATTATCCTAGTTAAAGAGCGGTATACTGTATATACATGTACTCACTGTACTTCAAAATGGAGTATAACAAAACCTGGTATAACAAAAGATTAGCTTGCCTGATGGCACCGTCATACAAACATCAGCAACACAAAAGTCGGAATAAATGAAAGGAATTGTCTTCAGGTACGATACCATACCCCAAGATCCTGGGTGGTAGTTTAGCAATATTCATTGGGTAAAACTGTTCAATACAATTTATTGAAAACTTACTCTCCTACACAGAGGCAAGCCTCATAGGACTTTCTCCAGGTATGGTTCCGTATTGGGTGCCTTTACATGCATATAAAATATCAGACGGGTTCGAAAATGGATCTGATCCTATCCCCTTGACTGTCCAAAAAAGGTCATTTTGACCATCTGCCAAGACTAGCTTCTTTTACTTTGATCCAATTTATCTGCAACTCTAATGTAGATGGATGACTTGCGATTTTACATCCTTTTTAGCAGTATTTCAGTCATATCAGAATGTAGACGCTAGAGCGATGAAAAAGTTTTCTAAAAATAGCCGCAGTGACCTTGACCTTGAGCCCAGGACCCTGAAAGTCAAACTTGCTCGAGATATTATCATAGCCAAAGTTTGTGTGAAGTTATATTAAAATCCATCAATAAATCTTGGCACCAGAGTGATGACAAAGTTTTTTTCTAAAAATAGCCACAGTGACCTTACACTGCAGCTTTAAACAAAGTACCATAACTCGGATAATATGCGCATCCCCTATTGCTGCTTAAGATTCCATTGAAGTTTCGTTGAATTTCTGCAAGTAGTTGCCGAGAATTCGCGTGGACACGAACAGTACCCTATATATTCATGCATAATTCATCAAAGGGCCATAACTGTTGGAAAAATCATCGAACCAAAACACGCAGGTGATATGCGCATCCACCTTCGATACTTAATATTCCCATGAGTTTCATTGAAATCCGACCAGTAGTTTATGAGAATTCGCGCGGACAAGAGCGGGACGGACGCACAGACGCACGGACGAATGTGTAACCCTGTAAAAGCGAGGTTTACAGGGATGTTTATAACAAGGGTTTGTTAACATGATAAAATCATGAAGTTTCATCAGAAAAGAAATGTTTTCTTTCTTTCATTCCTTCCGAAAAACATTCTTTTCAGCAAACCTTTGCATTTACGCCACGTGTCGTTTTGTTAAACTGTTTTCCTATGCAGCATGCCTGTAGCAGTATTATTGTTTTTCGAGTTTCCGACTTTGTTAGGACTTCAGAATTTTTTATCGGCAGTTTTCACACTCTAGAAAAAATATAAATCCCATTTGCGGATATTAATAATAGAACCAGTTTGTAAAACAATCTTAAAGCAACAATCAACTCGGTGATGCCTTCATTAACAGTGGGCTGAAGAACTGATAAGACGGTGCACGATAAAGCCTTATGTCCTAGAAAATGAACCTTGACAAACAGTCTAGGTACTGATCAGGTGCCACATTAAGCTCTACACTGCATACACCATTATCATTTAGTAGGCGATTTCTGCTTATAACATTCAGTGACCCACCCAAACTGTAGAATTAAATTGTCCACTTTGGTACATTGGATACTATGCTCTTTTTACTCTATTTCTCTGAAAAAGCTTTCAAAATCAACACAGACTTCTTGAAAAGATCGTTAGCATATCTTTGTTTCATGATCAAAACATATTTTGTTTTGTAACTTTAACATATTGGTGCGAGAGAACCACCAAGAAATTAAAATCTATGAAAATCTGCCATTTATTTTAAGAGGCTAGCTTAGACATTAGAGAGGAAAATAGAACAATTTTGATTATCTTCTGAGGTAAGGACTACAACTGTAAAGTGTACAAAAATTTTCATGGCCAGACTAGCTAGTTGCGACCAATCCGGCCTCGTCATTCACCCTCAGACATATTCAAAATTCTACAATGGAATCATTCGAATCAACTATCCCGTAGGACTAGAAAATATTACCCACACTATGACAAAGGGAAGGGACTTTTTACGTGTACGGCCGCCACACTTTCCCATAACATCAGCTGTACTGTACAAGATTTTTTTTCGTGCCAAAAATACCGTTAACATTTCCTTACAATATATTCTGCCAATCTGCAATCAACTTCTGAGAGAATTGCACTAATGTGTCATTGTACACTACAGTCAATCCTCTTTATACTGACATTTGTTATAACGGCAAAACTCGTTATATCAACAATTTCGATGGAATGAATTCTTAGCTCAAGACTTAGCCTCGATTCCGAGCGACGTTGGCTTCCCTCGGGTTGGAAATGCCCAAATAGAATCCATAGTCATGAACGATTCTTGTAATTTAATACTTCAAGAAACAAATTTTATAGATATTTGTTAGAATCGCCTCACCGAGGCGATTCTAACAAATGTCTATAGCAATTTTTATGTCCCCCGAGAATCTTTGGTTCGGGGGGCATATAGTATTTGCCCTGTCTGCCTGTTTGTTTGTTTGTTTGTCTGTCTGTCTGTCTGTCTGTCCGTTACAAAAACTTTAACCTTCATCATAACTTCAAAAGTATTTGACCTAGCCCCATGAAATTTCACACCCTTATTCACCATCACAAGGGCTACATTCTGACGAAGGGCCATAACTCTGTTGTCATCTTTGGCTGAATTGAGATCCTTGAAATTTTGCTAAATCTCAGAAATTGGCTCCCACGCGGGGCATTGGTCACCTATAGTGATTTACCTTGTTCTTGGAGTAATGATGTGGGAAAGGCCTTTTATAACCTATCATACTCCTAACTGGGATTCTTTATGACGACAAATTCATTATAACTGCACAACAATAGGGAACAAATACTGCCGTTATAACGCGGGTCCTCTGTACCTGGCAAAAATTAAATGTTCCAGGATTTTTCAATAAAGTCAATAGCAATGTTAAAGAACCCCGATGCCGTTCATACTAAATTGAACGTTAAATAAACTACATTAATTTCTCAAATAAAGAAAACTGGGATTAACGATGTATATATGGCTTCCTCATGTTTGCTCAAATAAATACATTACAGGTGTAACCGCAATATAATATGAAAAGAAAAAAAAACATAGAAAAGAAAAGAATCGGTTGTACCAAGCATTATCTAACACAGCTGTTTTATTTTATTGTATAAAGATGTGGGTGGGTAGATGAGTGTGGAGTAAGGGGTAGATAGCGACATTGCGGAGAGTAACATTTTTAAATGTGTTATCAAAGTAACAAAACGGTATTTTCCTAATAGGAGCTTAGCGATCTATCATTAGACAATATGTTTCCGCTTGAAAAAGCACGTCACTTGTTTTTAGACACCGTTGCTCTGATTTGTATAACACCTGCATATTTTATTTCCGTGGCGTTTCTTTCTCGCCCATTTTTGTTAAGCATTATTTAATTTTATGTTTTACGTTTTCAGACATAATATTTTCTCTTATTTCCGTCAGTTAAAGTAAAATAATTTTAAAACTGTTCTGACAGTTATAAATATAAGCGCAAAAGTGGGCATATAAGATATAAAATGTGTTCTTATACCGCGCCACGCCAGGCTGACTCTTATTTGGACTATCATCGCTGTGCTTCGAGCCTCGGTCGGGCCACGTGTGAGACGCCAAGTTCTGCAATGGAAGGTCAGCTGGTTTTTCTCCAGGTAATCCGGTTTTCATCCATCTCTGATTAACGATTTGATAGACATAAATGAAGTTATCTTGAAAGGGCCGTAAAACCAAAACCAATAACTAAGTAAAATCACCCATCCCAGAACGCAGTGCAGGCCATGATCAAACACCACATAACGCGGCGTCTGATCATGGCGTTCACCTCAAAATCTGTGCAAAATCTCAGTCATTGTTTAGTCAAAGTACAAGAAATGTCTTACTTGACATCCTAAATTTTAAAATGAACTCCTATATATAGTGGCGAGGAAGATCCCATTCAACTGAAAAGGGGTTCCGTAATGATCCTAAAAATTGAGACGGACAGGTCTAAGCAAACGGGGCAAACCCGGATCAGAAGGATCCGTCTAATCAGGATCTACATTGTTTGCCATTCCATCTGCACGTTTTGGACTTCTTGCTAGACATGAAGCAAATTTCTTTAAATATTAGGAGAACTGCAGCAAGTTCTCAAGGTGTCCGAATTTTTACGGTGAGCAGAGTCTAAACAATCACTCAAGTACGCATACGCGGTCATTTAATACTCACAGCTTGAGTTTTCATCGTGCATTTTCGCATCTTTAAGTAAATTTTCACTGGCTCAAACACCGACGGGTCGAGAACCATGGCTGAGTCAAAAAAGTTTCTCGGCCCCTAAGGATTTTGTCCAGACAAAAAGTGCATCACGAAAACGCGCCTTCATAATTCTGAGCCCCACAACCTCCACTTTCATATAGTAAAACTGGGGTTTACAAGGCTATGCACCATTTTTCTGCTCCATGAGATAGGTTGTCGGTACTCACAACCTATGTTCGCAGTATGAATAAGAAAAATACCACAAATTAACATAGAAATTGTAGCCATTTCGGAGAAATGAAAGAATGTACTATGTCACACGGGTGTGTCAGTATCGTAATGATGGTCAAAGAAGGTACTCGAGCCATTGAAACTAGAATGTACAAGTATATGGGTCGCGCCAAGCGAAAATGTACCTTTGAATGAGTGCTCGGCATACGTCAGATCAGTCTGGGCATCCTCGGGTTTGATGAGTTTAGTGGTTAGTCACGGTAGAAGCCTCCGGTTCAATCCCGGGAGGGGACGTCCAATCACGATCAACTGACATCATTTGCAGAGATGAATGTCAAAGTGCACCGTCTTTCGGGTCGGGACGTTAATTGGAGGCTGCTTGTGCAGGGAGTCATCTAATGTGCTGGTTTAAGGCCCCTACCGTAATTTCCAGCAAATCTGAAGAAAAAAGTGAACAAAGAAGATAAAAGAAAGAGAAAAAGATTACTTTTTACGCTGTGTCTTGATCTTAGAACGTGTGTGTGCAGATAGGTAAAATAGTGAGTACGCCTTCGCTCTGCACAAATGTCCAAAAACATGCATAACGATACATAGAGCAATCTTAACTTTTCACAAAATGGTATTTTTCTGATGAAAATGTGTGATATTTTTATCTTATTGAGGCGGTTCTAACGAGTACGCACAACCTATGTCTTGGAGCAGAAATAAGACGAGGACCATGATGGTCCTATATCGCTCACCTGAGTCTATTCATCACCTTGTTTTTGATCCCACACGACCCATATTCAAACATATTCAAGATTTTATAAAGGCAAACATTCTTGGCAAGTTTCATGAAGCTTGAACCAAAAAATGCAGTCTCAAGTATGATTTGACCAATTCTGTTTGTTTGATTTGAGGTTTATACTATTAAGGTCATTTTGAAGACGTTGCTTCCAATTTTGTGGGACTTTTACCGGACATTGAGATGAAAGCTCCGTCCCTTCATGTCTGACAGCATTTATATTTCTGCAGCCTGAAGGTTGATTTCAATCATTTCTAATCTGTAGCATGCTTATGGTAGGGAAATTATGAAATAAAAGTTGGTCGAGTGATGACAATGTTTTTTTCTAAAAATAGCCAAAAGAACTTTGACCTTGATCCAAACACCCTTAAAGTCTGAATTGCTTGAGATACTGTATTATCATACAGAATATTTGTTTAAAGTTGAAATAACCCCTAAAAGGCGGGAAAACCCTGAAGGGGTAGCCTGGTAAATAGCATAGGCCTAGATTAGATGTTGCAGAATGTGGCATCTGATCAGGGTCTGCGCCGTTTGCTAACAGCATTTTCTGTCAAATAAAATACCCCTCCTGACCAAGGTATTACAAAAGGAGGACAATTCTGAGCAAGTTTGATGATGATTTGACCAAACCTGTGGCCTCTAGAGTGTTAACAAAGTTTTTCTATGATTTAACCTACTGACCTACTTTTTGACCCCACATGACCCATATTCGAATTTGACCAAGATATTGTCAAGATGATCATTCTGAGCAAGTTTGATGATAATTAGACTAAAATTGCAGTCTCTAGAGTGTAAACAAGGTTTTACTATGATTTGACCTACTTTTGACCCCACATGACCCATATTCGAATTTGACCTAGATATTGTAGAGATGATCATTCTGGGCAAGTTAGATGATGATTTGACCAAAACTGTGGCCTCTAGAGTGTTAACAGAGTTTTTCTATGATTTGACCTACTGACCTACTTTTTGACCCGACATGACACATATTCGAACCTGACCGAGATATTGTCAGGATGATCATTTTGAGCAAGATTGAGGATGATTGGACCAAAACTGTGGCCTCTAGAGTGCTATCAAGGTTTTTCTGTGGTTTGACCTACTGACCTACTTTTTGACCCGAAATGACCCATATTCAAACTTGACCGAGATATTGTCAGGATGATCATTTTGAGCAAGTTTGATGATGACTGGACCAAAACTGTGGCCTCTAGAGTGTTAACAAGGCTTTTCTATGATTTGACATACTGACCTACTTTTTGACTCGACATGACCCATATTCGAACTTGACCGAGAAATTGGCAGGATGATCATTCTAAGCAAGTTTGAGGATGATTGGACCAAAACTGTGGCCTCTAGAGTGCTAACAAGGGCTTTCTTTGGCTTGACCTTCTGACCTACTTTTTGACCCGACATGACCCATATTCGAACTTGACCAAGATATTATCAAGATGATCATCCTGAGCAAGATTGAGGATGATTGGACCATAATTGTGGCAACTAGAGTGTTAACAAGGTTTTCCTTTGATTTGACCTGGTGACTTACTTTTTGACCCGACATGACCCATATTCGAACTTGACCGACATATTGTCATGATGATCATTCTCATCAAGTTTGATGATGATTGGATCATAACTGTGGTCTCTAGAGTGTTAACAAGAAAAGTTTACGCACGCACGACGAACGACGCCGGACATCTCAAAGTCACAAAAGCTCACCATGACATTCGGTCAGGTGAGCTAAAAATATATGTAACCCCAGGTTTCCCTGTATAAAGTGGGGTGTAGAGGGATGTTCATTATACGAACTTGTTAACGTGATATTTTCGCGATTTTGCCCATGAAGAAAATAATTTTATATATATCATTGTTAATTCAGGTTCTTCCGCGTAAGTTTTGTCATCTTCCAGAGGTCAGAATTAAAATTTATATAGAAATGTCGAAAACTGTTAAATGTCATCCTATTATCTGCGCAGTTTGAAATGTGCAATATATGGGACGCATGATTTTGAAGGGGAAACATTGAGACTTTTTTTTTCACAGGTTAACCACTGGCAAAACCAGAAGAAAATAATTACCATGCACAAAAAAGAAAGATGTTCTCCCATGTAACCTGTAAACCATGGTTTTACTATATAAAAGTGGGGTTCAAGGGGGTCAAAGTTATATAGACGTGTTTTCATGATGAATACCACAAAATAACATAGGAAAAGTAGCAATTTTTAGAGAGATCATCTTTCTCGAAAATGGAGCCGCTCATAAAGCACAGAATTTATATATTTCCCGGTGTGAGGAAATTCTTTCCTTCGGCATTTCCGTTTAAGTATAATTATTTTTATTTTGGAATCGCGCTTTGTTACGCGTATCATGCAAAATAAGCACTATGTGTATGTATGGGCGGGTGGTTTTTCTCCGGGCATTCCGGTTTTCGCCAACGCTCGGCTCGAAATGAGTGGAATAATATTGATAGGGCGGTAAAAAAACAACGCCCAATGTGATATCATATATTTCTATCAACATTTTAACCCATTTGGTACCAGAAACCCCAAAACGGGTATTTGGCAAACAGTGCAGGTCCAGATCAGACGCCGCAGAACGCGGCGTCTAATCAGGACCTACACTGTTTGCAAAAAGTTCAGCTATTTTCCTAATAAATTTTGAAGAATAACTAAACCTGACACCCCTAAGTTTTTAAATGGACTCATGCTACAAAATGGGTTAAACAAAACTTGTGATGTCTTTCTTTTCTCGTTCAAACATCTAACCAGTAACCACCATCTATGGGTGCTAATTAGAATCGCCTCGATGAAGTGGTTCTAACCAGTACCCACACATAATCCGTTTTTTTTTTCAGCAAAATTAAGGTAAATAATGTTTACCCTTGAAACCTCTACCAAGGCCCCCGCCCATAGGGGCTTGAAGAAATATATGGGCTGCATTATGCTTCCACGCAAAGCTGAATCCGGCCCGGACACTAGTACTGGTAAACCGCTTAGAGGATCTAAGCCTGTCCAGGAACCGCGGTGCGAGGCGGACCGTCCATGCTAATAAATCCTATTGGTTTCATTGGGCGACAGGGCTTGAGATGTCATTTCATCTCAATGTCGGGTAAAAGTCCCACAAAATTGGAAGCAACGTCTCCAAAATGACCTTTACAGTGTTGACGGGACGTTAAACCTCAAATCAAACAAACAAAAACCTCTACCTGCTCTCTATTTTATGTTGAGGTTTTACGTTCCTGTCAACAAAATTTATGTCATTTGGATACGTAGCTGCCGATTTTGTGGGACGTTTACCCAACGTTGAGATGAAATAACATCTCAAGCTCTACTGCCAACAGAATCCGCAAGGGTTTAAGGAGCAGTCCGACTCGCACCACTTTTCCAGGGCAGGCTTAGAATGTGAGGCGGCCGTAAAAAGTCGCCCTGCCCTACATCATAGTGTAGTTTATATTTTCTTGTCCTCGGGAATCATTGATTCCATTGTGGAATTTTGAAACTATTTGAGGGTCACTGATGAGGCCTAATTGGCCGAAACTAGCTAGTCTGGCCCAGAAAACATGTACACTTCATATTTTCCAGTTCTGTTGTGTATTCCTTGCTTCCAAAGGATAACCCTTTTATAGAACATATTAGACCATCTAAGCTGTTTACCAGTACTCAAGTTCAGTCGGTATCAGCTCTGCGCGGAAGCACCATGCAGCTCAATCTATTTCGCCAAGCCCCGATGGACAGGGGCGGAACTAGTGGGGTTTACGATGACGTTAATCGCGATGTATGCCTATTTCGGCCGATTGCTCATGACATCTTGTGTCAGCATTAAACCATATATGACTCTTAATACCAGCTAGATATTGACTGTGGATACACACACTCAAAAAATAACAAAAATAAACCGAGACAGAAGAGCCGCCTTGGAACGGTCAGTGAATTTCGGTCAGAAGGTGTGTGTGTGTGTGTGGGGGGGGGGGGGGTCTTAAATCAATTTACCCGGACGCAATCCTCGCCCTCACTTCCGTCGCGATTTAGACAAATAATTTGTTCAGTCGGCATGAAGGCTTCCTAACAAATAAGTGCAAGATATTTCCCCGAGAACACAAAAATCGAACATTCACAGAGATGAAACAACGGTGAGAACTCGACAGCAACGGAAATAATTGAAATGGTGAAGCGAAAGAAAACCAACAGTTAGACTCGGATGGGCCCGACCAGAGACAGAGCATCAGCAGGTACCAACAAATATTACATAAGTAATCCTTTACGCTGGAACCGTCATAGAATCTGAGGCTTGATCCACCGGCGTGCAATTAAGGAAGGAATCAAAGTTATCAACGGTGATTGGGTTAACTACCATGCATGTAGTCTGTCGTATAAGATCTATGTTGTACCCAATCTTTTAATATCGAAGAATGATTCTACGAAATTGAGGACTGAAATTATTGAAAGTATATTTTTTTCTGAATTTATATACTAAGTCACCATAAAATTCCCGATAGGTGCAAAGGGTAATGTAGCTAAGTTTACTTTTTTTGGCGAGAGCTAGGGATTAACTTCCCTTTTCACAGGTCCTGATGAATGACTGTCATTTGACACCAGTAACAATTTTGATCTGATTCTGATTAAACATTGCCTGGGCTTTTAAGGATACGAAATATAATTTCTAAAAGGACTGATTTCCTTCTAAAATTGATCTCAATAAGTGTTGAAAAGAACTCGCTGCTGCCTTGGATGAATTTGCTAATCGGTGGTGTAAAAGTAAGTAAGTAAAGTAAGTAGACTTTATTTATAGAGGGTTACTCAGTTGGCATAGCCAATCTTCCCTGAGGCCCTCGTAAAACATATATAATACATACATAACAATTATATTAGACATTTAAGCAAACACAAGAATTAAACAATCATAGATTTTAACATGAAATGGATGGAAAAATGAGACGGACGCATGAAAAGATAATAGTTACATGCAAATACTCGCTCACACATATAAAAAAGCTCGCACGTAATCAACAAATTATTCAAGAAAACGTGCAATATATACAATCATGCTATTGCACAGCTACAAATACTTAATGTTAAAAATGTTAAACAGGCATGCAGATATCATGTATTATTGCCAAATTTTCTTCTCAAGATGCCTTCGTTTGGTACCGTTTTATGACGATACATTGGATGAAACGAGTGTATGTTGTATGGTGTATGTTGGTGTAAACGAGTGTATGTTGAGCATAAAGCCCTTAACGTATGTAAGTAAACTTAGCATTCTGAAACTAGTAAACAAACGCATTTACTATACTCTACAAAAACGAACTTATTACCTCCTAAACCTTAGACGTCTTTACGTCATCTTAAACTATGTATTCAAGAATTTCATGCTCGTAAGAAGTTTGTTTTGGTTCCAGCAGGCCAGGCCGCTAACAATTTGTTCGTCGTTTGACGGCTCCACTATGTTAACACTCTTCAGAAAAAGCGTGTTGGTACTAAGACCTATGAAATGCAGCCTTGGGCTGTAGAGAGGGCTGTAGGTGATGACCACATTTGTCATTCAGCCATCAAGTTTGCTGTATGTGTTATAGAAGGCCAAGGCAAACTTCCTACGTTATATTGGTACCTAAACTAAAGGACCATACAAAACACGGTTTATTGCAAATTCAAGCTCTTGCACCACCACTGAACTTTCAAAATTATTAACTTCATGTTTTACTGCCATCAAAACATGTGGTAAAATATTGCGACGAAGTCATTGAAAGATCAGGGAGAAATCTGATTCGGTGTATAAAAAAATCAAATGAAGTCTTAAATAAATTGAAATCCAGACGTTTTCATGCTTCAAATCTGTCTACTTATGATGTTTCCATTCTTAACACTACACTTCCCCATAATCATATAAAAGAAAAACTTAATGATTTAAATGGATGGACATTTCACAGGGAAGATTCCCTCTATCTTACATGCAAAGTAAGAAATTTTTCACATCTGAAGCGCATAAAAATTGTACTTAATAATCATGTCAGAAATGTGCGAAGCTCTCACCTTTCTCCTTGGCAATAGTTACATAAGATTTAGTACTAAGTTATTTTGACAAATTGTGGATATTCCGATGGGTACGAATTGCACATCCATTGTGGCTGATCTGTTTTTGTTTTGTTATGAATGAGACTTCATGGTGTAACTACCGTTGAAGATCAATCTGAAGTCATTGAAGCCTTTAGCTTGACCTTTGGATATTTGGGCGATTTATTAAATAGTGACAATACCTATTTCGATGGTCTGATCCGTCACATTGACACCCAAAACTTCAGTTAAATAAAGCGGATTCTTCTGATATCGAGGCCCCGTTTTTTGGATTTACATCTATCTGTTGTAGATAGGGTTGTTTCCTGCAAAATTTATGATAAAACGCGATGATTTTGTTTTTGAGGTCGTAAATTTTCCCTTCTTGGGTGGCGATATTCCTCGTACGGCATCCTATGGCAATTATATTTCGCAATTAGTTCGATTTGCCAGAGTATCTAGTCAGGTTAATGACTTCAACACTCGTAATAAATTGTTAACTGCTAAACTTCTTTAGCTGGGTTATCCGTATCATAAACTACGCAAAGCCTTTTCTAAATTTTGTATTCGCTATTTCCGATTTAATTTCAAAATTCTGTTGGACTTTAATCTCTTCTGCAACAAGGTCTATCGGAAACCGAATCTTATGGTGACTTGGTATATTAATTCAGAAAAATATATACTTGCAATGACTTCAGCACCCAATTTCGGTGGGCTCTAGCATTTCAGTGGTAGTCCTCACCGCTGTTTCATCTATGTGGTTGTCTGATTTTTGTGTTCTCCATGAGTTAGGAGGCCTTCATGCGGACTGAAAAAATTATTTGTCTATATCGCGACGGAAGTAAGAGCGAGGATTGTGACCCCGTAATCAATTTAATCCCCGCAGAAAAAATTGTTTCACTGACCGTTCCAAGGCGGTTCTTTGTCGCGGTTTATTTTTGTTATGGTTTGCCTTAGAGTGTGTGTATCGCTTATATCATTTTTTTTTTTTTTTTGATAGCCAATTGGCCATTTTGTGGGAAAGTAACTGTCATTATGGCTTTCCGCTATTGATGTTTCCATTAGGGTCTTTTGTTTCATGTTTGTGTTTCTTTCCCTTTGGTGTTTCTGATGGGAGCTGTGGGTTAATTGTATCGATTCCTGATCATTGTCTTCACTTCTATTTTGTGCCTTGGCATTACTTTTATTCCTTCTGTGGACCTTCTTTCTCATCTCTGAAGTGATCCAAGAAATCGAGGAAACCGTCCTACTAGTTTCTGAGGTGATATGCTTATCAGCTGAATTTTGAATGAAGAAAGTTATTAGATTAAACTTCTCCTGATCATATCGAGCATCTGAGTGACCATTAAATTTTTTTTCCCTTGCAAACTTTAACGCATTCTTCCTCCCTAACAGTCAAACCTTGTTGGCCATTTGAGAAAAATAAAGTGGGCGACAGAGAAGAAAGCTGAAACTGAATGTAAGTGTAGAAACAGACGACATAAACACCCCACGCTCTAAACGACATCAGGTCTTGCCCAACGGTGAATCAATAACAGTTGCACACCACAGTGACGCAAGATACACATCACATTTACCTTACCCAGCCACATCGTATAAAGAAATAAAACGGAGATTGGATGACTACTACTACGATCTTATCTAATATGCCATCATAGTTACAGTAGTTAATCGTACAGTAGTCTGGCAGTTAGGGAGTACAGTTGCACCCACAAATTATCATTTATTAAACTGGAATCTTTTCGCAGATCATTCTGACATACTACAACAGTATCAATCATATATCCATGTAAAAATCGTCTCCTAATTACACTGATCAAGAGCACATTATGATGAGCTACTTGCACTGATTTAATATACCCACGTTCTCGAAGCAAAACGCTTCTGTCTCTGCGCAAGTTGTAGTTTACACAACGTGTTGGAAACGTATTAATTATTAAAATAATTCAATTGAAGGTAAGACTTTTCTTATCTCTCCAGAGTTTGTCGAAGCTAAACTATTTTGATTTACAGATGTATACTGAATAAAATCTAAAACATCATTTAATTTCCGACCTCTGGTAAAACACGAATGTTTGCATTCGTTGTTTACATACCAGATACATCCGATGAAGGGTACAGTGAGTCCGGATACTGTGAAGTTAGCTAATTAATTTCAATAGAGCTACTTCAATGTCTGCGGTCGGATCGTGCGCAGCTTACAGTACGAGCCGCTGTGCAGTGCATCATTTGTTGGACGTGCACATCCTAAGCACCTAGAATTCACACAGCTGCAACACCGAAGTCTTAAATAAATCAAAGCACTGATAGTACTGGTGCGTCGGTGCGTCTCTGAGTATAGGCTGGGAAAATGGTCCTGAACGGGAACTTAGACTTTCGTATAGTCCTTAAATACAGCAAACAGTGCAACCCTGGCCAGACGCCTGATCTGGGTCTACACTGTTTGCCAATGGCCAATACATTAGCCCAGTCGACAGTTTATAGATAACCACCACTTTGATACAGCGCTCTGACGTCACAGGAAGAAGAAAAGCAATGCCTGGTCTTGTCTTGTGAAAGTATAATCCTCTTCTGCTAGGAGCACCGCTCCTCTTGGGAACGTGGATAAGAGTTTTAAAATGTGACACAGGTTAAAAAGGTTAATAAAACTTAATATTAATAGCAGTGACCTGGAGTTTGTACCTGGTGAGCGACAGCCACGTGGACAATAGCAGGCGGGAAGCTTCTGTGGTTAGTAAATTTGGGTCGGCTGATAAACGATCGACTCAAAAATTTACGCCATCTCAGGAGATGGCGAACAAGCAACCGCGGATACACGAACTGTTACAAATTAGGCTGTTGAAATAACAGGGAAATGTCATATTGACCTCCACCTCAACCCAGCTGGTCGCCCGTCTACAATCTGTTACTGTGGTATTCCTGTCACTAAAATGTTGAAAACTTTTTCTTCAGCTATTTTTTTCTGTTTATAAGCTACAGGTGTAGATATGTTTTGTAAACTATGTTTCACGTAAGAAATGAATTGCTATATATCAGAATGACAGGGTCACCAACCTTTAAAATAATTATGTTATAACGGTTATAAGAGAAATACAATCGAGGCACGCCAGACGAAAGGGGGTCTTCTCGAGAATATGCGCTCAGCGTAGACAAAACTGGCCCCGAGGTTATAAAACTTTTTCATGCTCAACTCAGCTGAGCATGAAATTTGTCCTGCTCATAAATATTAAAATGCCAACAATTGTTGGCATTTTAATATTTATGCGCAGGATAAATGTTACCTTGTATCAATCCGAACAGAAAAAAACCCTATTTTTCTGTATTTTAATATTTATAAGCATTTGAAATTTCGTGCTCAAGTGAGTTGAGCATGAAAAAAAGTTTTATAACCTCGGGGCCTGGTCTGCTTACCCAATGATTTCAATCAGAATGCAGCCCTTCTTGTGTCAATGAATAGTCACGGAATCACCGGGTATGCAGAGACGCTGATCAGATTGTTTACCCACTCAGTTACCGCCCCCGCCCATCGGGGCTAGGAGAAATAGATCAGGCTGCATGATCCTTCCACGCAGAGCTAAAACCGACCGCACACGAGTTCTGTTAAACCGCTTAGAAGGCCTAAGCCTGCTCAGGCAGAGTGGTGCGAGTCGGCCCGTCCATGCATATAAAAACCCTATTGGTATCATTGAGCGGCAGGGCTTGAGATGTCATTTCATCTCATTGTGAGGTAAAAGTCCCATAAAATTGGAAGCAACGTCTCCAAAATGACATAAATAGTGCTGGCAGGGACGTAAAATCTCAAATCAGAATGTACACTTCCCTGTGTGCGTGAATGACCATTAGGTCATCTGGCATCCTAATAGCCCACAGCAAAGACGCTGATAAGAGTCCTCGCTGAGCGCTAATGTATAAACACACCTTTTTGTCCGATAACGAAATCGCGATATTGAGCCGGCTAAAGAACAATAGGTGCGCGCGCAGTTCAGAGTCTCCACTGGGTGCACATGTCCGAAATGGCATCACATTGGTACCAAAAAAGCCAAACTGGTATCAACACTAAAGAAGTTCTATGGGAGGCATCATGAATTTGTTGATCCGTACAATGTGGCCATTTCCAGAATTATTTCTGGTGTGTTTGCCAATAGAAAGCATACTCTTCTCGGCATTTACTCCCTTTTTTTTAGCTCAGACCGATAGGCATGGTGGGCGAAGCTTGCTTACCAATAAATGCTTACTATCCCGGGACGCCTGATTACACTCTTATGGAGTCTTTGTCTGTTGTCCTGAACATTAATATTGCCATTTGTCTGCGGATTAATGATTTTGGATTAACGCTTTGGTACTACGACCTAAACTACTTTGCTATGCGCGGCCTACATAACACACAGTGACAAGCAGAAATGTGTTTTCATACGGAAACTCACCGAAGGCTCGGATTAGCCAGTGAACTATCTCAGAACTAGATCTTTTTCGTCTTTTCGAAGAAACCAAAAATACCTATATCTGTTCCCAAAACATGCAACTTGACAAGATAAAGAAACTGACTTCAATGTCGACAACTGCGACCTACAGCTACAATAAGCATCTGGGCCGCGTGCAGCTTACAATATGCGGTGCTGTACGTTACCTCGTAAGACTTCATTTTGCCGTCTGTCGCGAAGACCGGCGTCCTGAAATCTTGTACCCAGAATAGACAACACATTACAAACTGTGTGAACGAGGGTATTGTACATAAAGGATCTTACATGAGTGTTCATGTATTATTGAATTTATTAAACGAGTTGAGGAAAGGGATAAAATGTGAGGCTTTGCCGAGCATTTTATCCCTTTTCTTCAACGAGTTTAATAAATTCAATAATACATGAGCACAAATGCAAGATTCTATTTATCATATGACATTTAAAACGCATTTTATTCACGATTATTTACAAAAATGTCAATATTCCGCCGTTAGTAAATGCGACGTCGTTAAGGACGTCGTAAATGTAACGTTACGGGACGTATCTAGCTAATTTGCATATTTAATCCACTAGTGGATTATCGAAAATATTACATGGCGTTATTACACTCTAAGACGCGACGTCATATGATAAAACACGTTATCCAGCTACTTATACAGGCAAGTCATCTTCTACTTCAATATTAATACATTTTTACCCTTAACGACATCAAGTAAAAGCTTCTTAGGCCCATAGACACTGCCTTGGATAGCTAGTCCATTGACCTGATGAGACGCTCCTTTCCTCAGGCCTATCAATATCATCCCATGTCAGCGTTGTGAACTCACAGGGTTTATAGCCATTGGAAGTATTACTTGGCGATTGGCTGCTGCAGCTAATTTCTGTAGACAAAGAGCAATGTCGTTTTCTTCTACGTAAAAATAGGACACACCATGACCAGTTTTTTTTTTCAGCATATTGGTATGTTCAGCATTCCCTACTAGCGATTTCACGGCACATGAAAGAAGAACATGCTTTGGTGTTTCCTTTTTGCCACGGGATACAGCATATATCAAGACTTTACTAAAAGACTGAAAGCATTTCCACGCTTTCTGTCACTATCTCCTGTCAGAAGGCCTATCAGAAATCGTTACAACAAAGCTGTTGAACTGGTTTCTATATTTGCGTCAGATTGGTATGGCCAAGATTTGATCCTCAAAATTATGAATCTCTGTCAGTCTGCGATATGAAGCTTCATCTATAACTTTATGTATCCTACAAAATACTGACGTTTTTCTGAATTTTCTCTATTTTGTTATCAGACCTTAATCTCTAAACTAAACCATCTCTCTGCTTTGGACTGTCAGAATGGGTATTTTATTACCAGAGCTGGCAAAAATCTGGAAACACTCAAGAAGTTGCTAAAGCAGATTACCCTTAACTATCATCATCATCAACGGATTTTTTATTAACGTGCAGGTACAGGGGCAACATCCACATAAGTGGGCCCCCTTCCAGGTAGCTGGCTATACAGAGGAAAATCATTTCATTGGAAAAAGAAACAGGTTTGAGTGAGTGAGTGGATGAGTGAGTGAGCGGGTGAGCGAGCAAGTGAGTGGGTGAGTAGTTAAGTAAGCAAGTAACCCTGCAGGTACACAACGTTGACTCAATTTTGATTCAACGTGATTGAGTTACTGGCTTCCGTGATCTAGTGGATAAGAGCGCTGACTCTTAATCATTAGGTCTCTCAACGCTGTGGGTTCCAGCCTGGCTGGGGTCACATGTGAGACGCTAAGTTCTGCAACGGAAGATCAGGTGGTTTTTCTCGGTTACTCCGCTTTTTGCCGACCTCTGATTATCGCTTGGCTCAAAATAAGTGAAATAATCTTGAAAGGGCCGTAAAACCATAACAAAACAAACACAAAGTTTTGAGCAGGCTGGTCAATGGAAACTAAATAATGTACAACTCTGCTACAATCTGGAAAACTAATTATACTCTGCTGTTTCTAGAATTTTACCTTCTTGTCTGTCATATTATCTGATTTACAGTCTTCTACTGGGATCTGTTTGTTTTCATAGAAATTGTTAGCTTTCAAGCTAGTAAGATCAAAGCTACTCACTGTGAGGGAAATTTTGTCAAAAATGTGTAGAAGTGTGCTGGATTTCCTTGATTCCAACTTTGCTTTTCTTCTACGAGATCCTTAATAGTGCTGCTGTCTGGGATGATCAGTAGATTTACTCGATCATCTGATATTGTAAACCTCGGACCCATTAATAATAATACCGGTATTGACGGGTCCGAGTGTAAACAAACTGTCATGAATTTGTTTCCCTATGTTAACAGATAAGTGTTTCAGGGTTTCAGGAAGAAATCTGTTTTGGTCTATAATAAATTCGAATGAAGTTTTAAATAAATTGAAATCCAGACGTGTTCGTGCTTCTAGTCTGTCTACTTACGATTTTTCCACTCTTTACACTACACTTCCTCATAATCTTATAAAAGAAAAGCTTAATGATTTAATTGAATGGACTTTTCACAGAGAAGATTCTCTCTATCTTGCATGTAATGTCAGAAATGCATTTTTCACTTCTAAAGAGCAAAAGAATTATATACTTTGGTCATGTCAGAAAGTGTGTGATGCCCTCACCTTTCTACTTGACAATATTTATATTAGATTCGGTACTAAGTTATTTGGACAAATTGTGGGTATTCCGATGGGTACGAATTGCGCACCTCTTGTGGCTGATCTGTTCTTGTATTGTTATGAAAGAGACTTCATGTTGTCGCTTTCCATTGATAACCAATCTAAAATTATTGAAGCATTAGTTCTACTTCAAGATATTTAGATGATTTATTAAATATTGACAATAGTTACTTTGATGGTTTGATCAGTCAGATTTATCCCCTAGAACTTCAGTTAAACAAGGCAAATTCCTCTGATACCGAGGCCCCCTTTTTGGATTTACATTTATCTATTGTAGATGGATTTGTTTCTTGCAAAATTTATGATAAACGTGATGATTTTGATTTCGAGATTGTAAATTTTCCTTTTTTGGAGGGTGATTTTCCTCGTGCGACATCATACGGGGTTTATATTTCGCAGTCAATTCGATTCGCTAGAGTGTCTAGTCATGTATCCGACTTCAACACTCGTAATAAATTATTAACCGCTAAACTTCTTAATCAGGGGTATCGGTATCATAAACTACGTAAAGCCTTTTCTAAGCTTTATAGCGTCATTCTGATTTGGTTTCAAAATTCAATGTTGGACTTAAAACACTTCTGCTACAGGGTCTATCGGAACCCGAATTCTATGGTGACTTAGTATATAAATTTAGAAAAAAATACATGCCTGTAATGACTTTAGTACCCAATTTCGTAAAATCGTTCGTCGATATATAAAGATTGGGTACAACATCAATATTATAAAACAGACTGCATGCATGGTGGTTAACCCAATCACGGTTGGCAACTTTGCTTCCCTCTTTGATTGCACACCGGTGGGTCGGGCTTAAGATTATATGACGGTTCCAGCGTAAAAACATAAATGGAATTTTATTTTATTTTAGTATTCTTTATGTTGGTTGGCGCCTGATGCTCCATCTTTGGTCGGGCCCCTCGGAGTCTAACTGTTGGTTTTCTTTTGCTCCAGCAATTCTGTTGTTGTATGCTGTCGAGTCCTCAACCTTGTTTCATCTCTGTAGTTTTTTGATTTGTATGTTCTCGGAGATGTTACACTGATGAGTTAGGAAGCCTTCATGCGGACTAAACAAAATTAGTGTATACCGCGACCGAGGTAAGGGCTAGGATTATGGCTATGTAAAATCGATTTAAGCCCCCAAGTGGAATTCTTTCCACTGACCGTTCCAACGCGGTTCTGTTGTGGCGGTTTATTTATGTTGTTGTTTGTTACTTCTCACTTTGTGTATCACTTGTGTCTTTTTATTTTGGATGGCCATTTGGCCATTTTGTGGGAAAGTAACTGTCCTTATGGCCATCATTTGTTTAGGTTTCCATTATGGTCTGGTCGCTTCATGTTTGTGTTTCTTTCCCTTTGGTGTCTTTGATGGGTGGAGTAAGTTAATTGTATCGATTCCTGATCTTTCTTTTACTTCTACTTTGACAGTCGTATCTCTGGAGCTTATGCCCTTCATTTTATCGGAGACTTCTTTCATGTACACCACTTCTTTTCAATTATCTCAGTTCTTAAAGGGAATACAAGTCATTCATGGACTCTGGTAGAAAACCTGTATACTCATCAATTGTTTCAGAAACACTCATCACGTGAACAAGTCCGTGAAATGAAGACCCCCCTATACCCCACTTTATATAGAGAAAACTGGGGTTTGCGGGGGTATACATTATTTTTCTTATTTTTGCTCCAAGACATAGGTTGTGGGTACTCGTTAGAACCGCCTCAATGAGGCGGTTCTAACGAGCACCCACAACCAATGTTTGCAGAATTTATAAGCAAAATATCACAGATTTTCATAAGAAAAGTACACATTTATGAGATGTGAAAAATACATTATGTTGCACGGGTGTGTTATCGCAATGCCTTATTCTCTTGAAGCAATTTCTTGACACCCTTCATTACGGTAACACACCCGTGCTACATAGTGCATTTTTTCACATCTCCAAAATGGCTACTTTTCTGATGAAACTCCGTGATATTTTTCTTAATTCTACTGCAAACATAGGTCGTTGGTGCTCGTTAGAACCGCCTCTTTTAGTATCGACAAACCTATGTCTTGGAACAGAAATAAGAAAAATATGTATACCTCCGTAAACCCCAGTTTTCTCTATATAAAGTGGGGTTTAGTGGGGTGTTCATTTCACGGACTTGTTCACGTGATGTGGTATAGGACTTATAGAAGCTTCTGTGGTAGTGTGCATCAGCTGCCACTATATCTCTTAAGCTCTTTGTCATTTAATTATGGTAGCGATCTGGCACAGCTTCTCATCTGTACTCTAGTTCCGTAGCTCTGTTCAGCTGTT
This sequence comes from Lucinisca nassula, assembly GCA_963580285.1. Classification (NCBI taxonomy): domain Eukaryota; kingdom Metazoa; phylum Mollusca; class Bivalvia; order Lucinida; family Lucinidae; genus Lucinisca; species Lucinisca nassula. The sequence continues at coordinate 111,658,308 of OY757017.1, read as the reverse complement.
TTTTTTTTGTACAGCTGCCCTTTAGTCGCTTTGTATTTAGAAGCCTCCGTGTTGTAGGCCATGATTATGCTACTCGCCTTGTAAACCAGGGGTGGCAGGATCGATCCCGTGTTTCTACAGACTTTCGTATGATTTTTAAACCGGGGTCCCGTCTACGTATGACCTTAGCTGTTGGTGAGACGTAAAACTCAAACACTCAGGCGCTTTGTATTACCGCAAAATTGTTTAAAGACGCATTCCTTCTCGTAAATTCTTATTTCAGAAGCCCTCCTTGCAGCTCGTATCACCTTTTGAGTCTTCATTTGTTCTGTCTCCGTGCTTCCTCTTCAATGCCTGCAAATCCCTTGGTATTGTAAACATACTTCTGCATGTCCTATGATAATAAATATCTGGAATTTCTCCTTCTTCCAACCCCTGAGAATTGCTCCACAATCCGACACGATATCTCAGTAACTTTAGCTGGTCCAAGCAGCGTTACCAAGGACTTATAACGGAGTTTTGCAGGGCCTTCACACGAAGAAAGAGATTATTCTGTGTGTATAATACTCGGTTTCTCTTTGCATGAAAAGTCGACTCTGCCATTTTATAGAAGACATTTCTTGTTTCTACAAGTCTCTTACTAAATCTGGGAGCTTATAACAGCCTACTGAGTAATGAATTATACTTGTTTTGTTTTTGTTTTTTTTTTTTTTTTTTGTTTGTTTGTTGTTGTTTTTTCTGCAATCAGAATGATCAAGAGGTTCAGTGATCGACTGACGTTCATATCAATAAACACAGCGCTACAAATTACAGGATCAATACTATGTATAAAATTGGACCTTAAAAGTGCAATGCTTTTATTGTGTACCAACTGTGCCATAGTCTGAGATATGGTCTGTTTTCAATGTGTACTGTCGCTATTTGTTAAATATATCATGATAATATACTGAAAAGTGCTATCATGCATTTCTCAGCTCCAGTGGCACCCGCCTTTCTAATAATTATAGTGAGAAAATTGCACCACCGACGATGCGAAATTCTGACTGTGATGCTTTCCTGTCTGCACCAGCCTGGTGACTGCCGTCTACGTCTAGATGATCACGTTAACATATCCGTAAATCCCACTTTTTATGAGAAAACGGGAGGTTTAAAGGATCCTGTTTCTGCTTTAAAATATAGATTGTGGGTCCTTGTTAGAGCCGTCTCGTCGAGGCGGTTAAAAAAAAACACGCACCGTCCATGTTTGGTTCAAAAGTAATAACAAAGCAAATAACTTTCCGCAGAAAATATCAGTTTCGGAGGTATTTCACACGTGAGAATTTTCATAATCATTAAGAAGCACACGCGGCTCCTACGGGCCTTAGTGGCTTACTGGATCTCTCACCGCTGTGGTTAGAGCTTCGGGTCACAAGTGAGACGCCAAGTTCTGCATCTGAAGGTCAAGTGGTTTTTCTCCGGGAAAATCCGGTTTTCGACTATACCTCTAACTAATGATCGGCTCGAAATAAATGAAATAATCTTGAAAGGAGCGTTAAAAAACACTCAGCTTCAAAAGTGATATTTTTCTGACAAAACTGTAATAGTTGTTCTTATTAGCACTACGCTTTGGAGCATGATGATACAACTTAAGTTTCCAGTAGTGGAGGATTTCAGAACGTTCAGAGAAGAAATGACATTTTTTGAGATCACTTTTGAACATTTTTTTCTCCTTTTCTGCGATGTTGGAGGCCACTTACATGTGATGCTATCATGTCGCAGATAACATCTCGCAGAATCTATAAACAGATCTCGTGGAGGGCGAGATTTGACACCTGTGATAAAAATACATTCACCATGCCTAAGCGTGTCGGGTTATGAAGAATAAATAGACAAAAAGCTATGGGAGGAAATACAAACCACTGTTAGCCTGCGGTACCAGCAGATGAGCGCCTGTGTATATTAACCCATATATGACAATGGAATCTTCCATCTTATAAAATTGGAGTTGTCCATTTTCAATAATAGGGGTGTCAGATTTGTTTTGTTTAATGTAAGTTGTACAAAAATGTATGTTCTTTGAGCAAACAGTGTAGACCCAGATCAGACGCCGCGTTATGCGGCGTCTGATCTGGGTCTACACTGTTTGCCAACGTCCCAAAAAAGGGCCACTAGGCATATATGGGTTAAAATCAGCAAAATATTTATATATAACAAAAAACACATTAAGTGTTTGTAATATAGTAGACAGCCTGTGTGTCTGTAATATGAAAAAAATAGGTGTTACCTATAAACGAGCATAGCAAACTACACAAGGAAGCTGATGGATAGCTAAACCAAAATGTCTGTATATTATTGATATGCAAAAGTTGGAAACCTCAAGTCAACTGCCGAATACTTAGTTCTGACTGGAAAATTATTTGCACATTGCCTTGTCTTTTACAAGTGATGCAACTTAAAGTAGTATGTGTCTAATAACCAAATGTTTTATTTTGAGTGCCAATAGCACCATTGGGCTAGCAAAGTTGCTCAGAGTGCATCACTGGGTCTGTTCGCTTACCACGGGAACCACTGGCTGCAAACGGTATTTGCCATTTGCAGCATACTTTGGAGACGCTTTAGAGCGTGGGCAAAAAGAACCGCACGGGAAATTTTCGTCGAGATGGAGGGCATGAATTATTTAACAGCCGAAGTCAGTGCGATAACAACTGTTTTCCCATGACCATAACTAACAATTCCATGACCGAGGAGACACTGAAATATATTTCAGACAGTGAGTTGACATATAGTTCTTTTTCCCCCTTGTTGGTTTCTTGTCCGCTTGCACTACTTGACTAAAATGTGCTGCAATGTTTTGGAATCCAGCTGTAACTTTCTATGTCTATAACTACCAGTATCTTGAGTATACTTGAACAGTAGCTATTTACAAGTGTGAAGTCCTGTACACCTAAAACTGTTTAAAAAACTCACCTAAGCCCCAGATCACTAACCTTTAAACTCTAATGGAAACTGTTGACCCGTGTCAGGTATACGAAAAAAAAACAAACAACAAAAAAGTGGTTCTGGGCCGATCACCTGAGTGCTGAGGGCTTATGGAGCCATTTTATTTCTGAGAAGATTTAAAAGTTTTTTTTTTACCATGTCAGACTCTTGGACATTTGACCTGATAATGGGCCTATTGGTTCCGGAGAAGATTTCTGAAGGGTTTTTACCTTAAGTTATACGCCTGTGGACACAAACTGTTCAAGTTCGTATGAAGAATCTCTTTGCAGTTGGACAAAGATTTCTAAAATTAGATCAAGCAACTGATTGTTCTCATTTTGGCAAACACTTTCTGGTTGACATTTGAGATGTATTTTGATTGGACAGTGTAGGAGTCAGCAATGACATGTGCATGTATACCACCTTGTGTTTTGAACTTATTTCTGTCCGGCAGTTGACTGGCAGGATGTTGGGATATATTGAATGATGTTCAAGTCAAGATGAAATGAAGCCCATCGAAGTTTGAACGGATCTGTGTTCACAGGTATATGGGCACCAAACTCATATTAAACAAGAGGCCCATGGGCCACTATGCTCACTAGAGCTCAGGAGGCACTGCCGACTGGCAGCAAAATATTTTAATTAACCATGGAAGCCCTGTGCCCAAGGATGCTACAGATAAAATTTGGACCCGATCAGCCTAGTGGCTTCAGAGGTCTGATGTCGCTTGAATGTGTTGTTGCAGGACAACAGATGACAACTGACAATTTCCCATCTGTGGCAACCAATAGGCCTATAAGAACATTATTAAAGGAACATTTCTATGTAAGTTTGACAAAATATTTTGAAAGGCATAAATGTCGTTTTTCAATTTTCCCCATTATAAGTCAATGGAAACTCTTACTTGCCATAGCAAACAAACCAAAGAGCCAAATTTCATAACCCGGAGCTCAGATGGGCACTGCCCAATGGCAGACATGTATTTTAACATGGTATGATTTTAATCTACCAATTATAAAGTCTCCCAAACAAACCCCATTCCCAAATGAGCACTCATGTGGACTGTATCTGAAATATTAGGTGTTTTATATAGTAGAGAGGGTGGGGCATGAACCAATGGAGCCCTGGTTGGTGTCACTAAATGTGTCTTATGAAAAGGAACAGAGACATATATGGTTTAGCGGTGGGATATGTATGGCTCCTGAGATGTAAGGCCTTTTAAGCAGTGGAGGGATTCGGGCATGGTGGACTCCAGAAAAGCCCAAGATTGTTGCAACCTAATGCTGAACAGTTTCTGAGATATGAGGCCCTTTTATGAAGTGGATGGGAAAGAAATGGCCCCTGCAGACCCCACAAGATGGGGTGACTGAATGTGGCTAATAACAATGAACATGAATATATGTGATTATGTGGTGGGGATTTGAATAGTTTATATGATATATGGCATATTATGAAGTGGGATCTTATCATAAGGAACAAGAATATATGGTTAAGGGGTGGGGATCTGACCGGTTTCTGAGATACATGGCTTTTAATGAAGTAAAGGGGTGGGGCATGGCCCGTGGCACCACAGGCGGGTGGGGGGAACCCTATGTTGGCGTCACTGATTGTGTCTTATCACAAGGAACAAGAATATATATGGTTTAGGGGTGGAGATCTTAATGTTTTCTGAGATAAATGGCGTTTTATAAAGTGGAGGGAGTGGGGCATGTCCCCGGCACATCTTGGGGGACCCCCAGGTTGGTGTCACTTAATGCTTCTTATCACAAGGAACAAGAATATATATGGTTATGGGGTGGGGATTTGTAAGGTTTTTGAATATTTGGCCTTTTATGAAGTTTTGTTTGTTTGTTTGTTATATTTGAGGTTAAACATCCCCGTCAACACTGTAAAGGTCATTTCGGAAATGTTGCTTCCAATTTTGTGGGACTTTTACCCGACATTGAGATGAAATGACATCTCAAGCCCTGCCGCCCAATGAAACCAATAGGGTTTATTCACACTGCGGTTCCTGGACAGGCTTAGATCCTCTAAGCGGTTTACCAGTACTAGTGTGCGGGCCGGATTCAGCTCTGCGTGGCAGCATCATGCAGCCCATATATTTCTTCAAGCCCCTATGGGCGGGGGCCAATCTTTTACGAAGTGGATGGGGTTGGGCATGTCCCCGGCACATCCCAGGTGTCCCCCAGGTTGGTGTCACTGAATGCAACTTATCATAAGGAACAAAAATATATTTCGTTTAGGGGTTGGGATCTGTTAGGTTTCTGGAATATTGGGCCTGTTGTGAAATGGAGGGATGGGGTATGGCCCAGGCACATCCCAGGGGACCCCCAGGTTGGTGTCACTGAGTTTGTCTTATCATAAGAGACAAGAATATATACAGTTTATGGGTGGGGATCTGAATGGTTTCTGAGATAAATGGCATTTTATGAAGTGGAGGAGGTGGGGCATGTCCCTGGCACATCCGGGGGGATCCCCAGGTTGGTGTCACTTATTGCACCTTATCATAAGAAACAAGAATATATACGGTTTAGGGGTGGGGATCTGTAAGGTTTCTGAGATATAAGGCATTTTATGAAGTACTGGGGGCGGGGCATGGCCCCGGCACAACCTACTGGGCCCTCAGGTTGACACAAAAGCAAATGGCTGAGAGAAGTTTACTTAAGAAACATTTCTATGAAACTTTTGTCAAAATATCTGCAAAGGCTTTGTAGTTAATGCCATTTTTCAATTTTCCCCATTATAAGTCTATGGAAAATCTAAGTTGCCATAGCAATCAAACTAAAGAGCCGAATTTCATAAAATCACAAAATCTGTAAAGGCAAATATGGTGAATATTTTCATAAACTCTCAGCCTCATAGAGCATACGGTTTCTGAGGAGATGATTTTTTAATTATTATTTTTTTATTTATTTATTTATTTTTCATTTTGGTTTCCATGGCAACCAATACAAATGAGCAGTAGGCCTAAATGCATATGGCAGATAGTAGATTGTATTTTTTCAGTCAAAGCAATCAGAAATGGAGCAATTTCTGACTGAACCATTCACCAGCTATGTTGAAAAAGTGGCCCAAGACGGTACCTATGCGGACCATGTTTGCATACAATCCCTTGCAAACATGCTAAAAGTGAAGCTACACATCACTCATACTGAGGAGCCCGATCTTCTGATAGCACCTTCTGAGCCTGGTCATTATGGTCTTCTGAGCCTGGGATACCTACCTGACCTTCACCACTATGTTAGCCTAGCTCAACGGTGAGTAAATGGAATGTTAGCGCTAAATAGAGGAGTTAATACAAACTAGTATTTCTATACTAGCCGGAACCCCCAGGTTGCATGATGCTTGCAGAGCCTGGTTAAATGGTTAATATGGTAGTGCATCAGTCAAACCACTCACCTTACTTTGTGTTACTAATGCCAGCTAGCACTAAGCAGAGGGTGATTAATAACCAAAGGGTGCATATATAGAAAGCAAGCAGTGCTACATGTATAACAGACAGAGTTTGTAAACAGTGTGTGTTACTAAAGCAAGCAATGCAAAATAAGTAGTGTTTAAGCATTTATAAGCTAAAGGCTACATGCATGCAGGAACAATCTATATCAGTTGCTTTTACAGCTTATAATTCAACATTTCAGCTATAAGGAGGAGGACTTTGTAGCTGTACGACTGTCCAGCAAGACCAGGTCAACAGTCCACAAGATGTTCATAGCAAAGTTATGGTGAAATATTTTACCAGTATTAATAGAATATAAAAAATGCATTCTAAAATACCTTTCAATTAAAAACGTATTTCCCCTACTACTATATTTTCACTTTTACACATCAGTTTGAATTATTAATGATCAAATTATAGTCTATACCAGCCTACTTGTTGATGCATTTTAATAAGACACTATTTCTTTATCGAACTCTATTGATACTTTTTTATTGTATAGGTGTTGAAGTTTGACAGTGAAGTCACACTACGGTTTATGAAAGAAGTTTCACCCACTGTCTATACCTGGCCGAGCCAAAATGATGTCTCCACCAACCCACATTCCGATATAATACAGAGGCTTTCACCGCCGAGTCTACTCCCTGTGCGAGGAATCAAGCTCAATTTTATACCTCATGAGATTCAACAATCAAGAAATAATATGTAGAAAAATGAAGAGTACTGAGACAGATATTCCAAAAGGATTGATTTAACAAAACTTGCTTGAAGGTGTCAGTATCAAGATTTATTGATGTGTAACAAAATGTATATATTATATTGGCCTTTGCTTCATATAACCCTATATGGGTCACTGATTAATAATTCTTGATAATGAGACCTTCAAAAGAGCAATTATGATTAGTTAAGAGGCCTTCAAAAGAGCAATTATGATTAGTTAAGTCAAATGAATTCAGTGTACACTTCAGAGACTATGTTAATCATATTTTAAAACATTAAGTTCAGGAGATCAAATGAAACCAGTATTTAAGCTAAATTTGTCACAAGTGTAACACATTCAGTTTTTACACTCCAGATTTGTATTAATATTTTGAACTCAAAATGAACTATTTTAAATGATAAGACAACAGAGTTAATACATTGACACAATAATGTATTTCAACACTGATAGAATGAAATCTGAAAACAATCTAGTCTATGTTGGATTATACTGTTTTATTATATTTGTTTCTTGTTCCAAAGTTACTTTAAAGTGGAAGAATTAATTTTACTATCCAGTCTAGTCATCTTATTTGCCAAAATATACACGAGTGCCATACTGTTTTGTCCAGGAAATTGAGCTTGAGACTTTAAAAGTTTGAAACTAACATTGTCACAAGTGTAATGCTTTAAGTTACTTTCAAATTAAGCCTCATGAATGTAGCTAAAGCTTTGATCTTAAAACAAATTGTTTATAAAATGATGGTATAAAGGATAAATGATGGTAAAACAAAATATTTCAATAGTTTCAAAATGATATATCTGAAAAAAATACAATATGCAGAGGACAACAGTTTTATGGTATTGTTTGTTTACAAGTTCTGTTAAAAGTTCATTAAATACTTGTTCATATGTTCTCTAGTCTTTGTTCAATCCAAAAATTATTATGTATGTCTCAGCTTTTTTCCTCAGATTAAAATTGTAGCCATTTAACTTCAGCGATGAAATGTGTCACAAGTGTAACATTTTGTACCTGTTAAATGTAGCCTGCAGATTGTACCCAAGACTTTAAGTTTCAAATAAACTGTATCAAAATTGTCATAACATACCGGTAGATTAATATTGGTAAGATAATATACTCAAACACTTTTTATGTGAAATACTGGAAAAAAATATTTCTTCTGTACATAGGGATAGTCTGTTCTATAATTTTTTACTCAAAAGTACTGTTGAAGTTGGAGACTTACTTTCTGAGACGTATCTTTGTTTCCTTTCATTACCAAAATATGTAAAATGTAACACTTATTTGATCAGTAATGAAAAATTTAGGCATTATACAGCAGTGCTGAAACTGTCACAAGTGTAACATTTTTATAGAAAATATACATGTTTTTGAAAGCCACCTAAAATCATAAATATTTATTACAATCAAATGAAATTTTACATTTGTTTTTGAAATGCCTCTAATATTGCTAAGAATAAGATTTTTCTTAAATATCTTGCCTACTTTTCTTGTGAAAAAAACTTTATTAGGTGTGTTTTGAAAAAATATGGCTCTAATATTGCAAAAAATCCCTAAAAAAATAATAAGTGGAACTAAGTGAGAAAAAATTGGCCAGAATGATGGATATGTGTACCCACTAAAAGTTACAGAAGAAAAAAAATGACATTTTCTTTCAAATCTTGGTGAAGTATCACATCTAATGTTTACTGAGGAATTGCAAAAATGTAATGAAAAATGGTGAAAATAATAATTAAAAAAAAAAAAAAACTCATGGGTTTTGTCCTTTAAACACTATAAAATTCTTAACATTTGATGTTCACTGGTCCAAAAAATGATAAAACCATCATGATATATCTGGTTTGAAATTTGACCCCCATTGTCACACTTTTGCTGCATTTTTTTTTTAAGTTGCCCATGTCTATAAGGCATTTTAATGCTGCCTATGATCTCCTTTTACGCAGAAGATCTCCAGACTGGAGATTTTCCTTACATAAGTCTTTATAATGCACTAGTCTAGTCATGTGTAACCAACCCCCCCCCCACCACCACCAACTGGGATAGGCGGGGGGAAAGTGGGGCTCATGTGCGGGATAGTTACCCCCATGTGAATCTTGAGAGTAAAAATTAATCTATTCAGCTGGACAATGGTTCAATGTGAGAAACAAGCCGCAAAATTATCCTTAAATAAGTCTATATATATAAAGCACCTCTAATATAACATACTTTCAGTTTCATCAGGCCATGCAATGTACACGTACCAGGTCAAATGAATATTTAAGACTGTTTCTGACATGAGAATAGTAAAAGATCAGGCAATCAGTCGGCTAAAGGGGTGTGGTATTGCTAAACTTATCCAGCATTTATTTTATTTACTTGTAGAATAAAGTCAGACAAAAATATCAAAAGGTCTTCTTCAGAGTGACAGTTACATGTACAAGGGTGGAGAAAAAAAACATGGCTTGACTGGGACTTGAACCCAGGGCCTCTTGCATACCATGAGAACACTCCACCGACTGAGCTACCAAGCCACATGGCCGGCCTGGCTAATGAGATTCTTCCCTAATCTCTGTCCTATCCAATCTGGCTGCGCTGCTCATTCTTAATACTATTTCATGCTCTCAGACGCGGTGCTGGACCCACACTAGGCCACCAAATGTCACAGGGGTTGGCAAAAGAACATGACTTGACCGGGAATTGAACCCAGGGCCGTGCAAAGAATCTACGGAGCGAGCTACAAGACGTTACACGAGTACGTCTTGATTCTTAGTGTTGGACATTGGTATGCTACCTGTCTATCTTCTTATGCTGTGGTCGGTCATATTTGATCATAAATAGCTTGTGTACACACCAGGTTTGCGGGATGGAAGCCTACAGTGATCATGTAATTACGGTCAAGGTCTAAACTTAACCTTCACAAGGGATGACTCTCTTTGCACAGGGGGGGAGGGGGCTCTAGTTAACGTTCCGAACCAAATGACAGTGTACATTTTTACATTCATCCCTGCAAATGATGCTAATGGAGCGTATTCGGACACCGAAATAATCACCGCTGCAAGGGATCAAACAGGGGGGCCTCTAGCATCAGAGGCAAGAGCACTAACCACTGAGCTCATTCTCCAATAGGCAATATTTTTATCCATCTATCTGTCTATATATATATATTTTTAATTTATGTTTAGTTCTGATGAAAGAAAATTTTTGACAATATAGACTTTCAGGGGCAGGGACACTAATTTTCGAAACTCTATTCTGCATTGTTGATTTGAATAAAAAAAAGAATTTGCTCCTTGGGAGCAAATTCTTTCCTTTTAGAAAAAGCCCTCTTTTCGGAAGGGAAAACAAACAAACGACGTTAATTTTAGTGTCTGACAGAATTTTGAATAGTCAGATAGTCGCGAAAACATGTCAATTGAGTAAATCTGCAATAGTTCCATTCATTTAAGACACACTATTAAACAGATTACCTGCTGGTTGACTTTGAGATTACTTTGTCTGTTTTTCTGATGCGTCATAATTACTAAAACACTCACAATGTGACATTATACGCCCGTTTTCAAGTTGCAGATTTCTTCAATGTTGACCTCCCGCACGAAATCATGGCGCCCGATTTGAAATTTATGTAAATACACAACAATCAGCTTTTTAAAATAGCTTGAGCCTATGCTAAGCACACAGGGTTTTTAATCTATCTGTAATTAGAACTTGCGTGTTAGGACACTAAAACACCATTGATTTATTTTCAGTTGCAAAATGTCTATTTTTTCTTTACTTCTCCAACAATGTAATCGGCCCCCGCCCATCGGGGCTTGAAGAAATATATGGGCTGCATGATGCTTCCACACAGAGCTGAAACCGACCCGTACACAAGTGCTGGTAAACCAGTTAGAGGATCTAAGCCTTTCCAGGCAAAGCGGTGCGAGTCGGCCCGTCCATGCTTATAAACCCTATTGGTTTCATTGGGCGGCAGGGCTTGAGCTGTCATTTTATCTCAATGTCGGGTAAAAGTCCCACAAAATTGGAAGCAATTAAGTCTCCAAAATGACATTTACAGTGTTGACGGGGACGTTAGTCCTCAAATCAAACAAACAAACCAATCATGTAGAGGTTATAAGGCTGACACCAATAACCGATTAATCGATCAATAGATTCCCCTAAACTGAATATCATATTTAGTAGTAATCGATTGTTCGATAAGTATAATTTACAACCCAATTTATATCTAAAATGGCTGGATAAGTGGCAAACAGTGCAGACCCTGAAGAGACAATGCATTCTGGGTCTACACTGTTTGATCAGGCCTGTCTGTCCTAATTCATGCGGTAATTTATAACACATGAAAAGAAAGATGTTATGGCAAGAGGTAAAAATATGACCAAATCTCTAGTATGTTCAGTGATTACTAATTGATTATCGATCACAATGACAGCACTGATGATCATTTGATTGCTATGAAAGCTTACTGGATGTTATCATGCGTGTACAGAATTATATAGACATGTTTTCGTGATGTTCGTTGATCACAATACTCATATAGGCTGTTATGATAGAATGAGAATTTTATAACCAACAAGAGCCATCACTATAAGTGAGCAATGTCCCTGTTGGAGCCAATTTGAGGGGAAAACAAGGGACATAACTCCAAAATGCTTCATCCGAGCAGAATGAATTTTCTGTTAGGCACATCTACATATCATTGCAAATGCATATGCGAAAAATTTAACAAAATTGGCGAAGAAATGTGGAAGTAGTTCGCGACACAAGGTTTAATAATGCGTTTTTCAGAAAATAAAGGGCCATAACTCCTTAGCAGATGATAGAATCGACGTGAAAATTGTGTTAGGTACCCCTTTACCTCACAAGGAATACATGTGCAATGTTTCAGCTCAATCGGTGAAGAAATGTGGAAGTTGTTCGCATCACAAGGTTTTCGAACGCGTTTTTCCATAACTTCTTTGCATGTGAAAGGATCAACTTGAAAATTGTGTTAGGCACCACTTCACCTCACAAGGTAAGCATGTGCAACGTTTCAGCTCAATCGGCTTAAGAATGCGGTTTTCAGAAAATTAAGGGCCGTAACTCCTCCGAAGATGATAGGATCAACGTAAAAATTGTGTTAAGCATCCCATAACCTCACAAGGAATGCATGTGCAAAGTTTCAGCTCAAACGGTGAAGAAATGTGGAAGTAGTTTGCATCACAAGGTTTTCAAACGCGTTTTTTTAGAAAAGCAAGGGCTGTAACTCCATCACAGATGATAGGATCAACGTGAAAATTGTGTTAGGCACCCCTTCACCTCACAAGGAAAGCATGTGCAAAGTTTCAGCTGAATCAGTGAAGAAATGTTGAAGTAGTTTGCATCACAAGGTTAATAGCACATTTTTTAGAAAATAAACGGCCGTAACTCCTTCGCAGGTGATAGGATAGTATATGCAGTGATAGGCAGTAAATACACTGTGATACTTACAAAATGTACATGTAGTAAGAGCACTGGCTTCAAATTTTATAAATATAAATAAATGAAATAATGTGTGTGTGTGTGGGGGGGGGGGGGGGATCACAAACTCCTATCTCATGATAGTGTTTTCAATGAGTTCTACATAGTTGTATATAAATCATATGAGTAACAAACACAATGACTTTGCTTCTAACTTGAACCCCGCCCCCGCCCATAGGGGCTTGAAGAAATATATGGGCTGCATGATGCTTCCACGCAGAGCTGAATCTGGCCCGCACACTAGTACTGGTAAACCGCTTAGAGGATCTAAGCCTGTCCAGGAACCGCGGTGCGAGGCGGACCGTCCATGCTAATAAACCCTATTGGTTGCATTGGGCGACAGGGCTTGAGATGTCATTTCATCTCAATGTCGGGTAAAAGTCCCACAAAATTGGAAGCAACGTCTCCAAAATGACCTTTACAGTGTTGACGGGGACGTTAAACCTCAAATCAAACAAAATCTAACTTGAACCCCCAAGTGTGTGTGTCGCTTTCAACAATTTTTCAGTCATATCACGATGGTGAGCTCAATGCTCACTTTTATAGTGCTGCCTCACTGAAGTTTCATATCCCAGACACATTACATGAGACCACACCCACTCACATTATCCTGACACTGGCCCGTAGTGGGTCGACCAGTCCTAGCTCTACCCCGTAAATCTGAGTACCAAGCGAGGAGCAGCTAGTACCATTTTTAACGACATTGGTATGTCGCCGCCCGCAATCGAACCCCTGACCTCCCGTTTCCCGGCGCGGTCACTCTACCAACTGAGCTACCAGGGCAGGTTTGAACCCCCAGGTCCTTCTGTAATAAGTTTGTCTGGCTAATGGCTTATATGGGCATATATACAGATACCACTCAGTCCTTACAGCTATGTATATATAGTATGTTACAATAAGCATTTAAGAGGGCATTTACAAGCCAGAAGGGGCATAAACAGACACTACTATGGAAGGTACTGATGGTGTATAGGTGATGGGTTTTTTTATCCTTGGCAGGGCTATTAATTTCATTATCCGAATATGTTTCACAGGCATCAGTTGAGGAATGAATGCCACTTTTACTGGAAATCCCCTGTGCACGACCCATATCAAAGATCTCTACAGTAATCTATTAGATGATCACTCTATAGGCATCATCCACATTGCTGCAAATCTGGAGTGTATGTAATGAACAGCTGCAGATGCCGCATAACTAGAGTGATATACAATCCCCAGGGTATCCTGTCAGGTTCTGGTGGCATTCTGGGGTTGGGTCAGTTCTATCAGAATCAGAATTGTTACTGGTGACATGTCAAATGATACGATTTGACATTAAGCAGGATATAGTGACAACCACCTGAAGTATTGTTGAAAGAAAGTTTTAATCTGCATAACAGTTTGTTTGTTTGTTTTGGAGTTTAACGGCCCAGTCAACACTATTTAGGTCATTTTTGAGCCGGTCAGTTTACCTATCAACACTTTCCTGGGCAGGCTTATACGTAAGCGGTTAACCAGTACAGTGCACATTCTTTCGCCAGAAACTGACAACTGCCCTTCTTGAATCAGCGGAAGGGAGAGAATGACCGTAGAAAAGATTTCATGATCAATCTCCACGAAAGAATGTTGCCGACCCCGGCGGGAGTCGAACCCGCGTCCTCCTGATCACCAGTCAGACGCGCATCCGACTGAGCCACTGAGGCCGGCACTGCATAACAGAGGTGGTGCTGTTAGCAAAGGTGCATTCTGGCTCAAGCATTATGAGTGCAAGAGTGATGAGTGACAGACCTGTTATATGACTATGCAAACTAGAGCTATCACTAAAGGTGATGAATACCCCCACAAAAACTGTCTTGATAGTACATCAGCGCATTTTGCAAACAGCCTTGATAGTACATCAGCGCATTTTGCAATTTTTTCACTTGAAAGGGGCCATAACTATGTCAAAAATTGACGAATTGTAGTGGAAATCGAACTTGACCTGTATTTTATGATGTTACATCAGTGTACCGGTACCAAAAATTATAAAAATCGGTGAAGCGCTTTTTGAGTTATCGTCTGGAAACCAAGTCAACAGACCGACCGACCGACCGACCGACCGACAAGCTCACTCCTATATACCCCCCCAAATTTCATTTGTGGGGGTATAATAAGCACTGCTACCCAATCCCACATTGGTAACTCAGAGCTTGTCATATGGTAATTTTAGCAACAGTGCATGTGCCCAACAAACCATAACTTGTATAGTCCCCAACAGTCCATGAACCAAAATGTTAATATTTGGTAAATGTATAGCAAAAGAGCGAAAAAGTTTTTTTTTTATTTGAGGTTCTACATCCCCTTCAACACTGAATACATGTAGGGACTTTTACCCGACATTAAGATGAAACGACAGCTCCTCTCGCTAAGGCTGACATGATTAATTGTGTAATCGGTTAATCGATCGATAAATCCCACAAAAATGATTATCATTTCTGATTTGCTTTTAATCGCTTACTTGATAGGTACAATTTACTACCCAAAGTTATGCCTAAAATACATGTAGCTGAATGAGCGGCAAACAGTGCAGACCCTGATGAGACGCCGCATGATGTGGCGTCTCATCTGGATCTACACTGTTTGCTCAGGCCTGTCTGTTCAAATATACATATGGTAAAGTGCAACATATGGTAAGAGTCATGCTCAGACAGAAAGCCAGACAGGTAAAATTATGACAGAAACCTTAACGATTACTAATCGATTATCGATCGCAATGGCAGGACTGATAATCGATTATCTTTTCAGCTCCGATTTGCCAGCCCTACGAGACGCCAATCAGCCAATGAAACCAACAGAGTTTCAATGCAAAGTTGTAAGTACACTGCAGATTCATGGCAATATACCTGTGAGAACACGGGGACAAATGATTTTACACCTGTTGGAACTCCAAGGAAACATTGGGATACCCCTTGATTGGTGTGTACATTATACAGAGCTCTGCAATTGTAATTTTAACGGTTACCTGCACAAGCCTGCTGTCTAGTTGTTTAGGCTGGCCGCGTTTCCAAGCAAGACCCGTGCTATATCCAACTGTAAGCCATTGCAACAGCACAAGGTACACACTGTGTGTCCCCTGAGTGCATCTTATTTAACATAAGCAGAATTCAATCTTCATCATCATCAACAGATTTTTGATTAACGTGCAGGTACAGGGGCAGCGTCCACATAAGTGGGACCCCTTCCAGGTAGTTGGCTTGCTGCACGCATGGCAGATCTTACACCAGATCTCCAGGCTTGTCTATCATGAGGATCGATAGCAGAGAGCTTCCATTCTCTGCAATCTCTTTCTGTTAGCTGCTTCCAGGTCATCTTGGGCCTTCCTGGCCCCCGCTTTCCACCTACCTGTATGTCACAGGCAGTCTTGACTGCACCGTTGGAGCGTTCCACATGTCCATACCAGCAAAGTCTTCTCTCTTTCAGGATGAGGTCCCGGTCCTCAATGCCAAGACGCTCAAGTAACTCACTGGACCTGATGGTGACAGTGCCCTGTGGCTTGACATTGCAGATCTGTCTGATCATTGTCCTGTCATTTCGCTGTACAAGTCGAGGTTTGGCTTTGTCAATGGCCATGTCTCACTGGCATGGAGCATTGCACTCCGCACACAAGAGCTATACACACGGCCATGTGTCTTGAACGATAGGTGGCGGGAAGAGAGAACTGGTAGCAACTCCTTGAATTTCTTCCAGGCTGTTTTCACACGTGATGTAGTTGAAAGGTCGCAACCACCCGCTGCAGAGAGCATATCACCTAGGTAGCAGAAGGAAGCTAAAACCTCCAGCTTGTCGGATCCGATTTGGACTTCCCTCTGTGGTCTGCCATCTAAGGGGCGTGCAGTTCCTTGGCACCATGTACACCTGTAATCAGGGTCCTCTATCAAGCGTTTGAGTCCACTGCATTTCTTGTGCACCCAGAACTTGCAGCAATTACAAAAGATACTGTTGCTGCCCACTCCAGTGCGACATACAGCGCACGGGAACTGGCCTGTACTCTGCAAGAGGTCCAGACCTGTACCACAGATCATGATCTTTGTCTTTCCTGCATTCACTCTCAGCCCTTTCGCCTCCATTGCGTCTTTCCAAGTTAAGAGCCTCCTGACACATTCCTCAAGGGATTCAGCTATGATGACAAGGTCATCAGCATACAGGTCCTCCCAGGGGACTCCAGAGCGGAACTCGCATGACAAGGCTTCAAGCAAAATGATAAAAAGCAGTGGGCTGAGAACAGAGCCTTGATGAACACCCACCTTCACCTCGAATTCTTCACTGTAACCATGACCAACGCGGACACGGCTCCGAGCATTAGCATACATCCCTTGGACCAGTTTCACAATCCACTCGTCCACTCCAAGTTTTCTTAGTGCCCACCAGATGACTTTACTAGGCACTCGAACAAATGCCTTCTCCAGGTCTACAAAGCCATGTAAAGTCTCCTGTTGGCCGCCAGATATTTCTCTTGCAGCTGCCGTACAACAAAAATTGCATCTGTTGTGCCTCTTCCTGGGACGAAGCCAAACTGGGAATCATCGATGGACACCAACTGCCTAATGAGGCTATCCACAATCCTCTCCAGGACTTTCATGACCTGTTCTGTCAACTTGGGACCACGGTAGTTGCCCCGTTCCAATGCATTGCCCTTGCCCTTGTAGAGACAGACAATGAAACTCTGTTCCCAGCCAGAGGGTACCTTCCTTATCTTATCCTTATACCTTATAATGCTGAGGAATTGTGTGATTACCCTTCTTCCACAAGTTCGGTGTGTATCCACGCCGGTAGTCACAAATGTTTATCTTTTTCATCATGGCCCCATCAACGCAAGGTTTTGTAGAAAAACAGCGTGTAAATGTTTTTTAGCTTTAAACGTTTGCCCTACAAGCATTTTTTTGCTCAGTGATGAGGGGCAAATAATGTAAATTATAAAAAAAAGCTTTATTTTTCTGCTTTTCATGAAAGTATGAACAACAGTGGGTCGCTAGCAAAGTTTACATGAACCCCTTTGGGGTTCATTTACTTTGCAGGACCCACTGTGTTCATACTTCCATGAACTGCAGAAAAATAAATTGCATTTCTTAATTTACCCCCCCCCCCCCCCCTGCCAACACAGAGTTGCATGCGATGGTTAAAAAAATTGCAGCAGTTGTATTGCATTTAGGTCATTTTTAGCCAGTCAATGCTTTCTTTCTTTCTTCCAATACGTCTTAACCCCTCCGAGAGGGACATAAGAGGGGTTCCGGCAAACCAAGTGTTGAAGGGTGTAGGAGTTGATGAAATGGGTTAACAAGTACAGTGTGAAAAGAGAAGCTTAGAATATTTAAAAGCTAAATACAGAAATTGGTCTTTTAACCCATATTGTATCGGAAACCCCAAAACAGGTAGTAGCCAAACAATACAGCCTGTCAGGCCTAGGTCAGATGCCGCAGAACACAGTGTCTCATCAGGGCCCGATCCATCGGGCCTAGAAGTAGATGGGCGGTATGATGCTTCCACGCAGAGCTGAAACCAACCCGAACACAAGTACTGGTATTGAAACCACTTAGAGGATTTAAGCCTGCCCAGGCAAAGTGGTGAGAGTCCATGCTAATTGGAGGGTTTAGGAATTCCGTTTATGCTGTCATTCTTGCACATGCGCAAAGTACTGGCTGTCAATTGAAACGACCATCGCTATTTAAATGTATTTGCGGAACTTAAAATGGTAACGATATTCAGACATTTTGAGAGAAAATATACTTGTTTTCATTGAAATAATGCCTCGAGAAGGAAAGAATGATATTTCGCTTTTATTACCGAAATTCATTTATCCTAAATCCGTTTTTAATTGACGAAAATCTTTTCGTGAAGACCCATGTCAATGGCTTGAGATAAAGTTATTCATGAAAGCTTACTTACAAAATAAGTAATTTACGTAACTTTCATTATATTCGCTATCTATCTATCTATCTATCTCTATCATCTACCTATCTTTAGAAATCTGTCCAACGATCTGTCTACATGTGCAATTTAAATATCCATACTGACGGTCGAAATAAACTTATGAGTGGACTGACGGAGGGGCGTTGAGTCAATGTTGGTTCGACACCATGCCGTCGACACCCACTCCAATTCACTTCATTGTCACATGACCGTTGGCATGGGAAAGAGAGAGAGGTTTGACTGACAAACTGATAGTAGACAGACAGACGACACACAGACTGACTGACTGAATGAATGACTAACAGACGAATGATGGGACTGTTAGGCAGACAAGTAAACATACTGACAGTGGAAAAAAAAAATGAGTGGACTTACAGACGGGCGTCCAGTCAACGTTGGCTCGACGTCATGCCGTCTTAAACTCGCTTCAATGCCACGTGACCGTTGAGACGAGAGAGCGGTTTGACTGATCCCTGTATCCAAGAAGCACATAGCCTTTTTATACCAAATGGAATCTTCCTCCTTATATATAGCAGGAGTCATTTCCAAAATTTAGGGGTGTCAGGGTTGTGTTTTCTTCAAAATTTATTTGGAAAATGACCAAACTTTTTGCAAACAGTGTAGGCCCCAATCAGACACTCTGCCGCGTCTGATCTGGGCCGGCACGGTGTGTCACTTAAACCTTTTGGGGTTTCCGGTACCAAATGGGTAAATGTAGACCTAAGGGCTAGGCAGGTTGAACCAATCTACAAGTCTACCAGATTTTACTGTAAAGTCTTGCACTTGCGAAGGAGTGTTTCATTTTTATGCACTGAAAGGGTGTTCTACGTTTGTTTTGAATTTAATGTTCCAATCCCACTGAGTCTTGATGGGTCCGAGCACTGGGCAAATGATATTTATTAAGCAACGCCGTATTATCGCCAACGCAACGTTCTGACGTTTAATCGACGTTGCAATGTCCAATTCACTGCATCGCTTTGAAGTTGGTTTGGTGTAGACACGACGTTGTTAACACGCTACATGTCGGTTGACGTGACGTCATTTAATGACAAGCTGCATTTACATTTGCCTGCGCTAGCTAATTGTTGGTGCGCTGAGAGAGAGAGGAGAGAGATGGGACCTGTTGGGTCGTATGTACAATATATCATTTTCGAAATGCGAAATTTCATATCTGGCAGCATTTCGGTGTTTCTCCCTTTATCTTACATTAGAATTCCCGAAAAGTTTAAAAGAATTCCACTGTTTTACGCTGTAATTAACACTTTATCTGTCCCACTGCCTTTGAAGCAATATGACAGATGACGTCCAGGGCTTTTCCCGTTCTATTTTTAGAACTGGAAGTACATCACGAAAAAAAAGCTCCTATAAACTCTATTGGTTTCATTGGGCTGCAGATATCATAACCATCTCAATGTCGGGTAAAAGTCCCACAAAATTGGAAGCAATGTCTCCAAAATGACCTTCACAGTGTTGATGGGGACTTTAAACCTCAAATCAAACAAACAAAAAAAGTTGTCAGGGCCTACATTGTTTGCAAAACATTCAGGCAGTTCCAAATAGATTTTGAAGAAAACACCTGATACCCCTAAACTTTGAAATAGACTCGTGCTATATACACACGATATATAAGGAGGAAGATTCCATTCGGTGCAAAATGTGTTGACTTGGCAGTTAAACTCCATTGCAAACAAAAGGGGCTTGAAGAAATATATGGGCTGCATGATGCTTCCTTGCAGAGCTGAATCCGGCCCACACACTAGTACTGGTAAACCCCTATTTGAGGCTCTGGTTCCCGACTTCATACATTGTTTGAATGGAATACATGGAAACCTGAAAACCGGTTTAAGCCAGTTCCGAGGCGCAAGCAAACTTTCTTGCATAGATTGTGTCTTGTGATGATACGCGTTACCTAGATACGAGCTCGCTCGACGCCCGCCTTCGGCGGACGTCGACGGCTGCCTTCGGCAGCCGCCGCTATGCTCGTTATTATTTTGTTCTCTCTTATATTCTTTCGAACATTTCGACCAAAACTGAAGTACAATATGCAATGGTGTTTTTCACATATATCAGTAAAACTAGCATTTTTAGGTGACTTTTGTTTAATATTTTTCCCTGTTTCTGCTACAACACAATGCTGAGTCAGTCGGAAGGACAAATATTAATTGACATTATGAACGATCATGGCCTTGAACAAATTGTTAACTTCCCCACTCATGATAAGAACACATTGGATCTGATCCTTACGACTTTGCCAGGACAATTCGAAGACATTCATTCTCCAGATAAACTAAGTGACCACGATGTTGTCTCCGGATATTTAAAAATTCACATCCCACCAATAAAGAAACCTCGGAGGAAGGTGTACTCATATCAGAAAGGTGACTATGAAACTATGAGGAAGGATGCACTCAGATTTGCAAAGGAGAATTACTTTAATGGTCATTCAGATGCTCGGTCTGTACAGGAGAATTTTGATTTGATAACTTCTTTCATTCACACTTCGGCCGAAAATCATATCCCCTCAAAAACTAGTAGGGCTGTATCTTCTATTCCCTGGATCACTCCAGAGATAAGAAGGAAAATTCGCAGAAGGAATAAGATTCATGCAAAGGCAAAAGAGACAGGAAGTGGTAAACTCCGGACAAAATTTGAAAACTTGAGACGTGAAATCAAGACTGATATAAAAAATCAGCATGATTTGTATGTGAATAACTTGGTAGGTGATGTAAAGGCAAATCCCAGAGACTTCTACAGATATATTAATAGCCAGAAGAAAGACGGGCAAGGTATCCCGCCCCTTAATAAAAGAGGAGGGGACGGGGTTGCTGAATCAGACTCTGAAAGGGCAGAGGAACTAGTTGGTCAATTCAATGATGCATTTAATAAAACTGAGTTCACGGAGGTCCCATTAACTGGAAGATCGGCCCCATTCATGAATAATATTGTTGTGACAGCTGCAGGAGTGATCAAATTCTTTCAAGGCTTAAACCCCAGTAAGGCCTTAGGACCTGATGAGCTTCATCCCAGAGTCCTGAAGGAACTAGCAAATGAGTTGGGTCCAGTTTTCGCACACTTGTTTCAACAGTCTCTTGATACGGGTGAAATCCCCAAAGAATGGCTCTTAGCAAACATTTGTCCACTCTTCAAAAAAGGAGATAGGGCTCTTGCTCGCAATTATCGCCCTGTGTCTCTGACTTGTGTTCTGTGTAAATTGCTGGAACATATAGTCTGCTCAAACATCATGGCCCACTTGGACGAACATAAACTTTTGTCAGACAGACAACATGCATTTAGGAAAAGGCACAGTTGTGAAACTCAGCTAAGCACAGTTATTAATGACTGGGCAAAAATCTTGGACAAAGGGGGACAGGTGGACACATTTATTCTGGACTTCGAGAAGGCTTTTGACACTCCTCCTCATGAACTACTTAAATCTAAGTTATTTGGTTATGGAATTGGGGGAAAGACCCTAAAATGGATAGATTCCTTTCTTTGCTACAGAAAACAGCGGGTTGTTGTTAATGGTGAATCTTCGGAGTGGGCTCCAGTTTTGTCTGGAGTCCCGCAAGGGACCGTTCTTGGTCCACTTTTGTTCTCCCTGTACATCAATGATATTTCCACTGACATTGACTCAGAAATAAGACTGTTCGCAGATGACTGTGTTTGTTACCGGGAAATTAGAGATACAGATGACTCATTGAAACTTCAGGCTGACATAGATAGATTAGGATGTTGGGCACGTAAATGGGGCATGAGATTTCAGCCAGTTAAATGCAATATTATGCAGATAACTAGGAAGAGATCTAATAAAGTTGAGGCTTCTTACACCTTAGAGGGTACGGTCCTCGAGAATGTGGACTCGATTAAATACCTTGGAGTGACAATCTCACACAACTTGAGATGGAATACTCATATTAGCAACATGTGTACTAAGGCAAATAGAACGCTTGGTTTCCTGAGGCGAAATCTTCATCAGTGCCCTCAGGATGTAAAAGAGGCAGCATATAAAGGTCTTGTTCGCCCAATCTTGGAATATGGTAGTTGTATCTGGGACCCCAGTGGAGTGGTCCTTAACGATGAAATTGAGAAAGTTCAGAATAGAGCTGCTAGATTTGTAACAGGCAATTACTGCTTTGAAACTGGGAGCATGACAGGAATACTTGGAAAATTAAAATGGGAGTCTCTCAAGAAAAGGAGAAAAGACAGTAGGCTAATCCTTTTATACAAAGGTCTAAAGGGTGCTGCCAGCATTCCAACAGATGACCTTGTTCCCCCAGCTAGATACTGTAGAAATCACCATTCGTTGGCGTTTCAGACCCTTAGCGCAAGAACTGACATTTATAAAGAGTCGTTCTTCCCCAGAACCATTAGAGATTGGAATGCCCTTCCCGATTCGATAATTTCGACAGCTGAAGGTGCTGATGATTGTGTAGCTAAATTTACCTCTTTGGTTAGAGCTAGGGACTAACTTCCCACATCACAGGTCCTGGTGTATGAATGTCATTTGACGTGTCACCAGTAACAATTCTGATTCTGATTCTGATTCTGTGGGTGCTCTGTATTTTTAGTTAAATTAAGGAAAATAATGTACAGTAATGGTCTATATTAAGACCACATTTTGGACTGTTCAACGGTGGTCTTTAAGACTACTTTAGAACAGTCCCAAAGGTGGTCTCTGACCAGAGGACACTGCCATACAGTATACAGAAACACTAAGAACCTACTAAATAAGTTTTGAAAGCATGATTAGACTTAATTTTGGCGGTCTTAATAGCGGATTTTCATTGTATATATAAACCCAATTTCCCCGTATAAAGAGGATTTTACAAGGTTATTCATTACACAGATTTGTTAATCTGAGTCCAGTTGTCCAAAGATTGTTAGCTTAACAAGCCCGTTATGTGAGACGCTAAGTTCTGCATCGAAGGTCAGGTGGTTGTTCTCCGGGTACTCCGTTTTTCGCCCGCCTCTAATAATCTTAAACAAAGAAAAAGTGGACACCATTTTTCGCTCATATTTATATTCAAGGGCAGGTAGCTAACTCCAAAGCTGTTGGTCCTGCGAGACCCAAAATGGAACTTGTCGTAGACTATAAAAAATCTCCTGGTTATCTGCACGTTTGAAAAAGATCAGATCAGAAATGTCTGAAAAAAAATTGGAGACGTCGTTTTTCCGTTGTAAGCCTATGGTAAATTTTTTCACGCTCAAGGAACTTAAATGCTAAACCAGTTGTCAGATTCGAACTCATCTGAGATATTATGTTTTTCCTTCTTTTTTTAAAGTTTCAAAAATATACTATTGAAAACAGCTGAGAAAAAGTGGAGACACTATTTTTGCTAGTTTTTATGCTCAAGGGCAGGTAACTCCAAAGCCCTTGGTCCTGCATAACCCAAATTCGAGCTCGAGGTACATGTCGACTGTATGCCTCTCCTGGTCACCTGCAAGTTTGATAAAGATCAGATCAGAAATGGGTGAGTAAAGTTGGAGACGTCGTTTTTCCATTGTAAAATAGAAGTGAAGGCAATGGTCAGGAATCGATACAATTAAACCCACAGCTCCCATCGGAGACACCAAAGGGAAAGAAACACAAACATGAAGCAAAGGCCCCCTAATGGAAACATCAATAGCGGAAAGCCAAAAGGACAGTTACTTTCCCACAAAATGGCCAATTGGCTATCCAAAACAAAATAATATAAACGATACAAACACTGAATGACAAACAATTACAAAAATAACTGCAAAACGGAATGTCAGATTCAAGCCAAATTTGAACTCATCTCAGGTTTATGCTTATCTTTGTTTACTGAACGTTTCAAAAAGATAAGAGCAAAAATGGCTGAGAAAAAGTGGAGACAACAATTTTCATTAATATTATTTATGCTCAAGGGCAGGTAACTCCAAAGCCATTTGTCCCATATCACACAAATTGGAACTCAGCATAGACTGTATGTCCCTCCTGGTCTCTGCAAGTCTAATTAAGATCAGTTCAGAAATTGTGGAGAAAGTTGCAGATGTTGTTTTTCCATTGTAGTCTATGGGAAAATTTTTCAGGCTCTAGGGACTGTACCTGCAAAACTGAATGTCAGATTCAAGCCTAATTCGAACTCGACTGAGGTTTTATGCTTGTCCTCGTTTGCTATAAGTTTCAAAAAGATCAGATCAGGAGTTGACCCCTTTTTCTGTGGGACTGAGCTTATAGAAAAGTGAGCAGGAAGTCACGAAATTTCCCTCATTTTGAAAAATGGCGGAATAATGTTCTTGGTGTTCCCATTCCCCTTAAAATGAATTTGATAAGCGTGGTCGAAACTAACATTATGAAGTACCATTCGGTATTTGACGTGCAAAAATCTTCAGAAAAAAATAAGGAACATGTTTTTACGGAAGAGATCCTATGTCACTTCAGCTTGTCATAAAATAACAAATACAAACGTTGTATCAAATAAACTACACGCTGCTATGTTTAATTTCCATTGTCGAATTTAGCGACTTTGCCATTACTTAACGTGCGCCGAAATTCTTATGACGAATTATGTGCCCAGAAATTATGATAGCTGTTTTGATCATTACAAAATATTTAAATAGCTGAAGCAAAATACCATTATGAAACACGCTTTGTATTAATGACAAACATTACGACGTCTGTTGGTGTCGTGTAAAGGCCGTACATGTCCCAAAACAAGACAGTGAAACAGACAGAATTACACAAAGTTGGGCCTAGCGAGACGTTAGCATTTAACAAGCCCATGGTCACTTTTGTAATCCTGCAGAGGCGGTTCTAACGGAAACACAAACTACACTGTAACAAGAAATATCTTTAAAAAAGATATGCGGCGTAGATTTAATTGGAAGGTTGTTTAGAAACCAGTGCTTCAGCTGAAGTGCACGACCCGCCGGATGCTTTTAGCTTTATGAGTGTTACCATATATGGGTATGGCGGCCATTTTGGTCATGTGACCGGGACCTAAAACGGTTCCCCCAATAAATGCGCCTTATCGTCAGGAGCAAAAATATATCTAATACTTTAGTACTGTATTCTGAATCGTTTGCAGGATAAAATGCATTCTCACTTTTCCAATACAAAAGCATATGTGTCAAAGTTTGACCTAGGCACAAAGAAGGTCAAGGTCAACCCAGGGTCACCATTTTAGCAATTCATGATGGGCCTACGTCCCAGATGTTATTTATCAAGTTTCGTTGAAATCTGCCAAGTGGTTCTGGAGAAGATTATTTTGAAGGGTTTTTACCATATATGGCTTGGCGGCCATTTTGGTCATGGGACCTTGACCCAATGAGCAAATTTTGCTTTCCTCCATCCCATAGAGGCTCCATATGAAATTTGACCTTAATCGGCCCAACGGTTTCCGAGGAGAAGCAGTTCGAAAATTCACATTTTTCGCCTCGGCGAGGCTATACAAAATGAAATGTAATATTTGGCAAGTTCATTGGTTAGACCTCATTGATACTATCAGTATGCCAAAAATTGTTTAAATATTCCAAGCGGTTAAGTCACTATCACCAATTTTCACAAACGGGTTACGGACGGACAGACAGACAGACAGACCATATATGGCTTGACGGCCATTTGGGTCATGTGACCTGGACCCCATGAGCAAATTTTGGTTTCTCCCATCCCATAGAGGCTCCATATGAAATTTGACTTCAATCGGCACAACGGTTTCCGAGGAGAAGCAGTTCGATAATTTTCACATTTTTCGCCTCGGCGAAGCTATACTGAATGGAATGTAATATTTCGTAAGTTCATTGGTTAGATCACATTGATATCTATCAGTATGCTAAAAATTGTTTAAATATTCCAAGCGGTTAAGTCACTATCACCAATTTTCACAAACGGGTTACGGACGGACAGACAGACTGAGAGAATGACACGGTGATTTTAGGGCACTCTTAGAAAATCAACCGACTTCAGTCGGTCGCTTTTTCTGCGGGTCGTGCAATATGAGCTACAGTAGTGACAGCAACAATTGTCTAGCTATGAACTGGTTTACTGTATTCAAACAATTCAGATGTCACGCGAGGAAAAATAGCTTTGCAGAGGGCGGTGTCCCGCCTGTTTGAGCTAAGGTCAATGTAAAAAGGTCAAGGTTAAAAACATGACCTCATTTCAAGAGCATATGATCTCAAGTATATGCACAACAAATAAGAAAACGTTATCATTTACTGTTTTTGAACACAAATTCTATGGTTAACATTTAGGGTTGCCGCTATGGTGATCGTAAACGCATAGGCGGACGAACAAACGGACGAGCAGACAAACGGACGGAAACTTGATCTTATGTGCACCTAATTAAAACTCAAATTACACATTCCTTTTTAAGAATTTATATAACATTAATGATATTCGAAAATGTCCATTTTGTGTTAAAATGGAGGACATAAAGTATGCTGAAGACAAATGATACACTGCAACTTTTATTTAGCATATATTGTAAATTAAACATCTGTCAATTTGTAATGCGATTATTACATGTTTTTGTCATGCTATATCTCTTTATTGGTTTCATTGGGCAACAGGGCTTGGGGTGTCATTTCATCTCAATGTCGGGTAAAAGTCCCACAAACTTGGAAGCAACGTCTCCAAAATGACCTACACTGTGTTGATGGGGACGTTAAACCTCAAATCAAACAAACAATTCCTTTCGCAGGAAATTCTTCCTTTCGCGAAATGATTCCTTTCGCTATATAGACCAACCACGTGAAATTAGGTCAAAATAGCTATTCACCACAGCAGTTACAGAATTCACTAGAAACACAATTATACATATGACGTATGATCATCAAAGGACAAGACGGTGAGCAAGCCGAAACTGTATATATTTTTCATTCATGTCTCACATAAAAAACGAAACATTTCCTAGGTTAAAACTTCAGTAAACTGTCGTATTTTTGAGTAGATTTATTTATGCAAATCATTGACCAATGAAATGGTCATCTCCTTGGACATGTGGTTTTATTTACCAATGGAATATCGAAAAATGTAGGACAAAAGCAAAACCATAACGGCTACGCCGTAAAAAACTAGTCTTATTTATACCTGAAGGCAGAGTAAAGTTTACACTAAAACTCGCGTGAATTCGAACCATTTTGGGTGTAAAATGTAACTTTGAGTAACAATACACTAATAACCTGTATAGTTTACTCAAAATTTGGTGTAGCCCTACAAATTTAGTGTTTGGTGAAACGATTCTGTAAAATAAGTGTTACGTTTCGCATCAATTGGGATTTGAAATAATTACACTAATTATGTTGTAAGGTTTGCTAATAAATGGGGTAATTTTAGTCATACAACAGGGTAAAATCTTTTGAAGGGCGGTGTAACTGTGAACATTACACCTTTTTCAGTGTAACCAAATATCGGTGTAATATTTCTTCAAATGATGGATAATATTTTGTTATGTTCAGTGTAAAAAAAGTAATTACACTTTGGAAGTGTTATCTCTCCAGCTTATCGGTGCTTTGCTGCACCAATATTGGTGTTTTGCTTCATGGTTACGTAAGTTAATCTTTCTAGTCGAATCGTGTAACTAGTTGTATAAGATGTACGACATATGTTATTTTGTTCCTCTTTCGTGTCATATAGCTCAAAACCGCATATATATCATACAAATTATATAATTATTAATATTGATTATAGGGTTGTTTCATGCGTAACGAAACTCTTGCTATATATGATTAAAATAAGGTAAACTCCATTTCAGCATGAACACAATTTCTGTTTTATAAAGAATTTACACAAAATCTGATGAAAAAGCAGATTAATACACCAGCATTCTATGGAAGCTCTTACATTACCATTGTAAAATGGTAACTGATACCCTATAAGAAGTGTATCAAAGGTGCCCTGTGAAAGGAGTATTAGAGTATGATAAGTTATATACCAATATAAAACAAAAATTAGAAACGTCTCCAAAATGACCTTTACAGTGTTGACGGGGACGTTAAACCTCAAATCAAACAAACAAAACAAAACAAAAATTAATAAAAACACTACACAAATGTACACTGAGGTGTAGCCAGTCATAATTATTGGTGTAATGTTACACCGACTGAATGAAAGAAACATTACACCCGGAAACGTTTCCTTCAAAATATGATGGCATGTTTACACCGGTTATGAAGATTAGTTACACTATGGTGTAAACTTTCCGTCGAATTTCAGGAGCGTAATTACACCATATTATTGGATTAAAAGCCGGCTATTCAGTGAAAAGTTACCGAGCATACAATGGAGATAACTTACACCACGACTGGTGGCAGCCTGAGCTGCCACCAGTTTTGATGTAATGTTTCCTTTAATTTTTTACAGTGTATGTACTGGAGTAGAAATAAGGACGAAAGTACCTGTAAACCCCAGCTTTTATATATCTAGTGAGGTTTAGAGGGGTATTCATAGTGTAAATGTGATGGCTGTGGTCACATAATGCAGAGAGGCATGCGTCTTGTCTTGTTATTGGGTGCCCATACGCATTTGAAAACATAAGTCGGTGAATGGTACCTTTTCTGATGTGCGAACATTCTGCGCTGAAAAAAAAATGTTTCCCAACCAGAAAAGGATGCCGGACCATCGTCGGACCGGATATGTCGTTTCGCTGTAGGTCCGGCGTTGGCCCGCTGTTTTGTGTTTGCTGCGTTCTCTCAACTTACGCAGACTCCACGGAATGTCTACAGAACCCATAAGGTGAGACACAACAAAAGAAAGACAAGTGGACATAGAAAAGCTCAAAGACCATCAGAAAAAGACAGGGTGTGAAAACAAGGTTTTCATTTAAACTATGGTAGATGAGCTGAAACGTGACTGAGGCATGCTTATACGCGAGCTTGCCAACATGTGCAGCATTCGTCAGCAGCCTCTGATGTTCAGACATAAATTTCCCTTAAAAGTATAATAAATTAAATTAAATGTCCTCATAGTCAAAACAGAGAGAACGAAGGTTCTGGTGGGACAGTGCATGCCTGAAGGTTAAGTGTCCTTGCTCTCTTTCGTGGCGCGTGGAATGACATCTTTCAGATAAAAGTAACCCTTTTGTACTGAATGGAATCTTCCACCTTATATAGCATGAGTCCATTTTAAACTTTTTGGGTGTCAGGTTGTGTTTTCTTCAAAAACTATTAGGAAAATAGCTGAACGTTTTGCAGACAGTGTAGGCCCTGATCAGACGCCGCGTTCTGCGGCGTCTGATCTGGGCCTGCACTGTTTGCCAGGGTACCCGTTTTCAGGTTTCCGGTACAAAATGGGTTAAAGCTGGACAAATTGTCCTGTGCCTCGACTCAGACTGTTTCGTTTAAACCTGAAATTCCTTATTTTTAAGCAAATGTTGTAGACCATGATCAGACACCACATTTGGTGACATGAATGAACTAATCTGCTCAGTATTGGAAATAATTCCCAGTCATTGCAGTTCCTTTATTTACAAAAATGCCAATCACGACAATTGTCGTCTGCTTTGTCATCTGCCAGTTACTTTCAATAAAAGTTTCTTTTTTTTTTGCAAACAGTGTGGACCAAGATGGGCAGTCTGATCTGGGTCCATACTGTTTGCCTGTACGAAATGTATGCAAGAAGATTCAGCAGACGACATTAAGCAGACAACATTTTCAGATGTAGTTTTTCTCGGCATCTTAAGAGTTAAGTTTGTTCAGTGATAGTCATGTGGATAAAAGCGATAAAGACATGGTGTTACTGTGAATTTTGGTCAAACACTCAAAATCCAAAATGTGATATTGGAACAAAAAAATCAGATTGTGAACGCCTCATTCAGACGATTCTAATGATTTCCAACAGATTTTGAACAGAAACTTGCAGATTAATGTATAACCTTGTTAACCCATTTTTCCTATGTATAAAGTTGGCTCTACAAGGATGGTCATTACACGTAAATGCACTTGCTATGTTCATCGGAGCAGCCTCACTAGAATCTTCGATGTTTTCACGCATTAGAGGTAGGATCTCCCTCCCAGCCACCAAAAATGGCCACTGTGCATGAGCAGATAAACTGTCTATTGGGGCAGATACAACATTGTGAATGTTTCATCAAACTGACGCTGATATTTTGGAGATGGAGAAATGTGTCATCTTTATTGTTTCTGCTTCGGGTGTATGCTGGGGATACTCCACCTGACTGAGGCAGTTATTGCGGGCGCCCACGATCTATGCTTTGTGGCGAAGATAGCAGGAAAAACGAATACCCATTTGACCCCAGTTGTCTTTGCAGACTAGGCCCATCATACAGTTGATTTTTTTTTTTTTTTTTTTTTTTTTTTTTTGATTTGAGGTTTAACGTCCCCGCCACCACTCTATATGTCATTTTGGAGACGTTGCGTCCAATTTTGTGGGACTTTTACCCGACATTGAGATGAAATGACATCTCAAGCCCTGTCGCACAATGCACCATATAGGGTTTATAAGCATGGACGGTCCGACTCGCAACGCTTTACCTGGGCAGGCTTAGATTCTCTAAGCGGTTTACCAGTACTCGTGTGCGGTCGGTTTCAGCTCTGCGTGGAAGCATCATGCAGCCCATCTATTTCTTCAAGCCCAGATGGGCGGGTCCTCCCATCAGACAGGTACACGTAAATATGATGAAAGTGGATTCATACCGCTGTAGGAGCTACTTGACAATTGCCTATTCAATTCGACTAGCATATATGCTCAACTTCAGTCTTCGAACTGCACTTCTGAACTAAATCTTGGCTACACTTTTCCATATATCACTTTGGTCCTTGCTTTACCATATGCCATGCCTTCAGTATAAACGTACTATTACACCACAACCCCTTTATAACAAGGCTCGTTATAACACGGTTTTGGATATAACACGGTTTGAAGATGGATCCCAAAAATGTATAGATTATATAGAAAAATGACCATTAATGGTCATTTTTCTATATAATCTATACATTTGTGTTTGGATATAACACGGTCGTTTAACTAACAAGGTTCCTGCTTTGGACCCCGTTAATAGTGCTATAAAGATGTTGTGGTGTATTTGGATATATCATTTCTTGTGATCTGAGAAGAAATAAAGCGCGTGTTATGTTATGTTTTGACGAAAACAAATCTACAAAAATAACTGAAGAACCTTTCTTTAATTTCAAGATGGCATTGTTAATTGGAAGCAATATGTTGTCTGTCAAGGACAAAGCTTTTGCAATTCATCAGTTTAAAAGTGCATATGTCATCGATCGCATATACGCATGCGCATGCCACTCAGCGAGACCAGTCGCGTTGCTAGAAGCACATTCTCTGCCAAATCGAGTTGATGCGGACACCATCCACTCTCAAAGAAAAAAAAACGTTTCATTGGCAAACTGCCCAGACCCTCATCAGACCCCTCAGAATGCACATCTGATCAGGACCTACACTACGTGTTGAACACCGCTAAATTTAGAAATGGTCTGCTTCGGTATGTAGGAGGAGGAAGATTCCATTCAATTCTTCTTCTGTAATAACCCATTGTATACCAGTGGACTGTTCCATTACTATATGTTGGACAAGTCCATCTCTCATATAAGGGGTGGTAGGTCTATTATTTCGTTCTTTTTCCATTTTTGACGGAAAAGTATGTTAACAAATACAAAGCAGCATGCCGCGCAATCCCAAGCCCCGATGACGGGGACCTTTGTGTCGTATTACTGCTCATTTATTTACAGTCACACTTCAGTGGCTAGAACTCTTTTGGGCCTTGAAAGTTTGTTCGAAAGAGGGATAATTTGAACTACTGAGGGTTGATTTAGTTCGGTCGGTTTCATTTCTACGCGAAAGCACCATGCAACCCAATTTTTAATATATATCGTTATTTTAAAACGTCGCAAAGATATCCTACCGAAACATTCTGCCACTTAGCCCTTTATGACCAGGGGCCAGTTGTTCAAAGCATCGTTAGCTTAACGAGCTCGTTAGTGGTCATATTGTTAACTCTTCTAGCAAGTACAATATCGTAAATTTTGGTATTTTTGCTGAAAAAATGTGAGCAGCTTTTGCGTCCGCAAAAGCTGCTCACATTTTTTCAGCAAAATATTAGCATATTTGCAATAATAAATGATCAAAGTTTTAACGATATGTTAACTAACGACATCGTTAGTTTTGAACAACTGGCCCCAGATCTATTCCTATCTCGAACAATTACAATTACGAAGGCGAGTCAACAAAAAAAAACAGACTTATTTCTGGGTGAGATCGATCTCTTCTTTTTCGATGTAATTGCCCTTTAGAATGATACACTTGGACCAACGCTGTTCCAGAGCCATCAGCCCAGAGCTGAAGAAGCCAGGGTTCTTGTCTCCTACCCACTCCTCAACTGCCGCCACGACTTCTTCGTGGACCGGAAATGACGCCCATAGATATCTTCTTTCAAATTTGGGAATAGGAAATAGTCACTAGGAGCTAAGTCCTTAGAATAGGCGGGGTGCAGTATTAGCTCGTACCCATTCCGCTCAACAGCATTCATTGCAATTTTGCAAGTGTGGACCTTTGCTTTGTCCTGTTGGAGCAGGATCCCTTTGGAAAGTTTATCTCGGCGTTTTTCAAGGCTCGCAGTTCTCAGTTTGTTGAGCATGCATAATACGCATCTGTTATTGTACTTTTTTGTGCCAGAAAGTCCAACATAATAACGCCTTGTGCGTCCCAAAAAATACAGTTGCTTTCACGTTACCAGCAGAGGGTTGCGTTTTGAACTTTGGCTGCGGAGACCCCGGCCCTTCCCACTGGTGACTTTGAGTTTTATTCTCTGGCTCATAATGATGGATCCAGGTCTCATCTACAGTCGGTTAAAAATTTGACCTAAACCGCTTCAACAATGCGCTGCATACTGATGCTCTGCTTGCCATTGACTCGTCGCTAATGGATTTGGGGACTTGCGCATGCCCAAGTGATCATGTGAAATTAATGAAACCGGCTATCACGTGAAACGTGTAATGTATTCGCTACTTCTTCCACTTTTATTCGCCTATCAGAGTGCACCAGATCCCGTACTTTTTACACATTTCTTCATCGGTGGCATCTGAAGGGCATCCAGACCAGGTTTCGTCTTCTGAAGACGTTATACCGCGTTTGAACCCCCGAACCCAGAATTTAACTTGTGCATACGATGGTGCAGAAGACCCATAAACATTGGTCAATTCGCAATGTATTTCCTAAGCTGTTTTCCCTTTCAAATACAAGTGCCGAATTACAGTTTTGAGGAAAAGCTTGCTTTTGCATCGCTAGTCATGTTTGACGTTCAGTTAAGAAATGAAATTTCTTTTTCTGCTGTTCATGAAAGTATGAACGCAGTGGATCGCATGCAAATTAATGGACCCCGATGGGGTTCATGTAAACTTTGCTAGCGACCCGCTTGTCGTTCAGCAGAAAAAAAAAATGTTTTTTTTTTTATATATATATATTTACATTCTTTGCCCTTCATCACTGGGCGAACACTGCTTATAGGACAAACTTTTAAAGTTGAAAAACATTTACATGCTGTTTTTCTACAAGGCCCTTAAGAGAACCATGAGTTTAGACTGACGTCACTTGACGTCACTGAAAATCATGTGACTCGATGCGTTCATGGAATTATTAACTACATTGATTGTATTCGACTGGAGACCTTTCGTGGAGCACGACTAAGCTCCGCCCACGAATTGTGCTCTTCGTTTTTGTACCAGTCGAATGTAATTCGTGCTTCACGCGCTATAATGGCTTTTGGTTTGATGCCTAAAGCAAGAAAATGAAAAACTAATGTGACTGCTTCATTCCTGTAAGCCCCTCGGTTGCACAGAAGGCAAAAGCAAATACAAATGATCAAATGTTTTCGTAATAGATTCACGGATAGACACCATGGCGAAAGGTCAAATGTCAACGCTAGTCACGTGATAGACACAGTAAATTTTTAAAAACAAAATGGCTGCGCCCGTGCAATATCTGATAAAAATCATGGAAGCTAAAATTGTCAATATTTGGCTCTCTCATCAGATCCAGACAGGATGCATGAATTTCAACTTAAAGTTTTTTTTATCAGTATAAGAAAATCATCTTGAAACAACTTCCTAAATGAAATTTTACTGTGCTACTTTTACTTCCGCGCTATGTTCAGCCATATTAATTCTGTCACGTGACTGATTTCACGCTCTCTTTGAAACGTGGTCGTTGTGCTCCACGAAATTGATGGAAATTTCACGAATCTCCCAGTCGAACGCAAATCGTGCTCCATGCTTCAATTCGTTGAGCACGAAAACACCAGTCGATTCTAAAGGTTTACATTAGGCCCTACACTGGAAATGTAAATATTATCTAATGAGTGAATGACACGATAATGATGCAATTTTGCCCTCATGTCTATACTATGTGTCTCGATGAATAGGAAACGGGATATGCCGGTTACTTACGTATCATTGTACCTGTTTGCTAAAATCTCCAGAACTAGCATTTTTCAGATGAAAAGTATGGATATTTTCTTATTTCTAGTCAAAATTTAGATTGGGGTGGTGGTGGTGGGAGGGTGGGGGGGGGGGGACTCGTTAACGAGTACTCTAGATCTCTGTTTTGGACACAAATAAGGAAAATAATGAATACTGCGTAAACCCCACTTGTCTTTTTATATAGTGGGGTTTGGAGGATGTTCATTACACGTACTAGTTAACCTGATCGGCCCAAACGCCAAAGTCCAGATGTGTTATTTCCTAAGTTACACCGGGCCACGCCTATCTGGACTTGGAGAAATAGATTTGGCTGCACGGTGCTTCCACGCAGAGCTAAAATCGACCGCATATGAGTTCTAAAAAAAACCGCTAAGGTCTAAGTCTGTCTGTGGGTCGGGCCGTCCATGCATATAAACTCTATTGGTTTCATTTGGCGGCAGGGCTTGAGAAGTCAATGTCGATTGAAAGTCCCATAAAATTGGACGCAACGTCTCCATAATGCCACGGGGACGTCAAACATCGAAGACCACAAAATGTGTGCAAATCAAAAGTCTAGCAAAAATGACTTTTAAAGTTACCAGTAGATGACAAAGCAGACGACAATTGTTGTGATTGGCATCTCATGGGTTAAGAGGAGGCAACTCTTCCAAAATATATTTCTCTCAAATTGTAAAAAAAAACTCATCTCTTTTTGGCAGCCACCTATCTTCACAATAAAACCATCGGGAGGTCCATGTCATGACTCCCTTCATTGGTTAAATATGGTGTATGTCTGGTGTATCCATTCCATGTGTGCACGCAATTCACGGCCGCCCCCGCCCATAGGGGCTTGAAGAAATATATAGGCTGCACGATGCTTCCACACAGAGCTGAATCCGGCCCACACACTAGTACTGGTAAACCGCTTAGAGGATCTAAGCCTGTCCAGGAACCGCGGTGCGACGCGGACCGTCCATGCTAATAAACCCTATTGATTTCATTGGGCGACAGGGCTTGAGATGTCATTTCATCTCAATGTCGGGTAAAATTCCCACAAAATTGGAAGCAACGTCTCCAAAATGACCTTTACAGTGTTGACGGGGACGTTAAACCTCAAATCAAACAAAACAAACAAAAACGCAATTCACGTACAGAACAGAATAGAACAGAGCTATTTTTTCAGTCGCAGATTAAGAATACTTGAGATATGATTAAAATACTTTTACAGATCACCTTTGCAAATAGTACGTGATATATGGAAAATGGGGTTCGTGAGGGTATACAGTAGACGACTGTCGACATGTGAGCTCAGTGAAGTACAGTAGAACTTCGATGGCTCGAACACCGATGGCTCGTTTACCATGGCTGAGTCGAACCCATTATTGAGCCCCTAGAGAAAGTCTGTACATAAGAAATAGAGGGAATAATTTATGTGATTTTCGCTTTTTTACTTGCAAATGTATGCTGTGTGTACACATTAGAATCGCCTCCATGAGGCGATTCTAATGAGTACACACAACATACATTTTCATTATAGAACACAGAAACATGTCAAATAGGATCTATTTATGCCTCCTTGCAGTAACCCTAAGTGGCTCGAACTACCCCTGTCTCGAACAGATTTTCGAAGTCCCAAAGGTCTTCGAGCCACTGAAGTTCGACTGTATCTCAAATTAACCTGCGTAAACACTTATTCATAGTAAAGCTGCCCTGCAATGTTGTGTGAAAAAGTATCTACATGTTTATAACGCACAGCGAAGACTCTGATCAGACTACGTGTGATCAGAGCCTTCGCTGTGCGCGCATGTCTAAAAACACATTTTCTCTTGTCGTGACTCAAGTGACACAATTTGCCTTTTGTTTTGATTTTCATTTCGTTTCGTTTTTTTTTTTTTTGTTTTTTTTTTGCGTTTAACCTTATTATATATAGTGTATACCCTTGCAGTCCCGCTTTTCTGTTTATAAAGTGTGGTTTACAATGGTATTTATTACATGGGCTTCTTAATGTGATGATATGTATAATATGTATTTTAATCATATCTCAATGTTTGTTAATCTGCGATTGCAAAAAAAAAGATAGTTCTGTTCTATTCTGTTCTTACGTGAATTGCGTGGAATGGATACTGTTACATACATGTTTTTGGAACCCACTCGATGGTGTTATCATGAAATAAGGCCTCCAAACAAGGGACCCAGAGCAAACTATTTCTGTTCAGATTTAAATATAAACAGAAGTGGTAACAAGGTATATTTATTTTATTTAAGGAATATGGCATAAAGATATGTACAAAGCATTTCCGGAATTACTACGCATTCTGCAAACAACACGCAGAAAACCAGACAGAAGAAAAATCTCTCCAAAAAGGTCTCAACTCTTAAGAGGTAATACAGTATAACCTATGGAAGCCCTGGATGGACTTCTAACTTCATCACTTCTGATTTCTTACTTCCGACTTCTAACTTCTAACTTCCCACTTCTTACTTCCGACTTCCAACTTCTAACTTCCGACTTCTGACTTCCGACTTCTAACTTATGACTTCTAACTTCCGACTTCTAACTTCTGACTTCCGACTTCCTACTTCTGACTTCCGACTTCGAACTTCCGACTTCGAACTTCCGACTTCTGACTTCCGACTTCGAACTTCCGACTTCTTACTTTTAACTTCTAACTTCATGACTTCTAACTTCATGACTTCTTACTTCTAACTTCCGACTTCTGACTTCCAACTTCGAACTTCCGACTTCTAACTTCACCACTTCTAACTTCTAACTTCATGACTTCTTACTTTTAACTTCTAACTTCAAGACTTCTTACTTCTAACTTCATGACTTCTTACTTCTAACTTCCAACTTCTAACTTCCATCTTCTGACTTCCCACTTCAAACTTAAGTTAGTAAGAAGTCATGAAATTATAAGTTATGAGTAGAAGTCAGAAGTCGGAAGTTGGAAGTCGGAAGTTAGAAGTAGGAAGTTGGAAGTCAGAAGTCATGAAGTAAGAAGTAAGAAATCATGAAGTTGGAAGTAAGAACTCGGAAGTTAGAAGTAATAAGTAAGAAGTGGGAAGTCAGAAGTTAGAAGTCGGAAGTTAGAAGTAAGAAGTCATGAAGTTAGAAGTAAGAAGTCATGAAGTCAGAAGTGGAGAAGTTAGAAGTCCCTCCAGGGCTTCCATAATAACCTCTATAAAGCAGTCAACCAGAGAAAACTCCAAAACTGACAGCTTAAATCAGGTGGTTGTTCGGCAGAGGGAAATGTCGTGAGATCATGTTTGACGACAAAAATTAGTGATAACTGAAGACAGATCAATATGGATGAATGAAAAGAAATATAAATGATGGGGGTGTCGTATTATTTAAAATGATATCAGAATGGTGATTGTACGTTCACCAAGAAAATAATTTATTCCTATATTTTCCAGTTTTAGAGCTAATTTTGGATCGGTTTTAGATTTACTAATGTGGTTACTAGCTGAAGGAGAGGGTTGGCTGCTCAACAGAGGTTATACGTATATAGCAAAATGTTTTGGCAGAATTTATTCTGGCCGCTGAAGAGATGTTGCTGCTAAAGAGAGGTGACTGTTACTGGAGTTTTTTTATATAATTTGAGATGCTATAAGCTAAGATGCTAATCACAACAACTGTCGTCTGCTTTGTCGTCTGCTGGTAACTTTAAAATATTTTTGCAAACAGTGTGGACCAGATCAGATTGCTCCTCTCGGAGCAGTCTGATCAGGGTCCACACTATTTGCCAGTATTACAAGAAGATGCAGCAGATGACATAAACAGACGACATTTCCAGATGCAGTTTTTTTATGGCATTTTTTGGTTGAGGCAGTGAAAATATGACAACTGAAGAGTGTCATATAAGAAATACTATCAGTTTAAACAAATCATGACAGAAAATGGCTTCATCATAATTGCGTGAAAATGACACTTATATAGCAGTTTTTTGACGAGAACATGTATCCCTTTTAGGGCTAAGAAGAATTGTTAAGCAGACGACATTCTAATTTTCCTATTATTTTCATTTTCTTTTTTTTCTTTATTATTTTTTTATATCTTTATCGGGAAAATAAAGCCGAAGACCTCACGTGAATCCTGTGTTGAGCAAACCAATCACATGATTTATATAACTATAACAAGTCCTTGAAACCCCACTTTATATAGTGAAAAGCAGTGTCTTCGGGGGAATATATTATTTGCCGTATGTTTGCTCAAAAACATAGATTGTGGGTACTTGTAAGATAGGACCGCCTCATTGAAGCGGTTCTAGCGAGAACCCACAATTTGTATTGAATGCAGAAATAAGAAAGATTTTACAATTTTTACCTAAAAATTGTCATTTCCGAAACCATGTTGGATACCATTTTTTCACCTGTACATGTTTCCACATGATATGCCAAGCCTTCCCGAGATTGTGAGTAACAGATAGTGTCGTCTGTTTCGTCCATGATTGGCACTTTTAGTGTTTAGGCACTTATTTACAAATTACATTTTATGAGGTGTTACTAATTGGTAAAACATGACGTATATTGTCAGTTTAATAGTTGCAAAAACGCCTTCTTTTTAAATTAAATAAATCTCTCTAGACATACTAAATAAGGCAATTGTTTATATAAACAGTTTAACTGAAAGCCTGGCATAACACACCCCTGTGATATAATGGTGCCTGCCTTGGCTTAACAGCTAGAAGTTTTCAAGTGAAAATTTATGATAGTTTCCTTATTTCTGCTACAAAGAAAGATTAGGCATACTTGCATTTTGGCGGTTTTAACGAGTACTATAAAGTTTTGTTTTTGATGGAGCTCTTAGTACCCAAACTTTAGTAAGGCCTTATTTTTCTTATTTCTGATCTAAAATATAGATTGTGGGTACCCGTTACAACCGCCTCAATGAATCGGTTATAACGTGTACCTACAATCTATATCTGGAGCAGAAATAAGAAAAATATCATAACTTTTCATTTTAAAATCTTCGTTTTTGGGTGGCAAAGTTTACAATATATTTGTAAGTCATTGACCTTGACCTTGGATAATGGGCATGGGCGTGGGTATTGCAGAATAACACTTTGGTCGTATATCTACCACCATACCAAATATGAATCAAATCCATCGTACGGTTTGGAAGATATGAGCTCTTAAATACTTTAACATAAAATTTCTAATTGCTTGACCGAGCGGTCATGAGGAAGGTGAATTTGGTGTGATTTTCGTTTTTCGTTTTTCGATATTCATTTTCAGGTGAAGTTGGTTTGATTTTCGTTTTTCGTTTTTCGATATTCATTTTCAGGTGAAGTTGGTTTGATTTTCGTTTTTCATTTTTCGATATTCATTTTCAGGTGAAGTTAGTTTGATTTTCGTTTTTCGATATTCATTTGCAGGGGAATTTGTTTTGATTTTTGTTTTTCGTTTTTCGATATTCGAATTGAGGCCGAATATCGTATTTTGACATTCAAAATCCTAGTTTGACATTCGATTTGGCGAAGAAAATCGTATTTTGACATTCAAAATCCTAGTTTGACATTCGATTTGGCGAAGAAAATCGTATTTTGACATTCAAAATCCTAGTTTGACATTCGATTTGGCGCTGAATATCGTATTTTGACATTCAAAATTCTAGTTTGACATTCGATTTGGCGAAGAAAATCGTATTTTGACGTTCAAAATCCTAGTTTGACATTCGATTTGGCGCTGAATATCGTATTTTGACATTCAAAATTCTAGTTTGACATTCGATTTGGCGAAGAAAATCGTATTTTGACATTCA
This sequence comes from Lucinisca nassula, assembly GCA_963580285.1. Taxonomy (NCBI): domain Eukaryota; kingdom Metazoa; phylum Mollusca; class Bivalvia; order Lucinida; family Lucinidae; genus Lucinisca; species Lucinisca nassula. The sequence goes on along the minus strand of OY757017.1, from coordinate 111,617,658 downwards.
AAATCCTAGTTTGACATTCGATTTGGCGCTGAATATCGTATTTTGACATTCAAAATCCTAGTTTGACATTCGATTTGGCGAAGAAAATCGTATTTTGACATTCAAAATCCTAGTTTGACATTCGATTTGGCGAAGAAAATCGTAGTTTGACATTCAAAATCCTAGTTTGACATTCGATTTGGCGCTGAATATCGTATTTTGACATTCAAAATCCTAGTTTGACATTCGATTTGGCGAAGAAAATCGTATTTTGACATTCAAAATCCTAGTTTGAAATTCGATTTGGCGAAGAAAATCGTATTTTGACATTCAAAATCCTAGTTTGACATTCGATTTGGCGAAAATCGTATTTTGACATTCAAAATCCTAGTTTGACATTCGATTTGGCGAAGAAAATCGTAGTTTGACATTCAAAATCCTAGTTTGACATTCGATTTGGCGAAGAAAATCGTAGTTTGACATTCAAAATCCTAGTTTGACATTCGATTTGGCGCTGAATATCGTATTTTGACATTCAAAATCCTAGTTTGACATTCGATTTGGCGAAGAAAATCGTATTTTGACATTCAAAATCCTAGTTTGACATTCGATTTGGCGAAGAAAATCGTATTTTGACATTCAAAATCCTAGTTTGACATTCGATTTGGCGAAGAAAATCGTAGTTTGACATTCAAAATCCTAGTTTGACATTCGATTTGGCGAAGAAAATCGTAGTTTGACATTCAAAATCCTAGTTTGACATTCGATTTGGCGAAGAAAATCGTAGTTTGACATTCAAAATCCTAGTTTGACATTCGATTTGGCGAAGAAAATCGTATTTTGACATTCAAAATCCTAGTTTGACATTCGATTTGGCGAAGAAAATCGTAGTTTGACATTCAAAATCCTAGTCCGACATTCGATTTGGCGAAGAAAATCGTAGTTTGACATTCAAAATCCTAGTTTGACATTCGATTTGGCGAAGAAAATCGTAGTTTGACATTCAAAATCCTAGTTTGACATTCGATTTGGCGCTGAATATCGTATTTTGACATTCAAAATCCTAGTTTGACATTCGATTTGGCGAAGAAAATCGTAGTTTGACATTCAAAATTCTAGTTTGACATTCGATTTGGCGAAGAAAATCGTAGTTTGACATTCAAAATCCTAGTTTGACATTCGATTTGGCGAATAAAATCGAAGTTTGACATTCAAAATCCTAGTTTGACATTCGATTTGGCGAAGAAAATCGTATTTTGACATTCAAAATCCTAGTTTGACATTCGATTTGGCGAAGAAAATCGTAGTTTGACATTCAAAATCCTAGTTTGACATTCGATTTGGCGCTGAATATCGTATTTTGACATTCAAAATCCTAGTTTGACATTCGATTTGGCGAAGAAAATCGTAGTTTGACATTCAAAATCCTAGTTTGACATTCGATTTGGCGAAGAAAATCGTAGTTTGACATTCAAAATCCTAGTTTGACATTCGATTTGGCGAAGAAAATCGTAGTTTGACATTCAAAATCCTAGTTTGACATTCGATTTGGCGAAGAAAATCGTATTTTGACATTCAAAATCCTAGTTTGACATTCGATTTGGCGAAGAAAATCGTATTTTGACATTCAAAATCCTAGTTTGACATTCGATTTGGCGAAGAAAATCGTATTTTGACATTCAAAATCCTAGTTTGACATTCGATTTGGCGAAGAAAATCGTAGTTTGACATTCAAAATCCTAGTTTGACATTCGATTTGGCGGAGAAAATCGTATTTTGACATTCAAAATCCTAGTTTGACATTCGATTTGGCGCTGAATATCGTATTTTGACATTCAAAATCCTAGTTTGACATTCGATTTGGCGAAGAAAATCGTATTTTGACATTCAAAATACTAGTCTGACATTCGATTTGGCGAAGAAAATCGTAGTCTGACATTCAAAATCCTAGTTTGACATTCGATTTGGCGAAGAAAATCGTAGTTTGACATTCAAAATCCTAGTTTGACATTCGATTTGGCGCTGAATATCGTATTTTGACATTCAAAATCCTAGTTTGACATTCGATTTGGCGCTGAATGTCGTATTTTGACATTCAAAATCCTAGTTTGACATTCGATTTGGCGAAGAAAATCGTATTTTGACATTCAAAATCCTAGTTTGACATTCGATTTGGCGAAGAAAATCGTATTTTGACATTCAAAATCCTAGTTTGACATTCGATTTGGCGAAGAAAATCGTAGTTTGACATTCAAAATCCTAGTTTGACATTCGATTTGGCGAAGGAAATCGTAGTTTGACATTCAAAATTCTAGTTTGACATTCGATTTGGCGAAGAAAATCGTATTTTGACATTCAAAATCCTAGTTTGACATTCGATTTGGCGAAGAAAATCGTAATTTGACATTCAAAATCCTAGTTTGACATTCGATTTGGCGAAGAAAATCGTATTTTGACATTCAAAATCCTAGTTTGACATTCGATTTGGCGAAGAAAATCGTAGTTTGACATTCAAAATCCTAGTTTGACATTCGATTTGGCGGAGAAAATCGTATTTTGACATTCAAAATCCTAGTTTGACATTCGATTTGGCGCTGAATATCGTATTTTGACATTCAAAATCCTAGTTTGACATTCGATTTGGCGAAGAAAATCGTATTTTGACATTCAAAATCCTAGTTTGACATTCGATTTGGCGAAGAAAATCGTATTTTGACATTCAAAATCCTAGTTTGACATTCGATTTGGCGAAGAAAATCGTAGTTTGACATTCAAAATCCTAGTTTGACATTCGATTTGGCGGAGAAAATCGTATTTTGACATTCAAAATCCTAGTTTGACATTCGATTTGGCGCTGAATATAGTATTTTGACATTCAAAATCCTAGTTTGACATTCGATTTGGCGAAGAAAATCGTATTTTGACATTCAAAATCCTAGTTTGACATTCGATTTGGCGAAGAAAATCGTATTTTGACATTCAAAATCCTAGTTTGACATTCGATTTGGCGAAGAAAATCGTATTTTGACATTCAAAATACTAGTTTGACATTCGATTTGGCGAAGAAAATCGTATTTTGACATTCAAAATCCTAGTTTGACATTCGATTTGGCGAAGAAAATCGTAGTTTGACATTCAAAATCCTAGTTTGACATTCGATTTGGCGAAGAAAATCGTAGTTTGACATTCAAAATCCTAGTTTGATATTCGATTTGGCGCTGAATATCGTATTTTGACATTCAAAATCCTAGTTTGACATTCGATTTGGCGAAGAAAATCGTAGTTTGACATTCAAAATCCTAGTTTGACATTCGATTTGGCGAAGAAAATCGTAGTTTGACATTCAAAATCCTAGTTTGACATTCGATTTGGCGAAGAAAATCGTAGTTTGACATTCAAAATCCTAGTTTGACATTCGATTTGGCGAAGAAAATCGTATTTTGACATTCAAAATCATAGTTTGACATTCGATTTGGCGAAGAAAATCGTATTTTGACATTCAAAATCCTAGTTTGACATTCGATTTGGCGAAGAAAATCGTATTTTGACATTCAAAATCCTAGTATGACATTCGATTTGGCGAAGAAAATCGTATTTTGACATTCAAAATCCTAGTTTGACATTCGATTTGGCGAAGAAAATCGTAGTTTGACATTCAAAATCCTAGTTTGACATTCGATTTTCGAAGAAAATCGTATTTTGACATTCAAAATCCTAGTTTGACATTCGATTTGGCCAAGAAAATCGTAGTTTGACATTCAAAATCCTAGTTTGACATTCGATTTGGCGAAGAAAATCGTAGTTTGACATTCAAAATCCTAGTTTGACATTCGATTTGGCGCTGAATATCGCATTTTGACATTCAAAATCCTAGTTTGACATTCGATTTGGCGAAGAAAATCGTATTTTGACATTCAAAATCCTAGTTTGACATTCGATTTGGCGAAGAAAATCGTATTTTGACATTCAAAATCCCAGTTTGACATTCGATTTGGCGAAGAAAATCGTAGTTTGACATTCAAAATCCTAGTTTGACATTCGATTTGGCGAAGAAAATCGTAGTTTGACATTCAAAATCCTAGTTTGACATTCGATTTGGCGAAGAAAATCGTAGTTTGACATTCAAAATCCTAGTTTGACATTCGATTTGGCGCTGAATATCGTATTTTGACATTCAAAATCCTAGTTTGACATTCGATTTGGCGAAGAAAATCGTATTTTGACATTCAAAATCCTAGTTTGACTTTCGATTTGGCGCTGAATATCGTATTTTGATATTCAAAATCCTAGTTTGACATTCGATTTGGCGAAGAAAATCGTATTTTGACATTCAAAATCCTAGTTTGACATTCGATTTGGCGAAGAAAATCGTAGTTTGAAATTCAAAATCCTAGTTTGACATTCGATTTGGCGCTGAATAGCGTATTTTGACATTCAAAATCCTAGTTTGACATTCGATTTGGCGAAGAAAATCGTAGTTTGACATTCAAAATCCAAGTTTGACATTCGATTTTGTGCTGAATAGCGTATTTTGACATTCAAAATCCTAGTTTGACATTCGAATTGGGCCCGAATATCGTATTTTGAAATTCAAAATCCTATTCTGACATTCTATTTGGCTGTACTGGGCCCCTTTGAGCGTGACCTTGATCCCCAAGGTCAAAGGTCAAAAAGTAGGACATGGGCATATCTTCTAAACCGTTGGGAGTTACACTTCTGAAACTTGGTCATTGGATGGTCCTTGGAATTTAGAGTGTACTGGGCCCCTTTGAGCGTGACCTTGATCCTCAAGGTCAAAGGTCAAAAAGAAGTACATGGTCATATCTTCTAAACCGTTGGAATAACACTTCTGAAACTTGGTCATTGTATGGTCCTTGGAATGTAGAATGTACTGGGCCCCTTTGAGTGCATGCTTGGCACCAAGGTCAAAGGTCAAAAAGTAGGACATGGTCATATCTTCTAAACCGTTGGCGTTACACTTTTGAAATTTGGTCATTGGATAGTCCTTGAAATGTAGGGTGTACTGGGCCCCTTTGAGTATGACTTTGACCCCCAAGGTCAAAGGTCAACAACTAGGACATGTTGATATCTTCTAAACCGTTGGAGTTACACTCCTGAAACTTGGTCATTAGATGGTCCTTAGAATGTCGAGTGTACTGGGCCCTTTTGAGTGTGACTTTGATCTCCAAAGTCACGGGTCAAAAAGGAGGACATGGTCATATCTTCTTAACCGGTGGAGTTACACTTCTGAAACTTGGCCATTGGATTGTCATTGGAATGTATGGTGTACTGGGCCCCTTTAAGTGTGACCTTGACCCCCAAGGTCAAAGGTCAAAAAGCTGGCCATGGTCAGATCTTCTAAACCTTTGGAGTTACAATTCTGAAACTTGGTCATTGGATGGTCTTTGGAATTCGGAGTGTAGTATCCAAATTATGATTTGACCCCCTAGGGTTATGTAGAGCCGATCGTCCGCTTCAGAAGGGCGAAAATTGTGTTTTGTATTTAACAGAGAGAGAGAGAGAGAGAGAGAGAGAGAGAGAGAGTTCAACAAGTATAGTAACGTAACAACACAAAGGACACACTCAAATGAGTCTCCCTCGTCCACCGGGGACTGAAGTAATAGATGAGCTACATGATGCTCCCACGCAGAGCTGAATCCGACCGCATACGAATACTGGTAAACCGCTTAGACGATCTAAGCCTGCCCAGGCAAAGCGGTACGGACCATGCTTATAAACATCGGACGACAGGCTTTTAGACGTCATTTTATCTCAATGTCGGGTAAAACTCACACAAAATCGGAAACAACGCCTCCAAAATGACCTATATTAAGTCCCCACCCATCGAGGCTTAAAGAAATATATGGGCTGCACGATGCTTCCACGCAGAGCTGATCGCGACCGAACATTAGTACTGGTAATCTGCTTAGAAGGCCTAAGCCTGCCCAGGAAAACTGCTGCGAGTCGGCCCGACCATGCATATAAACCCTTTTGGTTTTATATGACGGCAGGGATTGAGAAGTCATTTCATCTCAATTTTGGGTAGAAGTCTCACAAAATGGGAAGCAACGTCTTCAAAATGACCTAAATAGTGTTGACGGGGACGTTAAACCTCAAATCAAACACAATGACCTATACAGTGTTGACGGGGACGTTAAACCTCAAATCAAACAAAACAAAACACTCCAATGCGGTGTCTGATTATGCTCGTTGATTATAGATGATTTTCTAGTGTTCGTTCGAACCAGACTTTTTGTCTGAATCCTTGACCAACGTCTAAGCAACGTCGCATCAACATGAACACGAATACGACGCTGCAAAGAAGATAAAGTTTTAACTTGACAAATTCATATATTTAAGGTCAATGTCACCCAAATCAAATAAAATATTTTAAGTGGCAATGATATATCGAACCAAGTTCGACCAAATTTCATCTAAGGCGGTCCATAAAGTATGTTCTATAAAAAGTCTATCCTTTGAAATCAAGGAAGACATCGCAGAACTGAAATTATCATCACGAAAGCACGCCTATATAATTTTGACCCCCTTGAACCACACTTTTATACAGCAAAACTGGGGTATATAGGGTTAAACGCTATTTTTTCTTATTTATGATAAAAAAAAAAAAACTTAGATTCTGGGTACTCGATAGAACCGCCCCATCGAGTCGGTTTTATCGAGTCCCCGCAATCTAGGTTTCGAGCAGAAATAAGAAAAATATCAGAATTTTCAAAAGAAAAGTTATTTCTTTTGGATTTAAATTTCCAATACATTTAGACAGGGCCTGTTTTCGTAATGGAAGTGTGTATGTTTCCTTGGGCAGACTAGCCATTTAGGCCTCATAAGTGACCCTCCGATATATTAAACATTCAACAGTGGCAACAATGATCCCAAAGGACAAGAAAATATAAATTACGCTATGATGTAGGATAGGGTGACTTTTTTACGTCTGCCTTAACACCAGCTGCAGTGACGTACTATATAAAGATTATCATACGCATTTTTTTCATATTATACCCCATATGAGCTCGAGGGTTGATGTGGGGTATGATATGCAATATGCCTTTTCGCAATACGAAAACACCCCTCTTACCCCCCTTGAACCTTAGGTTTACATAGGTAAAACCATGGGGGTTACAGGAGTATACATTATTTCTTCTTTTCTTATTTCTCCTCTAAATCAGAGATTGTGGGTACTCGATAGAGCACCTCGTCGAGGCGGTTCTATCGAACCCCGCAATCTATGTTTTGAGAAGAAATAAAAAAAAAATATTACGCCGAAAAAAAATGACAACACACATCTTTTATACAGCATCTCATTTATAGGTTGGCCTGACGTTGCATCGACGTTGCAGTGTGGTTATGTAGGTCGCGATCCAATTTCAACAAAAATACAACGTCTCTACAACGTCGCATTCTGACCTTGAACTGACATCGCAGTTACAACGTTGTATTGATGTTGTGTTGTGTTGTTTGCGACCTAAATACAAACAAATACCAATGTTGATCCGATGTCAGGCGTTTGCTTGGAAAATATCCTAAATCATTAAAATAGTGTTATTTGGCCATTAAATCTAAATTTAAACAAAAATAATTAAATGGAGGCCTCGCTTATGTGGTCCGGCCTCGGTAGCTCAGTCGGGTGCGCGTCTGACTGGCGATGAGGAGGACGTTGGTTCGATTCTAGCCGGGGTCTACAGCATTCTTTCGTGGAAGTTGATCATGAAATATTTTATACCGCCATTATCTCCCTTTCGCTGATTCAAGAAGGGCAGTTGTCAATTCTCGTTCTGGCGAAAGAATGTCCTCACGGACTACGCTCCAGGTTAGTTCACTGCAGAGGAGTCAAGATATTCACCAAAGGACTAGTACGGACTCCGTCTCGTTTAAATTCAATGGAAACTTCACCTCAGATGAGGCTTAAGTTGAGTTCAGTGGAAACTTTGCCTCTGGTGAGTTCTCTGGAGACTTCGCCTTAGGCAAGTATCTTATGTGTTCATGTCAAGTGAGTAAGTTCGCTCTATCAAGCAGAGGTGGGGAGGACATAATTTTGGTGCGAATTCCGTTTGCATCGGTGTTGGCGTCAGTGAACCCTGTGTTAACCAATGTGAAGCCTACATGGTGGCATTGCTGTGTTGAAGGATTTCATTTTAAAGGAAAAAGTCCCAAAACTGTCACTTTTGAGTAAAACACACTGTTTTCTCCGTTTCGCTAGATCCGCCTTCTAATATAGATAAATTACAGTTAAAGGCAACGTTGAGAACGTCCCAGCGTTTTTCTCCGTCATCGGCATCGGTATCCGTATTCTGTATTGGTGGAAAATGTCTAAGAAAGAAATGATGGATTTTGATAAAATTTTGCATATGAATTGATATTGACAATGTCTAGCTTGGGATTGTTACACTGCTTTTCGCGTCAATTTTCAACAGAGTTATGGCCTTAGAATGATGCCAGAAAATGATTTCCGCTCAACATATATCTTAAGAAAGAAATGATTGATTTTAATCAGATTTTGCATAAGAATAGATATCGACAACCTCTAGCTTGGGATTGTTACACAGCTTTTAGCGTCAATTTTCAAAAGAGTTACGGCCCTTGAAGGATGCCAGAAAGTTGTTTCCATTTGATATCTTAAGAAAGAAATGATAGATTTTGATAAAATTTTGCATATGAATTGATGCTTGGGATTGTTACACGGCTTTTGCGTTAATTTTCAACAGAGTTATGGCCCTTGAATGATGCCAGAAAATGGTTTCCACTCAATATCATAAGAAAGAAATGATTAATTTTGATCATATTTGGTATATGAATTTATATTAACAAGATCTAAATTGGGATTGTTAAGCGGCATTTTGCATCTATTTTCAGCAGAATTATGGTCCTTGAATGACATCAAATATTTACTTCAGTACAATATTTTGAGAAAGAAATGATGAATTTTGATCGAAATTTGTATGTGAATTTATATTGACAAAATGTAGCTTGGGATTGTTACATGGCATTTTGCGTCAATTTTCAGCAGAGTAATGGCCCATGAATTATGTCAGAAATTTGTTTCCGCTCAATATCTTGAAAACACATTAATGGATTTTCATCAATTTTTGCATATGAACTGATATTGACAACCTCTAGCTTGGGGTTATTACACAGCTCAATTTTGCGTCAATTTTCAACAGCGTTATGGTCCTTGCCCGATGCCAGAAAGTCTAATTAATTTTGATCATATTTATATGTGAATTTATATCAACAAGAGTTAGCTTTGGATTGACATGCCAAATTTTGTCTCTATTTTTAACAGAGTTATGACCCCTGAATGGCATCAAAAATTCGTTTCTGCTCGATATCTTGAGAAAAGAAATGATGAATTTTGATCTAATTTGGTATGTGAATTGATGTTGACCAAATATAGCTTGGGATTTTTACATGCCATTGTACTATTGCGGGGGGGGGGGGGGGGGGGGGTATTTAGTAAGCCCTGCTTACTGACATCTAGTTGGTCCTGAAGCGCTCACCTAACAGCTCAAGATCTGAAGGGGTAAGGGACACCCTGGGATCCCAAGATCCATGTCTCTTGGTCATGAATCGCTCACCAGAAGAAGAAGAAGAAGAAGAAGAAGAAGAAGAAAGTAGTAAAACTAGATATTATGCAATTGATGAAATGAGGGAGTGGGGCATGCCCCCGTTGTACACTCTAGGGTCCAAAGATCCATGCCTCTAAATGGCCCTTATCAAAATGAACAAGAATATATATGGTTTAAGGGTGGGTATCTGAACGGTTTCAGAGATATTAAGCATTTTACCATATATGGGCATGGCGGCAATCTTGGTCATGTGACCTGGACCCAAAATGGTCTCCGGATTAAATGTCCCTTATCATAAGGAACAAGAATATATATGGCTTATGGGTGGGGATCTGAACCGTTTCCGAGATATTAAGCATTTTACCATATATGGGCACGGCAGCCATCTTGGTCATGTGACTTGGACCAAAAATGGCCCCCACTAAATGCTCCTTATCATAAGGAGCCAGAAAATATATGGTTTAGGGGTGGTATTCTAAACCGTTTGTAAGATATCATGCATTTTCACTTTTTCCCATATAAATGCCTATGTGACCAAATTTGGCGTTGGCAAAAATAGGTCAAGGTCATCCCAGGGTCACCATTTATGCAATTTATAATGGGCCAATGTCCCACATGCTACATACCAAGTCTAATGCAAATCGGCCCAGTGGTTCCGGAGAAGAAGATTTTAGAAGGGTTTTTTTTACCATATATGGGCATGGCGGTCATCTTGGTCGTGTGACCTGGACCAAAAATGCAAACTTTCGTTCCCCCACCCCATGGAGGCTCCACATGTTCCAGAGGAGAAGACGCTTGAAAATGTGAACACACATACACGCACGACACAAGACAGACAGACAAACTCTGGCCACCCTGTAAGCTTACCATTGAGCCTTCGGCTCAGGTGAGCTAATAAATGGTTCATATGTGGGGATCTGAACGGTTTCTGAGATATTAAGCATTTTACCATATATGGTCACGGCGGCCATCTTGGTCATGTGACCTGGACCAAAAATGGTCCCCCCACTAAATGCCCCTTTTCACAAGGAACAAGTATATATATGGTTGGTTGGTGGGAATCTGAAAGGTTTCCAAGATATTAAGCATTTTACCTTATATGGAAATGGCGGCCACCTTGGTCATGTGACCTGGGACAAAAATGGTCCCCGGACAAAATGCCCGTTATCGTAAGGAGCAAGAACATGTATGGTTTGGGAGTGGTATTCTGAACCGTTTGTAAGATATAATGCATTTTCACTTTTTCCTATACAAATGCCTATGTGACTAAACTTGACCTTAGCATAAAATAGGTCAAGGTCGACCCAGGTCAACATTTTAACAATTTATGATGGGCCTACGTCTTAGATAATACTTACCAAGTTTCATGAAAATCGGCATAGCGGTTATGGAGATTTTAAGGGTGTTTTACCATATATGATTATGGCGGCTATCTTGGTCATGTGACCTGGAACCCATTAGCAAACTTTCGTTCCCCCATCCCATGGAAGCTCCACATGAAATTTGACTTCAGTTGGCCCAGCGGTTTCTGAGGAGTGAAAGTTTAAACATTTTACCATATATGGACATGGCGGCCAGCTTGGGCATGTGACCTGGGCCAAAATGCCCCCCCCCCCCCCTAAATGCGCCTTGTCACAAGGAGCAAGAATATATTTGGTTTAGGGGTGGTATTCTAAACCATTTGTATGATATAATGCATTTTCGATTTTTTTTCCATACAAATGCCTATGTGGCCCTCGTCCCAGATGCTACATGTCAAGTTTCGTGGAAATCGGCCCTGTGGTTCCGGAGAAGAAGATTTTTGAAGGGTTTTACCATGTATGGGCCTGTCAGCCATCTTGGTCATGTGACCTGGACTGAATGTCAAAATACGATTTTCTTCGCCAAATCGAATGTCAAACTAGGATTTTGAATGTCAAACTACGATTTTCTTCGCCAAATCGAATGTCAAACTAGGATTTTGAATGTCAAAATGCGATATTCAGCGCCAAATCGAATGTCAAACTAGGATTTTGAATGTCAAACTACGATTTTCTTCGCCAAATCGAATGTCAAACTAGGATTTTGGATGTCAAAATACGATATTCAGCGCCAAATCGAATGTCAAACTAGGATTTTGAATGTCAAACTACGATTTTCTTCGCCAAATCGAATGTCAAACTAGGATTTTGAATGTCAAAATACGATATTCAGCGCCAAATCGAATGTCAAACTAGGATTTTGAATGTCAAACTACGATTTTCTTCGCAAAATCGAATGTCAAACTAGGATTTTGAATGTCAAACTACGATTTTCTTCGCCAAATCGAATGTCAAACTAGGATTTTGAATGTCAAACTACGATTTTCTTCGCCAAATCGAATGTCAAACTAGGATTTTGAATGTCAAACTACGATTTTCTTCGCCAAATCGAATGTCAAACTAGGATTTTGAATGTCAAACTACGATTTTCTTCGCCAAATCGAATGTCAAACTAGGATTTTGAATGTCAAAATACGATTTTCTTCGCCAAATCGAATGTCAAACTAGGATTTGGAATGTCAAAATACGATATTCAGCGCCAAATCGAATGTCAAACTAGGATTTTGAATGTCAAACTACGATTTTCTTCGCCAAATCGAATGTCAAACTAGGATTTTGAATGTCAAACTACGATTTTCTTCGCCAAATCGAATGTCAAACTAGGATTTTGAATGTCAAACTACGATTTTCTTCGCCAAATCGAATGTCAAACAAGGATTTTGAATGTCAAAATACGATTTTCTTCGCCAAATCGAATGTCAAACTAGGATTCTGAATGTCAAAATACGATATTCAGCGCCAAATCGAATGTCAAACTAGGATTTTGAATGTCAAACTACGATTTTCTTCGCCAAATCGAATGTCAAACTAGGATTTTGAATGTCAAAATACGATTTTCTTCGCCAAATCGAATGTCAAACTGGGGTTTTGAATGTCAAAATACGATATTCAGCGCCAAATCGAATGTCAAACTAGGATTTTGAATGTCAAAATACGATTTTCTTCGCCAAATCGACTGTCAAACTAGAATTTTGAATGTCAAAATACGATATTCAGCGCCAAATCGAATGTCAAACTAGGATTTTGAATGTCAAAATACGATTTTCTTCGCCAAATCGAATGTCAAACTAGAATTTTGAATGTCAAAATACGATATTCAGCGCCAAATCGAATGTCAAACTAGGATTTTGAATGTCAAAATACGATTTTCTTCGCCAAATCGAATGTCAAAATAGGATTTTGAATGTCAAAATACGATTTTTTTCGCCAAATCGAATGTCAAACTAGGATTTTGAATGTCAAAATACGATATTCGGCCTCTATTCGAATATCGAAAAACGAAAAACAAAAATCAAAACAAATTCCCCTGCAAATGAATATCGAAAAACGAAAAACGAAAATCAAACTAACTTCACCTGAAAATGAATATCGAAAAATGAAAAACGAAAATCAAACCAACTTCACCTGAAAATGAATATCGAAAAACGAAAAACGAAAATCAAACCAACTTCACCTGAAAATGAATATCGAAAAACGAAAAACGAAAATCACACCAAATTCACCTTCCTGCGGTCATGAGCATGTGTGGGGGAATTTTGGACCTATATCTTCCACCATACCAAATATGTACAGAGTCCACCGTATGGTTTGGAAAATATGAGCTATTATAAAACTTAATCATAAGAGGAAGATATGAGCTCTTTGAAACTTGAAATTTCTAAATTCGTGACCTTGACATTGAAGTCATGGGCATGGGCGGGGGCGTTTTAAAAGCTTTAATATAAAATTTCTTAAGTTTTTGACCTAGAAGCCATGCGCATGGGCAGGGCTATTGCTGAATAAAACTCTGGGCCTATATCTATCATCTGCCAAATATGAACCAAATGCATCATATGGTGTGGAAATAGGAGCGATTAAAAACCTTTAACATCAAACTTCTAAGTCCATGACCTTGATCTTGACGTCATAGACATGGGCGTGTGTATTGCTTATAAATACTAAGGACCTATATCTATCATCGGGACAAATATGAACCAAATCCATAGTACGGTTTGGAAAATACGAGCTCTTTAAGAACCCTAACATAAATCTTTAAGTCAGTGACCTTGCCTTTGAGATCATGGATATGGATGTGTGTACTCTGGGTCTATATCTATCACCATACCAAACACGAACCAACTACAACAAACAGTTTGGAAAATATGAGCTTTATCGTAAATGTGGACGCCGACAACGAGTCCAACGGCAACGCCCTGCCAACACCGACACCGACGCAGGGGTAGGGCAATGTCTCTGCCTGGACTTTGTCCAGGCGAACTAAAAAGTTCTCGTAAGTTCTAGAATAAAAATAAAACAGTTGAGTCGAACTGGGTGACTCTGGAAACCCGAGTTGTCTGTCCAGAGTCTTCCCTGAGTCTTAACGGCCTGTAGAAATGGGGTTCAAGGGGGGGTCAAAATTATATAGGCGTGTTTTCGTGATGATGAGTAACAAGGGGACCATGTTGTTTCTTAACGCTCACTTGTGGTTAAAAGTAGGTCAGCGCCACTTATTGGCTATAACATTCACTAACCCATTTTGTACTAGTGGGTCTCTTCCATGGCTATATGCATGCGCGCGAATTGTGCGCTTCCCTATTTTCAGGGACAAATTTTGGATTTTTTTTTAATAATTAGGAATACCCTGGATGAGTTGTTTAGCTATTTATCTTAACTTAACTTATTTATTGTCCTGAGTCTTCTTTTTCAGCTCTAGCTTTTTTTTGTTTGGTGAATTGTAAAGTGCGTAGCCCGGTCATTTTTGTAGTGGTAATTTTCTACCCTGCACCGGTCACCGGAACTTAATTTAGTTCCGGTTCGCGGATTGGACACAAATAGGTAAACAACAATATAATGAAAATATAGAATAAAAGTTATTCATTCTGATATTGCCCACCAGAAGAGATTTTCCAAGACACACACAGTAACTTTTGCCCTTCATACCCCAGGAAGGCAGTACTCAAACCATCCATGATGTGTCATTTTGTATTTGACATCCTATTTGGAGTGTGTTGCTTGCTGTTGGCAACACGTTTTGTTTCACTTTTTAACTGCAGTGGACAAGACCTACAGGAAATTCCAATTGACTTCTACCCTGTTTACACTGACTCTAGAGGTACAACAGCTCACCAGCATAACCTTTTGTTTCATGTACCCCAGTTGTGCACGGTATCAATTCTAAAGAAATCTTTTAGGTTTAAGGAATTTCCTGGCTCAAATAAACTTTGTTATTTATACATATTTACAGTGATGATAGGAAATGCTTGGGATGTTGAAACTAATCCTGGTCCAGATTCCCGAAGTAACAGTACACATTTCCCATGTGGGGTCTGTACTGAAAGTGTTGGTTGGGATGACCGAGGAATTTGTTGTGATACTTGTAATGTCTGGTATCATATAGGCTGTCAAGGCATGTCTTCAACTATGTATAGCATTTATACTAGTCCATTGAGTACAAGCATGACATGAGATTGCTTGAAATGTGGAATGCCTAACTTTTCCACATCGCTATTTGGTGATTCAGCAACTTAGATACTCATAATAGATTTGATCCATTATCATCCCTGTCCGAGCCTGATAGTCCGATACCAGACAGTATTGGCCCACCTACTGCAGCTTCTTCGCCTATTGTGCAGCAACCAAGAGGAGCTAAACCGAGGACCAAAAAAGCGGTCCTCAACCACCCCCTCAGAATCTTGATTATGAATTGTCAGTCAATTAAGAATAAAAGGGCTGAAATTCACACAATTATCGACTCGGCTAAACCAGACATCATTTTTGGGAATGAGTCTTGGTTAACCCCAGATATAAAAAACTTGGAAATTTTCCCAGATTCATTTGAGGCCATAAGGAAAGACAGAGTTGGAGATGCCCTTGGTGGTGTCTTCGTGGCATTTAAAAGAGACCTGTTCTGCACAGAAACTCCGGAGTTGGACACCGACTGTGAAATAGTTTGGTGTAAGTTGAACATTATTAGGTGCAGGACTCTGTACCTTGGATCTTTTTATCGTCCACCAGATCAGATTGACCCAGATTATCTTGAGGCTTTCAATACATCCTTGACTAGGATAATGTCAAATGGAAATGCCCACATATTGGTAGGAGGGGACTTCAATTGTGGTGATATTGAATGGAGCAACCAGCAGGTACCCCATGGGGTGTCGAAAAGGCAAACACAACAACAGCTTTTGGATATAGTAAAAGAACATTGCCTCTCTCAAGTCGTAAATATACCCACCCGGCAAGAAAAAACCCTAGATTTGCTATTTACAAATTCTCCATCCCCAGTTAGTCGTGTCAAAGGGATGCCCCCGATCGGCAAGGCCGATCATGATATAGTTTATATTGAGTATGACATAAAAGCAAAGCGAATCCGACAGGTCCCGCGTAAAATATATATAAATATATAAAATATATAAGCGTGCGGATATGGATGGTCTGCGAGACCATATGGCGCGATTTAAGGATTCCTTCCTTTCCTCTGACCTCTCTCGCATGTCAGTAAATGACTTGTGGGTCAGTTTTAAGACCGAACTTACGACGGCCATGGAAAGGTACATACCAATAAAAATGACCAAAACAAAGCATAGTGTACCATGGATCGATAACACGATCAAACACCTAATCAGAAGACGTGACAGAATGTACTTTCGTGCTCGTAAGTCTAGCAATCCCGACGTGAAGAACCATTACAAAAGGTTCAGAGCACATGTACAAAAGGTAATTAGAGATGCATATTGGAAGCATGTTTCCAGCATCTTTACCTTTGATGATGAAAATATTGATCCCGAGGGCCCCCAGAAGAATGGAAAAGTTAAGAAATTTTGGTCATTTGTAAAGTCCCTGAAAAAAGAATCATTTGGGATCACTTCACTTAGGGAAAATGGAATTTTGAAAACTGAATCGCGCGAAAAGGCAAATATATGTAATAACCAGTTTCAATCGGCGTTTACACGTGAAGCTGACGGTGAGCTACCATCAAAAGGTACAAGTCCGTTCCCCTCTATGGGGGACATAACAGTTGACCCCAAAGGGGTCGCAAAACTGTTGGACAAGCTCAACATACATAAGGCATCTGGGCCTGACGGTCTGCATGCCAGGGTGCTTAAGGAATGTAGTGCTGAAATATCTCCCCTGCTGGCCTTTATTTTCAATGAATCACTTGCTCGGAACACAGTACCAGATGACTGGCGACAAGCAAACGTAACCCCGGTCTTTAAGAAAGGAGAAAAATATGATGCTGCGAATTACAGACCGGTGTCGCTCACATGCATCTGTTGCAAAACCCTGGAGCATATATTAGTTAGCAACATTAACAAGCACCTAGCCTCTGAAAGCATTCTTGCTGACTGCCAGCATGGTTTCCGAAGTCGAAGGTCTTGTGAAACTCAATTAGTTCAGTTCTACCATGACATAGTGAGCAATCTAGATGGGGCCATTAATCGTGGCCACAAACAGACTGACCTGATTATCATGGATTTTGCCAAGGCCTTCGACAAGGTACCTCACAGGAGGCTATTGTACAAACTAGATCATTATGGGATTAGAGGATCCACACTTAAGTGGGTTAGCTCATGGCTCTCTGGCTGGACGCACTCAACAAGTTGTACTTGACGGCCAAGCGTCGGATCCAGTCCCTGTTTTGTCCGGTGTCCCACAAGGTTCGGTACTTGGACCGGTCCTTTTCTTATTAACGATCTTCCTGATAATATCAGGTCATCTGTTCGCTTGTTTGCTGATGATTGTGTTTTGTATAGGAACATATATACTACTTCTGACTGTCTTATCTTACAAGATGACCTGGATAGCCTAGCACGTTGGGAGGCCGATTGGCAAATGAAGTTCAATGTGGCCAAATGTCATTCAATGAGGGTGTCACGGCACCCTCCAGACAAGCAGATTAAATTCAACTACTCATTACATCAGCATACTTCGGAACATGTCCAGACCGCAAAATATCTTGGTATCACCATTACTGATAATCTTGATTGGGGTCAACATATTTCTGAGATTACCTCTAAAGCAACTAGGACATTAGGGTTTCTTAGACGTAATTTGGCTTTTGCACCTAGGCAGACAAAGGGTGTTGCATACAAAAACCTTGGTTAGACCTCAATTAGAGTATGCATCACCTGTTTGGCACCCCCATGTTAAAACTCAGGTTCAACAGGCTGAGAAGGTTCAGAGGACGGCTGCCCGATGGACCTGCAGGCGATGGCGGAACAGAAGCAGTGTTGGTGAAATGCTCGATGAGCTGGAGTGGCCATCGTTGGAGGCCCGTCGGGAGCAGTCCTCTTTAACCTTCTTTTATAAGATACACTCTTACACAGTGTCTCTTAATAAAGATCAATACTTGACCCCTGTGACTACTTCAACTCAAACAAGGGCATCAAAATTAAACAACAGTCAATATCGTAGGTACCAGGCCTATAGTGATGCCCTGAAGAATTCTTTCTTCCCTAGAACTATTCCTCAGTGGAATAGTCTTCCCTCCTCTGTGGTAAATGCCAAAACTGCAGAGGAGTTCAAAGCCCGCATGATGTAGATTGGGATCCAGAGGTGTGCGTTTTAGTACACCTCTGAAAGCAGATTGTAAATAGTTTTAAGAACCCATCCAGTGGGTGTGTTTTTTTTTTTTTTTTTTTTGCTAAATTCTATTAGCGCATCACCCAACTGAGGTAATGGCCAAGTTTGACCGACTCAGTATATGAAGATAGATAGAGATAGACAAGTACATTTGTCATATAAGGGGAGGCAGGCCAATTTTTCGTTTTTATATTTTTGACGGAAATTCTGTTTTTGAACCCACCCTAGCTTTCATTCTCTGCCTGCATATATGTAAGTTTCAGGAAGTCCGATCAAAATTGAAGGAGTTTTGTTGATCAAAATTGGTAAAAATGCGTTTATCAATAATAAAGGGGATATAATTCCATGATTAATAGGTTTACCTAGCCAGCTTACGAACTCATATAAGCTTAAATCACCAGTCTACTTATATGTAAATTATTTGGAAAGTTCGGTCTCATGCTGATGACAATGTCAAATATATGCATTTTTCAGGAATCAAAGGGACGCCAAGACACGAGTCCATGATAAATATGCCGACATTGCCAGTTTTTTAACCTCAGTCTACAAACGTGTAAGCTTCAAATAGATCTGATGAAATTTTGCTGATGACAAATTAAAAAAAATAGGAATTTTCAGCAGGCCAGGGGACATGACTCTATAACTGATAGGTCGACCCTACCAGTTTTCGAACTAATTCTAGTCTCCCCAGCCTACTTATATGTACATGTAAGTCTTAGGAAGATCTGATTAAAATCGAAAGCGTTATGCCGAATATGCATTTTTCATTATTCAAGGGGACGTAACTCCTTGATTAATAGATCGACGTAGCCAGATTTTAAACACAGCTAAGCTTTAATTGTGTAAGTTTCAGAAGGATTCTTTCCAAACTGACGTTCAAATGCTGATGGTAAGTTCCAAAATAGACATTTTCAGCAAAGAAGGGAACATAACTTGGCCGGTTAATAGACCGACCTTGTCAGTTTTCAAACTCGCCCTATATTTAATCCACAGGCTACTGAAAAGTAAATTTCAGGAAGAATCGATAAAAACTAAAGGACATATACTGATGACAAGGTCAAAATTAGACATTTCAGCATTCAATGGGACATAACTCTACGATTAATAGGCGACGTCGCCAGTTTTCGAACTCATTCGAGCTTTTGTCCACAGTAATTCAGTGCATGTTTCAAGAAGGTCCGAGCAAAAGAGATGACGAACATTTTCCCATAGTAAGCCTATGGGACCTTGTGGTTATCATTGCAACCAAACATTTCATTCAATTTCGTAGATAAAAAGCGTTTCATCGTTCCCTTAGCAGATAAGTAAAATTCCAATATTAAGACCACCTTTGGGACTGTTCAAAAGTGGTCTTAGACCACTTTTGAACAGTCCCAAAGGTGGGCTCTAATTAGAAGACACGGGTTGTAGCATACGCAAAGAAAAAATAACCAAAACTTTCTCAATAAGCTTTTAAAAGCAGATTTAGTCTTAATTTTAGGAAGTCTTAATAGCGGAATTTTATTGTACATGCTTCAGATGAGAAATAAAAGAGGTCAGTCTGCAGGCTGGTCAAATGTGTGGACTGACGACGCCGGTCGACGGATGGACTACAGTATCCTATAAGCTCTCTGCATGCTGAAAATGACGGGTATAGGTGACACGAATAGGTCCGTAAACATACACGCTTGCTAACCCCATGAAGAGAAAAAGTGGTTCATCCAATACCGTATTTGTCCAACTTCTGCTCGACAGCATTATTTGTGTGCGGATCTAGCGAGCTCCGACAATCTACGCGAGTGTTTGAGTTTTACGTCTCACCAACAGCTAAGGTCATACTGAGGTAGGACCTCGGTTTAAAGACTCATCCGAAAGTCTGGAGAAGCCTGGGATCGATCCCGACAATCTACGTTCGAGAAAATAACAAACTCTGTGCATTATGTTTTTCGAGACTTTAAAGTCGGTTGGTTTTATAAGGAAAATGTCATTCGTTTCGATAACACACATGTGCGACATCAAGATGGCTACTTTTCTGATGAAAATCCGTTATATTTTTATTTATACTGCAAACATACGTTGTGGGTGCTCAGCAGAACCGCCCTATTGAGGCGATTCTAACGAATTCCCACAACCTATGTCTTGGAGCAGAAATAAGAAAAAAATGTTTATCCCATTAAACCCTCAATTTCTCTTTATAAATTGTGGTTTAGTGTGTGTCTGTTGGGAGTGGGGAGGGGATCTTCTTTTCACTGACTTGTTAACCTGCTATTTTGAGCCGCTAAAGACAACATTATCTCATACGGGTGTGGTATCCGAAGGTTTTTCTGGTTTTGTTTTGCCCGGTTTGTTTGATTTGAGGTGTAACGTCCCCGTCAACACTGTAAAGGTCATTTTGGAGACGTCGCTTCCAATTTTGTGGGACTTTTAACCGACACATCTCAAGCCGTGCCGCCCAATGAATCCAATAGGGTTTATAAGCAAGGACGGGTCCGACTCGCACCGCTTTGCCTGGGCAGGCTTAGAGCCTCTAAGCGGTTTACCAGTACTCGTGTGCGGGTCGGTTTCAGCTCTGCGTGGAAGCATCATGCAGCCCATCTATTTCTTCAAGCACCTATGGGTGGGGCCAAAGTTTTTCTGTTAACATTGGGATAGCACATACATGTATGTGAGACTGCGCTTTCTTTCATGGCGCTAAAATGTTCTTCATGGTATAAACTTATTCTTGTTACAGAGGTTGTGTGTGTTCGTTAGAACTAGAGGTGCCTCATCGAGGCTGTTCTTAAGAGGACAATCGCTCTATCTCTTGAGCAAAAGAAAATAATTAATCTTCATCCATAACTTTTCTCTTTGTATATAGTCGGTCTTTCAAGGGTGTTTATCACACGGAGTTGTGAACTTGATGGAAAGCTTAGCCCTTATCGTGCTGAATAAATTAATTTAGCCACACCCATCGCTGACTACCAGCGAATCTTTATATACTGTATTTTGGGCCCCGCCCATCGGGGCTTTGAGAAATAGATTTGGCAACATGGTGCTTCCACGTAGAGCTGAAACCGACCGCACTTAGAGGGTCTAAGCCTGCCCAAACAAAGTGGCCCATGCATATAACTCTTTTGGTTTCATTGGGGTACAGGGCTTGTGATGTCATTTCATATCAATGCCTGGTAAAAGCCCCACAAAATTGGAAGCAACGTCTCCAAAAGTGATCTATATAGCGTTGACGGGGACGTTAAACCTCAAATCAAACAAATCATGCATGACAACAGTGTAGAACCTGGCCCCAAGGTTATTAAACTTTTTTCATGCTCAACTCAATTGAGCATGAAATTTATCCTGCTCATAAATTTTAAAATGCCAACCTTTTTTTCTAATTGCCAACAAATGTTGGCATTTTAAAATTTATGAGCAGGATAAATGACATTCTGTGCTGATCTGAGCAGGAAAATGTAATTTAATACTTATAAGCAGAACAAATTTCAAGTTCAGCTGAGTTGAGCATGTAAAATATACTATAACCTCGGAGCCTTGTTTCGATCTACACTGTTTGCAAGCATTAGAATTTACGTTTGAAACAGGTTCACTGAGGAGGTTCACCAGCCACAAGAGTGGGTGTGGTTGGGAGAGGCAAATATATCGTTATCTTGCATCGCTGGGGCGACCAACTGATACTGCCTTACAGTTGAAAAAGCATCACGTGAACAAGTCCCTGAAATGAACACCCCTAAACACCACTTTAGATAGAGAAAACTGGGGTTTACGGGGTATACATTATTTTTCTTATTTCTGATCCAATACATAGGTTGCGGGTACTCGTTAGAACCGCCCCACTTACTTTATAGCACAAGCTCAGCAAACCGCCTTGAGCCAAGGTTACTAAAAATAGCTCAGTGGCATTTTCAGTGTTAGAGAGCTACCTTTGGTAACTCATTTTGCTGGTAGGTGTAGTTTGTTCTATAAAGTACACTGTATAGCACACATGGCTCCTGATTTTGTTTTTTGTTTGATTTGAGGTTTAACGTCCCCGTCAACACTGTAAAGGTCATTTTGGAGACGTTGCTTCCAATTTTGTGGGACTTTTACCCGACAATGAGATGAAATGACATCTCAAGCCCTGTCGCCCAATGAAACCAATAGGGTTTATTAGCATGGACGGTCCGCCTCGCACCGCGGTTCCTGGACAGGCTTAGGCCCTCTAAGCGGTTTACCAGTACTAGTGTGCGGGCCGGATTCAGCTCTGCGTGGAAGCATCGTGCAGCCCATATATTTCTTCAAGCCCCTATGGGCGGGGGCGGCATGGCTCCTGATAAGGAGGCGTAGTTAAATGTCAGAAACATAAAATTATGTTGTAAGTACCTGGTACCTATTGAGGCGATTCTATCGAGCACCCACAACATATGCTTTACTGGAGAATGTCCTCAAATTTTCCTCAGTTTTATGCCGAAAAAAAATATATTCCTAGTGGTTAAACCTGTTTTATACGGTAGTATTGGCAAACAGTACAGGCACAGATCAGACACTGTAGAACGTAGAACATACGCTGATCAATCTGATCAGCGTCTGATCAATGCCTTCGCTGTCTGTAGAAAGTTCAATCATTCGTACGAAAAAAAAACTCAACCTGGTACCCTAAATTTTGAAACTGACAGGTGGACCACTCCTTTTAGTATAAAATGAGATAATAGAAGCCTTCGTGGTGTAATGGTCGTGCAGCTCGCCTTATAAATCAGGAGTCGTGGGTTCCATCCCGGGCTTCTCCGGACTTTTGGATGAGTCTATAACCGAGGTCTGTCTCCGTATGACCCTAGCTGTTGGTGGGACGTAAAACTCAAACACAAACAAACACAAAATGCGTTAAACCGATACACTTTCAGGGAGGCAAAAAGAACAACAACAAAAAATAGATTGTGGGCACTCGTTAGAACAGCTTCAATGACGCGGTTCTAACGAGTAACCTAATCCATTTCAGGGGCAGATAAAACGAAACTAATTTATACCCACGTAAACTCCACTTTTCTCAATAAAAAGTAGGGTTTAGAATAGTGTTTCATTGCACAGGTATGTCAGACTCTGTGTTCCCGGCTGAATCAATCAATCAATAAAACAACTATGGTTTTATATGGAAGATGAAATCTATTTATAAATAAAACATAAATATAACAATATCAACAACAAGCATTTACACTTTACAACATAAACTATTCATAATTCTAATGAGTTACCCTTTGTAACCATTACTGAGCAACTTTTATTCAGCTTTGTCCAACAAGACTAATTTTGGACATGGATTTACTCGATTAGTCCGCATATTTCGATAACACACCCATTGGCTACAGTCGCATCTTTCACATCTCTTAGCATTTTCAGATTTTTACACATAAAAAAGTAAAAATGGGAAACCTATTACCTAAAAAAATAACGTGAAATTGTAGACCTTGAATAAGTCCTTAAACTGCCCGATTTAAAATACGGCAGCATCGACAATTTGATTTTTTTTTTTCTGATTTTCAAAGAAAATATGACTTTGCAGTTCATTTTTATCATCTCATAGGGAACTTTTGGAAATTAAGAACAAATGAGGAAAAAAATCTTGGTCTCTTTTGTGACTATTTCGGATGAAAATTTCTTATACATTATTATTATTATCAGTATTATTATTATTGTTATTATTATTCTTATTATTATTATTATTATTCATAGCAACAGATAAGGTTCGTATTTGGGGATAAAGGATAGTTTGCCTTATTTTTTTTTTTCATATAAACCTATGTTGTGTTTATTCATTTGAACCGCCTCGCCGAGGTGGTTCAAACGAATCCCCACAACCATAACGAAAACAAGCCTATACAAATACATTGTAAATTTAACCCCAAAGGAAACGAAAATTTTAAGATGAAAAATTGTGATATTTTTATTATTTCTCCTCAAAATAGATTGTGGGTACACGTTAGAACCGCCTCATCGAGGCGGTTCTAACGTGAATCCACAATCTATATTTTAGAGCAGAAATAAGAAAAATAAAGCTTACCCCTGCAGACCCCAGTTTTACTATATAAAAGTGGGGTTCAAGGGGGTCAAAATTATATAGGCGTGTTTTCGTGATGATAGGTTTTTATGAAGAAAGGACAAAAATGACAAAAAATATCATGTAAATATCAGCAAATATCCACCATATATGTTTCTATGGTTATATATTTTATTTTCATTATTCTAATCGGAGCGTAAGAATGCCATCACGAAGACACGCCTATATAATTTTGACCCATTCAAACCCCACTTTAATATAGTAAAACTGGGGTTTACAGGGGGATACATTATTTTTGTTATTTCAGCTAAAAAAATGATTGTGGGTACTCGTTAGAACCGCCTCGTCGAGGCGGTTCTAACGAGTACCCACAATGTATGCTTTGAGCAGAAATATGAAAAATATAACGATTTTTAACTGGAAAATTTCATTTTTTTTTTTTTTTGTGGTAAAATTTTACCAATACATTTGAATAGGCACGGAGGAACCACCTCATCATTTAAATAACACAACCATGTGAGATAAGATTTTCTGTCATGTCTGTAACAATGACATTTTTTTCATATTTTTTTTTTTTAATTATTTTTTCTGATTTCAGATATGGTGGGTATTTGGAGATAAATGAAGGATGATTTTCCTTATTTATTCACTTAAGTTGTAGGTATTCATTTGAACCGCCTCGGCGAGGTTGTTCAAATGGATACCCACAACATAGCTTTTTATAACTGACGAAAATTAACCTTTAATTATTATACGAAATGCCCACCTTATCCATTGTACGGTAACAATGGCATTTTATTTGTTTTTTGTTCTGTTTTCCTGATTTTTATTGCAATTGAGGTTCTAATGAGTACAAAAGAATCGTTTTATTCCATATTTGACCGAAAATTGTGTTAGCAAATAGTGCAGGTCCTGATCAGATCTGAGCCTGCACTGTTTGCCAAGGTTCTCCTTTAGAGGGTTTATTAACGTAACCTTACGTTTGGGAAGTTCTTATGGACAGCCACATTCTACACATCCAATCAGTTAAAAGTCCGTTAAAAGAAAGAAAGAAAAAAAAAAACGCTTGCAAACCCCTGTTTACCGTCCATTATGAAAACACGCCTATTTAAATACATGTATATTGAAAAATTTACCAGTAAAATTGAACGTTTTCAGATAAAAAAAAATCTTATTTTTTTTCTTCTTATTTCTGCTCAAAACATAGATTGTGGGTACTCGTTAGAACCGCTTCACCCGCCTCGGTGAGGCGGTTTCTAACAAGTACACACAATCTATGATTTTTAGCAGAAATAAGAAAAATATAATTGATACCCCTGTAAACCTCAGTTTTAGTATATAAAATCTAGGTTAGAAGAGGTCAAAATTATACAGGCGTGTTTTCGCGATACACGGCGAAAAAAGGGTTTTTTCAAGGTATATATTATTTCCCTAATTTGCTCAAAAACATAGATTGTAGGTACTCACCCAAAAGCTGTTTGAAGCAGAAATAGGAAAAATATCACACATTTTCTCCAGAAAAAAAAAATATGAAAAAAAAAAAAAACAACAACAACAAAAAAAATATATATCACATGGGTAAATTATCTTAATGATAAGATGCATAATCTTGCGAATTATGTTTTTTTCTGAATGTCCATATAACATGAGACTAATTTAGTTCACCGCATTAACAAATCCCCTATATCTGATGCAACCCCAACTTTGTACAGAGTGTTATACGAGTACTCAGAAACATAGTGTGGGAACAAAAATTTATCTTATACCTTACTTAATAGATTACGGGTGCTCGTTAGAACCGCCTCGTTGAGGCGGTTCTAACGAGAACCCACAATCTACGTTTTTGAGCAAATATGAGGAAAATAATTTATCCCTTTTAAACACTATTTTTCTCTTTATAAAGTCGGTTGTTCAAATTTGTTAATTACACGTTCTTCTTAACGTGATGAACAAGTAAAATATATCAAATTTCCATGAGAAAATGATTTTTTTAGCCATGAAAGATGAAATTATCTCGCATGAATGTTACGTTATCTCCGAAATCATCACGTGAACAGGTCCGTGAATTGATTACACCTCTAAACCTCAATTTGTATGGGGAAACTGGGGTTTACGGGGGTAAACAAAATTTATCTTATTTCTGCCCAAAGACGCGAGTACCCACAACCTATGTTTTCAGTATAAATAAGAACATTGTCACAGATTTTCGTCAGAAAAGTAGCCATTTTGGAGATGTAAAAATTGCACTGTGACGTACGGGTGAGTTATCGTAATGTTTATTGCGTATATCTTGGTGTAGAATTTAGTTGTGGTACATTACTTAATCCAGCTGCCCAAACTTGTCCTGTTTCCAAGGTATCACGTGGAGATACTGGTGGTCCCTGACCTGCCGACAGGGCCAGAGAAAGGGCCGCTGAATTCTGCTGGTAAAGGTCCGGGCTGTTCGCAAAACCTGGAACCACAGCTCGTCGTAGTTGATTATTAAACATGTGAGGATGAAACGACTGATACATAGAAGAATAATTGAGCCCATAAAGCCCGTGAGCCAAGGACAGTTGGAGAGTGCTTAAATTGCCGCTCTTCAAGTCAATAACTTTTGGTGGCGGGCTTGGAATTTTATCAAAAATGTCAACTTTTTGTCGCTTAGCTGGATTTTCACTAGAATCGCCATTACTGGCTGAGCACTGAGGATTTCTGTCATTTTCACTATTTTCGTCCGCTGAAGTTTCTAGTCCCATTATGCTATCGATTGTAAAAAGTTTCCTTTTGATGCCAGAAAAACTTCCAATTACTTTTTCAGTTTTTGAGCCAGTCGACAATGACTTAGATATTTCATTTTCCCGCTTCACATCAGAGTTTCTATTTTTAAAATGCTCCATAGCATCCACTGAATCACGTGAATTATCCTCCTCAGATGAGCACGCGCAGATGTTGATTCCACTGTCGTCTGTTGCGGATTGTCTTCTAGCCGAATTTGGCGGCGGTGTGACGTCATCATCTTCTGTAACATTGAGCTCGTCTAAAGAATCATCATCCGATTTATCTGCAGTCTCAGAGACACATACATCAGATGGTCGACCATCTTTATAAGGGACTTTAACCCGCCTTTTCCTTCTCCTGTAGTTTCCATTTTCAAACATTTCCTCACAGTTTGCGTCAAGTGTCCAGTAATTTCCTTTACCGGGCTTTCCTTTCTCTCTCGACACTTTCACAAAGCAGTCATTAAGGCTGAGGTTATGCCGGATACTGTTCTGCCACCCCTGTTTGTTGTCGTGATAATAAGGAAAACGTTCCATAATAAACTGATAAATTCCGTTCAAAGTCACTTTCCGTTCTGGTGCGTTCTTTATTGCCATGGCAATCAGAGCGATGTATGAATATGGCGGCTTCTGTGGCTGGTCCCTGCGCTGTAACTCCTCTATCATTCTCAGAGCATACGCCCTGTTTATGTCCGCCGGAGAATAGTACATCCCAGGGTATGCATACGGTGATGAAGTCATGTTAGCGAATGGAGCTGAAAATAGCCCCGGTGTGAACAGTGGCGACACGCCATGTGGAACTAGTTCGTTTGGCGGAGTCCCCATTTTCTTGAACTTGCTTACTCTTGTCCCTGAATATTTTCTAACTGCTTTTTAAACTTCAGTCTGTTTAAAATATGCTTGTTTTAAAGTTAAGAAAGTATCATTAATCCGTAACACATAGACTGCGTTTAATAAACGAACTTTAAATATTTTTATCAAAAAAGATGTCCGCTCTTGGAAATGCTTTTCTCACACAAACGCTAAGGAGACTGAAATTGCAGAAACTGTTCGGTCTTTATGAACACCTCCTTGAAATTATTTTTATATATAATTGTCTGTTGACTTTAAGAAGGCAAAATAAATGGACGATAGTCCAAACATCACTCAAGTGCTTCGTCGCCTCAGGTAAAACGGTGTCAATTAGCGTGACGTCATTGACACCTTGACTTCTGTAAGCCAATGATTGTACGTGTAAGT
This sequence comes from Lucinisca nassula, assembly GCA_963580285.1. Lineage (NCBI taxonomy): Eukaryota > Metazoa > Mollusca > Bivalvia > Lucinida > Lucinidae > Lucinisca > Lucinisca nassula. The sequence goes on along the minus strand of OY757017.1, from coordinate 111,589,457 downwards.
AATGTAATCCGTTAGTAAAACATAAACCAGAGCACCGCCCACCCATGTGCTTCGGAAAATGTTTATTTTGAAAATTCAAAATTGGAAATTGACCACCCAAAATGTAAACAATGTTTTGACATGAATTTACATCGCATTTCCCGTGTCTGTTATTTCTTATAAAAGTATACCCATCAGATAAATGCAATATCAGATTGGATTTGTGCTATTTAGACAGCTTTTCAACGGTCGGTAGTTAATGCCGATTTATATTAACAAACATTAAATACTCCAAACAAAAATCAAACAGTCAGAGCGTGCTGGCTTCTGGTTTCTTGCCTGTTCAGAATCTCCGCAAAATGATTACAGTTTAGCCTTTCCACACAAAAGTCACCTTTCATGATTGAAAAAGACAAAAGTTTGAAGAAAACGGTGCAAATAAAACAATTTGTCAGTCTTATCATATAAACACATATCTTTGAAGTTAACAACATTTTCCAACTGTCTGATGTAGATTTCTATTAAAAATAAAACAATGTAAACCACATTTTTGAAGCTTTTACCATTATTTTCATTAGAAGTGCCAGACTGTTTTATAAATATTAATTGTTTGAATAAATAATGGTTCTGTTGAAAGACAACACTTACCATAAACAAGGGGATGTACATTTGTTTGTTTTTGTTGGAAGCGCATTCGGAACCATTTTTACGTGTCTTAAAGATAGCATACCCATGTTGGATAATGTTTTCTTTCGTGTTTCTGAAAAAAAAAACTGACATAATATTATCTCATGAAAATATTTGATTTTTCTTTTCTTTTAAAAATAGAAAATGTGGGTGCACGTTATAACCGCCTCGCTGAGGCGATTCAAACGAGTACCCACAATCTAATGAAACGGTTCTAACGAGTACCCACAATCTACTTTATTGGTTAATATAACATAAATTACACTACATGTAGATTAGTGAAATTACTACATAACCTAACTATGCACTGTTGTAAACAAGCCCATGTAATGGAGACGCCAGTAAACCCTACTTTATTTAGAGAAAACTGAGGTTTTCAGGTGTTTACATTATTTCTTTTTATTTTTGCACAAAGTTATATGTTCGTGCGTCTTTAGGAGCAAAATAAATGTGATATTGCATGCAAACCCTATTGGTTTGATAGGGCGGCAGGGTAAAAGTCCCACAAAATTGAAGCAACGTCTCTAAAAATGACCTATATAGTTTTGGTGGGGACGTTAAACCTCAAATGAAACAAACAAACAGATAATTGGTTCGAGGACCCATGACTTATGCTTTGAGCAAGAAGGCTTTGAGCAAAAATATAAAAAAAGAGTGTTCTGTATTTTTTTTACTTTGGTGTAGGCAGTGGGTGGACATAGCACAGACTTGTAAAGGTAATGGTATAACTAACAAAATGATGTTTCCCCTCTGAAGAAGAGTAAAAGTCCCACAAAATTGGAAGCAGCGTCTCCAAAATGACCTATACAGTGTTGACGGGGACGTTAAACATCAAACAAACAAATATTTCATTAGGTATAAGGTCGTGTGGACAAGGTCGCGTGCACAACATGTAAAAATCGCAAAAATCACATTTTTCACAAATAAGATTATGAAGATACACTGCTTTGGCGGTTAAGACTTATGATAATAGATTCGATGATGTGATTTTAAAATGGCGCCCGCAGTCCGCTGAACTTCATATAGCTGTCGCTTAACCCACATACGACAAATGCAATCTTCCACGTGGTCCATTCTACGTGGTACATTTTCACTATAAGGGGTTTCTAGTTGTTATAATTTGTTCCAAGTTTGACAAAAATCAGATGGCTTTTGTAAACAGTGTAGACCCTGATCTGACACCATATTTTATGGCGTCTGATCAGGATATAAACTGTTTGCCAATGTGCATCTGGACATAAACGGACGCTAGGCATAAATGGGCTACACTGCAATAACTTTCTATTATCTTAATTGGAGTATAAACATTAGAAATTAGAAAAGTACAAAAACATCATATCGTTCTAAAGTATTTAGTGTCTTATCTCTGGGGACTTTACTATAATATGCTGCATTAGTATGTATCATCAATGAGAGAGAGAGAGAGAGAGAGAGAGAGAGAGAGAGAGAGAGAGAGAGAGAGAGAGAGAGAGAGAGAGAGAGAGAGAGAGAGAGAGATTTGTGTGCTTAAAATTTACCATAATATGCCGCATAAGTATGTATCATCAATGAGACACAGAGAGAGAGAGAGAGAGAGAGAGAGAGAGAGAGAGAGAGAGAGAGAGAGAGAGAGAGAGAGAGAGAGAGAGAGAGAGAGATTTGTGTCCTTTAAATTTTGATTGACTTATTTTCAATAAAATTTGTCATATTAATATTGATAATATACTATTTTTTCTATGAATTTGTTTTCTGTAATAAATAATAATAATAATAATAATTATTATTAATAATTATTATTATGAATTATTATTACAACAATAATAGTAATTCCGAAGAATTGACCCATATCATACAAGTACTCTAGGTCAATAATCAGATTAATTACTTTCACACATAATGCAATTGAGGCAAGGTTAACCTAATTAACATCATTACCACAATCTGACGGTATTACTTTAAACAAAATTAATTGATAGTGCTAATATTTTCATAATTTTGAGTACAGGTTACTTTTAGTCTAGCTGATTTAATTTTACATATGTTCATTTGTAAAATTGATAGAATTATTTAGCGTCTTTGAAAGATACTCGCCAATTCTATTGTTGTGTCATAATTGGGCGCGCGCGTCCAAGAGAGAGAGAGAGAGAGAGAGAGAGAGAGAGAGAGAGAGAGAGAGAGAGAGAGAGATATACAAGATTTGTGGGACTTTTACTGGACATCGGGATGAAATGACATCTCAAGTCCTACCGCCCAAGAAATCCCCAGGCTTTAAGGAACAGTTCGACTCGCACCACTTTTTTTCGGTCGATCCCAATCTATTTCTTAAAATCCTTATGACTGGGACTGAGAGAGTATATATGTACATTTTATATCTTGTGACAATCATAATATATTATATGAAACATCATAGAGAGAGAGAGAGAGAGAGAGAGAGAGGAGAGAGAGAGAGAGAGAGAGAGAGAGAGAGAGAGAGAGAGAGAGAGAGAGAGAGAGAGATCGTCTTCTATACTATATACACGTATAGGATCGGAAATGATTTGTACGACAACATTTCGCTTTTAATATTAATGCATATCCTCTCGAAACAGTGTCTTCAAAAGAAAACAAAATAATGGCAAAATATGATTTCACAATAAGAGAAAATATAGGCGTTATAATCTGGATATATCGCAGGTGCCGCTAAAAGACCCCGGTCTCAGGCGTTTCTTCCGTTCAATATGATTTTAACACGATTCGTTACGAAAACACTCCTATTCAAATATATTGAATATTTTGGGACGGTCCTAAAACGCTGAATTTCCTGCTGAATTCAGCGGCCTGCTGATCAGCTTAAGGGGTCTAAAACGCTGAATTGCTGATATGCTGAATTTTATTATTTACATGTTTTTCATGGCGTATTTTGCTTGGTGTGTGAGAGTTATTATTGTGCAGTCCATAAATATAGGTAGCATTGATTAAGAGAAATGATTATATATATTTTTTTACTTTGTTTTACGGAAGAGTGAATGAAAATAGCCATAAAACGTGCAGTCAACTGCAAGAACCGCCAAAACGTTTAAATGACTATTTGCAGTCATCCTATATTCCTGCAACTTACAGGTGCGCCACCGAAGACTCGGATCAGGCTGTGCATTCAAGCATGCTATTCATTATAATACATGGACGCGTATCATGAAAACATGCCTAAATACTTTTTACCACCTCGAACCCCACTTTTAAATAGTAAAATCGGGGGCTGGAGCGTTAATCAATATTTTTTCTAAATTCTGATCTAAAACATAGGTTGTGTGTACTCGTTAGAATCACCTCCAATCTAGGTTTTGTGCAGAACCAAGAACAATATTTTATTGATTTGTTAACTGGAATTGTTCATTTTTGGGCCCTAAAATTTTCAATGTGTTTGAATAGGCGTGTTTTCATTATAAGGTTGGCTTAACTCTGATCATAGCCAATTAGGCTAATATGCCTGTATACGGGTTGATGTAGAGCCTCTTTACATGAGATTTAGGTGAAAATAAAAACAGATACTTCTCTAAAATGACCTTTACAGTGTTGACGGGGACGTTAAACCTTAAATCAAACAAACAAACAAAACATATTTTTGTTCTTATTTCCGCTCATGCTGTTCACCAAAACACTCTTTCTATAACATTATAATGAGCCACAATGAAGAAACTCTAGGGAGAACCGGACTAATCTTGAACAGACATCAAATATCATGTATACGCAAGTAAAACCCACTTACCCTATTGGTAACTCATTACATGGACTTGCTTAAATAAAGTCAGCTAGAATGAAGTTCTTAAAATGCTCCGTGCAGAGAAGCAAGCCGGACCATTTTTTTCTACGTATCATTAATTCCGGCTTATTAAATAATATTGACTGGGCCATTAAACTCTACTAACCAAACAGGGAAAAATAAAGAAAAACAAGATAAGTTTTGTTTAAGATTCATTAGTAGATTTGCAACATACAGGTGACAAATAACAACATAACAGTTAATCTGCAATACTTATACAAGAATGTAAGAAACACGCATACATAGACCACAAAACTTCTACATAGACATGTAAAGTAGAAGTAAAACAAAGATCAGGAATCGATACAATTAACTTACTCCACCCATCAAAGACACCAAAGGGAAAACCCGGATCAGACATACCGATCTTAAGCGTCGCTTCACACTGATTACATCACGAAAACACGCTTATAAAATATGACTCCACTTTTATATAGTGAAACTTGGGGTTGGGGTGCAGATAATCTTTCTTATTTCTCTTAAAAACATAGATTGTGGGTACTCGTTAGAACCGCTTCGCCGAGGAGGTACAAACCAGTTGCCACAATTTATATTTTGAGCAGAAATACGGTCTGAATATTATAATTTTCTACCAAAATATTTAATTTTCGGTGTTTTTTCTATCCTGTTTAATTTAACAGGTGTGTTTTTGTAATTGAATGTATTGTCGATAATACTCATATATTTATACAGGTTCAGTGTTTTGCCGCGGGCTGGCTATCAGGTGTTATTAACTTGTCTTTAATGGCGGGTCACAGTCAAACTTCTTTATCGGTTTCTTTAAATATTTAACCACATTAATTAATGAATTTTGGCAAGATTATTGGTAAAATTGCACCCCCACACTTGTCCCACACCAACCACACTATTAATTTATTGAAATGAATAAAATAGAACAAGCCCCGCCTTGTATAGCGAAAACTGGGCTTTATATGGGTATACATTTTTGTGTTATTATTTGCTCCAAATTATAGTTTGAACCATATTAATTCTGCGGTTATTTTGAACGTATCTTTTGCTATTACATTTCTATTGAAAGTACAGTAAAATTCTTATATTAAGACCACCTTTGGGACTGTTCAAAAGTGGTCTTAAATACCACTGTTGAACTGTCCCAAATGTGGTCCCTGACCAGAGGACACTGGGCAGAAAACACAAAGAAAGGTTAAGAACACCCTTCAAAATTAAGATAAAAGTAAAATTCTTATATTAAGACCACCTTTGGGACTGTTCAAAAGTGGTCTTTCAACAAACACATTAGATTTCACACTATGAAATTATTGAAATGAATAATATAGAACAAGCCCCGCATTGTATAGAGAAAACTGGGCTTTTTATGGGCATACATTTTGTTTTATTATTTGCTCCAAATTATAGGTTGAATCATATCGATTCTGCGATTATTATGAACGTATCTTTTGCTATTACATTTCTATGGAAAGTACAGTAAAATTCTTATATTAAGACCACCTTTGGGACTGTTCAAAAGTGGTCTTAAATTACTACTATTTAACTGCCCCAAATGTGGTCCCTGACCAGAGGACACTGTGGGCAGAAAACACAAAGAAAGGTTAAGTTCACCCTTCAAAATAAGCTATAAGTAAAATTCTTATATTAAGACCACCTTTGGGACTGTTCAAAAGTGGTCTTAAATACGACTTTTGAACTGTCCCAAAGGTGGTCCCTGATCAGAGGACACTTTGGGTAGAAAACATAAAGAAAGGTTAATGGAGATGTGAAAAATGCACTATGTTGCACAGGTGTGTTATATCAAGGTTATGCCAAACATTTCTGACAGAAAAATTTGTTCGTTGGACATGAAAAATCAGCAACAGCCTTTACACAGTACGTATGTTGCATCCCTAAACGTCCGACATCCCTAAGTGTCCGACAAAATTTTAATTTCTCGCAAAATTGTTGGAAACGGTAGGGAATGTTCAATTATGACATTTTAAGTGAAAATTTCGAAAAAATTTTTTTTGGAAATATTCGAAATTTAACTTCAATTTTTTCTTGTCGGACATTTCGGGGTGCCCCATGCATCCCTAAGTGTCCGCCATCCCTAAATGTCCGACAACATGAAAATTGACTAAGAAAGCATTTTTATTGTTAATAATCAATCAATGATAAATAAAAAGACAAATTTAACGTTAAACCTATGTTAAAAATGTTCACCTTTGGAAATAAGCATTGTAATATATGGATCATCCTTAGATGTCCGCCAGCATGACAAAATCTTAGTTTCTCGGGAAGATGTCCGAAACGGTGGGGAATGATCAATTGTGACATTTTAAGTGAAAACTTCGCTTTTTTTCTCGAAAATATTCGAAATTTAACTTCATTTTTTTTTTCTTGTCGGACACTTAGGGATGACCCATGCATCCCTAAGTGTCCGCCATCCCTAAATGTCCGACAACATGAAAATTGACTAAGAAAGCATTTTTATTGTTAATAATCAATCAATGATAAATAAAAAGACAAATTCAACGTTAAACCTATGTTAAAAATGTTCACCTTTGGAAATAAGCATTGCAATATATGGATCCGAATATGTCCGCAATCTCTAGATGTCCACCAGCATGACAAGTAACTTGGAAAATAGTTCTTACCGCTAATAATGAATAATGATTTATAAAGAAAAAGGTGAAGTAATTAAACCTATGCTAAAAAAGAATACCTTCGGAAATAAGCATCTTGATAAGGGATCCCAATATGGTCATCCCTAAGTGTCCGCCATCCCTAAATGTCCAACAACGTAAAAATTGGACGAGAACGCATGTTTTTTTGTTTATTAATTTTCAAATAATATTAAATAAAAAGACGTTAAATCCATGTTAAAAATTTTCACCTTCCGAAATAAGAATTAGAATATATGGATTCGAGTATGTCCGCAATCTCTAGAAGTCCGCCAGCATGACAAGTAACTAAGATCTTTTTTTTTCTTCTTCTTTTTTCGCTAATTATCAATTATGATTATAAAAAAATAGACATCAGAGTGGTTGGCAAATCCCCCGACCAAAAGGCAATATTGCCTTCAGAATTTTTTTTTCACAAATAGAAAGCGCATTACACACATTCTCAACCATGTGAACAATTATGCCAAGTACTGTCAATAGATCTTGAAGGGTTTTGGAGTTATGGTGATCACGAGATAGTCATAGTATTTTATTGGAAGGGGATATAACTCTAAAACCATGGTACCAAGAGTTGTGGTTCTTGCGCATGACACGCCATCTCAACCTTGTCTACAATTATGCCAACTATCATAAATATACCTTGCAGGGTATAGGAGTTATGGCGATCACAAGATAGTCATTCTATTTTATTGAAAGGGAAAATAACTCAAAAACCATTCTTACGCATGACACGCCGTCTCAACCTTGTGTACAAGTATGCCAAGTATCACCAATATATCTCAAAGGGTATTTAAGTTATGGCCATCACAAGATTGCGTATACGGACGGACGCTAGGCTGATCGCTTTATCCCCCGAACCTTTTCGGTCGAGGGATAAAGACAAAAATATGTTATGCCTGTGCTAAAAACTTTACCTTAAATTACACAAACGCCTACTTAAACATATTAAAAAATTTACTTGTAACAAAAAAAAAAATGAAAAATTTCTGTTGAAAAAAAAAAAAAAGGATTTGTTTTTATTTCTGCTCTAAAACAGATGTCGCGGGCACTTGTTCGAAACGCCTCGCCGAGACTGTACTAACTAGTACCAACGATCTATGTCGTAGAGTAGGAGTTAAGAAAATAATGTATAACCCAGCGAACCCCACTTTTACTTTTTTTAAATGTGGGGTTTAAGGGTAAAAATTTTAGGCGTGTTTTATGTGATGGAAAATAAGCATCTTAATAGCGGGTCCCAATTAATATGGTCACCCAAAATGTCTGCCAACCCAAAATGTCTGACAACATTAAAAAAATGAGAAACATTTGTGAGATGCCAAGTTCTGCAACGCAAAACCATGTGGTTTTTCTCCAGGTACTCCGGTTTTCACCAATCTCTGATTAGCGATCGGCTCGATATGAGTGAAATAATCTTGAATGGGCCGAAAAACCCAAAACCAAAGAAAAAAAATCTTTTTATCGTTAACAATCATAACACATAATCAGAGATTGGTGAAAACCGGAGTACCTGGAGAAAAACCACATGGTTTTGCGTTGCAGAACTTGGCATCTCACAAATGTTTCTCATTTTCTTAATGTTGTCAGACATTTTGGGTTGGCAGACATTTTGGGTGACCATATTAATTGGGACCCGCTATTAAGATGCTTATTTTCCATCACATAAAACACGCCTAAAATTTTTACCCTTAAACGCGGGCACTTGTTCGAAACGCCTCGCCGAGACTGTACTAACTAGTACCAACGATCTATGTCGTAGAGTAGGAGTTAAGAAAATAATGCATAACCCAGCGAACCCCACTTTTACTTTTTTTAAATGTGGGGTTTAAGGGTAAAAATTTTAGGCGTGTTTTATGTGATGGAAAATAAGCATCTTAATAGCGGGTCCCAATTAATATGGTCACCCAAAATGTCTGCCAAAAGAGCCGGCGCATGGCAAACTCTACAATTAGACCGGTGCGACCAAATCAACCTGTGCAATCATCCTCTATTACAATAGGGTGTGACAATGGGATGCGCATGCTGATCTGAATCTTCGCTGGTCGTTTATGACTTCCTATTAGGTTTCGTCATGCGCTGGCTCATATGTAATAGACGAAATAACGTTACCATTTTATTATATGAGCCCGCGCATGAAAAAGTCTACAAGAAGGTTTGAGCGACCAGCGAAGACTCAGAACAGACCCTTTTTTAGGGTTTACTGCATCTTCCACGTTCAAGAGACACAACTGACAAAGTTTAAATTATACGTTGTCATGGATGAGAGACATCTCGCAATTCCTATGTAAGATCCTCGTATTGGTTTGTGTGTAATATCAGTAGCTTATTTGCTAATAGACATCATCTTACCCCCATCGACTGAATGATATACCTTAATATACATGAAATTCAGACTGAAATGTGTCACCTTGACCCGAATAAACAGCAAAAAAAAAATATTCTCGCAGATGGAGTCAATGCGCTTTACCGTTTGTTCAGGTCTGGTGTAACTATAACATTTCTGTTTCAAACAAATAGTGTATATCTTGATAAGACGCCACGTTCAGCATCGTCTGATCTGGGTCTACACTGTTTGCTCATCCTGTCATTCCATGATAACCCTTTTAAGTCTTACGAAACACTCTGACATCACCGGCTATTTTCTATAAAAAGAGTTACTCTGTGACATTCACGTTGACTTTTAAAAGCAATAACGCTTTTCGTACTAATGGACAATCGACCCAAACAGAGCCATGTTATTGTCACTACCCTGATGTCCGAAGAGAGTCATAAGTACGGTTCCCCTTAATAGCGAAAAGGAGTCCTTTTCGCGAAAAGGAGTCCTTTTCGCGAAAAGGACTTTACCCTAAATAGCGGAAAGGACTTTTTTCCTCAAAAAAGGCACTTATTAGGGGTAAAAAAAGAAACAATCACTTATTTGTTTTCTTTCTTATCAAACAGCTTAATTTTGAATTTGATGAAGTCAATTTCACGCAAAATGTGATTAAAATTAAACCTGGTTTGTCGTGTTTTCGTTCAGCTCGCGCTAGAAACAGCCGAAAAGATTAAAAAAGAGAGGAAGAATTGAATTCATTTTGTTATTTAGATATTTAACCTTGATCCACCCCTAGTTTTGCAAACAGTGTAGATCCAGATTAGATGGCTTCTGAATCTGAGAAAGCTTTTATTTTATACGACCGCGGGAAGTATATTTCTGTTAATACATGCCAACAGGGAAATAGACAATGAGAGTTTACATGGCGTTCCTGCAGCTGACCTGAAAGGAGATTAATAATTTCCGATTTGTCTTATTATACACTTGAGTGACTACATCAACACACACAGACACACGCACGCGCGTGTGCGCGGACGCCTGGACCTGTGTTAATGTCCTTTAACAAGATTGGACAGGTCGATGAAATTCTAAACTTGTTTCAAAATCACCAGTTTTCGATCGCAGATCACAATTTTCGCTTCCGTTTTATTTATTTATTTATTTTTTATTTTTTTTTTTTAATTATTTCTTTGAGCTTTATGGTTTTCATCACACGCACAATGAATATCCTTGTACAGCCGACTTTGTATGGAATTTCTTGTTTACAAAGGTAAACACCATCTTATATATCCATTCTCTTCTTTATGGGTACTCTGTAGAACAACTTTCATGAAGAACCCACTATACTATGCCATGTTTATGTTGCCAGTGTTTATCAAATAAAGTTTTGTTATGTTCTCTACTCTTCTACACAAATAAAAACAGCTGAAACGAAACCTAGAAAAAAATACCATCTTAAAAAAAAAACAAAAAAACACAAAACACTTTTTGATCAAGCGGTTGTGTTATCCAATGTAAAAGAATTTTTATTTATTTATTTACTTATTTATTTATTCGGTCCAAGCCCATCGGGGCTTGATAAAATAGATGGGCTGCATGATGCTTCCACACAAAGCTGAATTTGACCGAACACGAGTACTGTTAAACCGCTAAGAGGATCTAACTAGAAGTGGATGCAATGATCAGCCTGCCCAGGCAAAGCGGTGCGAGTCGGACAGTTTGTTTTTGTTTGATTTGAGGTTTAACGTACCCGTCAACACTGTAAAGGTCATTTTGGAGAAGTTGCTTCCAATTATGTGGGACTTTTACCCGACGTTGAGATGAAATAACATCTCAAGCCCTGCCGCCCAATGAAACCAATAGGGTTAATTAGCATGGACGGTTCGCCTCGCATTGCGGTTCCTGGAAGGCTTAGATCCTCTAAGCGGTGTACCAGTACTAGTGTGCGGGCCGAATTCAGCTCTGCGTGGAAGCATCATGCAGCCCATATATTTCTTCAAACCCCTATGGGCGGGGGGCGCGAGTCGGACAGCCCACGCTTATAAACACTATTGGTTTCATTGGGCAACAGGGCTTGAGATGTCATTTCATCTCAGTGTCGGGTAAAAAGTCCTACAAAACTGGAAAGCAAAGCCTCCAAAATGACCTATACAGTGTTCATCGGGACGTTAAACCTAAAATCAAACAAACAAACAAAATAATTATTTATTAAAGAAGTTTAAAAATGCTACTCAAGAGCTTCACATGAAATGCTAAACAAAATTACTCGTATTCATAAAAAGAAAACTGGCCGCTGAAAGATTTTATTGCGCTGCGTACCAACGCAGCGCCATTTGTAATGAGTTTGAGACACGGACTCAGTAATCATGAAACTTGACTTTTCAATGATGTAAGCGAATTGTCAGTTACAGGAGTTCGCGTTATTGATAAAATTAAAACACTTTTTTAACAATTTTAATTTGCTACTATATTCAATTATACATTTAAAATCTGAATTTTTGCCATTCGCATTCTATTTTTGATACATTCTGGATTTTTAATAACGTTTTAATCATCGAAAGGGTATTCGGTTTTGATTATTATTTTATTTTCAGTCAGTACAGTCCTGAATATACTCCTGATATTTCATTGTTGAATTATCCCAAAATTAAAATTCATTGTTTGAAATGGATGACAGAGGTCTATGTGTGTTTAAAATAGATAACAGTGCTTCTACACAGAATGCTACAATCTACGGTTTAAACGTATCCCTTCCGATTCCAATGATTGTTTACTGCGCAATATTTAAGCCTGTTACTACAGCAAAGGCTAACCCTTTCAACCCTGAAGCCCGGCACAGATACTAATGCAAACATGAAGATCCTGATGAGATGGCGCATAATGAGCCACCTTATAAGAATATATAACTTGCTATCCTGATGACTCTTTTAAGCTAGATACTATATAAAGTAGAATGGACGTGCCCAAAGTCAGTGATTGTAGAGCCCACGCCGAAAATTCAGGGGTGGAAGGGTTGAAGGGTAAATAAATCAAAGCACTGACAGCACTGATAGGTCGAGTATCCCTTGGTGTAGATTGAAAAAAAAAATGGCCCTGAAGGGGAACTTGAACTGTTTCGTTTAACCCTTTACCCTAAGCAAACAGTGTAGACCCTGAACAGACACCGCGTTCTGATATGGGTCTACACTGTTTGCAAAACCCAACACATGATTGCAGTCCAGATTCTGCAGATAATTTTCTAAGATGTAAATAAGGCGGCTTTTTTTTTTATTTGAGGTTTAACGTCCCCGTCAACACTGTAAAGGTCATTTTGGAGACGTTGCTTCCAATTTTGTGGGATGTGTACCCGACACTGAGATGAAATAACATCTCAAGCCATGTCGACCAATGAAACCAATAGGGTTTATAAGCATGGACTGTCCGACTTGCACTGCTTTACAGGCTTAGTTCCTCTAAGTGGTTTACCAGTCCTCGTGTGGGGTCGGATTTCAGCTCTGCGTGGTAGAATCATTCAGCCCATCTATTTCTTCAAGCCCCGATGGACGGGGGCCGCCCGACATTGAGATGAAAAGACAACGCAAGACCTGCCACCCAATTAAACCAATAGGGTTCATAAGCATGGACGGGCCGACTCACACCGCCTCGCCTGGGCAGGCTTATATCCTCTTAGCGGTTTACCAGTACTCGTGTGCGTGTCGGTTTCAGCTCTGCGTGGAAGCATCTGGCCGCCCATCTATTTCTTCAAGCCCCGATGGGAGGGGGCGTTTTTTTTGTAAATGATCCCTACCTTGATTTCCTAAAAAACACGCCTATATAATTTTGACCCCCTTAAACCCCACTTTTATATAGTGAAACTGGAGTTAACGGTGACACTAATTATTTGTTCTTATTTCTGATTAAAATAGCTTGTAGATGCCCGTTAGAACTGCCTCACCGAGGCGGTTCTAACGAGTAATCACAATCTATATTTTAAACAGAAATATGATAAATATCAGAGTTTCTTCTATCTGAAAATTTTCAGTTTTTTTTGACGGTAAAATTTTCAATGTATTTGAATAGGTGTTCTTTGGTAAAGAGTGATAGTCACGTAGCGCAACGTTGAAAGTGTTGTGCTTAGTAACTTTGTAAAAGTGTTTTTGTGTGGGTCTGGGAGGGGTGGAATTAACAGTGATTTCCGACATTGTTGGTTACTTCCCATCAGGCACATGACGTAATTGTGACGTCATATTAGTCCAATTTTCCATTGCATAATGAACGCTTTAAATACTGTAGTTTAAAATCAGTATGAGAATATCAATAAACCAGCAGGCACACGTCGCAAGGGCAACGTCAACTCTATGTCGGTGCAATGTCACGACGTTGCACCGACGTAGATGTGACGTTGCATTAAAGTCATGACACGGTGCATCGTGACATTGACATTTGACCGTTGACCTCGAAAATCTATAGTGTTCATCATCGCTTCACGGGAAACATTTGTGGAATGTTAGATACTTCAATGATGTAGCTTTGTTTTTATCCTGTTCACAATCTTTTCAATGTCAAGTCCATTGTTAACTTGGCATTTGACCCTTGACCTTGAAAATCAATAGGATTTATTCTCTCTCCATGGGGAACATTTATGGAAGGCATGATGCTTCTCCGATGATGGCATTGTCTTTAATCATGTTCACAAGTTTTCGGACACACGGACACCCACACAAACACCCACACACGGACGTATGGTCTCGATCGCAACTTTGTTGCGAGGGGATAATAACGAACAATCATGTAATGTGTCATTGACTGGTTACAGATAGATCTCAAAGCTATAATTCTGAAGTCATTCAAAATTCCTAAAGTATTATGTTGCTTATTTGCGGCGAAATGCTCTTTATGACCTGCTCGCGATGTTTCATACTCTTGTTCCACCTTCTCTGTTTATGATTTGTAGTGCCCGCAATTGGGAATGGCCTTAGAAAACCTTTCCTATAATGAATCGGTACGAAAAGGCTCATTCTCATGTATTAATTTAGGTCCAACCCTTTAAAGACATGCACAATTATGAAATCTTTTAATGAAATTAAAGGTAAACTAGATCGCGCAGTCGATGGTATACCATCGCAAATACCCGCTTTTTCTATGAAAAACACTAATGACTATGTATTAGCTATCCAAAACTACATATAAGTTAAAAAAGTTGCAAAGAACATTCTAACTGATAAGCAAAGTTTCAGGAGTGTAACTCTTATAGTTTAGAAGATATGGCAAAGTCATACTTTTTTACCTTTGACCTTGGGATCATGTTGAGGTCCACCCAAATTATCCCAATTTATCCTATATTCCAACGGCCATCTAATATCCAAGTTTCATACTTTTTGACTTTTGACCTTTGGGTCATGTTGAGGTCGAGGTCACAACAAAAGTATCCCAATTTATTCTATATTCAAAGGGATAGCCAATAACCAAAGTTTCAGAAGTGTAACTCCAATAGTTTAGAAGATATGGCAAAATCATACTTTTTGACCTTTGACCTTGGGGTCATGTTGAGAACAAGGCCACACCAAAAGTAGCCCAATATATTCTATATTCCAAGGGCCGTCCAATAACTAAAGTTTCAGAAGTGTAACTCCGATAGTTTTGAAGATATGACAAAGTCATACTTTTTTAACTTTGACCTTGGGGTCATGTTGAGGTCAAGGTCACACCAAAAGTAGCCCAATTTATTCTATATTCCAAGGGTCATCCAATAACCAAAGTTCCAGAAGTGAAACTCTAATAGTTTAGAAGATATGGCAAAATAATACTTTTTGACCTTGACCTTAGGGCCATGTTGAGGTCAAGGTCACGCCAAAAGTAGCCCAGTGCCATCTACATTCCATGTATTAGCCACAGGCAAAGTTTGAAAAATGTATCTTAACAGGTTTCAGAGGAGACCCATTCCATAGAAACTCGACGGACACACACATACATACATACAAACATACATACAGACAGACCCCCGGACTGATAGACACTCGACTCTGACACGAAAACAATATACCCGATTTTTTTTCGATAAAGCGGGTATAAAAAAGTTGTTTTCCGCAGCGCTTCCTCCTTTGCTCCAACATGGAGCAATTTTTTACTTGTCTTCTACAGGATTTTGTTTTGACAGGACGATAACTATCACTTGGGTAATATCTTTATCTCTTTAATCCCTATATCATCGTCACGCGCCAAATGTCATACTTAAATTAATTAATCTATTCTAAAAACTTTACAAACCAACTATTAATGGCAATTATCACACAGTGTTGAAAAATTACCTATTCACGATTATTTTAAGCCCGGGCAAAGTAATTCCAACAATTCACATGTGCATGCAGCAAAGACTCAGATTAGCCTGCACATCTGCGCAATCTGATCAGTCTTGACTGTTCGTTCTATTTGACAGCTGTAAAAGCTATATAAGAACCCACTGCTCTATGAGACAGCTATACAAGTAAGATACTTTGACGGGGAAAAGTTGGGTTTGTAACAGTGTACACTACTAATCCGACCACAGCCCATCGGGGCTTGGAGAAATTGATTGGGCTGCATGATGCCTCTACGCAGAGCTAAAACGTTTAGAGGGTCTAGTCCTGCCCAGGCAAAGTGGTGCGAGTCAGACCATCCCTACATATAAACCATTTGGTTTTTGGGAGCGACAGGGATTGAGATGTCATTTCATGTCCATGTCAAGTAAGAGCGCTAGATTGTCCATGCAAAACTTGCACCCACGTTGTTCTAACTAGCATCCACAATCTATGTTTGAATCACAAAGTTTGAAAACTTTACTTTGCTGGGGAATATATTGTTTGTAACACTGCATATTGTGGGTGGTCATTAGAATCGTCTAATATAGTTTTTATATCTAAACAAGAAAAAACACGGCCCCGCCCATCGGGGCTTGAAGAAATAGATGGACTGCATGACGCTTCCACGTGGAACTGAAACCGACCGCACACAAGTATTGGTAGACCGCTAAGAGGATCTAAGCCTACCCAGGCAAAGTCGTGCGGGTCGACCCGTCCATTTGAATGAAGCCTATTGATTTCATTAGCCGACAGGGCTTGAGATGTCATCTCATATAAATGTCGGGTAAAAGTCCAAAAATTGGAAGCAACGTCTTCAAATGACCTATACCGTGTTGACAGGGACGTTAGACGTCAAATCAAACAAACAAACAAACAAGAAAAAACAATACATGCAGTCTTCGATTAGATATGAGTGCTTTGTAACCTTGTGCTTTCTTTCGGTTTAAACTAGCATCCAAAAATCCATGCGGTTTGAATTAAGGCGTAACTATACCAAATTTAGTGACACAGAGGCCTTTCTGATATTTAATCTTCATCAGTGTGTCTCTCAACCCCAAAGTTCTGAAACCGAAACGGATAATGGACAAGAACCGACAAACACAGCACATCCCCCGCCGAGCACACACCGATCGACGTAGCTCATGAGACATGTCAACTGGAGGCATCAGGCAAGAGACGCCTGCCCTAGGACTTAAAGGCGTCTTCCACCGGGGCAACATCAGCAAACATGGCCCACACTCTACGGAAGTCCCGGGCTTCAGGAAGGAGATGTCCAAAAAAGCGAGCCTTGCAAAATTTAAATTATAATAAAAAGTGGCAACCAAATACGCTAAGATACATGTCTCACCTGACAAGTCAGTCTTAGTTTCAGAAAAATTAGATTGTTATACTGCAAAAATTAGGGCATCTTGACTGGTTTTGTTTATTTGATTTGAGGGTTAACGTCCCCGTCAACACTGTATAGGTCATTTTGGAGACGTTACTTCCAATTATGTGGGACTTTTACCCGACATTGAGATGAAATGACATCTCAAGCCCTGTCGCCAAATGAAACCAATAGGGTTCATAAGCATGGACGGTCCGACTCGCACCGCTTTGCCTTAGATCCACCTAAGCGGTTTACCAGTACTCGTGTGCGATCGGTTTCAGCTCTGCGTGGAAGCATCATGCAGCCCATCTATTTCTTCAAGTCTCGAAGGGCGGGACTGGGTCTTGACTGGTGGAATCTGTTCTACAACATATATTCATTTTCTTGTAGTGCATCGGTTATCGGGGATAGATAAAGCAAAAGAAAACACACCAGCAAAACTTGCGAAATAATCCACAAAAATAAAGTTTTCTAGTACAAAAGCCTAAAAATATATTGTTTGTGCAAAACTGAAGCCGAAAATCTTTAAAAAAATATTGAATAATTAATTTATAACAATATAATATGGATCCTTTTAGAAAAAAAGTCCTTTCCGCTATTTAGGGTAAAGTCCTTTTCGCGAAAAGAACTCCTTTTCGCGAAAAGGAGTCCTTTTCGCTATTAAGGGGAACCCTCATAAGTAAACAACTGTTGGGCTTGGCAGACAGTGTAAACCCAGATCAGACGCCGAAGAACGCGTAGTCTTATCAGGGTGTATACTGTTTGCATAAGATGGAATATTTTAATGATTATATAAAATAGTCCGATCCATTTCCCATCCTGCACTCAAAGACAATCGGACAAACACTCTTGTTTTGCAGACACCAACTTTTGCAGTGTTATATCAACGTTGGAGTAAAGTTAAAATTTTACAACCAAACTGGTCTGCGATCCTACATGTAGATCGCACAAAATTAAGGGTGTATGTTATTTGTAGGTAGCATGAAAACTTATATTGTGAAAGACAATGTTCACTTGCATGCTATTCTTCACCTATTTGTATGCACGCTGAACTGTATATGCCTTTCATGCTGTTCTTCATCTATTTGTATGCACGCTGAACTGTATATGCCTTTCATGCTGAAACTGACCGCGCACTAGTACAGGTAAACCTGATGAGTTTGTGTTTAACGACGCGGCAACCCTATATGTGGGTCATAAGCGTCAAACTAAACCGCTTGGAGGGTTTCCGCCTGCAAAGGCAAAGCGGCTCGAGTCGTACCGTCTATGCTGATTTACCCTATTGGTATAATTGGACTACAGGGCTTGAGAAGTCATTTCGTTTCATCTTCGGTGGGAAGCCCTACAAAATCGCAAGTAACGTTTCCAAAAATGACAAATACCGTGTTGACGAGGACGTTAACCTTTAACCTGCTGAATATTCAATTAAGCCACACCCATTTCTGACTTTGAACCAATCAGATTACTTGATATTTTTCACATGTTTTCTACGTCACACGGTTTTATGAATGGAAATAGTTTACCGTTTACCTATGTGCATAAATTATTATTATTATTATTATTATTATTATTATTATTATTATTACGGAAACACACCCATACAAGTACATGGTAATTGTATCCGCCCCTCCCCACTTAAAAAGAAATATTGTATTCAGGTTGGAATATGGATTGTGGGTGGGTACACGTAGGACCCGCCTCATCGAGGTTTTGACGATTGCTCTGTTCAGGTCTGTATATAACGGGTGCACATGGTCTGGTCTAGAGCGGGAATAGGATAATATTTCCAGATTTTCTTCAAAAAAGTTTTAAGGGGTTAAAATTGTATAGGCGTGTGTTCGTGATGAGTTAAGTGATCAGTACTTCATTTATTTCTCGAAAACATTTTCAGACCACCAACGTAACAAATTATGATGACCACTACTTTAGCATCCATACTTGTCATATAAAGTAGAAAACTGCGGGCATTCGACGTCTGGTCGGCGTCGCATTGGCGTCGATGCAACATCTTGTATCGACGTTGTTTCGACGTTGGCTAGGCGCTAGATGTCTTCCGGGATTTGATATTTTCTAACATACCTGTTAATGTATGTAGCCTGAAAACTTGTATTGTGTGTGACAATTTATTATTTATGTTGACCCATCCAGTAATTCACTTTCATGCTATTCTTCACTTAATTATTTGTATGTATATCACGATGAGCTGTATATGCTTAAGTGAATAAAATTTGAATTGAATGGAATATAATAGATTGTAATAAACAGCTGCTGTCCATATAATTTTCAAACAGAGGCTTTCCAAAATTTTAGATGAATTATGTTATGAAACATGTTTTATTATTATTTATTTAATTAACATTTAAATAGAAAAATATCAAGTTTAGTATATTAGAAAACATAGATTGTGGGTACTCGTTAGAACGTCATTGAATTACCACAATCTGTGTTTGGAGCATAAAAGAAGTAAAATATCATTATAAGTATCACTGACTCAACATTTTTTTAGTTTTTGTTTGGGGGTGGGGGGGGGGGGGGGGTAAAGGTTCCAATAAAATTGTATAGGCATGTTTTCGTTACAAGAAGAAGAAAGAAAAATGGAGGTTTTTTTATTTAATTTTATCAGAATATATCCCCTTTTCTGTCATTCAACCATTTTGCTGATTTATCCGTTTTTTTTTTTTTTTTTTTTTTTTTCATTTTTTCATCGTGATCGTGTATTGTTGAATTTATTAGGCTCGTTGCGGGGAAAGGCATAAAATGCTCGGTAAAGCCTCGCATGTTTTACTTGTTCCTAAACTCGTTTGATAAATTCAGTAATACATGAGCACTCGTTAGATTCTCTATGTATGCCACATGGAACTCCAGTTATAAATTATAGGTTTCACGTTTTAATTTGACTTTTCAAATTAATAATATTTGATTATTAATGATAAAATTACTTTATCAGCCGTTTTTCATGTTAACGGCCACTTAGGTGTATATCAATCAAGATGCATATGTCCGAAGGTATTCTTTTTTAGCATAGGTTTAATTACTTCACCTTTTTCTTTATAAATCATTATTCATTATTAGCGGTAAGAACTATTTTCCAAGTTACTTGTCATGCTGGTGGACATCTAGAGATTGCGGACATATTCGGATCCATATATTGCAATGCGCATTTCCAAAGGTGAACATTTTTAACATGGGTTTAACGTTGAATTTGTCTTTTTATTTATCATTGATTGATTATTAACAATAAAAATGCTTTCTTAGTCAATTTTCATGTTGTCGGACATTTAGGGATGGCGGGCACTTAGGGATGCATGGGTCATCCCTAAGTGTCCGACAAGAAAAAAAAATGAAGTTAAATTTCGAATATTTTCGAGAAAAAAAAAAGCGAATTTTTCACTTAAAATGTCACAATTGATCATTCTCCACCGTTTCGGACATTTTCCCGAGAAACTAAGTAAGTAAGTAAGTAAGTAGACTTTATTTATAGAGGGTTACTCAGTTGGCATAGCCAATCTTCCCTGAGGCCCTCGTAAAACATATATAGTGATTACATACATAACAATTATATTAGACATTTAAGCAAACACAAGAATTAAACAATCATATATTTTAACATGAAATGGATGGAACAATGAGACGGACTCATGAAAAGATAATAATTACATGCAAATACTCGCTCACCCATATAAAAAAGCTCGCACGTAATCAACAAATTATTCATGAAAACGTGCAATATATAAAATCATGCTATTGCACAGCTACAAATACTTAATGTTAAAAATCTGAAACAGGCATGCAGATACCATGTATTATTGCCAAGTTTTCTATTCAAGATGCCTTCGTTTGGTACCGTTTTATGACGATACATTGGATGACGTCGTACGGCAATAACGTTGCGCGAAACTTTGTCAGATTTATGCTTACAAGTGTAAAATCAAAATTTGGAGCTTTGAAACTTGCTAATACACAGAAATAACAAAACATTTATCTGTTTACAATGAAAGGGCTACAACTCTGATACCTGAGGCCCCCTTCCCATCAGGGCCTGAAGAAACAGATCTGGCTGCATGATGCCCTTAGGCAGGGCCAAAACCGACTGCTCATGGACACGGCAAATCACCCAGCGTTTCTAAGCCTGTCCAGACGAAGATGTGCGAGAAGGACCGATCATTCAAGCATACACCTTATTGGTTTGATTGGGCGACGGGGCCTGAGATATCATTTCATCTCGACCTCGGGCAAGAATCCCAACACATTGGAAGGAACGTCGCCAAAATGACCTTTACAAAGTTAATGTAATGGTGGGTGGGGGGGTTAAATTTCAATTCTAATCCACTTACGTATTTAACGAGGCCTTTAATTGGATAGCGTCAGAAAAAAATCAATAGTATGTCCTGCGATATTATGTAGGAACCCGACGTCATGATGTAACGTCGCTTTTCATTGGCTGACGCTTGGTTTTACGCAGCTCACAGCGCTTAACGCTTTGTACAAAGAAGCACAACCGAAGAAGTGCATCAAAATACTAAGATTGTGTCATGCTGGCGGACATCTAAGGATGCCGGTATATTCGGATCCATATATTGCAATGCTTATTTCAAAAGGTGAACATTTTTAACATAGGTTTAACGTTGAATTTGTCTTTTTATTTATCATTGATTGATTATTAACAATAAAAACGCTTTCTTAGTCAATTTTCATGTTGTCGGACATTTAGGGATGGCGGACACTTAGGGATGCATGGGTCATCCCTAAGTGTCCGACAAGAAAAAAAATGAAGTTAAATTTCGAATATTTTCGAGAAAAAAAGCGAAGTTTTCACTTAAAATGTCACAATTGATCATTCTCCACCGTTTCGGACATCTTCCCGAGAAAATAAGATCTTGTCATGCTGGCGGACATCTAAGGATGACGGTATATTCGGATTCATATATTGCAATGCTTGTTTCCAAAGGTGAACATTTTTAACATAGGTTTAACGTTAAATTTGTCTTTTTATTTATCATTGATTGATTATTAACAATAAAAATGCTTTCTTAGTCAATTTTCATGTTGTCGGACATTTAGGGATGGCGGACACTTAGGGATGCATGGGGCACCCCGAAATGTCCGACAAGAAAAAAATTGAAGTTAAATTTCGAATATTTCCAAAAAAAATTTTTTCGAAATTTTCCCTTAAAATGTCATAATTGAACATTCCCCACCTTTCCAACAATTTTGCGAGAAATTAAAATTTTGTCGGACACTTAGGGATGTCGGACGTTTAGGGATGCAACATACGTATGATAATTAATTTTACAGGATTCGCATTTTGCCATTTCCCCGACACAATCTGGTAACCGACATGAACAATGTAGTTTGACTGGTATGGACTTATGTTTAGAGCGCATACGCTTTCTGATATTAGGACGTTTTTTAATTGTTGGAAATTTTAATAGGGTTTCTGATTCTAAACATGTTCTCAGGTGGGGCCTCATCTGTTTCGTGTCGAAAGAAATATCTGGATTTAAAATTCCCGTTGAGCAAAATTCAACCAAATGGGCAATTGCAAAAAGGCCACAGTCAACACCGTTTGTTTGTTTCTGGGTCTCAATAATTATTATTTCTAGGTCTTGTTCGGAATTTTTCCCATATAGCAAAGCGAGCTGAATAGAAAGACTGGGTGTCATTATAGTTCGTGTAGGGCGATCAAAACCGAGACTGTCGAACATGAAAAGGCTGTCGGTTACATCACGAAAGGAAACGACCCAGTGATCTCTACCAGTGTGATGGATTTGACAAGAAAGGCTTTTATCATTCGGGATGTTTTGCATGGCTGTTGTTGGTTCTAAATGCCAGCGACGTTCATTTGAAATATATTTAGGGACCCCTTCAGTGAGTTGTAAACCAGAAATTGTGGGAAACTGTTTGCGTGCGATAGTGTTCACAGCTTCTATTATTTGAGAGTTAAGTTTTCCATTAGAAAGAATGCATTCTTTATCGCTGTTCTTAAGCGCCAAATGTTGCAGCCAAAAATCTTGTGACTCAATTATGTTTTCTTTTGCATGTTTTAAATCTAATGTGTTTGTTAAATTATCATTTCTTGAGTCATTTATTTCTAACATTACTTCGTCATTTTTTACTTCTGATTCAGTGCATATATTTGAAGGGATTTCGAGCTTTATTCTTTTAGACATAGGTGACTCCTCCTTATCTGATTCAGTGCATATATTTGAAGGGCTTTCGAGCTTTATTCTTTTAGACATCGGTGACTCCTCCTTATCAAATACCAGAGTTTTTTTTTGATTTTTTCAAAATGGACTTGGGCGTGCGAACGGGGGATACTATAACCACTTTGGGTGTTTTGGGAGTTTTGATTTGCTGGGCGATTGATTGATTTGAATCCGTATTGCATTCTGTGTCATCAGGTTCATTGTTTACGATTTTGGGGGTTGAATGGGACAAAATAATTTTTTCGTCCATCTCAAGAGCAAAAGACATGTCTTCATCTAATTCGCTTTTATTGACTAAAATAGAGTCAGGTGCAGCATTTACAATAGTTTCGTCTAAGTCGCCTTTTCTGCCCCTTTTCGTTCCAGCTTTTTTGTCTTTCCTAGCTCTACTATTTTTCCGTAACTTAGTTAAATTTATTGGCTTTTTATCAGGCCCAGGTTGTTGACCAATTGCCAGCATTGCTGCTATTATATGATAGCAACGGCTGGTAGATGGGCATTGGCAGGTTTCTTTAGGATACAGTGTTACAGCGTATTTTTTACCACAGTGGCCATTTACTAGAAAACACCCCATTTCTGGTACTAAAGTAATTCCGTGTTCACCTATGGTTTTAATTGCTAAAGAGTTTTGACCTTCTCTCCGTTTGTTTGAAGGCACTTTTTCCTTGGGAATTGATGTAGGTTTACCTTCTGTTTCAATAGAAATATTTCCCTTTTCAAGAAAATCGTCAGACTGCTCATTGACCTCTTCCTGCAAGTCGCAAAGACTTTTGCGTTCAAGTTCTAGTGTTTTTATATCACCCTTTATCATGTCAATTATTTTATCCGGGTGACACACCCGTTTGGGTAAAACAACGGTGTCAGGGTCTTTTAATGCAAATTTATATTTTCGTAAAAGTGACCATTCACCGACGCCACAGAAACTTTTCATTAGATCTGCCACGTCATTACTTTGCATATAATGCAAATATAAAACTATATTATCGACCTCGCGTTCCTTCCATTCTGTAAGTCTTTTTAGTTTCGCATTTATACTTTCGGAACAATTATTCGTTACGCCTGAGTACGGATTATATAAATCTATTTTTTCAAGTATCCATCGCGCCGCGTGTTTGGTGATTGTTTCATATATATTCTGCTCAAAATAGTCAACCATTGGTTCGCTCCATTTTATTTTTAATTTTTCAAAAAGAGAATCAAATTCATCGCGTGTTATTTGATATTTTAGGAAAGTCATTACTACATATGGCTTGAGAATTGACTGACTCATCCATTTGAATACGTTTGAGTGTAGATTCTAATCGCTGCACTATTGTTTGTGTTCCTCGGAAGCTCAAGTGTAAGCCGTCTCTACTCAATAGTTCTCGATGAATAACTCCATTTGGCTGAAACTCGACATCATGGTCAACAAATTCTATGTCTGGATAACAATTCAAACTGGCGACCTTTCGCAGTCCCTGATTTATGCGGCACGACTCATCGTTCACTTTATCTATGGTTGCTGCACTCGCGCCCGTCGAAAATATACTCGTCGCCCTGGGGAGTACGCTTGAGAAGACAACAGTTGCCCTGAAATAAATCAGGGTTAACCATAAATTTTCTTATTTCTGATCAACATCCTAGACATCACAATTTTTCCGACAACTTTCGGGACTTCCGTTCGAATTTCTATAAGCCCTGTCCCACTGAACAAGGGGTCTACTCTTAAAGGAAAGAATTTGCTCCTTAGGAGCAAATTCTTTCCTTTAAGAATTTAACCCTATTGACATTCGCATTTCTATAAGCTGTCCCACTGAAAAAGGGGTCTACCCTTTAAGGGAAAGAATTTGCTCCTTGCTCCCTTTTTGTACCAGAAACCCTAAAACGGGTACCCTGGCAACAGTGCAGGCCCAGATCAGACGCCGCAGAACGCAGCGTCTGATCAGGGCCTACACTGTTTGTTAAAAGTTCAGCCATTTTCATAATGAATTTTGAAGAAAAAAACATGACCTTACACCCCTTAATTTTAGAATGGACTCCTGCTATAAATAAGGAGAACGATTCCATTTGATACAAAATGGGTTAACTTACTGTTTGTCATATTCTTATAAAAAAAAAACACTTAAGTACACACGCTTATCTAAATGATAGGATTGACTACTGTTGTCCTACTTGTAGGTGTGAATTGCCGTGCCGCTTCATTTACCTCGCGGCCACTGCACACTTTCATACAATGCTATCTTTGAGTGCTGCATTGCCAAATAATGTGGGATTTTAAGAATACAAACAAGTGTATGCTCTTGTAGCAAACAGTCTGAATACAGTTAAATTCCTTTCTGAAGACCACCTTTTGGACTGATCAAAAGTGGTCTTAAAGACCACTTTGACAACTCAAAAAGTGGTCTCTTAAAATGAGACACTACTTGTAGAACACCCATCCCCCACTCTGTATGGAGGCCAATCGGGCTTTACGGAGATTTAATCATAATACCGTATTAAGTATTTTACTTAGTTTTGTTCAGAAACAAAGATTGTGGATACTTATTAGCCCTTTTTGTACCGAATGGAATCTCCCTCCCTTTATATAGCAGGAGTTCATTTCAAAATTTAGCGGTGTCAGGTTGTGCTTTCTTCAAAACCATAAATCAAACAAGCAAACTGAGTACATACAAACTATTCTAATAGATTCTATTAACCCTTTTAGTACCAGAAACCCAAAACGGGTACCCTTGTAACAGTGCAGGCCCAGATCAGACGCCGCAGAATGCAGCGTCTGATCAGGGCCTACACTGTTTGTTAAAAGTTCAGCCATTTTCCTAATGAAGTTTGAAGAAGAAAAAATGACCTTACACCCCTTAATTTTGGAATGGACACCTGCTATATATATGGAGGACCGTTCCATTTGATACAAAATGGGTTAACTACTGTGTGTCATATTCTTATAATAACAACACTTAAGTACACACGCTTATCTAAATGATAGGATTGACTACTGTTGTCCTACTTAAAGGTGTGAATTGCCGCTTCATTTACCTCGCGGCCACCGCACACTTTCATACTTAATGGAATTAACACATAAAGGACAATGCTAATACAGTTAAATTCCTTTCTGAAGACCACCTTTTGGACTGATCAAAAGTGGTCTTAAAGACCACTTTGACAACTCAAAAAGTGGTCTCCTAAAATGAGACACTACTTGTAGAACACCCTTTCCCAACTCTGTATGGAGACCAATCGGCCTTTACAGACATTTAATCATAATACCGTATTAAGTATTTTACTTAGTTTTGTTCAGAAACAAAGATTGTGGATACTTATTAGCCCTTTTTGTACCGAATGGAATCTCCCTCCCTTTATATAGCAGGTTGTGCTTTCTTCAAAACCATAAATCAAACAAGCAAACTGAGTACATACAAACTATTCTAATAGATTCTATTAACCCTTTTAGTACCAGAAACCCAAAACGGGTACCCTTGTAACAGTGCAGGCCCAGATCAGACGCCGCAGAATGCAGCGTCTGATCAGGGCCTACACTGTTTGTTAAAAGTTCAGCCATTTTCCTAATGAAGTTTGAAGAAGAAAAAATGACCTTACACCCCTTAATGTTGGAATGGACACCTGCTATATATATGGAGGACCGTTCCATTTGATACAAAATGGGTTAACTACTGTGTGTCATATTCTTATAATAACAACACTTAAGTACACACGCTTATCTAAATGATAGGATTGACTACTGTTGTCCTACTTAAAGGTGTGAATTGCCGCTTCATTTACCTCGCGGCCACCGCACACTTTCATACTTAATGGAATTAACACAAAGGACAATGCTATTTTTGAGTGCTGCATTGCCAAATAATGTGGGATGTTAAGCATACAAACAAGTGTATGCTCTTGTAGAAAACAGTCTGAATACAGTTAAATTCCTTTCTGAAGACCACCTTTTGGACTGATCAAAAGTGGTCTTAAAGACCACTTTGACAACTCAAAAAGTGGTCTCCTAAAATGAGACACTACTTGTAGAACACACTTTCCCAACTCTGTATGGAGACCAATCGGGCTTTACGGAGATTTAATCATAATACCGTATTAAGTATTTTACTTAGTTTTGTTCAGAAACAAAGATTGTGGATACTTATTAGCCCTTTTTGTACCGAATGGAATCTCCCTCCCTTTATATAGCAGGAGTTCATTTCAAAATTTAGCGGTGTAGGTTGTGCTTTCTTCAAAATCTATTTGGAAAATGGCTGAACTTTTTGCAAACAGTGTAGGCCCTGATCAGACTCCGCGTTCTGCCAGGGTACTCGTTTTGGGGTTTATGGTACTAAATGGGTTAGTACCACCTCATCAAAGTGGTTCTTTCTAGCGTCCACAATCTATATTTTGTTAAATAAGTCAGTCTGATTCAGTTCTGCGTGGCAGCATCATGCAGCCCATTTATTTATTTAAACCCAGATGGGCGGGGGCCGACTACGTTGTGGGTATTTGTTAGAATCGCCTTGATGGTGCAGCTCTTAACAAGTACCCACAGCATATTTCTATTAAGCAAATTTGTAACAAAGATCATTTAGGGAAAGAATTTGCTCCTTGCTCCCTTTTTGTACCAGAAACCCTAAAACGGGTACCCTGGCAACAGTGCAGGCCCAGATCAGACGCCGCAGAATGCAGCGTCTGATCAGGGCCTACACTGTTTGTTAAAAGTTCAGCCATTTTCCTAATGAAGTTTGAAGAAGAAAAAATGACCTTACACCCCTTAATTTTGGAATGGACACCTGCTATATATATGGAGGACCGTTCCATTTGATACAAAATGGGTTAACTACTGTGTGTCATATTCTTATAATAACAACACTTAAGTACACACGCTTATCTAAATGATAGGATTGACTACTGTTGTCCTACTTAAAGGTGTGAATTGCCGCTTCATTTACCTCGCGGCCACCGCACACTTTCATACTTAATGGAATTAACACATAAAGGACAATGCTAATACAGTTAAATTCCTTTCTGAAGACCACCTTTTGGACTGATCAAAAGTGGTCTTAAAGACCACTTTGACAACTCAAAAAGTGGTCTCCTAAAATGAGACACTACTTGTAGAACACCCTTTCCCAACTCTGTATGGAGACCAATCGGCCTTTACAGAGATTTAATCATAATACCGTATTAAGTATTTTACTTAGTTTTGTTCAGAAACAAAGATTGTGGATACTTATTAGCCCTTTTTGTACCGAATGGAATCTCCCTCCCTTTATATAGCAGGTTGTGCTTTCTTCAAAACCATAAATCAAACAAGCAAACTGAGTACATACAAACTATTCTAATAGATTCTATTAACCCTTTTAGTACCAGAAACCCAAAACGGGTACCCTTGTAACAGTGCAGGCCCAGATCAGACGCCGCAGAATGCAGCGTCTGATCAGGGCCTACACTGTTTGTTAAAAGTTCAGCCATTTTCCTAATGAAGTTTGAAGAAGAAAAAATGACCTTACACCCCTTAATGTTGGAATGGACACCTGCTATATATATGGAGGACCGTTCCATTTGATACAAAATGGGTTAACTACTGTGTGTCATATTCTTATAATAACAACACTTAAGTACACACGCTTATCTAAATGATAGGATTGACTACTGTTGTCCTACTTAAAGGTGTGAATTGCCGCTTCATTTACCTCGCGGCCACCGCACACTTTCATACTTAATGGAATTAACACAAAGGACAATGCTATTTTTGAGTGCTGCATTGCCAAATAATGTGGGATGTTAAGCATACAAACAAGTGTATGCTCTTGTAGAAAACAGTCTGAATACAGTTAAATTCCTTTCTGAAGACCACCTTTTGGACTGATCAAAAGTGGTCTTAAAGACCACTTTGACAACTCAAAAAGTGGTCTCCTAAAATGAGACACTACTTGTAGAACACACTTTCCCAACTCTGTATGGAGACCAATCGGGCTTTACGGAGATTTAATCATAATACCGTATTAAGTATTTTACTTAGTTTTGTTCAGAAACAAAGATTGTGGATACTTATTAGCCCTTTTTGTACCGAATGGAATCTCCCTCCCTTTATATAGCAGGAGTTCATTTCAAAATTTAGCGGTGTAGGTTGTGCTTTCTTCAAAATCTATTTGGAAAATGGCTGAACTTTTTGCAAACAGTGTAGGCCCTGATCAGACTCCGCGTTCTGCCAGGGTACTCGTTTTGGGGTTTATGGTACTAAATGGGTTAGTACCACCTCATCAAAGTGGTTCTTTCTAGCGTCCACAATCTATATTTTGTTAAATAAGTCAGTCTGATTCAGTTCTGCGTGGCAGCATCATGCAGCCCATTTATTTATTTAAACCCAGATGGGCGGGGGCCGACTACGTTGTGGGTATTTGTTAGAATCGCCTTGATGGTGCAGCTCTTAACAAGTACCCACAGCATATTTCTATTAAGCAAATTTGTAACAAAGATCATTTAGGGATAAAACTCCGTATTTCATATCAGAAGTATATATTGTGGGTATTGTTAAGAATTGCCTCACCTCAGGCGATTATAACAAGCAGCCACAACAAATGACATATTTAGTGTTGACGAGGATGTTAAACCTTAAATCAAACAAATATAAAACCAAATAAACATATCGTTTGATCTCAATGTAGGGAAAAAACAGTCCCACAAAATTTGATGCAACGTTTCCAAAATGACCTATACATAGTGTTGACGGGGACGTGCACCCTCAATCCAAACAAACAAAACGTCTTGTTATCGTAATGCATGAAAGTATGTGAAGGTATGTATATTTACTTACCGTGGGTTCAATTTCTTGATTCCTTCATATAGGTACTCATACTTCACTAAAACGTCATAACACGAATCGCGTGGAAGATTGTTGATTCCACAATGGACAGCCACAACCTGGAAAACATAAAACCACAAACTTAAACTTCTTCAAGCAATAACGTGACAAATGTCATAGACTGTCCATAACGAAAACACGAGGAAGGCTTGTGGGCACTCGATAGAAGCATGGGGCGGTTCTAACGAGTACCCATAACCTATATGTTTGATACTAAAAATAATGTAGACCCCTGCAAACTCCAGCTTTACTGTATAAACTACACAGATAACCACATAAAAAGTGGTAGGGTCGAAAGCATGCTCAGACTCATATTAAGATTTCATACTAATCGAGATCATATTGTGTAAAGTTGATTTTAAAAATCTGGTCACCACAATTAAGTGGACTGCTTAGCTTTTCGGTGTTTTCTTATGAAATTCTTTGTCAGGCCATTGCGTGTACCCGGGCAGCACAGTCTGTTCAGCTGTGCACCAATAATTTATAAGATTGTGGGAACTCGATCAGCCTCAGCGAGGCGGTGCTAATAAATACCCAAAATCAATTTGCGAGCAACAATATATAAAATAATGTATACCCGTGGCGGTACAATTTTTGTGAGCAAAAAATACGTAAAATAATGCATACCCTGTAAACCCCAGTTTACCTGTATTACAGTGGGATTTAAGGAATTTAAATGCATAATGGTAAATTGGCGGGATGCAATGCCTATTCTTACTTATCTAAGAATATAACAAATGACATGCCAATAACCACTCAACACCTTCGATAATCGATTATCAGGCTACCGTGTATTGAAATCCTATAATATGTGATTATCGATGCCAACTAACATTCCAATAACCACTCAACGCCTTAGTTAATCGATATCAAGCTACCGGTTATCGAAATTCAATGTCAATCGAATATCGATGTCACAAAGTTTATATATATATATTGTTTTGGAATATTAAAATATACTTACAGAAACCGTCGGAATAGCATCAACAACCGCAGGAAATGTCAGTAAATCCTCAACTTTACACCCAGAAAAGCACAAACATTTAGTTGATCTATCCTGCACATAGTTACTGAAATATTTCACTTGGCTATGACCTATTATTAACGCCATCACTAAAGCACATATAACACTAATTTAATATCTCATTGATCAAATCCAAATTTAGCAAAATTATAACACAGTCATAAAAATTGTAGTGATGCAAGTTTGTCAAATAAATATAGATATAAGCTACAAAAGTTACAAATGAAACTACGTCACTTATTGGTCATTTCGGTCATGCATAACATAATTAATTAAAATTAAAGTACATATTGGTTTCTCCAGTAATCCACTAAACCCAGTATTTGGGATTAATTGTAATTGGGACTAATTGGCAATTAAATTGTGGCTGATTAATTATATAATTTAATCATTGGATTTCAGTGCTTCCTTTAATTAAATCAGTGTTAGATCTTTGTTACATCAAAGACACGTTTGTCCTTTCATCTACCCTTTCATCCACCCTCCCTTCATTTTTGAAGGGACAAATAATGTAAAGGTAAAGACGATTTGGTTGTTTGTTTTTAGGTTTAACGTCCCTGTCAACACTGTATAGGTCAGTTTGGAAAGGTTGCTACCAATTTTGTGGGACTTGAGATGAAATGACATCACAAGCCCTGCAACCCAACTGGCATCACTTTTCCTGTGCATGCTTATAACATCTAAGCGGTTTACCAGTACTCATGCGCGGTTGGTTTCAGCTCTGAGCAGCACATACATTCTTCAATTTCCCATGGCCGGGGTGGCGGGGGTCGAAAGACAAACACGGCCGGATGGAAGGACGGACGATAGATAGATAGATAGATAGATAGATAGATAGATAGATAGATAGATAGATAGATAGATAGATAGATAGATAGATAGATAGATAGATAGATAGATAGCCTCAGAGAGAGAGAGAGACAGAGAGGAGAGAGAGAGAAAGAGACAGATAGATAGATAGATAGATGTGTTTCCTATAACCAAATGAAATTATTTTTCTAGATTTTATGCACATTCTTAAATAAAATTTAACCTAAATAGGGTAATAAAAAAAATTCAGCTTATCAGCAGTTCAGCGTTTTAGTCCCCTTAAGCTGATCAGCTGGACGCTGAATTCAGCCAATAATTCAGCGTTTTAGTCTCACCCGAATATTTTACCACAAAACAAATCGGATGAAAAATTCTGATATCTTTCATATTTCTGCCCAAACATAGGTTGTGGCTGCTTGTTAGAATCGCCTCGGTGAGGCGTTTCTAAAGAGTACCCAGAATCTAAGTTTTTGAGCAGAAATAAGCAAGAATTGAATGCAGCAAAGACACGTTGTGCTAGTTTGAATTTGACGTCTACTGGGCGACGCCTTGGATTCGGCCATTTCCGATTCCTGGCGTAGCATTACGAAAACACGCCTATACAAATACATTGCAAATTTTATCGCCGAAAAGGTGAATTTTAAGAAGAAAAATTTTGATATTTTTTTTTATATCTGCGCAAAATAGAGGTTGTGGGTACTCGTTAAAACCGCACCGATTGATATTTTTCTTATTTCTGTTCAAAATATAGATTGTGGGTACTCGTTAAAACCGCATCGATTGATATTTTATTTATTTATGTTCAAAATATAGATTGTGGGTACTCGTTAAAACCGCATCGATTGATATTTTATTTCTGCTCAAAATATAGATTGTGGGTATTCGTTAGAACCGCCTCAATGAGGCGGTTCTAACGAGAACCACAATCTATATTTTAGGGCAGAAACAAGTAAAATAAGGGTTATCCTTGTAAACCACAGTTTTACTTTATAAAGTGGGGTTCAAAGGGGTCAAAATTATATAGACGTGTTTTCGTGATGACTTAACTATGTAAGGTCAGTTGGGAAAAGAAGGAAAGAAAAAAAACAACAACAATAAAACGTACGAACCTGGGAAAGCAGCAAATTTCATTTTCTCTTCCCCCACCCAAACCCCTTCAAATCCCAGTTTTACGATATAAAAGTGGGATTTAAGAGGGTCAAAATTATATATGCGTGTTTTCATGCTGGATACTAAAATATGTACGTGTAATGAATGGGCCCCGCCCATCGGTGCTTGAAATAATAGATGGACTGCATGATGTTTCCACACAGAGCTGAAACCCACTGCACACGAGTACTGGTAAACCGCCTAGAGGATCTAAGACTCCCCAGGCAAAGTGGTGGGAGTCGGACCGTCCATGCTTATAAACCCTATTGGTTTCAATGGGCGACATGGCTTGAGATGTCATTTCATCCAAGTGCCAGGTAAAAGTCCCACAAAATTGGAAGCAACGTCTCCAAAATGACCTATACTCGTACAGTGTTGAGGGGGACGTTAAACCTCAAATCCAAGTGCCAGGTAAAAGTCCCACAAAATTGGAAGCAACGTCTCCAAAATGACCTACACTCGTACAGTGTTGACGGGGACGTTAAACCTCAAATCAAACAAACAAACACACGTATAATGAAACCCCCGCTTTATATAGCGTAGTATATGGGGTTGAACAGATACGAGCAATTGTCCCTAGTTTTGCTCACAAATGTAGATTGTGGGTACTCGTTAGAACCGCCTCAATGAAGTTCTAACGAGCACTCACAATATGTGCTTAAAGCAAAAACAAACCAAAATACTACCGTTGTCTTACAGCGGTATGAGATACTCATTATAATTAAAGTTCTGACAGCAGAGATGGATCGATTATCTCTGAGAGTAAGCTAGGAAAATGGTCCTGTGTTCCTGTACTACGAGGGTCGTTCAATAAGTAACTCTTACTTACTTAGAGTCACGCATGAATCGTATAAAACATCAGTGCAGGCCCTGATCGGACGCCGCATTTTGTGGCGTATGATCTGGGTTTACACTGTTTGCATAACCTAACACATGTATCCAGTGTAAATTTTACATATAACACACTGATGTCACAATGACAAGAATAGCGCTGTTATTAATACCCTTTACCTGGATTACATTTATCAATACCAATTAATTAATATCATAAAAGTGTTGTGTGTGAAACCACATTTTCGGTTTGGTTTCTGAAAAGTGTTTTTAATTACCTTGCGGTTTACCTCCGAAAGACAAACTGAAAATGGTACGATTAGCAACAGATCTCCCCTACCTTAAAATACTGAACACAACCGTTCGATATAGGTTTTTTTTTCCCCATCTCAAAATGGCAACTTTTCTGGTGAAAATCCGTGGCATTTGTCTTATTTGATTTGCAAACATAGGTTGAGGGTGCTCGTTAGAACCGGTTCTAACGAGCACCCTCAACCTATGCCTTAGAGCAGAAATAAGAATTATGTATACCCCCGTAAACCACAGTTTTCTCTGTATACAGTAGGGTTTATGGGGTGTTCATTTCACAGACTTGTTTATGTGATGTTTTTATGCGCAGCTCAGATGAGCATGACGTTTTTATTGCTCATACATTACATTTACAAGTCTGCACACTGAACACCCCCTGTAAACCCCATTTTATATAGGGAAAATGAGGGTTGTCATTGAGGCAGTTCTAACCAACACCCAAAACCTTTGTCTGGGTCAATAATTAGCATAGAAAAATAACCTTTAAAAATCAGAAACAAAACAATACATAAAAAAACAAAAAACAACAACAACAACAACAACAAAAAAAAAACAAACACGAAAAAATGAAGTATATGTACATGCAGTTGGTATGGTTTTAGCAACAGCATAAAAAAGTGTGTGTGTGTGTGTGTGTGTGTGTGTGTGTGTGTCCCACCATCTAAGGTAATATGGAGACTGGCGGTAACTCTGGTTTTATAAATTTGTATTGGAGTTTAACGGTACAGTCAACAATATTTTCGGTCATTTTTCAGCTGTTCAGTTAACCTATCCACACCTTTCCTGTGCAGGCTTATACGTAAGCGGTTAACCAGTACAGTGCACATTCTTACGCCAGAAACTAACAACTGCCCTTCTTAAATCAGCGGAAGGGAGAGAATGATCGTAGAAAAGGTTTAAGTCTGGGACTGTTCACCTTTGTAACACCAAGGTGTAAACATTTGTCACAGGTGAGTTTTCACATTTATAATTTGTAGTCGATTGTCACATTTTGACGTGACTTTTTTTTTTTTTTTTTTTTGCTGTTGTTGTGTTATTTTTATGGAGTTGTTTTTACATATAGCGTAGCTTTCACTGCAATTTTATAATTTTGGGGTCGATTGACAGTTGACCCGAATAAGCGTAGTAGCTTTACGTTGCAGCTCTCCACGTGACTATCTAACAAAACATAACATAACATAATAGTCTTTATTAAATTAAACTCAGGTCATGCATATGACATATGAGTGGAAAGTTATTATTATCATCTTTATCGTCATCATTACAATTAGCTAAATGTGTTGGAAAAGCATAAGATCACTGAACTCTATTAATATTTTTTTTTTTTGTTTTTCAAAAAATACAAAGGTTGGGTTTCATTTTCGCAGTTCAATAATTCTTTGAATTTTAGCACATTAGTGGACGTATACAGTGAAATTCCGCTATTAAGCCCACCTAAAATTAAGACTAATTCTGGTTTAAAAAGCTTATTTAGTAGGCCGTACTTAATTTGTCTTTGTGTTTACTGCCTGTAGTGTCCTCTGGTCAGGGACCACCGTTGGGACTGTTCAAAAGTGGTCTTAAAGACCACTTTTGAACAGTCCCAAAGGTGGTCTTGATACAGGAAGTTTACTTTACATGTATAGTAAAATTTATGTTTGTATTTCTGTCTCTCACTTTGGAAAAATGGACATACATGTATAAATATAAGTTACATAAAGCACATGTTTTGTTTGTTTGTTCGTCAACATTATTTAGGTGTGGGAGTTTTACCCGACATGGAGATGGAATGACATCTCAAGCCCTGCCGCCCAATGAAGCCAGAGGGCTTATATGCATTGGACAATCTGACTCACACCGCTTTGCGTGGACAGGCTTACACCTTCTAAGCGGTTTACCAGTACTCGTGTATGGTCAGTTTCAGCTATGCATGGAAGCACCATGCCACCCAGTCTATTTCTCCAAGCCCCGACGGGCGGGGATGGGGCGACATTAAGGTCTTGTACGAAATCCAGATAACGGTTCTTATTTTTGTAATGTCTGAGTGGTATTAAGAATCTATTTGAACTGGATTTGGCAAACTGTTTGGACCCAGACCACACGCCGCAGAAAGCATGATCAGTCACACGCCGCAGTAAGAGCGTCTGATCAGGGTTTACACTGCTTGCTGAAAGCGCAGAAATTATACGTTAAATGAAACAGCTTATTGTCCGTTCATGACTTTTTTCCCAGCTCAGAGACAGCCATTAGCGCATTTGCAACCGATTTAACATTCACAAGTCCTTGAAATGAATACCCCTCTACACCCACTGGGTTTACAGGGGTTAACATTTTTTTTTATTTCTGTTCCAAGACATAGGTTGTGGGTACTCGTTAGAACCGCCTCAATAAGGCAGTTCTAACGAGCACCCACAACCTATGTTTGGAGTATAAATATACATGTAATAAGAAAAAATCTCAAGTTTTCATCAGAAATGTCACCATTTTGGAGATATAAAAGAATGCACTATGTCACACACATCCGGATGTGGTATCGTAATGGTTCCTACACTACCCCCCCCCACCCCCCCCCCCCATCATCACCACCACCACCACCACCACCATCCCCAGCCACCGGGGCTTGGAGAAATAGATTGGTCTGCATGGCGCTACCATGCAGAGCTGAAACGGACCGCACATGAGTACTGGTAAACCGTTTACAAGGTCTAATCTTGCCCAGGCAAAGTGGAGCGAGATGAAACGTCCTTACTGGCTTGTTTTGGCGGCAGGGCTTAAGATGTCATTTCATCACAATGTCGGATAGAAGTCCTACAAAATTGGAAGCGATGTCTCCAAAATGACCTTAATAGTGTTAACGAGGACGTAAAACACCAATTCACATAAACAAAGCAAACAAACACTATATCTAGTGGAGCGCTGTGGTGCAGTGGTAAAGCATCGGATTTGAGATCCGAGAGGTATCCGGATCGATCCCTGCCAGCGCCAAGTTGTTTCCTAGAGCAAGAGGCTTTTTCCACATTGTGCTCAGTACTGGTAACTACCAAGGAACAGGAAGGACAAAAAAGAGGGCCACATAATATTATTATTATTATCAGCAGCACACCCATGTGAGATAATGGCTGTCCTGTAAACCTGTAATCTAATCAAAGTGCTGACAGCACTGGTGGGTCGATTGGCCATGAGTGTAGGCTGGCAAAAAGGATCTGAACCTGGGTTTTGACTATTTCCATGCCTTTGTACATGATTTTTAACCGTTGAATTCACGAACTGTAAGCAATCAGTGAGGCACTGATCAGATGCCACACCACCACCACCACCCCACCCCCCCCCCCCCCCAAAAAAAAAAAAGACATACATACATGTTAGCGGGCAATTTATGTATATTTTGCAGTCATGAAAATTAGTAATATTTTTCAGCCCACCCTAGTAACAACACTGTGGTGAATCGTGGAAAATGAAGATCCGAATTGTTAGACCACGTATCAAATTTATTCTCAAGTTTATTTGTTTAATACTAAGATAACAACATGAGAGTTAATATTGTTTTGTTGTTTGATTTGAGGTTTAACGTCCCCGTCAACACTGTAAAGGTCATTTTGGAGACGCGGCTTCCAATTTTGTGGGACTTTTACCCGACATTGCGATGAAATGACATCTCAAGCCCTGTCGCCCAATGAAACCATGGACGGTCCGACTTGCACCGCTTTGCCTGGACCGGCTTAGATCCTCTAAGCGGTAAACCAGTGCTCGTGTGCGGGTCGGTTTCAGCTCTGCGTGGAAGCATCGTGCAGCCCATCTATTTCGTCAAGCCCCAGAGTTAATATTATAAAACATGATATACATATCAGTGAGTCGAGGACTATCGAGATTTGTCGAGAGTTCTCCGGACACAACAGTCTCCGCATATACGTACAGTGAAAATTCGATGGCTCGAACACCGATGGCTCACTTTCCATGACTGATTCCTTATGAAGTCCTTATGAAATTCTTTCCGTAGGGCCTGATTTATTTATTTTTTTTTTTTTTTTTTGGTTTTGGTTTTACGGCCCTTTCAAGATTATTTCACTCATATCGAGCCGATCGTTAATCAAAGGTGGGCGAAAACCTGAGTACCCGGAGAAAAACCACCTGACCTTCCGTTGCAGAACTTGGCGTCTCACATATGACCCGAGCGAGGCTCGAACCACAGCGGTGAGAGACCTAATGATCAAGAGTCAGCGCTCTTAACCACTAGGCCACGGAGGCCCGTCCCCGTAGGGCCTGATAAGATATAGTTACGATATTTAATTATGAAAAGGTTTGTTGGGTATACTCAGTAAAATCATCTCGATGAGGCGATTCTAATGAGTACACTCAGCATACCCTTATTTTATATATGCCTCTTTCTTCTTGGTTCGTGCCTTCTTGTTGAATTCGTGCCTTTGAAGAGCGCGTGAAAAGTACATGTGCGCATCTGCCTCACTTGGCCAGAAACTGTCATGCTTTGTTGTCTTTTTGATTTTCTAATTAAAATTAATGATTTGAAGTAAATTCTGATTATTTGTGAAATAATTACAGTTTGTTTACAGTGTGCAGCTCGTATGCTAAACATCTAACGGGCACGAATCAGGAAGAAAACAGCATAAGCACCATGCCTCTACGAATAACCCTCAGTAACTCGAACTGTCCCTGTTTCGAACAAATTTTCATGGTCCCAAAGGTGCTCGAGACATGTAAGCATGTAGATTATTTCACTTTGGACATACATGTATCATGCGACTATATCACCGCTACGCCACTTCACAGGTTCGATACAACAGCAACATTTTGGAATTTGACCCCCTGTAGGAGCCTGAGGACGAACAAATAATTGGATTAATGATCATTTATTAAGATTAAATTATATTAATCCTCATCTGACATCAACTGCGCCACGGCACACGAAAACGGATGTCTACAAACATCAGCGCCGAGCGAAGACTCCAAGGCGTGCAATCTGATCAAACCCAGCGTTGTGCGCTATACGCATGCCCTTTTGACCCACAACATCTTCAGACAGACTTGAGCGACTGTATTCAGAAGATGTGGGTATGCAGGCTTATTAAAGTCTTTGCAGAAAAACTTATCATAAGACTTATTTTTCCTTGACGCGGCCCAGCTGTTATGATCGCCGTTTGTGTCTGTGCGTCCGACTGTTTACTTAAACACCTGTGGAAAACGGTGAGGTGTAAAGTCAATATTTGAGGCTATGGATGAGAGTAAACTGGTGTCAATAGCATGGCTCAAGGGCCCTCCGTCTTTTTTTTGATGCATTCGGCGGAGGTAATGTTTGTTTTAGGATAACATACCCACGTGACATAGTGCATTCTTTCATAATTCCAAAACTGTTTGTACATGTGATAGTTTTTCGACTTCCGCTGAAAGCATAGATAAAAATAAATAAATAAATAAATAAATAAATAAATAAATAAATAATAATCAAAGCACGGAGAGTACTGGTGGGTCGATTGTCTCTGAGTGTAGGTTGGGAAGATATCCCTGAATTGAGAATCGGACTATTCGTTTAACCCTAAAATTCCAGTATTTTAAGCAAGCACAGTATCCCTGACCAGACAGTTATGTGGCGTCTGACTAGGTATACACTGTTTGCCAATGCTCAAGTGCACGAGCACAGTCCAGAATTTACTCTGACGTCTTAGGAAGGCGACTATCGACGCTATAAACTAGATTTTGTTCAGGGTTGGCGGCAGTCAGATGGTCAGTGATAGTCACGCGGACAATAGCAAGCTTTATAACGTAGACTATGGGTACTTGTTAAAACGCTTCATTATATGAAAAGTATTCAGTACAATTTTGTCTGAAAAAAGTGTAAAGTCTAATGTAAACCTACAGACAACAATGTAGTTCATACTTCCATGAACGAATCGAGTGGCATGATTTTCAGTGACGTCAGTTTAAACCATGGTTCTATACGGGCGTTGGTGACGTCAACGTTGTTTCGCTCTTTGTAGAAAAACAGCGTGCAAATGTTTTTCAGCTTTAAATGTTTGCCCTATAAACATTTTACCCAGTATTGAGGGGCAAAGACTGTAAATATAAAAATAAACTTAATTTTCTGCTTTTCATAAAAATATGATCGACAGCGGGTCGCTAGCAAAGTTTACATGAACCCATTCGGGATTCATTTACTTTGGATGCGACCAACGGCGTTCATACTTTGATGAACAGCAGAAAAATAAAATTCATTTCTTAAATGTGTTTAATTATTTCCTTTCTGTATATACGTATATTCAAGCAGTACAACAAATTCATCTTTCGGAATTTACAACATTTCAATGATAAGGCATAACCTCATATGCAACACAATCTGTGCTGGAAAAGTTATTATATGTATAGCATTTTATCCAGCTGCAAATAGTGTAGATCCAACGATGGCTTCTGATCAGAACCTACAATGTTTGTCACAGTTTCAACTCTCTCTCTCTCTCTCTCTCTCTCTCTCTCTCTCTCTCTCTCTCTCTCTCTCTCTCTCTCTCTCTCTCTCTCTCTCTCTCTCTCTCTCTCTCTCTCTCTCTCTCTTCTCCTCGCTCAGTCCAACTACTGCATCCCAGCTCATGAATAACAGTGATCAGAAACAGAGCCCCTTCAGCGATATTTAAAAAAAAAGTTCATTCTAACTGTTGATGCAGACCCGCACACATGGTAGTGAGGGGTGCAAACGCACCCCTCCCCCACTTTTTTCATGAAAATTCTCAAGCTCAGGCAGTTTTTCACCCTCTGCAAAATACCAGAAATTCGCGCCCCTCGCCTCTTTTTCAGAGTCTGCGTACGGCCTGAATGGTGTTCAAAGCTTGGTGTATATATATGGCGAACAGTTCTGACCCTGATCAGAAGGATCCAATGTTGGTCTACCCTGTATGTCTAATAACGATAGGACCATTAAACGTCTGGGTTGCTCAGTTTTGCTCTTTAACAAATTTAAGTTCTTAGCAGAGGTGCAAAAAGTTTATTTTTTATGTTTTGTACAATCGACTATCTAACAGTTTTATGAATGGAATGTTCCGACAGTCGTCATGTGATAGCGTGGCCTAGATTAAGATATTGATATTGTTTTCCTTTCAAAACGTGAGCAACCTGGCATTCTTATACTATTTCATTTAACCCTTAAATTTCACTATTTAAGCAAACAGTGTAGTTCCTGTGCAACCAGCTGAGCAGACTCCACATTCCGCGGCGTCTGACCCGGGTATTCGATGTTTGCCAAACCCAGCACTCAATTCCTGTCCAGACTCTATATATAGCTCTGACCTGAATGTAACATGGATAGAAATAGCGAGACTTTTTCTATTAATAACCGTAATATTGATTTTCCCAAATCGGTGATGGTCACGTGGACAACAGCATGATTTCGGATTTTGCCATATAGTAAATTAGGGTCGATTGTACAATCGATCCAATAATAATAATATTAATAATGCGATCGAAGGCACGCGATCGCAAACCCCAATGCTTTCTCCACAGGGGCTAAGTGCCAAATAACATCATATTCAAATGTACACGTCCCCCTGGGGCATGACCCAGGGGTCACAGCCTAAATCCCGTTCAATATGTTTTGCATATTTCATTTCTCATTACTTCTATACCGGGCTTCTCCAGACTTTCGGATGAGTCTTTAAACCGAGGTTCCGTCTCCGTGTGACCTTAGCTGTTGGTGAGACGTAAAACTGAACACACACACACATTACTTCTGCAAAGTTTGACATCAAAGCCTATAAAATTGACTTTGTTATTGACTTTTATTTACATTTGACTTTTTGACACCCCCTCCCAGCGCCCAATCTGACCCCAGAGTCAAACTTTTACCTGTGTTGTATTCTACTAATCATCCCCCTTCGATTTCATATGCCACATTACTATGTTCCGAAAAACTTCCCAAGTCCAGCCAAAATCCCGTTCAATCTGTTTTATTAGCTCACCTGAGCCGTAGGCTCATTGGTGAGCTTATAGGGTGGTCATGCTGTCTGTATGTATGTATGTATGTATGTATGTATGTATGTATGTATGTATGTATGTATGTATGTATGTATGTATGTATGTGTGTGTGTGTGTGTGTGTGTGTGTGTGTGTGTGTGTGTATGTATGTATGTATGTATGTATGTATGTATGTATGTATGTATGTATGTATGTATGTATGTATGTATGTATGTATGTATGTATGTATGTATGTATGTATGTATGTATGTCAACATTTTCAAACATCCTCTCCTCTGGAACCGCTGGGCAGACTGAAGCCAAATTTCATGTGGGGCCTCAGTGGGATGGGGGAACGAAAGTTTGTTCGCGGGGTCCAGGTCACATGACCAAGATGGCCGCCATGCCCATATATGGTAAAAACCCTTCAAAAATCTTCTTCTCCGGAACCGCTGGTCCGATTTTCACCAAACTTGGTATGTGGCCTTGGGTACTCGGGCCTATCATAGTTTCTTCAAATAATGGCCCTTGGATGACCTTGACCTATTTTATGCCAAGGTCAAATTTGGTAATATAGGCTTTTGAATGGCAAAAAGTGAAAACGGTGGATTTTTCGAAAACTGTTGCAGCCTTTGGCCTGAAAGTTGGTAGATGACATCAGCTAAATGAGTTAATAAGTATATATGAGATTTATAGGTCAAGGTCATTCCGTGACCTTGGGTCAAGTTTTTTAATATGTCAAACTTTAAACTTATTTTTCAGGGAAACTACTTGGTCAATTTTGACCAAATTTCATATGCAAGCTTTATGGGAGAAGGACATGTAAATTAAGTTGATGATGTTGGGTCACATAACCAAGATGGCCGCCATGCCCATATATGGTTAAAACCCTTCAAAAATCTTCTTCTCTGAAACTACTGGACGGATTTTCATGAAACTTGGTATGTAGCATCTGGGACGCAGGCCCATCATAAATTCTTAAAATGGTGACCCTCGGATGACCTTAACCTATTTTATGCCAGGGTAAAATTTAGTCACATATGCATTTGTATGGGAAAAAGTGAAAATGCATTATATCTAACAAACCGTTCAATATTCCACCACTAAATCATATATTTTCTTGTCCCTTTAGAAATGGTTAAGCTCTCCACCCATTAACCATATATTTTCTTGTTCCTGACCTTTTAGCTCATCTAAGGCTTTATCTTGGCTAAATATAACTGAAAATTCAAACTCAAAAGTTTTCCAACTGATCTTCAAGAGTCAGGAATGTGATTAAGGACCACTTGGTCATACAGCCAGATGCATTTAGTGACATGGACCTTAATTTGGGCCCCTGGGGGCATGCCCTACCCACATCATTTAATAAAATGCGTAATATTTCCCCACCCATTAACCATATATATTCTTTCTCTATATACTAATGTGGACATTTTCTCTTTTGATAATGGGTTTTCAGAAAAAAACTCAATAAAAATTACGTCAGGATAAAGAACAAGGTTTAAAACAACTAGCGTTGCAATAATTTAGAAAATCTGTTGACAAATAAGGATTTTATAACCAAAAACACATTTGAATAGGGAAATTTCCTTTGTTAAATTGCTAGCAAGGGAGGTAAATATTTCCCCGCAAACTTTCAATTTCTTCATACACTGTTACTAAATAACTGAAATAATCATAAATGATGCAAAACACATCATGAAGTTCAAAACATTTAAATCGAGGCCAAAAAGATTCCAGAATCAAAACTTTATGATCATGGATTATCTCCCCTTTCAATGTAAAATCTCTATTCAAATCTTATTTTGGTCATAATTTTTATGCCCCCGCATCATATGATGCAAGGGGGGGACTATAGTTTTTCGGTTTTCCGTACGTGCGTACGTGCGTACATGTGTACGTCCGTCTGTACGTGTGTGTGTACGTACGTACGTACGTACGTACGTACGTACGTACGTGATCCTGTAACCTCAGGTTAAAGTTTTTGTAACAGGTAGAGCCTGAACTTTTAGAACTCATATTTTCCTAACCATTTGATGGAACTTTGGTATGATGATAGATATAGGTCCAAAGTTTTATTAAGCAATACCCCCACCCATGCCTGTGACCTCAAGGTCAAGGTCACAGACTTAGAAATTTTCAATGTTAAAGACTCAGGTTAAGGTTTTTGTAACAGGTTGACTTGAATATTTTAGAACTCATATTTTCCAAACCATTTGATGGAATTGGTTCATATTTGGTATGATTATAGATATAGGTCTTAAGTTTTATTCAGCGATACCCCCACCCATGCCCATGGCCTCAAGGTCAAGGTCATGGACTTAGAAACTTTCCATGTAAAAGACTCCAGTTAAGGTATTTGTACCTGGTAGAACCTGAACTTTTATGATGGCTTTGGTTCATATGATGATAGATATAGGTACAATGTTTTATTCAGCAATACCCCCACCCATGCCTATGACCTCAAGGTCAAGGTCACAGACTTAGACAATTTTAATGTGAAAGATTTTGAAGAGCTCAAATTTTCCAAACTATATTATGGATTT
The DNA here is from genome assembly GCA_963580285.1 of Lucinisca nassula. NCBI lineage: Eukaryota > Metazoa > Mollusca > Bivalvia > Lucinida > Lucinidae > Lucinisca > Lucinisca nassula. Next base: position 111,544,750 of record OY757017.1, on the reverse strand, counting down.
GGCTTATGTATGCTATGATGATAGATACAGGTCCAAATGTTTATTTGGCAATACCCCCACTCATGCCTATGGCTTCAAGGTCAAGGTCACAGACTTAGAAATTTTTTAATTAGATATTTTAAGAGTTGATATTTTCCAAATTGTGCGATGGATTGAGTTGATATTTGCTATGATGTTAGATACCTGTCCATTTTATTCAGCGATACCCCCACCCATGCCCATGCGCTCAAGGTCAAGGTCACAGACTTAAAATTTTTTAATTATCCCCTCGCACAACATATCTCTAGCATCTTTATTTCTTCACTGATTTCAGTATAACTTCACACAAATTTTCCTTATGACAATATCTCGAGCTAGTTTGACGTTCAAGGTCATGACCTCAAGGTCAAGGTCACTGTGGCTATTTTTAGAAAAACTTTGTCATCGCTCTAGCGCCTACATTTCTTCACCAATTTCAATATAACTTCACACAAATGTTCTTTATAAAATTATCTCGAGTGAGTTTGACTTTCAAGATCATGGCCTCAAGGTCAAGGTCACTGTGGCTATTCTTAGAAAAACTTTGTCATCGCTCTAGTGCCTACATTTCTTCACTGATTTCAATATAGCTTCACACAAATGTTCCTTATGACAATATCTCATACGAGTTCGTCTTTCAAGGTCAAGGTCACTGTGGCTATTTTTAGAAAAACCATGTCATCGCTCTAGCGACTACATTTCTTCACCAATTTCACTATAACTTCACACAAATGTTCCTTATAAAAATAGCTCGAGCAATTTCAACTTTCAAGGTCATGGCCTCAAGGTCAAGGTCACTGTGGCTATTTTTAGAAAAACTTTGCCATCGCTCTAGCGCTTACATTTATTCACCGATTTCCATATAGCTTAACACAAATGTTCCTTATGACAATATCTCGAGCCATTTCGCCTTTCAAGGTCAAGGTCACTGTGGCTATTTTTAGAAAAACTTTGTCATCGCTCTAGCGCCTGCATTTCATCACTGGTTTCAAAATAACTTCACACAAATGTTCCTTATGACAATACCTCGAACGAGTTTGACTTTCAAGGTCAAGGTCACTGTGGCTATTTTTAGAAAAACTTAGTCATTGCTCTAGCGCATACATTTTTTCACCAATTTCAACATTACTTCACACAAATGTTCCTTAGGACAATATCTCTAGCAAGTTCCACTTTCAAGGTCAAGGTCACTGGCTATTTTTAGAAAAACTTTGTCATCGCTCTAGCGCTTACATTTCTTCATCGATTTCAATATAACTTCACACAAATGTTCCTTATGACAATATCTCGAGCAAATTCGACTTTCAAGGTCAAGGTCACTGTGGCTATTTTTTTAAAAACTTTGTCATCGCTCTAGCGACTACACTTCTTCACTGATTTCAATATAACTTCACACAAATGTTCCTTATGACAATACCTCGAGCGAGTTTGACTTTCAAGGTCAAGGTCACTGTGGCTATTTTTAGAAAAGCTTTCTCATTGCTCTAGCGCTTACATTTTTTCACCAATTTCAATATAACTTCTTACAAAAGTTCCTAATGACAAGGTCACACACTTAGAAAATTTTGTTGCAACATGGATTTTCGGGGTGAGGCGGGGCCCTTGGCGGGGGCATCTGTGTCGTCTGGACACATTTCTAGTTTAAATAGTGAACCGATTTTCAAAATTTTTGTGGCACATGTTTCAAGAAATTTATAAGCAACTTTTGCTAAAGAAATCATCAATCCTTGTCTTTGTTTACTATAACGAATCTCCGAAATATCATTATCAGAGGACAAAAACAGAACATTAAAACACGTTTGGTGACATGGATCTTAGATCATAAGAGGTCTAGAGGGACCTTGGGTGCATGTCCCTTAGCCCTTTAGACCTAAGGCTGTCAGGTGAGCGTCTTCAGGACCAATGGTCCTCTAGTATATTCATTACTCATTACCTCTGCAAAGTTGGCCCCCGCCCATAGGGGCTTGAAGAAATATATGGGCTGCATGATGCTTCCACGCAGAGCTGAATCCGGCCCGCACACTAGTACTGGTAAACCGCTTAGAGGATCTAAGCCTCTCCAGGAACAGCGGTGCGAGGCGGACCGTCCATGTTAGTAAACCTTATTGGTCTCATTGGGCGACAGGGCTTGAGATGTCATTTCGTCTCAATGTCGGGTAAAAGTCCCACAAAATTGGAAGCAACGTCTCCAAAATGACCTTTTACAGTGTTGACGGGGACGTTAAACCTCAAATCAAACAAACAAAACCTCTGCAAAGTTTGGTATCAACATCTTTATAATTGACCTATTTATTGTATTTTATTGAAATTTGATTTGACCTTTGACCTCTCTTCAGGGCCCAAAAGAAATGTGCTCTTGCACACCCTACTCATGCAAGAAACCAGCACACCAAATTTGGTTGGATTCCAACTATAGTAATACTGTAATAGTTTAGGACGAGATAGCATAACGGACGGACGGACCGACAGACGGGGGCCATACGGAGACGGGACCTCGGTTTAAATACTCATCCGATTGTCTGGAAAAGCCCGGGATCGATCCTGCGACCCCTGGTTTACAAGGCGAATAACATAACAACTACACCACGGAGGCTTCTAACGGACAGACGGAGGTGATTACAACATCCCCTCTACTTAAGCGTGGGAATAATGATAATAATAATAATAATAATAATAATAATAATAATAATAATAATAATAATAATAATAATAATCGGCTTTATTTAGAGGGTAACACATTAAGTAAACAAGTACCAATCTTTCATGTGACCCTCTTTTCTTCCTATTCTTGGGCAGAAACCAGTACTAAGTTGTAGATAAAGTCTTGCTCTTGGCACTCGCGGGAATCGAACCAGCTACCTCTCGATCTCAAATCTGATGCTTTACCACTGTACCACAGCGTCCCACAAGGCGATTCTCCATGAGGAGGTTCTAACGAGTACCCATAATCTACTAGTAAGTTTTTTTTCAGCAAAATTAGGATTGTAAGCCTTGTAAACCCCACTTTTCTTTGTATAATAACGGCTTTGCAAGGATACTTTGTTGCATGTATTTCAATAAGATATAGATTGTGGATGCTCGTTAGAACCACACAAATATCACACTTACTACTTGTTTAATAAACGCTGTTGTATCATCAGGTCTGGTCTGGGTCTGCCTGCACTGTTTGCTTATCCCTTATCTTGCTGAATATTCATTTAAGCCACACCCATTTCTGTCTATCATCAAATCAAATTACTTGATGTAATTTATTGCTACAAATTCATAAACTGAATGCCAAACATTGTAGATCCAGATCAGATGGCTTCTTCAGAAGCCATCTGATCTGGATCTACACTGTTTGCAAAGATAGGGGTTGTCGTGAACAGCAAGGTAAGGGTTAAGCCTATTTCACACTAGTCAATACATACGTACAGACTGCGAAGCGGTCACATAGGCTTCGTATTTCGGACGCTAGGCTTCGATGAAAAATGGCGGCTGCAAGTTCGTCAATGCAGGTAAGAGACCGTTTTTACGTTAATCTAGCTGTTGTATAGCGTTGCCCAATACTAACATCTGCCTTACGGACCATTTTATTAATTTGCGGCCTCGTCTGTTGCAAGAAAACGTTTGAAAAACGGAATATAGAAAAATAGACCCTAAAAGAAATTTGGCATTCAACACAGGTTCACCTATATTTTCACTTTGGTCCGGTCGTCCTATATAACTACACGTTTTTGGCTGCTTTTCTGGCCGATAAATTATGAATAACGATAATGAAATCGAAAAGCTAATATGCAACTTTCGTCACATCTTTTGCGACAAAGAAAAATATTGATATTTCGATACAACGCACGTAGCTTCGTTACCGATTACAACGCAGATGTTGCGAACTAAATTTGAAAGCCCTGTATTATGTAGAATAATAGCGAATTAGCGAATGTTTGTACATGTCATAGTTTTTCGACTTTAGACTTCCGTTGAAAACATAGGTAAAAATAAATAAATAAACAATAATAATAATAATAATAATGCGGTCTATGGCAGGCCATCGCAAATCCCAATGCTTTCTCCACAGGGGTTAAGTACTAAATAACATCATATTCAAAAGTACACGTCCCCACTGGGGCATGGCCTAGGGGTCACAGCCGAAATCCATTTCAATATATTTTGCATATTTCATTACTCATTATTTCTGCACAGTTTGACATCAAAGTCTATAAAATTGACTTTGTTATTGATTTTTATTTACATTTGGCGTTTTGACCACTCCCCAGGGCCCCAATCTGACCCCAGAGTCAAACTTTTACTTGTGTTATATTCTATTAACCACCCCGTTCGATTTGATATGCCACATGACTAGTTCCGAAAAACTTAAATTCCCAAGTCCAGCCCAAATCCCGTTCAATATGTTTTATATATTTCATTACTCATTACCTCTGCAAAGTTTGATATCAAAATCTATACAATTGACCTATTAATTGTATTTTATTGAAATTTTTACATTTTGACCCCTCTCCAGGGCCCCTGGGGGAGGGGAGGGGGGGGGGAGGCAAAAGAAATGTACTCTTGCACACTTCACTCATGTAAGCAACCCACACACCAAATTTGGATGGATTCCAACTAATAGTTTAGGAGGAGATATCTTAACGGACGGACGGACGAACAGAAAGAGATCATACGGAGACAGGACCTCGGGTTGAAGAAAAATAGTCAATATATACGTACAGTCTGGAGAAGCCCAGGATAGATCCTGGACCCCTGGTTTACAAGGCGAGTAGCATAACCATTACTCCACGGAGGCTTCTACCGGACGGACGGAGACGATCATAATATCCCCTCCGCTTAAGCGTGGGGACAATAATAATAATAATAATAATAATAATAATAATAATAATAATAATAATAATAATCGGTTTTATTTAGAGGGTAACACATTTAGTAAACTAGTACCAATCTTCCATGTGACCCTCTCTTCTTCCTCTCTTGGACAGAAACCAGTACTAAGTTATGTGGATAAAGTCTTGCTCTTGGCACTCGCGGGAATTGAACCAGCTACCTCTCGATCTCAAATCTGATGCTTTACCACTGTACCACAGCGTCCCACAAGGCGATTCTCCATGAGGAGGTTCTAACGAATACCCACGATCTACTAGTAAGTTTTTTTTTTTTCAGCAAATTAGGTTTGTAAGCCTTGTAAACCCCTCTTTTCTTTGTATAATAATGGCTTTGCAAGGATACTTTGTTGCATGTATTTCAATAGGATATAGATTGTGGATGCTCGTTAGAACCACACAAATATCACACTTACTACTTGTTTAATAAACGCTGTTGTATCATCAGGTCTGGTCTGGGTCTGCCTGCACTGTTTGCTTATCCCTTATCTTGCTGAATATTCAATTAAGCCACACCCATTTCTGTCTATCATCAAATCAAATTACTTGATGTAATTCAAGTTATTGCTACAAATTCATAAACTGAATGCCAAACATTGTAGATCCAGATCAGATGGCTTCTTCAGAAGCCATCTGATCTGGATCTACACTGTTTGCAAAGATAGGGGTTGTCGTGAACAGCAAGATAAGGGTTAAGCCTATCTCACACTAGTCAATACATACGTACAGGCTCCGTAGCGGTCGCATAGGCTTCGTATTTCGGACGCATAGGCGTCGATGAAAAATGGTGGATGTCAGTTCGTCAATGCAGGTAAAAGACTGTTTTTACGTTAATCTAGCTGTTGTATAGCGTTGCCCAATACTAACATCCGCCTTACGGACCACTTTATTGATGTGCGGCCTGGTCTGTTGCAAGAAAACGTTTGAAAAACGGAATATAGAAAAATAGACCCTAAAAGAAATTTGGCATTCAACACAGATTCACCTACATTTTCACTTTGGTCCGGTTGTCCTATGTAACTACACGTTTTGGGCTGGTTTTCTGGCCGATAAATTATGAATAACGTTAATGAAATCGAAAAGCTAATATGCATCTTTTGCGACAAAGAAAAATATTGATATTTCGATACAACGCACGCAGCTTCGTTACCGATTACAACGCAGATGCTGCGAACTAAATCTGAAAGCCCTGTATTATGTAGAATAGCGAATGATATTAAATTAATGTCGAGAAATCTGTCAACCAGCGTTAGCGTCACAATTTATGTGAGGGGTGTCCCTGGGGATGAGCAGCATCGCCCCGCCACCACGAACATTTCTATCTTTTTTGTACACACTGTACTCAAAGATTTCTGGAAATACGAGTGCTGAGACATTGTAATTGAACTGTCAGTCTTTGTGTTCTGAACAGCCATAATAAGAGGTTGTTGAGAAAAAGGAAAGCCAAAAGTTTGAGTAATTTGCCTCCAATACTATTGATGTTTATACTGCAAAGTTTCAAACCGTTTACAAAATAAAAAGTCTGATATTTATCTCCATTCCCTTGACAGATTAAGAGGTTCAAATCTGTTTTTCTCATCCCATCATATTTGTAGGATCCCTAAACGTCCGACATTCCTAGGTGTCCGACAAGCTCTAAGTTTTTCATTAAGCTGTTGAAAACGGCGGGGAATGATAAATTATGACATAATAAGTCAATTTAACTTTATTTTTTTTCTTGTCGGAGACTTAGGGATAACTCAAGCATCCCTAAATGCCCGCCATCCCTAAATGTCCGACCACATGGAAAGTAACTTAGAAAATGATTTTTATCGATAATAATCAATACGACAAATTAACGTTAAACCTACGAGGGCGAGTCAATAAAAACAGTCCAACTGATTTTTGGGTGAGATCGATCTCTTCTTTTTCGATGTAATTGACCTCTAGAACGATACACTTGAACCAATGCTATTCCAATGTTATCAGCCCAGAACCGAAGAAGCCAGGGTCTTGTCTCCGACCCACTGCTCAACTGCCGCCATGATTTCTTCTTTAGAATTCCCCAAACCAGAATTGAACTTGTGCATACGATGGTGCAGAAGACATATAAACATTGGTCAACTCGCAATGTATTTCCTGACCATTTTTCCCACCGGATTACAGCATGGTACTCAACTTCTGACGAAAAGCTTGCCCGTGTTTGACGTTCAATATGACACGATAAGGGTGCAATTTTGCCCTCATACTAAAAACATGTATTGAAATAAGGCATGCAAATCTTGGTTGTCTCGGTTGATTAGAAATGGGATAGGTTGTTTACTTATTGACTTGCCATCGTGTATGGCCCTGTATCGCTCACCTGTTACCAGACGATCATAAGCAATGTTTAGAAAACAGGAGCTGGCATTAGTTGCTAGACATATGCGTAAGTGGTTCCCCAGTGACAATACAGAGCTGACTTGTATTTCACTATTTGGACACCTTGTGGACATTGATAGTCAGGTCCTAGTGCACCAGTAGGAGATGAAGTGGCTCAGTCTTACATACAATACAATACCTGGGCCTTCTGGTTTCAGACGAAGAGATTTTTAAAGGTTTTCCCTATATAAGTCTATATAAAACCGGTGGGCCCCGGTGTTGGGGAATTTTTGCCCTAGGGATATAATTTGGACAATCGTGGTAGAGGTCAGCTAGATGAAGCTTCATACCAAACACCAAAGACTGAGCCTTCTAATTTCGAACGAAACGAATTTTAAATGGTGTCCCTATAACAGTCCATGTATAATCAGTGGGCCCCGGGGCAAGGCCATGTTTGGCCCCAGGGCTATAATATGAACAGTCTTGGTAGAGGTCCACTAGATACAACACCACCAATATCAAATACCCGAGCCTTCTGGTTTCAAACAAGAAGATTTTTGAAGGTTTTTTCTATATAGGTCTAAGTAAAACCGGTGGGACCCGGGGCCTTTTTTTTTGCACCAGGACTATAATTTGAACAAACTTTGTAGAGGTACACAAGTGGAAGCTCCATACCAAATATCAAAAAAACATGTGCCTTCTGGTTTCAGACAAGAAGGTTTTTAAAGCTTTTCCTCATATAAATCTATGTAAAACCGGTGGGCCCTGGCGCGGGGGCATTTTCGGTCCCATGGCTATAATTTGAACAATCTTGGTAGAGGTCCACCAGATACAACATCATACCAAACTTCAAACACATGGGCTGTCTGGTTTCAGACAAGAGGATGTTTAAAGAGTTTCCCTATATAAGTCTATGTAAAACCAGTGGGCGCCGTCGCGGGGGTATTTTTGGCCCCAGGGCTATAATTTGAACATTCTTGGTAGAGGTTCACTAGATGAAGTTTCATCCGGCGGGAACTAGCGCGAGGGCATTTTTGGCCCCAGGGCCATAATTTGAACAATCTTGGTAGAGGTCCACTAGATACAATTTCATACCAAACATCAAACACCTTGGTTATTTGGTTTCAGACAAGAAGATTTTAAAAGGTTTTCCTATATAAGTCTATGTAAAACCGGTTGGCTCCGGCGCGGGGGCATTTCTGGCCCAAGGGCTATAATTTGAACAATCTTTGTAGAGGTCCACTAGATGAAGCGCCATACCAAATATCAAAGAACTGGGCCTTCTGGTTTCGGACAAGAATATTTTGAAAACCCTCCCCAATATAAGTCTGTAAAACCGGCGGGCCCTAGCACGAGGGCATTTTTGGTCTCAGGGCTATGATTCGAACAATCTTGGTAGAGGTCCACTAGATACAACTTCATACCAAATATCAAACACCTTGGGGCCATCTGGTTTCAGACAAGAAGTTTTTTCAAATGTTTTCCCTACATAAGTTTATGTAAAACCCGTGGGACCCAGCGCGGGGGCATTTTTGGACCGAGGGCTATAATTTGAACAATCATGGTACAGGTCCACTAGATGAAGCTTCATACCAAATATCAAAGACCTGGGCCTTGCGGTTTCAGAGAAGAAGATTTTTCTAAGCTTTCTTTAAATAATCTATTTTAGCTCCTGTGACCTAGATCTGCAATGGACCGGAACCATTTGAACAACTTTGAAAGGGGACCACCTAAGGATCATTCCTATGAAGTTTGGTCAAAATCGAATCTGGTTTAGGAGATGTCGCTTGAAGAAATTGTTTACGGACGTACGGACGCACGCACGCACGTACACACGGACGACGGACAAAATGTGACCACAAAAGCTCTACGTGACAGGTGATCTAAAAAGTTGACCTTCGGAAATTAGCATTTTATTAATGGGTCCCGAAATGTCTGTCATCCATAAAAGTCAGCAAGCTAGAAAACATTTAATCACTAATATTAATAACAAGTTTAGCTTTTACAAAAAGCTAGGTCTACGCTTTACACATATTAAATGTGAATGTCTAGGAGTTATATCCCAGAAATGTGTTTTTTTATACAATTAACTACATGTATCTTTGTCAATATTCTAATTGCAAGTCAGTACCCAGGAGTCTGCCGATTGGAGTATAATGTCTGAAATGTCAAAGCTCCAAATGCTTTAATTTTGTCAAAAAGGACTTTTTCATATTTAAAAAGGCGCATGAACAACTTCAATATGCTTGTAGCATCGTATAAAATGGAAAGCTTGAAAACTGTTGGAGAGGTAAAGTAGACAACTTTTCTACACTTTATAGAAGACTAATTGAAGATTAACCCAAATGTTTTTGCTAACGGCAAGGCAAGTGTTTTAGCTCACCAAAGCCGAAGGCTCCCGGGGAACTTATATGATATAAGCAGTGGTCCGTCGTGGTCGGGAGTCTGTAGATGTATATTTTGTATTAGCCTGTACAAATAGGACAGAAAATATGGGCTTGTTCAAATGTGATAGCAATACTCTGCCAGCGCTCTGTCCGTACGCCCATGGGCGTAGAGAATTAATATTATGTAAATAGACAAAATAACGTTAAGCCTATCCTTCGGAAATAAATAATTTCATAAGGCATCCTAATATGCCCGTCATCCCTCAATGTCCGCCTTTAGACGACGGACATATTGGAATCCATTAAAAAAAAGTCGATTTTTAGCTCTTTTGATGCGTTTTACGGAGATAACTTTTATATTTTTGATTTTTGATCAATACATCCAGCGAGAAATTTGTGGAGGTGAAGCTTCGCCAACTTCTCGTTAAGGGCTCAGCCTCCTGAACGATATACATCACGTGAACAAGTCCGTGAAATAAAGACCCCCTAAACCCCACTTTATATAGAGAAAACTGGGGTTTACGGGGGTTAACATTATTTTCATTATTTCTGCTCCAAGACATTGATTGTGGGTACTCGTTAGAACCGCCTTAATGAGGCGGTTCTAACAAGCACCCAAAACCTATGTTTGGAGTATAAATAAGAAAAAAATTACAAATTTTCATCAGAAAAATTACCTTTTTTTGAGGTTTGAAAAAAGCACTATATACAGGTGTGTTATCGTAATGCTTTTTGCTCCAATCAGGGGGACTTTCTACATTTTTTTGACGTTTCGACAAGAACTTAAGTCCGATTCTGTCACTCACACTATCGAAATGTGAACAAATGACTTGCCTTCTGTTGTCAGAGGATAAGTTGAAAGCGACGTAAGCGAATGTTTTTGTTGTTGAGCATTGCCCACTTTTGTCAAAGGGTGACGACGCTTCGGTAATGATAATTATAACCGTATAATCCGTCTTGCCAACCAATGGTTGGTATGATAATGGCAACGGTACAACCTGTCAAACCTACCTGTGGTAGTATTATCTTTTACGTCACTGTCTACTTATCATCCGGCAACAGAAGCCCCCGCCCATAGGGGCTTGAAGAAATATATGGGCTGCATGGTGCTTCCACGCAGAGCTGCATCCGGCCCGCACACTAGTACTGGTAAACTGCTTAGAGGATCTAAGCCAAGAACCGCGGTGCGAGGCGGACCGTCCGTGCTAATAAACCCTATTGGTTTCATTGGGCGACAGGGCTTGAGATGTCATTTCATCTCATTGTCGGGTAACAGTCCAACAAAATTGGAAGCAACGTCTCCAAAATGACCTTTACAGTGTTGACGGGGACGCTAAACCTCAAATCAAACAAACAAACAAATCATCCGGCAACAGTAGTTGCAATGATATCTATATATGGATAAATCCCGTGCAGCCAACGAAGCCTGAAGGGACCTTGTACAAAGCATTGCAGTGCAGACAGTCAAAGTTTTCACCAGCAAACCCGTACCAAAGACAATATAGATCATATACCTTTGATCTTTATTGTTCAAATATCAAAAATACTGCACCGCTAATAGCGACTTTTAATTTCCCTTGTGTGCACATTGTAAACCTGCACGATCCAAATTATTTTTCCATCAGTCAAGCTCTTAGACAAACCACACCATCAAGGCGGGACTTGTTGTAACAGAAAATTTGGCACAAAGTTGAAATCGAAGAAATCTTCTTCGGATTAAAGCTTTTCTTAGATAACTCTTTTTGAGAAGTAGGTGGAGCATGTCCTCTACAACTTTCTCGATGGATGTATGGATGTTTTTTTGTTTTTTTTTTTTATTTTACGGCCCTTTCAAGATTATTTCAATCATATCGAGCCGATCGTTAATCAGAGGTGGGCGAAAACCGGAGTACCCGGAGAAAAACCACCTGACCTTCCGTTGCAGAACTTGGCGTCTCACATGTGACCCGAGCGAGGCTCGAACCACAGCGGTGAGAGACCTAATGATCAAGAGTCAGCGCTTTTAACCACTAGGCCACGGAGGCCCGTTCTCGATGGATGTGTTGAACAAAAATAAAAAAAATGAAGAAGTTATCGCCGAAAACGCGGCAAATAAACAAAAAAATAATCGACTTTTTTAATATACGGAACCCTGGAAGGGACATGCAACTTATTTTAATATGTTGTGTGAACAAGAATATATCTTGTGCGCACAAGCTTGCGCGCACAATTTAATATCTTATACGCACAAGATATTATATTGTTTGCACAACACAGATCTTGTGCGGACAACATAATATCTTGTGCACACAACTTATTATCTTGTTTGCACAACAGATATTGCGCGCACAAGATATTATCTTGTGCGAATAAGTTATTATCTTGTTCGCACAGCATATTATCTTGTTTTCAAAACATATTATCTTGTTTTCACAACATAGATCTTGTGCAGACAACACAATATCTTGTGCGAACAACATAATATCTTGTGCGCACAAAATAATATCTTGTTCGCACAAGATATTATCTTGTTTGCACAAGATAGATTTTGTGCGTACAACATATCTTATGCCCACAACTTATTATCTTGTTCGAACAACATACTTTCTTTGAACAAAAATTAAAAAAGAAGTTATCGCCGAATAACGCGGCGAATAAATAAAAAAATCGACTTTTTTCAATTTTACGGAACCTTGGAAGGACATGCAATTTGTTTTAATATGTTGTGTGAAAAAGATAATATCTTGTACGCACAAGATATTATCTTGTGCGAACAGCATTGTATCTTATGCGCACAATTTAATATCTTTTGCGCACAAGATAGTATCTTGTTTGCACAACATAGAACTTGTGCGGACAACATAAAATCTTCTGCACACAAATTATTATCTTGTTCGCATAACATATCTTGTGCGCACAAGATATTTTCTTGTGCGCACAAGTTTTTATCTAGTTCGCACAGCATATTATCTTCTTCGCACAACATATTATCTTGTTTTCGCAACAGAGATCTTGTGCAGACAACACAATATTTTTTGCGAACAACATTATATCTTGTGCGCACAAGATAATATCTTGTTCGCACAATATTATCTTGTTTGCACAACACAGATTTTGTGCGGACAACATAATATCTTGTGCACACAAGTTATTACCTTGTTCGCACAACATAGATCTTGTCCAGACAACATAATATCTTGTGCACACAAGATATTATCTTGTTCGCACAACACATCTTGTTAGCACAGTTATATCAGACGCATAAGATATAATGTTGTCCACACAAGATCTATGTTGTACAAATAAGATAATGTGGTGGTGCAAGTAGGACAGTCCCTGCATATAAAACATAATGATTGGAAGGTAGGGCTTGAGATGTCATTTCATATCAGTGCCGGGTAAAAGTCCCACACAATTAAAAGCAACGTCTCCACAATGACCTAAAAGTGTTGCCGGGGACGTCCAAAAACCAAGTACCGACCATAGCAACAGATAAGGTTGGTATTTGCGTGATAACTGAAGGAGAGTTTTTGTCAGTTCTCCTTTTATGGAGAAATAAGGAAAACCACCAAAAACGCACATTATCTGTTGCTATGGCCGACTCCAGATTCAAGCTCAAACAATCGGTTATCCAATTCAGAACATCATCAGCGAAAGCGTTTTTTTAAAAGTCCCCATATTCGAGACATTTCTCGAAAAAAATGCAGTACTTTTTGCAGAGTCCGGATCTGAACGTTGGGCCGAGTTTCGTTTCTATGTCTGCGAACACCCAAAATAGAAGTGAAGGCAATGACCAGGAATCGATATATTTACCTCGCTCCTTCCATCCGAGACAAAAAAAAGAAAGAAACCATCACGAAAACACGCCTATATAATTTTGACCCCTTGAACCCCACTTTTATATAGTAAAACTGTGGTTTCCGGGGTATACCTTATTTTTCTTATTTCTGCTCTGAAATATAGATTTTGGGTACTCGTTAGAACTGCCTCGATGAGGCGGTTCTAAAGAATGCCACAATCCTTATTTTTAGCAGATTTTATTATTTCTGCTCTAAAAAATAGATTGTGGGTACTCGTTAGAACCGTCTCGATGAGGCGGTTCTAACGAGTGCCACAATCCTTATTTTGAGCTGTAATAAGAAAAATATCACAGTTTTTTCATCATAAAACTTTATTTTTTTTTCGGCCATAAAGGTGGCAATGTATTTGTATAGGCGTGTTTTCGTAACACAAAATAGCCTCAACATAATGAAAACGTCACAAGCGGAAAGCCAAAAGGACATACTATTGAGCCCCGCCAAGCGAATTTGTGTCTTTTACTGGGGTGGGTGGGACTGGCTTAAATCGATTTTACGTGGCCACAATCCTCGCCTTTGGTTCTGTTGTGGTTCAAACAAATAATTTGTTCAGTGCGCATGAATGATTTCCACCTCACCAGTGCAACATCTCCGAGAACATAAAAATCAAACGAATACAGAGATAAAGCAACGATGAGGAGTAGACAGCATCATATAACTGAGCAAATGCAAACCTACACTGAGCTGGACTCCGGTGTGCAATTAAAGGAAACAAAGTCATCAACCGTGATTACGTTAACTTCCGTATATGCAGTCTGTCGCATAAAATTTATATGTATGTTGTACTCATTCTTTTTATATCTAAGAATGTTTACTGAAATCACTTCAAGCATATTTTTTTCCGAATTTACATACTAAGTCACCATAAAACTCAGGTTCCGAAAGGCATTGGTGCAGATAAGGTTTAAGTCCAACATTGAATTTTGAAACTAAATCGAAATGAGGTCTATAAAACTTAGAAAATCGTCCTCGCCCATCGGGCCTTGGAGAAATAGATTGGACTGCATGGTGCTTCCACGCAGAGCTGAAACTTACCACACATGGGTACTGGTAAACCGCTTAAAAGGACTAGGCCTTGATACAACGCATAATGTAGTAATGTAGTAATTTCTTCATTTTGATTTTTTTTACTACATTATGCGTTGGCATAGTCGACGCGAAATGAAGTAAAAAAAATATTTCATTTCGCGTTGATATGCACCATATCGACGCATAATGAAGTAATGATGGTAGAACATAGCTGTCTTCGAAAAGACTTAGGAAGCAATACAGTTAAATTCCTACAATTTAGACCACATTTGAGACGGTTCAAAAGTGGTCTTTAAGACCACAGTTGAACAGTCCAAAAGGAATGTGGCCCCATGGCCCCTAGTTTCTTTCCCACAATACAAGTAGTCATGATTGTCATGTATACAAAATTTCAAGTTTCTAGGTATAGTAGTTCTTGAGAAATCTTTGACACAAAATAAATGTTAACTCACAGACAGACAGACAGACAGACACACTGCGCCCCCGCCCATAGGGGCTTGAAGAAATATATGGGCTGCACGATGCTTCCACGCAGAGTTGATACCGACCGCACATTAGTACTGGTAATCTGCTTGGAAGGTCTAAGCTTGCCCAGGAAAACTGCTGCGAGTCGGCCCGTCCATGTATATAAACCCTATTGGTTTTATTGGGCGGCATCTCAATGTCGGGTAAAAGTCTCATGAAATTGGAAGCAACGTCTCCAAAATTACCTAAATAGTGTTGACGGGGACGTTAAACCTCAAATCAAACAAATCAAACAAAAGACAGACAGGCAGACAGACAGACAGACAGACGGACAGACAGACAGACAGACAGACAGACAGAATGGACAAAAACTATATACCCCCTTGCATACTTCGTATGCCGGGGGTATAAATAGATGGGCTGCACGATGCTTCCACGCAGAGCTGATACCGCCCGTACATGAGTCCTCGTAATCTGCTTAGAAGGTCTAAGCCTGTCCAGGAAAACTGCTGCGAGTCGGCCCATCCATGCATATAAACCCTATTGCTTTTAATTGGACGGCAGCGATTGAGATGTCATTTCATCTCAATATCGGGTAAAAGTCCCATAAAATTTGAAGCAATGTCTCCAAAATGACCTAAATAGTCTTGACGGGAACGTTAAACCTCAAATCAAACAAACAAACTGTTGACGCATAATGAAGTAAAATTAAGTATGCCACCCATTGCCGCAAAATGAAATAATTCTTTCATTTTGCTCAAACCTCTTAGTATCGACGCATAATGAAGTAAAAACGACATTTTATTTCATTTCGCGTCGACTATGCCAACGCATAATGTAGTAAAAATTTCAAAATGAAGAAATTACTACATTACTACATTATGCGTTGTAACAAGGCCTGCCCAGGCAAAGTGATGTCAGTCAGACCGTTCAATGCATAATAGTAAACACACCAAGTGTCTGCTTTATCGTAATGCGGCTGGAACAACATACTTAGGCACCTAAATCTCGCCTGGAATCTCGTTCAATTTTTCGCGATAATCCACCATCTTTACAGAGTCGAATAGACATCTATTCGAATTCGAGACTGCGTCACAACAACAGAAATGTCAGCTTGTTTCTTATCGCAAAATGCGGTAAGCAAATCAAAAGATAAGAAAAACAATTGAATAATTCTTAACATCTACAAACTCCTTCGTCAAATTTGATTCTATTTAAAAAGCTCTTTTCGAAGACCGTTGCATCGAACGCTGAAGTTTGATCACGGGGAAGTTTCGAAACTACGTCACGCGTTTAAATTAACGGAAACGTACCCCACTAACCCGAAAAGGTTAGCCGGTAAAACCCAACACCGCGCATGGACCAACGAGTTTCTGCAGCATTTACCGAAACATTTATCGGAGCTTCTCGGTAGGGAAACTTTTCGCAAACTATTACTTATGGGTATACAATAAAGCCCTTAGAACACTAAGATGAGCTATCTGGCTACCTGTGGATTTCTACCTTTCCAAGATTTACAAAGTGATGATGAGCCCTAAATACATAGCATACGGCTAGTGCTTCAGGATACTTTAAAGTGTCCATGTTGCAAACTAACCGAGTCACCCCATCTAATTTTCTTCCCATGACGTGCACATAGGACCAAAACTGGAGCATCGTCATACCAAGGCTGTGTGCAAAGCGACGGTGAAGCTCAAACAACTGTTTTGGGTTTACAGACACGTCAACCCTGATCGGTAATTTTCTATCGTCTCCCAGAGAAAGGGACCGAAGAGATATAAGAGGTAGTAGAGGCTAGTGAAGTTGGGACAGTGAAGAAACGGGAAATGAATAAAAGTGTACAAACAGAAGTAACAACGCCACAATCTACCCCTACCTGCTGCAAGGACAGCAGGTCTTGCCCAACTGCAAATCAATATCAGTTGCACTCCCGTCACTTTTGCCTCACAACAGAACAAATTAAAAACTTTGAAAAAAAAAGCCAGTTTTTTTGTAGTTTAGGGAAGATCACTCTTAAAGCCCTCAAGGATTCCTGAAGTGACAATATTCTGTGGAAGTTGACTCTTAAGTCAGATGCCCGTTCAGATGAAGCGGAGCTGACAGAAGATGTCAGTCCATATACCTCAGGGAGTATCCTCTACTGTTCGCTGCTTTCGGGTCGGAGGACCTGCAAGCATGTATGTCCACTTAGCCCAGAGATAGATCAGGCCCAGCATTTACATCAAGATGTGAGTTTGCCGGCCAATGTGCTGTATCATTGGGACGTAATTTTGGTTGTGTGGCAGTCACCTCTGACAAACCGACCTGCTCGACGTTGCACCGTCTCGGGCTGCTGGATACTATATGTGGGCCCCATACTAATGTGGTATAATCCAGGATAAGTCTTATCATGGTCTCTTCCATCATGCTTTAACATCTTCGGATCAGCTGGTTATCTTCCTTTCAAAGAAACTCCAGGCTGCTGTTTGCCTTTTTACAGTTGCGCCAAAAGTGGGATTAACGTGACGTGTTTCTGAAATAAAGGATGCCCAGGCGCTTTCAAGTCTTTAGAAAAGTCAGTTCACGGCTGTGTATCTTGAACATGTAAGTTGCTCCAAATCTCCGACCAAGTTTCTCCGTTTTGTTACCCTGACTGTCACACATTTTGTTGGATTTAAAAGACCTTCGTCAGTCTGTATTCCATTAATATACGCATTGCTGTAGTCTGTCAAGATCCCTCTGAAGTGCTGCAGTACCAGTCATGCTTGAGATCTTCTGATATAAAAGGCTGCCATTAGAAAAGAGATTAACTCCAGAGCTGACTTTCTGTGGCAAGTCATTTATGCACGGGCAGAACAACAAAGGCCCAGCATGCCACCTTGAGGGTAATCAGGCCCTTGAACAGGTCTGGTTAGCCCCTGTTGGTCAAGAATCTCTGGATCCATTGTAAGTGGTTTATATTTTGTCGTGTATGAGCTTGACTGTGCTCAAGTCATTCATGTTGAACTTTCTCATACACCTTGTTAAAGTGTCTAACTGTTGGCCTTCATCTATTCCTGCTGCCAAGTCTTGGACTTCGTCAGAGTAAGCTGGCTCTATCTATCCATCTATCTATCTATTCTATCTACTTGCAGGTGTACATACACTTGAGTGGTCTAAATGAGTGTGTTTGCTCAAAAGGCAGTGCCTTTCTTTCATAATAAGCCTTTTGGTTACACTGGGCAGCAGGGACTGAGATGTCATTTCATCTCAATGTCGGGTTAAAGTCACTAAAAATTGGAAGCGACGTCCTCAAACTGATCTGAATAGTGTTGACGGGGACGTTAAACCTCGATTCAAACAAACACAACTTGGAAAAGGCTTTGCGAACCCTGATTATAAAGTTTAGCAATTAATATGCTTGCTTTAATGTAGAGAGGCTATACATACATACATAGGCACACAAATCTATACAACATACTTAGGCACACAAATCTTGCCTGGAATTTCGTTCAAATTTCTCGCGAGAAGTCCACCATCTTTACTGAGTTCAGGAGAATTGTATTCACAGCCAAGATTGCTTCTCGAAACCAAAAGGAGTCAAGTCTATGGTGGCATGTAGCTGCCATCGAGATGCGAGATCCTACTTACTAAGTCGATGTATTTTATGTTGACATACTAGTGTAAGGCGACATATTTGGTTTGTTTATCGTTATGATAAAAAATATCTCGATTTTCCTTAACTAGCCCAGAAACTGCTTTACAATGACACCCAGTTCATTGATATTTTTACAACAAAGTGTAACTTACTATGTTGACATAAATTCGTTGTAATTTTTGTGATTATTGCTTTGTAATGACATCATGATAGGGTAAGTCGACTTAGGTTTTTTATCCCACTAAAACAATAAATTGAGTCGTAAAATACTTTTTTGGCTGCTGCACATCGTCTTCTCAGAAAAACGAACTCTGTAAAATTACTGGATACCAAACCCCGGGTTTAGCAAAGTTACCACGAGGTAAATCCCGAATATCTATGACCGCTACACGTCTAGTTTTCTTATGGAAAACGAGCGTGTTTTGATATGCCAGATACGAACCCTGAGTTGAAGCCTCGTGTGGGGGTGGGGGAACTAAGGGCCATTTGGTATGGTGAGCGGACAGGATTTTGAAAACATACCCCATTCATATACTTGTACACTGAAAAAAGGGACCCATTCATATTCTTAACTTTCGAAAATGTCACACCCATAATATGAACTTGTATTACACACAATAAAAACTTTTAGAAAAACCGTGCTGTCTGTCGGTCAGTCGTAGGTGCATAGATCGCTCGCGTGCGTCGTGTTCCTTTCACTTTTACGAGTGACTTCCTGCCAGTGATATATTAAGCAACTAGTCACAACGTGCACGAATCTATTTCCTAAATAAAAACTAACGCTCAAGACGTGAGTGTGGAGCTGTGGCTTAAGAGTCTTTATACTTTCGTTGGGTGCAACGAGGACGTAGTATAATAAACTCATAAGGTCTCCATTTCTGAACGTATTCTGTTATTCTGAAGATTTGCCTATAACCCATACTTTGGGTATATATAATTTATTCTATTCTGTTACATTCTCTAATCTAACGGCGACCTAATACCGGCTTTTATACTCCTTAAATGCTACATGGTTTATTGTCATGTCAGTTTAAAGCACCGAGACGACTTTGTAGTGAACTAAAAAGATATATAAATATAATGTCGTTTTTAAAATAAGTCGACTTGCCTGATCCACAAGGCGCCTTATTTATGTTATTTTTTCAAGTTTGTGTATGTCATATTAAAGCACTATCTCGCTCATTTTTAGCAAAAAATTTGATAAAAATGACAGAAATATAAGACGACATATTTTATGTCGACTAAATATAAGAGAACATATTTCATGTAGACTTAAAATATCTCAATGAACACGAAAATTATGTAGACTTAATGGTACTTTTGTTGTTTTATCTGTATAATAAGTATACTTAATATCTCGCATCTCGATGGCAGCTACATGCCACCATACAAGTCTCATTACAACAGAAACACACAAAAAAAGTCGAAAATTTTTTAAAAACTTCTTTTCAAAGATTGTTGCACCATACGCTCAAGTTTGACAGCGTGAAAGTTTCGAAACTACGTAACGCGTATATATAAACTGTCTAATTTACTTCTCACTTAGCCTAAACGGTTAGCCAGTAAAACCCAGCAACGTGATTATACCAACGATTCACCGGAGCATTTACCGAAGCTTTTACCGGAGTTTCTAGCGCTTCTCGTCTGGCCAAGCTTTTAAAACTTTTCACAAACTATTACTCAAGGGTATACAATAAAGCTTTGGGAATAGCAAGAGACACAATGACCTATCTGGCTACCTGCGGATTTCTACCTTCCCAAGATTTACAAAGTGATGATGAGCTCCATATCCCATAGCATAACACTAGTGCTTCAGAATACTTTTAAGTGTCGATGCTGCAATCTAACTTTGAGTCACCCTGTCTAATTTACTTCACATGAAGTTCACACAGGACCTGGAACATCGTCATAATAAGACCATGTGCAAAGCGGGGGTGAAGCTCAAACTATTGTTTCGGGATAAACGTCACATCAACCCTAATTGGTCTGTGTTTGTGTATCATCTTCCAAAGAAGGGACAAAAAGGGAAGCGTGCGTGTGTGTGTGTGGGGGGGGGGGAGAAAGGGGAAAATGAATAAAAGTTAGAAATAGAAACAATAAAAACGACCCACCCGCTCTACCCCTACCTGCTGCAAAGACAGCAGGCCTTGCACATTTAAATACAAGTGAAGGCAATGCTCAAGGTGTAAGTAATTATCATTTGGACTCCCCTGTGATGCAAGTTACACCTCGTCTTTGCCTTACAACAGAACAAATTACCCAATTAAAACTTTGAAAAACAGTTTTTACCTTCACTTCTATTTTACGTAGTTTAGGAAAGATTTGCACGACTCCTCTTGAAGCCCTCAAGGATCCCTGATGTGACACTATTCTTTGGAAGTTGATCCTTAAGTTTGATGCCCGTGGCGATGAAGGGGAGCTGACAGAAGATGCCGGTTCATATACCCCAACTTGAGTTTGCCGGCCAAGGTATACATCACTCTGGAGGTACTGCTGATTGTGTGGTAGTCACCTCTGACAAACCGAGCTGCCCGCCGTTGCACGATCTCCAGCTGCTGGATACTACAGGTGGGTACAAAACTGACGTGGCATAATCCAGGATAAGTCTAATCATGGTCTCTACCATCATGCTTTAACATCTTCAGACCAGCTGGTTATGATCCTTCCAAAGAAACGCCGGGCTGTTGTTTGCCTCTTAACAGTTACACCAAAATGGGGTTCCTATGACATGTTTCTGAAATAAAGGATGCCCAGGTACTTTCAAGTCGTTAAGATTTACAATTCATGGCCATGTATCTTGAAAATGTAAGTTGCTCCAAATCTCCTACCAGGTGTCTCCGTGTCTCCCTGACTGGCGTACATTTGGTTGGGTTTAAAAGACTTTTGCGAGTCTGTATTCCATTATGGGCAGTCCTGTATTCGGTAAAGATCCCTTTGAAGTTATGCTTGAGGTCGTGTGATATAAAAGGCTGTCATTAACAAAGAAGCGAGCTCAAGAGCTGAATTTCTGTGGCAGGTCATTTATGTTTGGGTAGAACAACAAAGGTCCCAGCATGCCACCTTGAGCTGAGGCAATTGTTGAAAACTGGCCTTTGACCAGGTCTGGTTAGCCTCTGTTGGTCAGGAAGCCCTGGATCCACTGTAAGGGATATTTTATCGTGTCTGAGCTTGACAGTGCTCAAGCCATTCATATGGAACTATGTCAAACACATTGCTAAAGTCAATAGCGATGGTTTCTATATGTTGGCCTTCGTCTGTTTATGCTGAAAGGTATTAGATTTTGGTCAGAGTAATTTGGCTTTCACACGACTGCCTCTTTCAAAATCCCTCTTTAATTGCACGACGGCGGGTCAGGCCGCAGATTCTATGACGGTTCCAGTGTAAAGGCTTACTGAGAATTAGAGAGAACTTAATTTGATGTAATGTGGTTGGTGCCTGATGCTCGGTCTCTGGTCGGGCCCATCGGAGTCTAACTGTTGGTTTTCCTTTGCTCCAGCATTTCAGTGGTTTCTTGCTGTCGAGTCCTCACCGTTGTGTCATCTCTGTGTTTGTTTGATTTTTGGCCATTTTGTGGGAAAGTAACTGTCCTTTTGGCTTTCCGCTATTGATGGGTCCATTAGGGTCTAGTAATTTCATGTTTGTGATCCTTTCCCTTTGGTGTCACTGCTGGCAGCTGTTGGTTAATGGTATCGATTCCTGATCATTGCCTTCACTTCTATTTTGGTCTGACAAACAAGATGCAAATGGCCTCCATTGGGGGAACAAATTGAAATTTCTGTCGAAATAATGCAAATACCATAGCAGAACGGTGTCAGTGACTCCCCTTATTTTGGTTAGTATTAGATATAAGAAATGTAAAGTATGGTGTGTTCACATGAATACCACCTGTACCTCGTACCCTCATACAGGCGATATACCAAGGATTTGTTTCCTTGACTATCTATGTATCTCTCTACTATTAATATGAAAGGTCACATTTGACCATTACATGCAGGTGTACATACACTCTGGATTTGCAGGAGGAACGCCTACGCGGTAACCCTGCTATTACGGTAAGGACAATGGATGATTCTCCTGCACCTGTGTGTCTGTATGGGGGGGGTGGGGGGGGGGGTGAGGGGGTGAGGGGGGGGGGTCCATTTAACGTCCCGATCGGAAGACGGTGCACTTTGTGACATTTATCCTTACAAATGATGCCAATGGCACATGTTCATATACCAATATACCAATTTTAATGTCGCTGCCGGGAATTGAACCGGGGGCCTCTAGCATCAGAGGCAAGCGCACTATCCACTGAGCGATCACACTAGCACTATCAGTATTTTTGATGTTGTACATCACCATTAACCCTTATATTGCTGAATATTCATTTAAGCCACACCCATTTCTGTCTATCAACCAATCAAATTACTTGATGCAATTAATTGCTACAAATTCATAAACTGAATGCCAAACAGTGTAGATCCTGATCAGATGGCTTCTTCAGAAGCCATCTGATCTGGATCTACACTGTTTCCAAAGATAGGATTGTCGTAAACAGCAAGAGAAGGGTTCACTAAATACCTAATGGGTGTAATTTAGGGTGTTTGCTCAGATTTTATATTAGCAAACACACGAAGTTTGCTTTACTATGGAGAGGTTGAAACTAACATAACACACAAATCTCGCCTGGAGTCTCGTTCAAACGTCATAGAAATCCACCATCTTGACAGTGTTCATGAGAAATGTATTCACATCCAAAATTGTTTCTCGAAACCAAAATAACTCAAGAACAGAAACACATAAAACGTCGAAATAATTTTAAAAAGTCTTTTCAAAGCCGGGGTTTGACCGCGGGTAAGTTTCGAAACTACGCCACGCGTACAAATGAACTAAAACGTACCACATTGAGCCGAAAAGGTTAAAAGGTTAGCCGGCAAAACCCAGCACCGGGCTTGGACCAAAGATCTACGGGAGCATTTTACATAACATTTTCCTGAGCTCCTTGGTAGGCTGGAAAGAACTTCTTGTCTAGCCTAGTTATTACAACTTTTCACAAACTATTACTCAGGGCTATACAATAAAGCCTTGGAGAGTAAGTGACACAATGAGATATTTGGCTTCCTGCGGCTTTCTATCTTCCCAAGATTTACAAAATGATCATGAGCCATAACGCTAGTGCTTCGGGATACCTTAAAGTGTTCATGGTGCAAACTTTGGGTCACCCTATCTATTTTTCTATCCAGGACCAACACTGGAGCATCATCACTAAGGCTATGCCCAAAGCGGCTGTGAAGCTCAAACAATTGTTTTGGGTTTAACGACATGTCAACCCTGGTGGGTCATATTATGTCGTCACACTGAGAAAGAGTCAAAATAGATAGAGAAAGGGGCAATTAATAAAAGTGTAGAAACAGAAGAAGTAACAACGCACCCCTCCCCTTTTTCCCCTACCTGCTACAAGGCCTTGTCATACAGTAAGTCAATATCATTTGGACTACCCAGTGATTCAAGGTACGCGTCACATTTGACTCACAATAGAACAAATTAACAACTTTGAAAAACAGTTTTTAGCTCACCTGGTCCGAAAGCTCACAAGGTGAGCTTATAATATAGACAGGCATCCGGCGTCCGTCTGTCGTCCGTAGTCCACAGCTTTGAACTGCAATATCTCAGTTACTAGCTGGCCAATCTTGATCAAATTTTATGTACAGCATCACTGGGTTGGGTGGATTGATCGCATTTGGTACTGGACCAGTTTGTATCAGATTTGTGGTTGCCATGGAAACAAAAACGTTCTATAGACTTATAAAGGGGAAAACGACGTCTCCAACTTTTTTCAACCATTTCTGGTCCAATCTTTATCAAACTTGCAGATAACCAGAAAGGATATACAGTCTACGTTGAGTTCGAATTTGGGCCTCCCAGGACCGACGGTTTTAGAGATACCTGCCAATGAGCATAAAATAAGCGAAAAATGTTGTCTCCACTTTTTCTCAGCTGCTTTCGATCTGATCTTTTTGAAAGTTTTAGTAAACGAGTTTTAGTAAGCATAATATCTCAGATTAGTTAAAACTTGGCTTGAATCTGATGACCCGTGTCGCAGTTACGTTCCCTTGAGCATGAACATTTTTTGCCGTAGGCTTACAATGGAAAAAAACGACGTCTCCAACTTTTCTCAGCTATTTCTCATCTAATATTTATCAAACTTTCAGATAACCAGGAAAAGTATGCAGTCTACGTTGAGTTCGAATTTGCGCCTCGCAGGACCAACGGCTTTGGAGTTACCTAACTTGAGCATACATATAAGCGGGAATTGTCTCCACTTTGAAAGTTTTAGTAAGCAAGGATAAGCCTAATATCTCAGATGAGTTCGAATTTGGCTTGAATCTGATAACAGGTCTCGCAGTTACATTTCTTTAAGCATGAAACTATTTACCTTAGGCTTACAATGAAAACACGACGTCTCCAACTTTTCTCAGTCATTTCTGATCTGATCTTTATCAAACGTGTAGACACCGAGGAAAGGCATACAGACTACGTCGAGTTTGAATTCGAGCCTCACTGGACTAACGGCTTTGGAGTTATTTGTCCTTGAGCATAAATATAAGACAAAAGGGTTTCTCCACTTTTCCTCAGCTGGTTTCGATCGGATCTTTTTGAAACTTTTAGTAAAAAAAGGACAAGCATAATATTTCAGATGAATTTAAATTTGGCTTGAATCTGACGACCGGTTTCTTAGTTGCCTTCCCTTGATCGTGAAAAATGATATCATAGGCTTACAACCATAGTGCAGTTTATATTTTACTTTCGGTCCTTTGAGATCAGCGTAAATGTTCTGAGAAATCAGAGATAAATTATTGGTTTAGCCTCATATTCTGGACAGGTTTTTAATTATTTGGACCCCATTTTGATTTATATCAGTCTTTGAATCGACTGCCTGTTCGAAATTCGCAAATTTGCAGTATGTTCCCTCTGGCTTTCGTTGCCGGATCATTACAGGGTCACTGATGAGGCCTTATTAGCCGAAACTACGTAGTATGACCCATCTTCTTTCTTATGAATGTTTTCATTGCTCTTAAAGGATCTCATTTTTTATTTTTATTTACAATGGTAAAACGATTTTTCCAAATTTTCTAAATATTTCTAATCCGATCTTCATCAAACTTGGAGATAACCAGGAGAGGTATACAGTATACATCGGGTTCGAATTTGGGCCTCACGGGATCAACGGCTTTGGAGTTACCTGCCCTTGAGCATAAAAATAAGCGGAAAATGGTGTCTCCTCTTTTTCTCTGCTGTTATCGATCTGATCTTTTTGAAACTTTTTAGTAAACCAGGACAAGCATATTATCTCAGATGAGTTCGAATTTGGCTTGAAACTGACAACTGGTTTCGCAATTACATCTCATTGAGCCTGACATTTAACAATAGGCTTACAATGGAAAAACGACGTCTCTAACTTTCCTCAGCCATTTCTGGTCCAATCTTCATCATGCTTGTAGATAATCAGGAGAGGCATACAGTCTAAGTTGATTTCGAGCCTCACAGGACCAAAGGATTTGGACTTACCTGTCCTTGAGTATAAATATAAGGACACATGGTTTCTCCAATTTTTCTCAGCTGTTTTCAATCGTATCTTTTTCAAACTTTTAGTAAAGAATGTCAAGCATAATGTCTCAGGTGAGGTCGAATTTGGTTTGAATCCGACAACCGTTATCGAAGTTACCTTCCTTTTAGCCCGAAAAATATTACCATAGGCTTACAATGGAAGAACAACGTCTCCAACTGTTCTCAGCCATTTCTGATCCAATCTTCACCATGCTGGTAGATAACCAGGAGAGGTATACAGTCTACGTTGAGTTCGCATTTGGGCCTCACAAGACCAACGGCTTTGGAGTTACCTGCCCTTGAGTATAAATATGTGCGAAAATTGGTTTATCCACCTTTTCTCAGCTGTTTTCAATCGGATCTTTTTTAAAACTTTTAGTAAACAAGGACAAGCATAATATCTCAGATGAGTTCGAATGTAGCTCGAATCTGACAACCGGTTTCGCAGCGTGAAAAAAAGAAATACCATAGGCTTACAATGGAAAAACGATGTCTCCAACATTTCTCAGCCATTTCTGATCTATCTTTATCAGACTTGCAGATAACCAGGAGAGGCAAACAGTCTACGATGAGTTCGAATGTTTGCCTCACCGGACAAACGACTTTGGAGTTATCTGACCTTGAGTATAAATATAAGCAAAAAACGGTGTCTCCAAATTTTCTGACTGTTTTCGGTTGGATTTTTTTGAAACTTTTAGTAAACAATCTCAGATGGGTTCGAATTCGGCTTGAATCTGACAACCTATACTAGTTGTCAGGGGAGCAACTGTTGCCCGCTGGGCGACTTGTTACATAGTTTAGGGAAGACTTGCACGATCCCTCTTGAAGCCATATAAATGATCCCTGATGTGTCAATTCTCTGTGGAAGTTGATCCTTAAGTCTGATGCCCGTGGCGATGAAGGAGAGCTGACAGAAGATGTCGGTCTATATTGCCCAGGCAGTATTCTTACGACCTGAAAGCCGTAACAAAGGAAAGATGCATAGCCTGAAAAAATCCCCGCCTGTGGTGGGATTCGAACCCGGGCCGCTCGGGTAACAGTCCACTGCTCTTACCCCTGAGCCAAAGAGTCGACTCCCTGACGCAGTTGTCAGAGAGTGGTTATAAACCTAGAAGCTATGCATGTGATCTACCAAGGTAGATAATGGAAGGGAGGTAACACACCCCCTCTTCAAGGAAGTCATCATTTATGATGACGTGAAGGATGCCAACTTCGGCACAAGCCAATTCTGGCATTTTGGACGAGCCCCCATCTTACGACCTGAAAGCCGTAACAAAGGAAAGATGCATAGCCTGAAAAAATCCCCGCCTATGGTGGGATTCGAACCCGGGCCGCTCGGGTAACAGTCCACTGCTCTTACCCCTGAGCCAAAGAGTCGACTCCCTGACGCAGTTGTCAGAGAGTGGTTATAAACCTAGAAGCTATGCATGTGATCTACCAAGGTAGATAATGGAAGGGAGGTAACAGTATCCTCTACTGTTCTCTGCTGTCAGGTCGGAGGACCTGCAAGCGTGGATGTCCACTTAGCCGAGAGATACGAGTAGATCAGGTCCAGCATTGATGCTGGGGATTTTACCGGCCAAGGTGCTTTACTCGGGAGGTAATGCTGGTTGGGTGGTAGTCACCTCTGACAAACCGAGTTGCTCGCTGTTGCACCGTCTACAGCTGCTGGATACTATATGTAGGTCCCATACTGGCGTGGCATACTCCAGGATAAGTCTAGTCATGGTCTCCACCATCTTGCTTCAAACCAGCTGGTTATGATCCTTCCAAAGAACCGCCAGGCTGCTGTTATCCCTTTTACAGTTGCATCAAAACAGGGTTTCCATGACATCTTATCTGAAATAAATGATTGTCAGCCTCGATAGCGCAGTGGTTAACGCGTTCGACTCATGATCGAGAGGTCGTGCGTTCTAATCCGGCACCCGGTATCGATGTGTGTCCTTGGGCAAGACACGTAATGACACTGCCTCACTCCACCCAGGTGTAAATTGGTAGCAGTGGTGTAACTGTCACTGCCTCTCTCTCGCGCGTGTGAAAACATCCGGAATGAGTGTTCGAGAGCGATTAAATAAGCTTGAAGCTTCCATCGCAATCGAACTAAAACTAATCTAAATAAATGATGACCAGATACTTTCAATCCTTTAAGATTGACAGTTCATGGCCATGTACATGGTAAGGGACTCCAAATCTCCGACCAGGTTTCTCTGCTTTGTTACCCTGACAGGCCAACATCAGTCATCTTGTGATATAAAAGGCTGTCATTAGCACAGAGGCAAGCAGAACAACAAAGGTCCGAGCATGGCATCTGAATTTGACATTGTTCCGCATGAATGCCTTGGGTACTGTCAAGCTCAGACACGACAAAATATAAAGCAACCTGTTACAGTGGATCAAGAGCTTACCGACCGACAGGGGCCAATCAGGCCAAGGTGTGTAAATGAATATGTTTGCTCAAAAGGCAGTGCCATTTATTGCGAGTGTTGAAGTCAGTTACATGACTAGACAATTAGGATATATAAACACCGTAGGATGTCACACGAGGAGCATCACCATCAAAGAAAGAATTTACTACATCAAAATCATCGCGTGTATCATACATTTTGTATGAAATAAACCCATCTAAAATACATAAATCTGAATCCAAAAACGGGGCTTTGGTATCAGAAGAATTTGCTTGTTTTGCTTTTTGTGTTTCTACTAACATGTTGAAATAATTTTGGTCGGTAAGTAGGTGAAACCTCTTTTTTATTATTTTTATTTTTTTCTCCCCCAAACAGCAGGGTCGGGCCTGTATTTTTTATGCGGTTTTGTTTTTGTATATGTTTCTTGTTAATAAAATTGTCATGTTGAGACTTGCACTGTTTAAGATGCCCAAAAATGTCAGTTCCGTATTTCTGACGGTACTAAATGCCAAAAACTACAAACATGTAACTAAAACGCGAATTTACTATTGGAAATTGAAAATGGTAGGGTCGGTTTTTTAATTTTTAGTTTATACTTATACAGTAGAACTTCGATGGCTCGAACACCGATGGCTCGTTTACCATGGCTGAATCGAACCCATTCTTGAGTCCCTAGGGAATTTCTGTACATAAGAAATAGGGAGGGTAAAAATTAGGATATTTTCGTCTTTTATCTTGCAAATGTATGCTGTGTGTACTCATTAGAATCGCCTCGATGAGGCGATTCTAATGAGTAAACACGACATACATTTTTCATTGTAGAACACATAAAAATATGTCCTGAAGTATGTCGTTATGCCTCCTGGTAGTAGCCCTCAGTGGCTCGAACTACCCCTGTCTCGAACAGATTTTCATGGTCCCAAAGGTGTTCGAGCCATTGAAGTTCGACTGTATTGATAAAAAAGTAGAGTCGGTGGTTCTGAAGTAGGGTCGGTCGAGTTAGAGTAAACACGGCTATTTTAGGCCTAATTTAAGTTAAATTGATCAAACCATTGAAGTAAGTATTGTCAGTTTTTTTTATAAATCATCCAAAAATATAGACATCGAGCTGAAATAATAACTCATACTACTTTTCAACTGAAAGGGACATCGCGAAGTCTCTTTCAAACAGAACATGAACAAATCAGCCACAAGTTATGCACAGTTCGAACCCATCGGAGTTCCCACAAATTATCTAAATAACTTATCTTATATAAATATTGTCAAGTAGAAAGGTGATAGCTTCACACACTTTCTGCCACGATCATAGCTTATAACTTTTATGCTCTTAAGAAGTGAAACAAATCATTTCTTACCATTCATGCAAATATAGAAGGAATCTTCTTATGGATTGTCCATTCAGTTAAACCATTACCGTTTTTTTATTTGCAAGATTATGAGGTAGTGTAGTGTAAAGTGTTGAACAATCCTACATAGACAGACAAAATGCATAAACATGCCTGGTTTTAGTTTATTGAACACCTCGTTCCAATTTTTAATATACCAATTAGATTTCTCCCTGATCTTTCATGACAGGTAGTTGCAGATAGAGATCAACAGAAAGGCGGTAACAGTTGCAGGCCAACTTTCACTTCTGAAGAGCATGAAACTTAAACTTTATTGTCAGAAAGTTTGTGAAGCTCTCACCTTTCTACTTGATAATATTTACATAAGATTTGGTACTATGTTATTTAGACAAATTGTGGGTATTCCGATGGGTACGGATTGCTCACCCGTGTGGCTGAATTGTTATTGTTTTGGTATGAAAGAGACTTCTTAATGTCCTTTTCCGTTGAAAACCAATCTGAAATCATTGAAACCTTTAGCTCGACTTCTACTTATTTGGATGGTTTATTAAATACTGATAGTAACTATTTTGATCGTCTGATCAGTTAAATTTACCCTCCCCCACACACCCTGCAAAATTTATGATAAACGCGATGGTTTTGATTTTGAGATTGTAAATTGTCCTTTGTTGGATGGTGATGTTCCTCGTGCGGCATCCTATGGCGTCCATATTTCGCTATTAATTCTATTTGCCAGAGTGTCTAGTCATGTAACTGACTTCAACACTCGTAATAAATTGTTAACTGTTAAACTTCTTTATCAGGATTATCGGTATTATAAACATTGCAAAGCCTTTTCTAAATTTTGTAGACGTCATTCCGATTTAATTTCGAAATTCAATGATGAACTTAAATCTCTACTACAACAAGATCTATGGGAACCCGAATTTTATGGTGACTTAGCATTTAAATTAAGAAAAATATATACTTGCAATGACTTCAGAACCCAATTTCGTAAAATCATTCTGCGATATAAAAGATTAGGTATAAATAAATGTTATACGACAAACATAGTTAACCCATTCACGGTTGACAACTTTGCTTCCCTCTTTAATTGCAGGCCGGTGGGTCAGGGCTCAGATTCTAATATGGTTCCAGCGTGAAGGCTTACTGAGAATTAGAATTTAATTTTATGTAATATTGGTTGGTGCCTGATGCTCTGTCTCTGGTCAGACCCATCGGAGTGTAACTTTCAGTGGTTTCTTGCTGTCGAGTTCTCACCGTTGTTTCATCTCCGTGGTTGTTTGATTCTTGTGTTCTCGGAGATGTTGCGCTGATGAGTTAGGAGGCCTGCATGCGGACTGAACAGATTATTTGTCTAAATCGCGACGGAAGTAAGGGCGGGGATTTCGGCCGCGTAAAATCGATTTAAGCCACCCAGTGAAATTCTTTTCACTGACCGTTCCAAGGCGGTTCTTCTGTTGCGGTTTATTTTTGTTATAATTTGTATTTGAGTGCGTGTATCGCTTATACATTTTTGTTTTGGATAGCTAATTTACCATTTTGTGGGAAGTAACTGTCTTTTGGGTTTTCCGCTGGTGATGTTTCCATTAGGGTCTAGTTGTTTCGTGTTTGTGTTTCTTTCCCTTCGGTGTCTCTGATGGGAGCTGTGGGTTAATTGTATCGATTCCTGATCATTGCCTTCACTTTTATTATCAGTCAGCCTAAACCGCTCATTTAAGTAAGTAAATGGGAGCCGATATAACCCGAGGCACGACCAATTTAGACCCCATGGACATGATTGGCAGAATTTATGTAGTTGACCACTAGATGTTGCTACATCCTAAATATCTAAGCTCTGGGCCTTATAGTTTCAGAGAAGAAGATTTATGAATTGTTTCCCATTGTAAGTCTATGGGAGCTGATAGGCCCTGGGGCGTGGCCAATTTGGACCTCTTGGACATGTATAATTGACGGGACATAATTAACATAATTTATATAGTTGACCACCAGACATTGCAACATACTTAATATCTAAGCGCTTTGTGCCTTATAGTTTTAGAGAAGAAGATTTCTGAAGGTTTGCCCTTTGTAAGTCTATTGGAGCTAACGAACACCGGGGCGTGGTCAATTTGAACCCCAGGGGCATGAGAGGCATGATTGGCAGGATTTATTTCGGTGACCAATAGCCGCTGCTGCATAGTTAGTATCTAAGCTCTGGGTCTTATGGTTTCAGAAAAGAAGATTTTTGAAGTTTTTCCAATTATAATTCATGGGAACTGATAAGCCCCAGGGAGGGCCAATTTGGACACCAGGGGCATCATTGGCAGGAGTTTTGTAATTGATCACTAGATGTTGCACCATACTAAATATCTAAGGTCTGGACCTGATGGTTTCAGAGAATTGTTATTTCGAAATTTTTCCCATGATAAGCAGGATTTATAAAGAGGACCACTAGACGTTGCTACATACTATATATCTAAGCTCTAGGCATTATCGTTTCAAGAAGATTTTTATTTTATTTTATTTTTCAATTAAAAGTCTATGAGAACTGATAAACCCTAGGACGTGGCCAATTTGGACCCCAGGAACATGATGGGAAAGATTTTTGTAGTTGACCACTAAACGTTGCTACAAACTTAAAACGGCCCCCGCCCATCGGGGCTTGAAGAAATATATGGGCTGCATGATGCTTCCACGCAGAGCTGAAACCGACCCGCACACGAGTACTGGTAAACCGCTTAGAGGATCTAAGCCTGCCTAGGCAAAGCGGTGCGAGTCGGCCCGTCCATGCTTATAAACCCTATTAGTTTCATTGGGCGGCAGGGCTTGAGATGTCATTTCATCTCAATGTCGAGTAAAAGTCCCACAAAATTGGAAGCAACGTCTCCAAAAATGACCTTTACAGTATTGACGGGGACGTTAAACCTCAAATCAAACACATACATACTTAATAGCTCAGCTCTGGGTGTGACCAATTTATACCAATTTGGACCAAAGGGGCATGACAGACAAAATTTAAGTAGAGTGCCACTTGACATTGCTGAATATCTAAGCTCTAGTCCTTATAGTCCCAGAGAACAATATTTTCGAAGGTTTTTCCCATTATAAGTCTGTGGGAACTTATAAGCCCCAGGGCGTGGCCAATTTGTACCCCGAGGGTCATGATTGGCAGGATTGATGTAGTTGACCACTAGCAGTTGCTACATACTTAATATCTAAATTCTGGGCCTTATGGATTTCAGAGAAGAAGAATTTTGAAGTTCTTTTCCTGTTGTAAATAAAAATCAAAAAATGAGTTCCTTTAAGAGCAATGAAAACATTCATAAGAAAGAAGATGGGTCATACTACGTAGTTTCGGCTAATAAAGCCTCATCAGTGACCCTGTAATGATCCGGCAAAGAAAGCCAGAGGAAACATACTGCAATTTTGCGAATTTCGAATAGGCAGTCGATATAAAGACTGATTTAAATCAAAATGATGTCCAAATAATTAAAAACCTGTCTAGAATATGAGTCTAAACCAATAATTTATTTCTGATTTCTCAGAATATTCACACTGATCTAAAAGGACCAAAAGTAAAATATAAACTGCACTATGGTCTGCGGGAGATGATAAGCCCTCGGGCGGGACCTATTTAGACCCCAGCGTTATGACTGGCACGAATTCGATAGGGGACCACTTGACGTTGCTCCATACTAAATACCTAAGCTCTGGGCCTTCTGGTTTTAGACAAGAAGATTTTTTTTAGTTTATCCCATTTTAAGTTTATGGGAGCTATATGTTGCCATGGCAACCAGAATTCCAATCCCATCAGCCCGAAAACCATATACAGCCTTTCCAATGAAATTTGATAAAGATTGGTCGTGGAGCAACGGAGATATACTTATTTGAAATTGTGGACGGACGACGGACGGACGTACTACAGATGACAGAGCATTGGTATACTAATACCTCACATGAGCCTTCGGCTCAGGTGAGATAACAAGCAAATGGGTACAACGGCAGGCCAATAGACAGGCGGTTGCGACGACAGACCGACACACAGACAGTCACACCAGTCTATATTCAGCTGTAGCGTCAGATTAACAAAGCAGTTACAGAGGCCGAACAACACACAAGACAGACGGTTGCAGCAACAGACCAACAGAGAGGCGCTAATAATAACAGACAAACATATTAATGGTTACAGCGTCGGATCAACAGACAAGCGGTTGCAGCAGCAGACGAACAGAGAGGGGATTACAGCAATGGGCCTACATACAAGGAGTTACACCCACATACAAACACCGTCGGTTGCATCGGCAGGTACACAGACAGGTATTTACACCGAAAGACCAACAGGAAGGCGTATGCAATGGCAGATCAACACAGAGGGTTTACAACGGCAGCCAACAGTCATGGGAATACAGCACCGAACTAACAGAACACCAGCCACAGACAAACATCTGCGGTTATAGGGGCAGGCCAACAGACAGGCAACTGCAGAGGCAGTTCAACTAATAAGTTGCTAACAGGCAGGTGGATATAGAGTCAGTTCAACAGACTTAGACGGACAGACAGACAATGCAAGCGCAAGACCTACGGACAGGAATTAACAGTTGCAGACCAACAGACACACGATTACAGTGACAATTCAACAGACAGGCGATTGAAGCAGCAGATCAACGGCCAGGAGCTTGTTGTAGCGCCAGATCAATAGACGAGTGAGAAGAATGGAAGATCAACATGCAGGTGGTTAATTAGGTAGACTAATTGACCGGCGCTTATAATTTCTAGACCACTAGAGAGGCGGTTGAATTGGTAAACCAACATAGAACAATAAACAGCCGGTTGAAGTGGCAGGCAGATCAACAGATAGGCAATTGCAGCGACAAGCCAACAGACAGGGGTTGCGGCGGCAGAAAAAAAAGAGATGCTGTTGCATTTGCAAACCAACAGACATGAGGTTGCATAGGTAGATCAACAGGCAGTTGCAGCGACAGTGAGGCAGTGGCAATGGCAAATCAACAGACCAGCGACAGAACAACAGGTAGGCGGTCGCAGCAACAAGACAACAGACAGGCAGTTGCAGCGGCAGCTCAATAGGTAGGCGGTTGCAGCAGCAGACCAAAGAACAGGATGTTGCAGTGGCAGAATAACGCACAGACGGTAGTTGCAGCGGCAGATCAAAAGGATCGCAGTTGCAGTAGCAGATCAACAGACAGGTGCCTGCAGTGACAGTTCAATGACCAGATGTTAGCAGTGACAGATCAACAGATAAGCAGTCGCAGCGGCAGATCAACCTACTGGCGGCCAATGCGGCAGATCAATAGTCAACCGATTGCAGCGGCAGATCAACATGCAAGCGATTGCAGCGGCAGACCAACCAGAAATAATGTTGCAGCGGTAGACCAATAGACTCGCGCTTGCAGAGGCTGATCTGCATACAGACAGCTGCAGTTTAAGATCAACAGACAGGCTGTTACAGTGCCGTTTCAATGGCCATACATTTTCAGTGGCAGATCAACAGATAGGCAGTTGCAGCGGCAGATCAACCTACCAACGTTTCCAGCGGCAGATCAACAAACGGTTGCTGCGGCAAACAAACCAGAAATGATGTTGCAGCGGTAGTCCAATAGACTGGCGCTTGCACAGGCCGATCAACATGCAGACGGTGGGAGCGGTAGACCAACAGATAGGCGGTTGCAGCCGCAGATCTCTCGAAAGAGGAGGCTGCAGCCGCAGGCAGACAGACGGTTGCAGCGACGTATCACCAGACAATCGATTGCAGAGTCAGCCCAACAGACAGGCAGTTGCAGTGGAAGATCAACAGACAGACGGCGGCAGTTCAACAGACAAGCGGTTATAATGGCAGGCCAATATACAGGCGGATGCAGCGGCAAATCAACAGTTTAGCTATTGCAGCGGCAGATTAATAGTCAGGCGGTTTCAGCGGCATTTACAGAGAGGCGGCTGCAAATAAACAGACGAGCTGTTGCTACGGCAAATTAACGGTCAGACAGTTTCAGCGACAGCTATGCAGTTAGAGCGTCAGATTAACAGACATGCGCTTGCAGCAGCAGATCATAAGACAGGTGATTGCTGCGGCAGATCTACAGACAGGCGGCTGCAGTGGCAGACAATCAGACAAGCGGTTGCCGCGAACGATAAACAGACAGACAGTTTAAGGGGCATATCAACACAGAGGCAGTTGCAGCGGCAGATCAAGCGAAATGTGGTTGCAACGACAAATCAATAAACAGGCGGTCCAATAGCGAGAAGACGACAGCAACAGATCAACAGACAGGCGGTTGCAGTGTCAGATCAACAGAAAGATGTTTGCAATTGCGGATCAATAGACAGGCGGTTGCAGCGGCAGACCATTAGCAAGACGATGGCAGCAGCATCTCAACAATCAGGTTGTTGCCGTGTCAGATCAACAGCAGACCAAGTAACAGGTGGTTGCAGCGGCATACCAAGGAACGGGCAGTTGCAGCAGCAGACTAGCAGACAGGCGGTTGCAGCGGCAGACAAATAGAGAGATGGTTGCAATGACAAATCAACAGACCGTCTGTTTCAATCACAGACAAACGGAAAGGCAGTTGCAGACAGGTTGGGTTGTTACAGCGGAAGATCAACAGTACGGCAGTTGCAGAGGCAAATCAGCAGACAAGCAAGTGTCTCGACAGCTCAACAGACAGGCGTTTGCGACGTCAGGCCAACAGACAGTGGTATACCAACACACAGGCGAATATATTGACAGACCAATAGACAGCTGGTTGCAGCGGCAGATTAACGAACAGGAGTTGCATAGACAGACCAACAGATATGTGGTAATAACGGAAGGTCACAAGACAGGTGGTAAAAGCTGATAAAACACATAGGCGATTTCAGCAGCAAACAAACTGACAGGCTCTTTTATTGTAGACCACTAGGCAGGTAGTGGCAGCGGCAGATAAACAGGCAAGCGGTTGCAGCGGCAAATTTACAGGTCAACGGATAGGCAATCCAGTGGCAGATCAACCAACAAGTGGCTGGAATAACAGACAAACAGAAAAGCGGTTAAAAAGATAGACTGTTTTAGCCGTAGATCTACAAAGTCAGTTGCAGCGGCAGATCTACAGATAGATCAACAGACAGGCGAATGCAGCAGCAGATAAATAGACACGCGGTTGCAATGGCAGTTCAGCTGACAGACGGTTGCAGTGGCATACCGATAGAGAGACGATAGCAGCAACAGATCAACAGACATATAGTTGCAGTAGATCATCAGAAAAGCGGTTGCAACCTCAAACCAGTAACAGGCTGTTCCAACGGCAGACCAACAGATATGTGGCCATAGCGTGATAGCAACAGATAGGTGGTAACATCAGATCCAAAAAGACGGTTACAAGGCAGATAAACTGACAGATGCTTTTAATTTCAGACCAGTAGACTGGCAGTTGAGGCCGAAGATTAACAGGCAGGCGCCAGATCAAGAGACAGGGGATTGCAGCTGCAGGATAAGCCGTTACAGCGACAAATTGACAGACAGGCGGTTCGTGCGACAAACATGCAGACAGGCGGTCTCAGCGGCATATCGACAGATAGGCTGTTACAGTGGCAGCTCAACAAATACACAGTTGGAGCGGCAGATCAGCAAGCAAGCCGTTGCAGTGGGGGACAGATAGACAGGTGGATGCAGCAACAGGTCAACAGCTAGGCGGTTGCCGTGACAGGTCAACAGACAGGCGGTTGTAGTGGCTGATCAATGCGATTGCAGCGAGGGACAAATAGACAGCCGTGTGCAGCAGCAGGTCAAAACCTAGGTGGTTGCAGTTTCAGAACAACAGGCAGTCGGCTGTAGTGGCAGATCAATAGACAGGCGGTTGGAGCAGCAGAGCAACAGACATGCGGTTGCAGCAACAGATCAACAGACAGGCCGTTGCAGCGAAAGGTCAATAGACAGGCGGATGTAGCGTCTGCCCAACAGACAGGCGATTGCAGCGGCCGACGAAAAGACAGACATATCAACAGACATACAGTTGCAGTGGCAGACATAGAGACAGGAGGTTGTAGCCGCATGCCAGACAGACAGAACAACAGATATGTGATCATAGTGGTAAATAAACAGACAGGCGGTAACTGCAGACTCAACACACAGGCGGTTTCAGCAGCAGATTAACAGAGAGGCGATTTCAATCTCAGACCAATAGACAGGCAGTTGCAGCAGCAGATTAACTGGCAAGCGGTTGCAATGGCAGATCAACAGACAGACGACTGCAGCGACAGGTAAAAAGATAGGCAGTCGCAACGAACAGCAGATCAACAAACAGGCGGTTGCAGCTTCAGATCAAAAGACAGGCATTGGCAGCGGCATCTGAACAGATAGACAATTGCAGCGGCAGATCAACAGACAGATGGGTACACCTGCAGACAAATGCAACACCAGGTCAACATACATTCAGTTACAGTGTCAGAACAACAAACAGGCGGTAGCAGTTGCAGATGAACAAACAGACGGTTGTAGTCGGAAACATATTGACAGGCGACTGTAGCAGCAGGCCAACAACTAAGCGGTTCCAATGTCAGAATAACAGGCATGCGGTTGTAGTGGCAGGTCAAAACATGCATAACTGCAGTGGCAGATCAACAGAAGACGGTTACAGCGGGTGACAAATAGACTTGCGGGTGTATTGGCAGTTCAAAACCTAGGCGGTTGCAGTGTCACAACAACAGACAGGCGGTTGCAGTGGTAGTTCAACAGACAGGCGATTGCTGAAACAGATCAAAAGACAGGTAGTTGCATCGGCAGATCAACAGACACGCGGTTGCAGGGACAGACCAAAAGAGAGGCCGTTGCTGTGTCTGACCAACATACATGCTGTTGCAGCGGATGACGAATAGACAGACAGATCAATAGACAGTTGCAGTCGCAGACCAAAAGACTAAAAGTTTGAACGGCAGACAAACAGACAGCTGCCGATCATCAGGCAGGCTATGATAGCGGCAAAGATCAACAAATAGACAGTTGCAGCGGCTCAAACATCAACAGCCAGGTAGTTGCAGCAGCAGCAGATCAACAGATAGGCCGTAACAGTGCCAGATCAACGGACAGACAGTTCTACTAGCAGATCAACGTACAGCATAAACAAACAGGCAGCGGCAGCGGCAGATCAACAGACAGACAAATGCAGTGGCAGGTTCACCATCAGATGCAGTATCCGAATGCCGGACAGACGGTTGCAGTGGCAGAGCAACGGACAGATAGACAGATAGGGGCAGCGGGAGATCAACAGACAGGCAGTTAATTCTGAGGTCAACAGGCAGGCAATTGCATCGGCAGGCCAGCAGAAAAGCAGTTGCAGCAAAGATACGTGATTGCAATGGCATATCTACAGACAAGCGACTAAAGCGTCTGACTTAAGGAAAGGTAATTGCAGTGGCAGATCAGTGGTGGTCGGTTTGCAGTTGCAGGCCAACAGGTAAGCGATTGCAGTGGCAGATCAATAGACATACGGTGGCAGCAGCTGATCAGGTGATAGGCAATACAAGCAGAATAGGCACTACGAGCTGCTGATCAAGAAACAGGCAGTTGCAGCGGCCTGTCGACAGACAGACAGTTGCAGCGGCAGACCACCAACAGATAGGCGATTGAAGCGGCATACTGAAAGACAAGAGACTGAAGCGTCAGATCAGCAGAAATGTAGTTGTAGCGGCACATCAAAATTTTGGAGTTGCAGTTGCGACCCAACAGACGCTGCGATGCAGCGGCAGATCAATAGTTAAGCGATTGCAGCTCAATAGATGGGCAGTTGCACACTAGACAAACACAGGTGGTAATATTGACAGTCCAATTGAAAGGAAGTTACAGCGGCAGATCAACAGATATGTGGTTATGGCAGGAGATCAACCTACAGGCGGTAACAGCAAATCCGAAACACAGACGGTTTCCGCAGCTGATAAACTAACAGGCGCTCTCAATTGCAGACCAACAGATAGGCATTTGCAGCGGCAGATTAACAGGCAGGCGGTTGCAGCGGCAGATCAAAAGACAGAAGATTGCAGAGGCAGATCAACAGACAGGCGAATGTAGTGGCAGACAAACGGTTAAGCGGCAGATCAACGGAGATTCAGTTGCAGCGGCAGATCAACAGATAGACCAATAGACAGGCGATTGTAGCATCAGATCAATATACCGACAGTTGCAGTGGCAGTTCAACAGACAACCGCTTGAAGTGACAGTTTGATAGACAGACGGTGGCAGCAACAAATATTTGCAGCAACAGATAAACAGACGACATATCAACAAATAGGCAAGTTCAGCGGCAGATCAACACATACATGCATGTAGTTGCAGCGACAGATCAGCAGGTTGGCGGTTTCAGCAGGCGGGTGCAGCAGCAGGCCAGCCACAAGGCGGTCGCAGTGTCAGAACAACAGACAGGCGGTTGCAGTGGCAGATCGACAGAGCGACAGTCCAGAGTGGCAGGCGGTTGGAGCGGCAGTCCAGCAGCATGAGCAAATCAACAAGCGGGTGCAGCATTAGGCCAACAGCTAGGCGGCTGGTGGGTCATAACAGGAGCTTGTAGTGGCTGATCATCGGACGAGCGGCAGATTAATAAGGCGTTTGCAGCAACAGATCAACAGACAGGTAGTTGCAACGGTGGATCAACAGACATGCGGTTGCAGTGGCAGATCAATTTTGCAGCGTCTGGCGACTGCAGCGTCTGACGAAAAAAAAAACAAACAAAAAAACAAAAAAAAACAAAAAACAGCAAAAAAAAAAAACAGACAAATCAACGGACAGAGGCCAAGAGACAGGACGTTGTAGCGACAGGCCACCAGACAGGCGGTACAGTGGCAGACTAATAGATATGTGATCATAGCGGCAGTACAACAGACAGCCGGTAACAGTAGCAGATTAACAGACATGTGCTTTTAATTGCAGACCAACAGACATGCAGCTGCGGCAAAAATTAACAGGCAAGCGATTGCAACGGCAGATCACCTGCAGATTGACAGATGTTTTTAATTCCAGACCAACAGACAGGCAGCTGCGGCAGCAGATTAACAGACAGGTGTTTTAATTACAGACCAACAGATAGACAGCTGCGACAGCAGATTAACAGAAAGGCGATTGCATCGGCAGATCAACAGACAGGTAGTTGCAACGACAGGTCAAGAGATGGGCAGTCACATCGACAGATCAATAGGTAGGCGCTTGCACCTACAGACAAACAGACAGGCAAATGCAGCAACATGTCAGCAGCCATTCAGTTTCAGTGTCAAACCAACAGACAGGCGGTTGCAGCGGATGGCCAAAAGATAGACAGATCAACAGACAGACAGTTGCAGTGGCAGCAAAGGGACATAAAATTAGAGGTATGTGCAGCGGAAGACCTACAGATAGGCAGTTATAGCGGCAGATCAACAGATGGGCAGTTGTTTCAACAGACTAACAGACAGGCAGTTGCAGCGCCAGATAACAGGCAGGCGATTGCATCAGCAGATCAACAAATAGCGGACGCAGTGCCAGATTAAAGAGCAGACGTTTGCTGTGCCTAATTAACGGACGAGCAACTGCAGCATCAATCGGTTACAAACAGACAGTTGCAGCGAGGCAGCGGCAGATCAACAAACAGACAGTTGCATCGACAAATCATATCACCAGGTTGTTGCAGTAACATTTCAATACCAAAATGATTGCAGCAGCAGATCACCAGACAGGCGGTTGCAGTGCTAGACTAACGGACCTACGGCTACACTGGCAGATCAACGGATAGCGGCAGTTGCATCGGCAAACCAACAGATAGGCGATTGCAGCGGCAGACCGACAGACAAGCGACTGAAGTGTCAGATCAACAGAAATGTTTTTGCAGCGGCAGATCAATAGGTGTGCAGTTTGCAGTTGCAGGCCAACAGGTAATCGGTTCCAGTGACATATGCAGACAGACAGTTTCGGGTGATCAGCAGATAGGTAGCACAAGTGACAGGTCAACCGACAGGCAGTTGCAGCGGCAGGCCATCAGACAGGCAGTTGCAGCGTCAGACAACCTACAGATAGGCGATTGCAGCAGCAGACCGACAGACAAGCGCATGTGTCAGATAAACAGAAATGTAGTTGCAGCGGCAGATCAAGAGTTGGGAGTTGCAGTCGTAGCCAAACAGACATCTAATTTCAACGGCAGACTAGTTGTCAAGCGACTGCGGCTTCAAAATAACAGAAAGGCAGTTGCAGCGGCAGATAATGCGATGGACTTCTGCAGATGAACAGGTAGGGGTTCGCAGCGACTGGTCAACAGACAAGCGGTTGCATTTGCAGCTCAACAGATTATCAATTGCAGTGGCAGACTGACAGACAAGTAGTTGCAATGGCAGATCAATAGATAGGCAGTTGCAGCGTCAGATTGACAGACAGGGGTTTTAGCGGCAAACCAACAGAATTTTGTGCAACGGCATATCAATAAAAAGGCGATTGCAGCGACAGGCCAACAGCGTCAGATCAACAGACAGGTGCAGTTGCAGCTGCATATTAACAGATTGGCAGTTGCCGTGGCGGATAAACAGACAGACAGTTGCAGCGGCAGATCAACAGACAGGCGGTTGAAGTAGCAAACCAAAAGACAAGCGGTTGCAGTGTTCCGCGACTTATCAAAAGATGTGCAAGTTAGCAGACTGACGGTTACAGTCGCACATAATCAGATATTTAGCGGTGGCTGCAGACCAGACGGCCAAGCGGTTACAGCAGCAGGACAACACGCAGGCAGTTGCAGCAGCAGGACAACAGCCAGGCAAGTACAACAGCAGGCCAACAGTCTGGCAGTTACAGCGTCAGGCCAGCATTTAGGCGGTTACAGCAACAGACCAACAATCAGGCGGCTACAGCAGCAGGCCAGTAGTCTGGCTGTTACGGCAGCAGGCCAGCAATCTGGAGGTTACAGCAGCAGGCCAGCAGTCAGCACGTTTACAGCAGCAGGCCAACACTCAAGCGGTTACAGCAGTAGACCAGCGTTCTGACTGTTACAGCAGAAGGCCAGCAAACTGGCGGTTACAGCAGCAGGCCAGCAGTTAGGCAGCTTCAGTGGCAGACAAACAGCCAGGCAAGTACAACAGCAGGCCAACAGTCTGGCAGTTACAGCGTCAGGCCAGCATTTAGGCGGTTACAGCAACAGACCAACAATCAGGCGGCTACAGCAGCGGGCCAGCAGTCTGACGTTACAGCAGAAGGCCAGCAATCTGGAGGTTACAGCAGCAGGCCAGCAGGCCAGCAGGCCAGCAGTCAGCACGTTTACAGCAGCAGGCCAACAGTCAGACGATTACAGCAGTAGGCCTGCAGTCTGGCTGTTACAGCAGAAGGCCAGCAAACTGCCGGTTACAGCAGCAGGCTAGCAGTCAGGCAGCTTCAGTGGCAGACAAACAGCCAGGCGGTTACAGCAGCAAGCTAGCCGTCTGGCGGTTACAGTGGCACACAATCACTTTTAGGCAGTGATTGGTGCAGACCAGTCAGACAAGCGGTTACAGCAACACGCCAACAGCAAGGCGGTTATAACTGCAAGCCAACGCGCTGGTGGTTACAGCAACAGGCCAGCAAGCCAACTATCAAGCGGTTACAGCAGCTGGCTAGCCGGCCAACAGTTTAGCGATTACAGCAGAAGGCAAGCAATCTGGCGGTTACAGCAGCAGGACAGCAGTCCGGCAGTTACAGCAGCAGGCCAACTGTCGTAAGCAGGCTAGCACTCTGGCGGCTACAGTGGTACATAATCAGACAGGCAGTGGTTACAGCAACAGGGTATTACTGCAGCAAGCCAATGCGCATGCGGTTACAGCAGTAGGCAAGCCGCCTAGCAGTCTGGCGATTACAGCAGCAGGCCAGCACTCTGGCGATACCAGCAGCAGGCCAACACTCAGGCAGTTACGGCAGCAGACCAACAGCCAGGCGGTTACAGCAGCAGGACAGCAGTCAGACGGTTACAGCAGCAGGCCAGCGGTCAGCGGTTAAAGCAGCAGGCCAGTAGTCTGGCGGTTATAGCAGCAGGCCAAAGTCTGGCGTTTAAAACAGCAGGCCAACTGTCGGTCAGTTACAGCAGCCGGCCAGCAGTCTGGCGGTTACTGCG
The DNA here is from genome assembly GCA_963580285.1 of Lucinisca nassula. NCBI lineage: Eukaryota > Metazoa > Mollusca > Bivalvia > Lucinida > Lucinidae > Lucinisca > Lucinisca nassula. Next base: position 111,500,787 of record OY757017.1, on the reverse strand, counting down.
GTAGGTCAACAGTCCGGCGGTTACAGCAGCAGGTCAGCAGTCAGGCTGTTACAGCAGCAGACCAACAGTCCGGCGGTTACAGCAGCAGGTCAGCCGGCCAGCAGTCTGGCGGTTACTGCAGTAGGTCAACAGTCCGGCGGTTACAGCAGCAGGTCAGCAGTCAGGCTGTTACAGCAGCAGACCAACAGTCCGGCGGTTACAGCAGCAGGTCAGCAGTCAGGCTGTTACAGCAGCAGGCCAACTGTCGGTCAGTTACAGCAGCAGGCCAGCCGGCCAGCAGTCTGGCGGTTACTGCAGTAGGTCAACAGTCCGGCGGTTACAGCAGCAGGTCAGCAGTTAGGCGGTTACAGCAGCAGGCCAACAGTCAGGCGGTCACAGCAGCAGGCCAGCAGTCAGATAGCGGTTACGGCAGCAGGCCGGCAATCTGACGGTTACAGCAGCAGGCCAGTAGTCAGGCGGATACGGCAGCAGACCAACAGTCAGACGGTTACATCTGCAGACCAATAGTCAGGTGGTTTTAGCAGCAGGCCAATTGTCGGGGGGTTACAGCAGCAGGCCAACAGTCAGGCGGTTACTGCAGGAGGCCAGCAGTCCGGCGGTTACAGCAGCAGGTCAACAGTCAGGCGTTTACAGCAGCAGGCCAACAGTCAGGCGGTCACAGCAGCAGGTCAGCAGTCAGGCGGTTACAGCAGCAGGCCAACAGTCAGGCGGTCACAGCAGTAGGCCAGCAGTCAGATAGCGGTTACGGCAGCAGACCAGCAATCTGACGGTTACAGCAGCAGGCCAGTAGTCAGGTGGATACGGCAGCAGACCAACAGTCAGACGGTTACATCTGCAGACCAATAGTCAGGCGGTTACAGCAGCAGGCCAACAGTCAGGCGGTCACAGCAGTAGGCCAGCAGTCAGATAGCGGTTACGGCAGCAGGCCAGCAATCTGGCGATTACAGCAGCAGGCCAGCAGTCAGGCGGATACGGCAGCAGGCCAACAGTCAGACGGTTACATCTCAAGGCCAGCAGTCAGGCGGTTACAGCTCAAGGCCAGCAGTCTGGCGGTAACACTGCTGGGCAGAAGTCCGCGGTTACAGCAGCAAGTCAACAGTCAGGCGGTTACAGCAGCAGGCCAGCAGTCAGGCAGTTACAGCAGCAGACCAACACCCAGGCGGTTACAGCAGCAGGCCAGTGGTCAGACGGTTACAGCAGCAGGCCAGCGGTCAGGCGGTTAAAGCAGCAGGCCAGTAGTCTGGCGGTTATAGCAGCAGGCCAAAGTCTGGCGTTTAAAACAGCAGGCCAACTTTCGGTCAGTTACAGCAGCAGGCCAGCCGGCCAGCAGTCTGGCGGTTACTGCGGGAGGTCAACAGTCCGACGGTTACAGCAGCAGGTCAGCAGTCAGGCGGTTACAGCAGCAGGCCAACAGTCTGGCGGTTACAGCAGTAGGTCAGCAGTCAGATAGCGGTTACAGCAGCAGGCCAACAGTCAGGCGGTTACAGCAGTAGGTCAACAGTCCGGCGGTTACAGTAGCAGGTCAGCAGTCAGGCTGTTACAGCAGCAGGCCAACTGTCGGTCAGTTACAGCAGCAGGCCAGACGGCCAGCAGTCTGGCGGTTACTGCAGTAGGTCAACAGTCCGGTGGTTACAGCAGCAGGTCAGCAGTCAGGCGGTTACAGCAGCAGGCCAACAGTCAGGCGGTCACAGCAGTAGGCCAGCAGTCAGATAGCGGTAACGGCAGCAGGCCAGCAATCTGGCGGTTACAGCAGCAGGCCAGGAGTCAGGCGGATACGGCAGCAGGCCAACAGGCAGACGGTTACATCTGCAGACCAATAGTCAGGTGGTTTTAGCAGCGGGTCAATTGCCGGGGGGTTACAGCAGCAGGCCAACAGTCAGGCGGTAGCAGCAGCAGGCCAGCAGTCAGGCGGTTACATCTGCAGGCCAACAGTCAGGCGGTCACAGCCGTGGGCCAGCAGTCTGGCGGTTACAGCAGCAGGCCAACAGTCAGGCGGTCACAGCAGTGGGCCAGTAGTCTGGCGGTTACAGCAGCAGGCCAAAGTCTGGCGTTTAAAACTGTCGATCAGTTACAGCAGCCGGCCAGCAGTCTGGCGGTTACTGCAGTAGGCCAGCAGTCCGGCGGTTACAGCAGCAGGCCAGCAGTCAGACGGTTACATCTGCAGACCAATAGTCAGGTGGTTTTAGCAGCAGGTCAATTGTCGGGGGGTTACAGCACCAGGCCAACAGTCAGGCGGTCACAGCAGTAGGCCAGCAGTCAGATAGCGGTTACGGCAGCAGGCCAGCAATCTGGCGGTTACAGCAGCAGGCCAGTAGTCAGGGGGATACGGCAGCAGACCAACAGTCAGACGGTTACAGCAGCAGGCCAACAGTCAGGCAGTTACGGCAGCAGACCAACAGCAAGGCGGTTACAGCAGCAGGTCAGCAGTCAGGCGGTTACAGCACCAGGCCAACAGTCAGGCGGTCACAGCAGTAGGCCAGCAGTCAGATAGCGGTTACGGCAGCAGGCCAGCAATCTGGCGGTTACAGCAGCAGGCCAGTAGTCAGGCGGACACGGCAGCAGACCAACAGTCAGACGGTTACAGCAGCAGGCCAGCAGTCAGACGGTTACAGCAGCAGGCCAGCGGTCAGGCGGTTAAAGCAGCAGGCCTGTAGTTTGGCGGTTATAGCAGCAGGCCAAAGTCTGGCGTTTAAAACAGCAGGCCAACTGTCAGTCAGTTACAGCAGCAGGCCAGCCGGCCAGCAGTCTGGCGGTTACTGCAGTAGGTCAACAGTCCGGCGGTTACAGCAGCAGGTCAGCAGTTAGGCGGTTACAGCAGCAGGCCAACGGTCAGGCGGTCACAGCAGTAGGCCAGCAGTCAGATAGCGGTTACGGCAGCAGGCCAGCAATCTGGCGGTTACAGCAGCAGGCCAGTAGTCAGGCGGATACGGCAGCAGGCCAACAGTCAGACGGTTACATCTGCAGACCAATAGTCAGGTGGTTTAAGCAGCAGGTCAATTGCCGGGGGGGGGGGGTTACAGCAGCAGGCCAACAGTCAGGCGGTAACAGCAGCAGGCCAGCAGTCAGGCGGTTACAGCTGCAGGCCAGCAGTCTGGCGGTAACACTGCGGGACAGAAGTCCGCGGTTACAGCAGCAAGTCAACAGTCAGATAGCGGTAACAGCAGCAGGCCAGCAGTCGGGCGGTTACAGCAGCAGGCCAGCACTCTGGCGGTTACAGCAGCAGGCCAGCACTCTGGCGGTTTCAGTAGCAGGCCAGCAATCAGGCGGTTGCAGCAGCAGACCAGCTATCTGACGGTTACAGCAGCAGGCTAGCAGTCTGGCGATTACAGCAACAGGCCAACGGTCAGGCCGTTACAGCAGCAGGCAAACAGTCAGGTGGTTACAGCAGCAGGCAAACAGTCAGGTGGTTACAGCGTCAGGCAAACACTCAGGCGGTTACAGCAGCAGGCTAATTGCAGACCAGCAGTCTAGCGGTTACAGCACCAGGCCAAAAGTCAGGCGGTTACAGCGTCAGGCAAACACTCAGGCGGTTACAGCAGCAGGCCAGCACTCTGGCGGTTTCAGTAGCAGGCCAGAAATCAGGCGATTGCAGCAGCAGACCAGCTATCTGACGGTTACAGCAGCAGGCTAGCAGTCTGGCGATTACAGCCACAGGCCAACGGTCAGGCCTTTACAGCAGCAGGCAAAAAGTCAGGCGGTTACAGCGTCAGGCAAACACTCAGGCGGTTACAGCAGCAGGCTAATTGCAGACCAGCAGTCTAGCGGTTACAGCACCAGGCCAAAAGTCAGGCGGTTACAGCGACAGGCAAACAGTCAGGCGGTTACAGCGTCAGGCAAACAGTCAGGCGGTTACAGCAGCAGGCTAATTGCAGACCAGCAGTCTAGCGGTTACAGCACCAGGCCAAAAGTCAGGCGGTTACAGCGACAGGCAATTAGTCAGGCGGATACAGCGACAGGCAAACAGTCAGGCGGTTACAGCAGCAGGCTAATTGCAGACCAGCAGTCTAGCGGTTACAGCACCAGGTCAAAAGTCAGGCGGTTACAGCGACAGGCAAACAGTCAGGCGGTTACAGCGACAGGCAAAAAGTCAGGAGGTTACAGCGACAGGCAAAAAGTCAGGCGGTTACAGCAGCAGGCCAATTGTCTCGCGGTTACAGCAGCAGTCCAGCAGTCTAGCGGTTACAGCAGAAGGCCAAAAGTCAGGCGGTTACATCAGAAGGTCAGAAGTCAGGCGGTTACTACAGCAGGTCAGCAGTTAGACGGCTACAGTAGCAGGCCAGCAGTCTGACGTTACAGCAGAAGGCCAGCAATCTGGCGGTTACAGCAGCAGGCCAGCAGTCAGGCAGCTACAGCGGCAGACAAACAGTCAGGCGGTTACATCTCAAGCTAGCCGTCTGGCGGTTACAGTGGCACATACTCACAAAGGCAGTGGCGGGTGCAGACCAGTCAGACAAGCGGTAAGAGCAGGCCAATAGCAAGGCGGTTACAGCAGCAAGCCAACTCACAGGTGGTTACAGCAGCAAGCCAGCGGTCAGGCGGTTACAGTGTTACGTAATCCGACAGGGAGTGGTTACAGCAACAGGGTATTACAGCAGCAAGCCAATGCGCAGGCGGTTACAGCAGTATGCAAGCCGCCTAGCAGTCTGGCGATAACGGCAGCAGGCCAGCACTCTGGCGGTAACAGCAGCAGGTCAATAGTCAGGTAGTTACGGCAGCAGACCAACAGCCAGGCGGTTATAGCAGCAGGCTAGCCGTCTGACGGTTACAGTGGCACACAATCACAAAGGCAGTGGTGGGTGCAGACCAGTCAGACAAGCGGTTACAGCAGCACGCCAACAGCAAGGCGGTTACAACTGCAAGCCAACGCGCTGGTGGTTACAGCAACAGGCCAGCAAGCCAACTATCAAGCGGTTACAGCAGCAGGCAATTACAGCAGAAGGCCAGCAATCTGGCGGTTACAGCAGCAGGCCAACTGTCAGAAGCAGACTAGCACTCTGGTGGCTACAGTGGTACATAATCAGACAGGCAGTGGTTACAGCAACAGGGTATTACAGCAGCAAGCCAATGCGCATGCGGTTACAGCAGTAGGCAAGCCGCCTAGCAGTCTGGCGATTACAACAGCAGGCCAGGACTCTGGCGATAACAGCAGCAGGCCAACAGTCAGGCGGTTACGGCAGCAGACCAACAGCCAGGCGGTTACAGCAGCAGGCCAGCAGTCAGACGGTTACAGCAGCAGGCCAGCGGTCAGCGGTTAAAGCAGCAGGCCAGTAGTCTGGCGGTTATAGCAGCAGGCCAAAGTCTGGCGTTTAAAACAGCAGGCCAACTGTCGGTCAGTTACAGCAGCCGGCCAGCAGTCTGGCGGTTACTGCGGGAGGTCAACAGTCCGGTGGTTACAGCAGCAGGTCAGCAGTCAGGCGGTTACAGCACCAGGCGGTTTCAATAGCAGGCCAGCAATCAGGAGGTTGCAGCAGCAGACCAGCTATCTGACGGTTACAGCAGCAGGCTAGCAGTCTGGCGATTACAGCCACAGGCCAACGGTCAGGCCTTTACAGCAGCAGGCAAAAAGTCAGGCAGTTACAGCGTCAGGCAAACATTCAGACGGTTACAGCAGCAGCCTAATTGCAGATCAGCAGTCTAGCGGTTACAGCACCAGGCCAAAAGTCAGGCGGTTACAGCGTCAAGCAAACATTCAGACGGTTACAGCAGCAGGCTAATTGCAGACCAGCAGTCTAGCGGTTACAGAAGGCCAAAAGTCAGGCGGTTACATCAGTAGTTCAGCAGTCAGGCGGTTACTACAGCAGGTCAGCAGTTAGACGGCTACAGTAGCAGGCCAGCAGTCTGACGTTACAGCAGAAGGCCAACTGTCAGAAGCAGGCTAGCACTCTGGCGGCTACAGTGGCACACAATGACAAAGGCAGTGGTGGGTGCAGACCAGTCAGACAAGCGGTTACAGCAGCAGGCCAACAGCAAGGCGGTTACAGGAGGCCAAAAGTCAGGCGGTTACATCAGAAGGTCAGAAGTCAGGCGGTTACTACAGCAGGTCAGCAGTTAGACGGCTACAGTAGCAGGCCAGCAGTCTGACGTTACAGCAGAAGGCCAGCAATCTGGCGGTTACAGCAGCAGACCAATTGTCTCGCGGTTACAGCAGCAGTCCAGCAGTCTAGCGGTTACAGCAGGCCAAAAGTCAGGCGGTTACATCAGAAGGTCAGAAGTCAGGCGGTTACTACAGCAGGTCAGCAGTTAGACGGCTACAGTAGCAGGCCAGCAGTCTGACGTTACAGCAGAAGGCCAGCAATCTGGCGGTTACAGCAGCAGACCAATTGTCTCGCGGTTACAGCAGCAGTCCAGCAGTCTAGCGGTTACAGCAGAAGGCCAAAAGTCAGGCGGTTACATCAGAAGGTCAGAAGTCAGGCGGTTACTACAGCAGGTCAGCAGTTAGACGGCTACAGTAGCAGGCCAGCAGTCTGACGTTACAGCAGAAGGCCAGCAATCTGGCGGTTACAGCAGCAGGCCAGCAGTCAGGCAGCTACAGCGGCAGACCAACAGTCAGGCGGTTACACCTCAAGCTAGCCGTCTGGCGGTTACAGTGGCACATAATCACAAAGGCAGTGGTGGGTGCAGACCAGTCAGACAAGCGGTAAGAGCAGGCCAATAGCAAGGCGGTTACAACAGCAAGCTAACTCACAGGTGGTTACAGCAGCAGGCGAGCAGACCAACTGTCAGGCAGTTACAGCAGCAGGCCAGCCGGCCAGAAATTTGACGATTACTGCAGAAGGCCAGCAATCTGGCGGTTACAGCAGCAATCCAGCGGTTAGGCAGTTTCAGCAGCAGGCCAGCAATTTGGCGATTGCAGCAGAAGGCCAATAATCTGGCGGTTACAGCAGCAAGCCAGCAGGCCAGCAATTTGGCGATTACAGCAGAAGTCCAGCAATCTGGCGGTTACAGCAGCAAGCTAGCGGTTAGGCAGTTTCAGCAGCAGGCCAGCAATTTGGCTATTACAGCAGAAGGCCAGCAATCTGGGGGTTACAGCAGCAAGCCAGCGGTTAGGCAGTTTCAGCAGCAGGCCAGCAATTTGGCGATTACAGCAGAAGGCCAGCAATCTGGCGGTTACAGCAGCAAGCCAGCGGTTAGGCAGTTTCAGCAGCAGGCCAGCAATTTGGCGATTACAGCAGAAGGCCAGCAATCTGGCGATTACAGCAGCAAGCAAGCGGTTAGGCAGTTTCAGCAGCAGGCCAGCAATTTGGCGATTACAGCAGAAGGCCAGCAATCTGGCGGTTACAGCAGCAAGCCAGCGGTTAGGCAGTTACAGCAGCAGGCCAGCAATTTGGCGATTACAGCAAAAGCCCAATAATCTGGCGGTTACAGCAACAAGCTAGCGGTCAGGTGGTTACAGCAGTGCCAGTGGTCAGGCGGCTAAAGCAGCAGGCCAGCGGTCAGGCGGGTACAGCAGCAGGCCAGCGGTCAGGCGGTTACGGCAGCAGGCCAGTGGTCAGGCGGTTACAGCAGCAGGCCAGCAATTCGGCGATTACAGCAGTAGGCAAGCCGCCTAGCAGTCTGGCGATTACATTAGCAGGCCAGCACTCTGGCGATAACAGCAGCAGGCCAACAGTCAGGCAGTTACGGCAGCAGACCAACAGCAAGGCGGTTACAGCAGCAGGTCAGCAGTCAGGCGGTTACAGCACCAGGCCAACAGTCAGGCGGTCACAGCAGTAGGCCAGCAGTCAGATAGCGGTTACGGCAGCAGCCAGCAATCTGACGGTTACAGCAGCAGGCCAGTAGTCAGGCGGATACGGCAGCAGGCCAACAGTCAGACGGTTACATCTGCAGACCAATAGTCAGGTGGTTTTAGCAGCAGGCCAATTGTCGGGGGGTTACAGCAGCAGGCCAACAGTCAGGCGGTTACTGCAGTAGGCCAGCAGTCCGGCGGTTACAGCAGCAGGTCAGCAGTCAGGCGGTTACGGCAGCAGGCCAGCAGTCAGGCGGTCACAGCAGCAGGTCAGCAGTCCGGCGGTTACAGCAGCAGGTCAGCAGTTAGGCGGTTACAGCACCAGGCCAACAGTCAGGCGGTCACAGCAGTAGGCCAGCAGTCAGATAGCGGTTACGGCAGCAGGCCAGCAATCTGGCGGTTACAGCAGCAGGACAGTAGTCAGGCGGATACGGCAGCAGGCCAACAGTCAGACGGTTACATCTGCAGACCAATAGTCAGGCGGTTTTAGCAGCAGGTCAATTGTCGGGGGGTTACAGCAGCAGGCCAACAGTCAGGCGGTAACAGCAGCAGGCCAGCAGTCAGGCGGTTACAGCTGCAGGCCAGCAGTCTGGCGGTAACACTGCTGGGCAGAAGTCCGCGGTTACAGCAGCAAGTCAACAGTCAGGCGGTTACAGCAGCAGGCCAGCAGTCGGGCGGTTTCAGTAGCAGGCCAGAAATCAGGCGGTAGCAGCAGCAGACCAGCTATCTGACGGTTTCAGTAGCAGGCCAGCAATCAGGCGGTTGCAGCAGCAGACCAGCTATCTGACGGTTACAGCAGCAGGCCAGCACTCTGGCGGTTTCAGTAGCAGGCCAGAAATCAGGCGATTGCAGCAGCAGACCAGCTATCTGACGGTTACAGCGGCAGGCCAGCAGTAATGCGATCACAGCAACAGGCCAACGGTCAGGCCTTTACAGCAGCAGGCAAACAGTCAGGTGGTTACAGCGTCAGGCAAACACTCAGGCGGTTACAGCAGCAGGCTAATTGCAGACCAGCAGTCTAGCGGTTACAGCACCAGGCCAAAAGTCAGGCGGTTACAGCGTCAGGCAAACACTCAGGCGGTTACAGCAGCAGGCCAGCTCTCTGGCGGTTTCAGTAGCAGGCCAGAAATCAGGCGATTGCAGCAGCAGACCAGCTATCTGACGTTTACAGCAGCAGGCTAGCAGTCTGGCGATTACAGCCACAGGCCAACGGTCAGGCCTTTACAGCAGCAGGCAAAAAGTCAGGCGGTTACAACGTCAGGCAAACACTCAGGCGGTTACAGCAGCAGGCTAATTGCAGACCATCAGTCTAGCGGTTACAGCACCAGGCCAAAAGTCAGGCGGTTACAGCGACAGGCAAACAGTCAGGCGGTTACAGCGTCAGGCAAACAGTCAGGCGGTTACAGCAGCAGGCTAATTGCAGACCAGCAGTCTAGCGGTTACAGCACCAGTCCAAAAGTCAGGCGGTTACAGCGACAGGCAAACAGTCAGGCGGATACAGCGACAGGCAAACAGTCAGGCGGTTACAGCAGCAGGCTAATTGCAGACCAGCAGTCTAGCGGTTACAGCACCAGGCCAAAAGTCAGGCGGTTACAGCGACAGGCAAACAGTCAGGCGGTTACAGCGACAGGCAAAAAGTCAGGAGGTTACAGTGACAGGCAAAAAGTCAGGCGGTTACAGCAGCAGGCCAATTGTCTCGCGGTTACAGCAGCAGTCCAGCAGTCTAGCGGTTACAGCAGAAGGCCAAAAGTCAGGCTGTTACATCAGAAGGTCAGAAGTCAGGCGGTTACTACAGCAGGTCAGCAGATAGACGGCTACAGTAGCAGGCCAGCAGTCTGACGTTACAGCAGAAGGCCAGCAATCTGGCGGTTACAGCAGCAGGCCAGCAGTCAGGCAGCTACAGCGGCAGACCAACAGTCAGGCGGTTACATCTCAAGCTAGCCGTCTGGCGGTTACAGTGGCACATACTCACAAAGGCAGTGGTGGGTGCAGACCAGTCAGACAAGCGGTAAGAGCAGGCCAATAGCAAGGCGGTTACAGCAGCAAGCCAACTCACAGGTGGTTACAGCAGCAAGCCAGCGGTCAGGCGGTTACAGTGTTACGTAATCCGACAGGGAGTGGTTACAGCAACAGGGTATTACAGCATTAAGCCAATGCGCAGGCGGTTACAGCAGTATGCAAGCCGCCTAGCAGTCTGGCGATTACGGCAGCAGGCCAGCACTCTGGCGGTAACAGCAGCAGGTCAACGGTCAGGTAGTTACGGCAGCAGACCAACAGCCAGGCGGTTATAGCAGCAGGCTAGCCGTCTGACGGTTACAGTGGCACACAATCACAAAGGCAGTGGTGGGTGCAGACCAGTCACACAAGCGGTCACAGCAGCACGCCAACAGCAAGGCGGTTACAACTGCAAGCCAACGCGCTGGTGGTTACAGCAACAGGCCAGCAAGCCAACTATCAAGCGGTTATAGCAGCAGGCGATTACAGCAGAAGGCCAGCAATCTGGCGGTTACAGCAGCAGGACAGCAGTCCGGCAGTTACAGCAGCAGGCCAACTGTCAGAAGCAGACTAGCACTCTGGTGGCTACAGTGGTACATAATCAGACAGGCAGTGGTTACAGCAACAGGGTATTACAGCAGCAAGCCAATGCGCATGCGGTTACAGCAGTAGGCAAGCCGCCTAGCAGTCTGGCGATTACAACAGCAGGCCAGGACTCTGGCGATAACAGCAGCAGGCCAACAGTCAGGCAGTTACGGCAGCAGAGCAACAGCCAGACGGTAACAGCAGCAGGCCAGCAGTCAGACGGTTACAGCAGCAGGCCAGCGGTCAGCGGTTAAAGCAGCAGACCAGTAGTCTGGCGGTTATAGCAGCAGGCCAAAGTCTGGCGTTTAAAACAGCAGGCCAACTGTCGGTCAGTTACAGCAGCCGGCCAGCAGTCTGGCGGTTACTGCGGGAGGTCAACAGTCCGGCGGTTACAGCAGCAGGTCAGCAGTCATGCGGTTACAGCACCAGGCGGTTTCAGTAGCAGGCCAGCAATCAGGCGGTTGCAGCAGCAGACCAGCTATCTGACGGTTAAAGCAGCAGGCTAGCAGTCTGGCGATTACAGCCACAGGCCAACGGTCAGGCCTTTACAGCAGCAGGCAAAAAGTCAGGCGGTTACAGCGTCAGGCAAACAGTCAGGCGGTTACAGCAGCAAGCTAATTGCAGACCAGCAGTCTAGCGGTTACAGAAGGCCAAAAGTCAGGCGGTTACATCAGTAGTTCAGCAGTCAGGCGGTTACTACAGCAGGTCAGCAGTTAGACGGCTACAGTAGCAGGCCAGCAGTCTGACGTTACAGCAGAAGGCCAACTGTCAGAAGCAGGCTAGCACTCTGGCGGCTACAGTGGCACACAATGACAAAGGCAATGGTGGGTGCAGACCAGTCAGACAAGCGGTTACAGCAGCAGGCCAACAGCAAGGCGGTTACAGTAGGCCAAAAGTCAGGCGGTTACATCAGAAGGTCAGAGGTCAGGCGGTTACTACAGCAGGTCAGCAGTTAGACGGCTACAGTAGCAGGCCAGCAGTCTGACGTTACAGCAGAAGGCCAGCAATCTGGCGGTTACAGCAGCAGGCCAGCAGTCAGGCAGCTACAGCGGCAGACCAACAGTCAGGCGGTTACACCTCAAGCTAGCCGTCTGGCGGTTACAGTGGCACATAATCACAAAGGCAGTGGTGGGTGCAGACCAGTCAGACAAGCGGTAAGAGCAGGCCAATAGCAAGGCGGTTACAGCAGCAAGCTAACTCATAGGCGGTTACAGCAGCAGGCCAGCCGGCCAGAAATTTGACGATTACTGCATAAGGCCAGCAATCTGGCGGTTACAGCAGCAAGCCAGCGGTTAGGCAGTTTCAGCAGCAGGCCAGCAATTTGGCGATTGCAGCAGAAGGCCAATAATCTGGCGGTTACAGCAGCAAGCCAGCAGGCCAGCAATTTGGCGATTACAGCAGAAGGCCAGCAATCTGGCGGTTACAGCAGCAAGCCAGCGGTCAGGCAGTTTCAGCAGCAGGCCAGCAATTTGGCGATTACAGCAGAAGGCCAGCAATCTGGCGGTTACAGCAGCAAGCCAGCGGTCAGGCAGTTTCAGCAGCAGGCCAGCAATTAGGCGATTACAGCAGAAGGCCAGCAATCTGGCTGTTACAGCAGCAAGCCAGCGGTTAGGCAGTTTCAGCAGCAGGCCAGCAATTTGGCGATTACAGCAGAAGGCCAGCAATCTGGCGATTACAGCAGCAAGCCAGCGGTTAGGCAGTTTCAGCAGCAGGCCAGCAATTTGGCGATTACAGCAGAAGGCCAGCAATCTGGCGGTTACAGCAGCAAGCCAGCGGTTAGGCAGTTACAGCAGCAGGCCAGCAATTTGGCGATTACAGCAAAAGCCCAATAATCTGGCGGTTACAGCAACAAGCTAGCGGTCAGGTGGTTACAGCAGTGCCAGTGGTCAGGCGGCTAAAGCAGCAGGCCAGCGGTCAGGCGGGTACAGCAGCAGGCCAGCGGTCAGGCGGTTACGGCAGCAGGCCAGTGGTCAGGCGGTTACAGCAGCAGGCCAGCAATTCGGCGATTACAGCAGTAGGCAAGCCGCCTAGCAGTCTGGCGATTACATTAGCAGGCCAGCACTCTGGCGATAACAGCAGCAGGCCAACAGTCAGGCAGTTACGGCAGCAGACCAACAGCAAGGCGGTTACAGCAGCAGGTCAGCAGTCAGGCGGTTACAGCACCAGGCCAACAGTCAGGCGGTCACAGCAGTAGGCCAGCAGTCAGATAGCGGTTACGGCAGCAGGCCAGCAATCTGACGGTTACAGCAGCAGGCCAGTAGTCAGGCGGATACGGCAGCAGGCCAACAGTCAGACGGTTACATCTGCAGACCAATAGTCAGGTGGTTTTAGCAGCAGGCCAATTGTCGGGGGGTTACAGCAGCAGGCCAACAGTCAGGCGGTTACTGCAGTAGGCCAGCAGTCCGGCGGTTACAGCAGCAGGTCAGCAGTCAGGCGGTTACAGCAGCAGGCCAACAGTCAGGCGGTCACAGCAGTAGGCCAGTAGTCAGGCGGATACGGCAGCAGGCCAACAGTCAGACGGTTACAGCTGCAGACCAATAGTCAGGCGGTTACGGCAGCAGGCCAGCAATCTGGCGGTTACAGCAGCAGGCCAGTAGTCAGGCGGATACGGCAGCAGGCCAACAGTCAGACGGTTACAGCTGCAGACCAATAGTCAGGCGGTTTTAGCAGCAGGTCAATTGTCGGGGGGTTACAGCAGCAGGCCAACAGTCAGGCGGTAACAGCAGCAGGCCAGCAGTCTGGCGGTTACAGCTGCAGGCCAGCAGTCTGGCGGTAACACTGCGGGACAGAAGTCCGCGTATACAGCAGCAAGTCAACAGTCAGGAGGTTACAGCAGCAGGCCAGCAGTCGGGCGGTTTCAGTAGCAGGCCAGAAATCAGGCGGTAGCAGCAGCAGACCAGCTATCTGACGGTTACAGCAGCAGGCTAGCACTCTGGCGGTTTCAGTAGCAGGCCAGCAATCAGGCGGTTGCAGCAGCAGACCAGCTATCTGACGGTAACAGCAGCAGGCCAGCACTCTGGCGGTTTCAGTAGCAGGCCAGAAATCAGGCGATTGCAGCAGCAGACCAGCTATCTGAAGGTTACAGCAGCAGGCCAGCAGTAATGCGATCACAGCAACAGGCCAACGGTCAGGACTTTACAGCAGCAGGAAAACAGTCAGGCAGTTACAGCGTCAGGCAAACAGTCAGGCGGTTACACCTCAAGCTAGCCGTCTGGCGGTTACAGTGGCACATAATCACAAAGGCAGTGGTGGGTGCAGACCAGTCAGACAAGCGGTAAGAGCAGGCGAATAGCAAGGCGGTTACAGCAGCAAGCCAACTCACAGGTGGTTACAGCAGCAGACCAGCAGACCAACTGTCAGGCGGTTACAGCAGCAGGCCAGTCGGCCAGCAATTTGGCGATTACAGCAGAAGGCCAGCAATCTGGCGGTTACAGCAGCAAGCCAGCGGTCAGGCCGTTTCAGCAGCAGGACAGCAATTTGGCGATTACAGCAGAAGGCCAATAATCTGGCGGTTACAGCAGCAAGCCAGCGGTCAGACGGTTACAGCAGCAGGCCAGTGGTCAGGCGGTTACAGCACCAGGCCAGCGGTCAGGCGGTTACGGCAGGAGGCCAGTGGTTAGGCGGTTACAGCAGCAGGCCAGCGGTCAGGCGGTTACGGCAGCAGGCCAGTGGTCAGGCGGTTACAGCAGCAGGCCAGCAATTTGGCGATTACAGCAGAAGGCAAGCAATCTGGTGGTTATAGCAGCAAGCCAGCGGATAGGCGGTTACAGCAGCAGGCCAGTGGTCAGGCGGTTACAGCAGCAGGCCAGCGGCCAGGCGGTTACAATAGCAAGTCAGCAGTCAGACGATTGCAGCCGCAGGCCTGCAGTCAGGCGGTTGCAGCAGCAGGCCAACAGTCTGGCGGTTACAGCAGCAGGTCAGCAGTCAGGCGGTTGCAGCAGCAGGCCAACAGTCTGGCGGTTAAAGCAGCAGGCCAACAGTCTGGCGGTTAATGCAGCAGGCCAACAGTCTGGCGGTTAATGCAGCAGGCCAACAGTCTGGCGGTTACGGCAGCAGGCCAACAGTCTGGCGGTTAATGCAGCAGGCCAACAGTCTGGCGGTTAATGCAGCAGGCCAACAGTCTGGCGGTTACGGCAGCAGGCCAACTGTCTGGCGGTTACGGCAGCAGGCCAACAGTCTGGCGGTTAATGCAGCAGGCCAACAGTCTGGCGGTTACGGCAGCAGGCCAACAGTCTGGCGGTTACGGCAGCAGGCCAACAGTCTGGCGGTTACGGCAGCAGGCCAACAGTCTGGCGGTTACGGCAGCAGGCCAACAGTCTGGCGGTTACGGCAGCAGGCCAACAGTCTGGCGGTTACGGCAGCCGGCCAACAGTCTGGTGGTTACGGCAGCAGGCCAACAGTCTGGCGGTTAATGCAGCAGGCCAACAGTCTGGCGGTTACGGCAGCGACCAACAGTCTGGCGGTAACGGCAGCAGGCCAACAGTCTGGCGGTTACGGCAGCAGGCCAACAGTCTGGCGGTTAATGCAGCAGGCCAACAGTCTGGCGGTTACGGCAGCAGGCCAACAGTCTGGCGGTTACGGCAGCAGGCCGACAGTCTGGCGGTTACGGCAGCAGGCCAACAGTCTGGCGGTTACGGCAGCAGGCAAACAGTCTGGCGGTTACGGCAGCAGGCCAACAGTCTGGCGGTTACGGCAGCAGGCCAACAGTCTGGCGGTTACGGCAGCAGGCCAGCAGTCTGGCGGTTAAAGCAGCAGGCCAACAGTCAGACGATTACAGCAGCAGGCCTGCAGTCTGGCGGTTACAGCAGCAGGCCAACGGTCTGGCGGTTACGGCAGCAGGCCAACAGTCTGGCAGTTACGGCAGCAGGCCAGCAGTCTGGCGGTTAAAGCAGCAGGTCAACAATCTGGCGGTTACGGCAGCAGGCCAGCAGTCTGGCGGTTACGGCAGCAGGCCAGCAGTCTGGCGGTTAAAGCAGCAGGTCAACAATCTGGCGGTTAAAGCAGCAGGTCAACAATCTGGCGGTTACAGCAGCAGGCCAGCAGTCTGGCAGTTAAAGCAGCAGGCCAACAGTCTGGCGGTTACGGCAGCAGGCCAGCACTCTGGCGGTTAAAGCAGCAGGTCAACAATCTGGCGGTTACGGCAGCAGGCCAGCAATTTGCCGATTACAGCAGCAGGCCAGCAATCTAGCGGTTACAGCGGCAAGCCAGCGGTCAGGCGGTTACGGCAGCAGGCCAGCAATTTGCCGATTACAGCAGCAGGCCAGCAATCTAGCGGTTACAGCAGCAAGCCAGCGGTCAGGCGGTTACAGTGGTACGTAATCCGACAGGCAGTGGTTACAGCAGAAGGGTATTACAGCAGCAAGCCAATGCGCAGGCGGTTCCAGCAGTAGGCAAGCCGCCTAGCATCCTGGCGATTACAGCAGCAGGACAGCACTCTGGCGGTAACAGCAGCAGGTCAACATTCAGGCAGTTACGGCAGCAGACCAACAGCCAGGCGGTTATAGCAGCAGGCTAGCCGTCTGGCGGTTAAAGTGGCACACAATGACAAAGGCAGTGGTGGGTGCAGACCAGTCAGACAAGCGGTTGCAGCAGCAGGCCAACAGCAAGGCGGTTACAGCAGGCCAAAAGTCAGGCGGTTACATCAGAAGGTCAGAAGTGAGGCGGTTACTACAGCAGGTCAGCAGTTAGACGGCTACAGTAGCAGGCCAGCAGTCTGACGTTACAGCAGAAGGCCAGCAATCTGGCGGTTACAGCAGCAGACCAATTGTCTCGCGGTTACAGCAGCAGTCCAGCAGTCTAGCGGTTACAGCAGGCCAAAAGTCAGGCGGTTACATCAGAAGGTCAGAAGTCAGGCGGTTACTACAGCAGGTCAGCAGTTAGACGGCTACAGTAGCAGGCCAGCAGTCTGACGTTACAGCAGAAGGCCAGCAATCTGGCGGTTACAGCAGCAAACCAATTGTCTCGCGGTTACAGCAGCAGTCCAGCAGTCTAGCGGTTACAGCAGAAGGCCAAAAGTCAGGCTGTTACATCAGAAGGTCAGAAGTCAGGCGGTTACTACAGCAGGTCAGCAGATAGACGGCTACAGTAGCAGGCCAGCAGTCTGACGTTACAGCAGAAGGCCAGCAATATGGCGGTTACAGCAGCAGGCCAGCAGTCAGGCAGCTACAGCGGCAGACCAACAGTCAGGCGGTTACACCTCAAGCTAGCCATCTGGCGGTTACAGTTGCACATTATCACAAAGGCAGTGGTGGGTGCAGACCAGTCAGACAAGCGGTAAGAGCAGGCTAATAGCAAGGCGGTTACAGCAGCAAGCCAACCCACAGGTGGTTACAGCAGCAGGCCAGCAATTTGGCGATTACAGCAGAAGGCCAGCAATCTGGCGGTTACAGCAGCAAGCCAGCGGTCAGGCAGTAAGAGCAGCAGGCCAGCAATTTGGCGATTACAGCAGAAGGCCAATAATCTGGCGGTTACAGCAGCAAGCCAGCGGTCAGGCGGTTACAGCAGCAGGCCAGTGGTCAGGCGGTTACAGCAGCAGGCCAGCGGTCAGGCGGTTACAGCAGCGGGCCAGCAATTTGGCGATTACAGCTGAAGGCAAGCAATCTGGCGGTTACAGCAGCAAGCCAGCGGCCAGGCGGTTACAGCAGCAGGCCAGTGGTCAGGCGGTTACAGCAGCAGGCCAGTGGTCAGGCGGTTACAGCAGCAGGCCAGTGGTCAGGCGGTTACAGCAGCAGGCCAGCGGTCAGGCGGTTACAGCAGCAAGCCAGCGGCCAGGCGGTTACAGCAGCAGGCCAGTGGTCAGGCGGTTACAGCAGCAGGCCAGCGGTCAGGCGGTTACAGCAGCAGGCCAGCGGTCAGGCGGTTACAGTAGCAGGTCAGCAGTCAGACGATTACAGCCGCAGGCCTGCAGTCAGGCGGTTACAGTAGCAGGCAAGCAGTCTGGCGGCTAAAGCAGCAGGCAAACAGTCTGGCGGTTACGGCAGCAGGCCAGCAGTCTGGCGGTCACAGCAGCAATCCAGCTGTCAGGCGGTTACAGTGTTACGTAATCCGACAGGGAGTGGTTACAGCAACAGGGTATTACAGCAGCAAGCCAATGCGCAGGCGGTTACAGCAGTATGCAAGCCGCCTAGCAGTCTGGCGATAACGGCAGCAGACCAGCACTCTGGCGGTAACAGCAGCAGGTTAACAGTCAGGCAGTTACGGCAGCAGACCAAGAGCCAGGCGGTTATAGCAGCAGGCTAGCCGTCTGGCGGTTACAGTGGCACACAATCACAAAGGCAGTGGTGGGTGCAGACCAGTCAGACAAGCGGTTACAGCAGCACGCCAACAGCAAGGCGGTTACAACTGCAAGCCAACGCGCTGGTGGTTACAGCAACAGGCCAGCAAGCCAACTATCAAGCGGTTATAGCAGCAGGCGATTACAGCAGAAGGCCAGCAATCTGGCGGTTACAGCAGCAGGACAGCAGTCCGGCAGTTACAGCAGCAGGCCAACTGTCAGAAGCAGACTAGCACTCTGGTGGCTACATTGGTACATAATCAGACAGGCAGTGGTTACAGCAACAGGGTATTACAGCAGCAAGCCAATGCGCATGCGGTTACAGCAGTAGGCAAGCCGCCTAGCAGTCTGGCGATTACAACAGCAGGCCAGCACTCTGGCGATAACAGCAGCAGGCCAACAGTCAGGCAGTTATGGCAGCAGACCAACAGCAAGGCGGTTACAGCAGCAGGACAGCAGTCAGACGGTTACAGCAGCAGGCCAGCGTTCAGGCGGTTACAGCAGCAGGCCAGTAGTCTGGCGGTTATAGCAGCAGGCCAAAGTCTGGCGTTTAAAACAGCAGGCCAACTGTCGGTCAGTTACAGCAGCAGGCCAGCCGGCCAGCAGTCTGGCGGTTACTGCAGTAGTCAACAGTCCGGCGGTTACAGCAGCAGGCCAGCAGTTAGGCTGTTACAGCAGCAGGCCAACAGCCAGGCGGTCACAGCAGTAGGCCAGCAGTCAGATAGCGGTTACGGCAGCAGACCAGCAATCTGGCGGTTACAGCAGCAGGCCAGTAGTCAGGCGGATACGGCAGCAGGCCAACAGTCAGACGGTTACATCTCAAGGCCAGCAGTCAGGCGGTTACAGCTCAAGGCCAGCAGTCTGGCGGTAACACTGCTGGGCAGAAGTCCGCGGTTACAGCAGCAAGTCAACAGTCAGGCGGTTACAGCAGCAGGCCAGCAGTCGGGTGGTTACAGCAGCAGGCAAAAAGACAGGCGGTTACAGCGTCAGGCAAACAGTCAGGCGGTTACAGCAGCAGGCTAATTGCAGACCAACAGTCAGGCGGTTACAGCAGCAGGCCAACAGTCAGGCGGTCACAGCAGTAGGCCAGCAGTCAGATAGCGGTTACGGCAGCAGGCCAACAGTCAGGCGGTTACTGCAGTAGGTCAACAGTCAGATAGCGGTTACGGCAGCAGGCCAACAGTCAGGCGGTTACAGCAGCAGGCCAACAGTCAGGCGGTTACTGCAGTAGGTCAACAGTCCGGCGGTTACAGCAGCAGGCCAGCAGTTAGGCGGTTACAGCACCAGGCCAACAGTCAGGCGGTCACAGCAGTAGGCCAGCAGTCAGATAGCGGTTACGGCAGCAGGCCAGCAATCTGACGGTTACAGCAGCAGGCCAGTAGTCAGGCGGATACGGCAGCAGGCCAACAGTCAGACGGTTACATCTGCAGACCAATAGTCAGGTGGTTTTAGCAGCAGGTCAATTGTCGGGGGGTTACAGCAGCAGGCCAACAGTCAGGCGGTTACAGCAGTAGGCCAGCAGTCAGATAGCGGTTACGGCAGCAGGCCAGCAATCTGACGGTTACAGCAGCAGGCCAGTAGTCAGGCGGATACGGCAGCAGGCCAACAGTCAGACGGTTACATCTCAAGGCCAGCAGTCAGGCGGTTACAGCTCAAGGCCAGCAGTCGTGCGGTAACACTGCTGGGCAGAATTCCGCGGTTACAGCAGCAAGTCAACAGTCAGGCGGTTACAGCAGCAGGCCAGCAGTCAGGCAGTTACAGCAGCAGACCAACACCCAGGCGGTTACAGCTCAAGGCCAGCAGTCTGGCGGTAACACTGCTGGGCAGAAGTCCGCGGTTACAGCAGCAAGTCAACAGTCAGGCGGTAACAGCAGCAGGCCAGCAGTCAGGCGGTTACAGCAGCAGGCCAGTAGTCAGGCGGATACGGCAGCAGGCCAGCAGTTAGGCGGTTACATCTCAAGGCCAGCAGTCAGGCGGTTACAGCAGCAGGTCAGCAGTCAGGCGGTTACAGCAGCAGGCCAACGGTCAGGCGGTCACAGCAGTAGGTCAGCAGTCAGATAGCGGTTACGGCAGCAGACCAGCAATCTGACGGTTACAGCAGCAGGCCAGTAGTCAGGCGGATACGGCAGCAGGCCAACAGTCAGACGGTTACATCTCAAGGCCAGCAGTCAGGCGGTTACAGCTCAAGGCCAGCAGTCTGTCGGTAAAACTGCTGGGCAGAAGTCCGCGGTTACAGCAGCAAGTCAACAGTCAGGCGGTAACAGCAGCAGGCCAGCAGTCAGGCGGTTACAACAGCAGGCTAATTGCAGACCAGCAGTCTAGCGGTTACAGCACCAGGCCAACAGCCAGGCGGTCACAGCAGTAGGCCAGTAGTTAGGCTGTTACAGCAGCAGGCCAGCGGTCAGGCGGTTACAGCAGCAGGCCAGTTGTCTGGCGGTTATAGCAGCAGGCCAAAGTCTGGCGTTTTAAACAGCAGGCCAAATGTCGGTCAGTTACAGCAGCAGGCCAGCAGGCCAACAGTCAGGCGGTTACTGCAGGAAACCAGCAGTCCGGCGGTTACAGCAGCAGGTCAGCAGTCAGGCGGTTACAGCAGCAGGCCAGTTGTCTGGTGGTTATAGCAGCAGGCCAAAGTCTGGCGTTTTAAACAGCAGGCCAAATGTCGGTCAGTTACAGCAGCAGGCCAGCAGGCCAACAGTCAGGCGGTTACTGCAGGAGGCCAGCAGTCCGGCGGTTACAGCAGCAGGTCAGCAGTTAGGCGGTTACAGCAGCAGGCCAACAGTCAGGCGGTCACAGCAGTAGGCCAGCAGTCAGGCGGATACGGCAGCAGGCCAACAGTCAGACGGTTACAGCTGCAGACCAATAGTCAGGCGGTTACGGCAGCAGGTCAGCAGTCAGGCGGTTACAGCACCAGGCCAACAGTCAGGCGGTCACAGCAGCAGGCAAGCAGTCAGATAGCGGTTACGGCAGCAGGCCAGCAATCTGACGGTTACAGCAGCAGGCCAGTAGTCAGGCGGATACGGCAGCAGACCAACAGTCAGACGGTTACATCTGCAGACCAATAGTCAGGTGGTTTTAGCAGCAGGTCAATTGCCGGGGGGGGGGTTACAGCAGCAGGCCAACAGTCAGGCGGTAACAGCAGCAGGCCAGCAGTCAGATAGCGGTTACGGCAGCAGGCCAGCAATCTGACGGTTACAGCAGCAGGCCAGTAGTCAGGCGGATACGGCAGCAGACCAACAGTCAGACGGTTACATCTGCAGACCAATAGTCAGGTGGTTTTAGCAGCAGGTCAATTGCCGGCGGGTTACAGCAGCAGGCCAACAGTCAGGCGGTAACAGCAGCAGGCCAGCAGTTAGGCTGTTACAGCTCAAGGCCAGCAGTCTGGCGGTTAAAGCAGCAGGCCAGTAGTCTGGCGGTTATAGCAGCAGGCCAAAGTCTCGCGTTTTAAACAGCAGGCCAAATGTCGGTCAGTTACAGCAGGCCAGCCGGCCAGCAGTCTGGCGGTTACTGCAGTAGGTCAACAGTCCGGCGGTTACAGTAGCAGGTCAGCAGTTAGGCGGTTACAGCAGCAGGCCAACAGTCAGGCGGTCACAGCAGTAGGCCAGCAGTCAGATAGCGGTTACGGCAGCAGGCCAGCAATCTGACGGTTACAGTAACAGGCCAGTAGTCAGGCGGATACGGCAGCAGGCCAACAGTCAGACGGTTACATCTGCAGACCAATAGTCAGGTGGTTTTAGCAGCAGGCCAATTGTCGGGGGGTTACAGCAGCAGGCCAACAGTCAGGCGGTTACAACTGCAAGCCAACGCGCTGGTGGTTACAGCAACAGACCAGCAAGCCAACTATCAAGCGCTTACAGCAGCAGGCCAGCCGGCCAGCAGTTTGGCGATTACAGCAGAAGGCCAGCAATCTGGCGGTTACAGCAGCAGGACAGCAGTCAGGCAGTTACAGCAGCGGCCAACTGTCAGAAGCAGGCTAGCACTCTGGCGGCTACAGTGGCACACAATCGCAAACGCAGTGGTGGGTGCAGACCAGTCAGACAAGCGGTTACAGCAGCACGCCAACAGCAAGGCGGTTACAACTGCAAGCAAACGCGCTGGTGGTTACAGCAACAGGCCAGCAAGCCAACTATCAAGCGGTTACAGCAGCAGGCTAGCCGGCCAACAGTTTAGCGATTACAGCAGAAGGCAAGCAATCTGGCGGTTACAGCAGCAGGACAGCAGTCAGGCAGTTACAGCAGCAGGCCAACTGTCAGAAGCAGACTAGCACTCTGGCGGCTACAGTGGTACATAATCAGACAGGCAGTGGTTACAGCAACAGGGTATTACAGCAGCAAGCCAATGCGCAAGCGTTTACATCAGTAGGCAAGCCGCCTAACAGTCTGGCGATTACAGCAGCAGGCCAGCACTCTGGCGATAACAGCAGCAGGCCAACAGTCAGGATGTTACGGCAGCAGACCAACAGCCAGGCGGTTACAGCAGCAGGCCAGCAGTCAGACGGTTACCGCAGCAGGCCAGCGGTCAGGCGGTTACAGCAAAAGGCCAAAGTCTGGCATTTAAAACAGCAGGCCAACTGTCGGTCAGTTACAGCAGCAGGCCAGCCGGCCAGCAGTCTGGCGGTTACTGCAGGAGGCCAACAGTCCGGCGGTTACAGCAGCAGGTCAGCAGTCAGGCGGTTGCAGCAGCAGGCCAACAGTCAGGCGGTCACAGCAGTAGGCCAGCAGTCAGATAGCGGTTACGGCAGCAGGCCAGCAATCTGACGGTTACAGCAGCAGGCCAGTTGACAGGCGGATACGGCAGCAGGCCAACAGTCAGACGGTTACATCTGCAGACCAATAGTCAGGTGGTGTTAGCAGCAGGCCAATTGCCGGGGGGTTACAGCAGCAGGCCAACAGTCAGGCAGTTACGGCAGCAGACCAACAGCAAGGCGGTTACAGCAGCAGGTCAGCAGTCAGGCGGTTACAGCACCAGGCCAACAGTCAGGCGGTAACAGCAGCAGGCCAGCAGTCAGATAGCGGTTACGGCAGCAGGCCAGCAATCTGGCGGTTACAGCAGCAGGCCAGTAGTCAGGCGGATACGGCAGCAGACCAACAGTCAGACGGTTACATCTCAAGGCCAGCAGTCAGGCGGTTACAGCTCAAGGCCAGCAGTCTGGCGGTAACACTGCTGGGCAGAAGTCCGCGGTTACAGCAGCAAGTCAACAGTCAGGCGGTAACAGCAGCAGGCCAGCAGTCAGGCGGTTACAGCAGCAGGCCAACAGTCAGGCGGTAACAGCAGCAGGCCAGCAGTTAGGCTGTTACAACTCAAGGCCAGCAGTCTGGCGGTTAAAGCTCCAGGCCAGCAGTCTGGCGGTTACAGCAGCAGGCCAACAGTCAGGCGGTCACAGCAGTAGGCCAGCAGTCAGGCGGTTACAGCAGCAGGCCAACAGTCAGGCGGTCACAGCAGTAGGCCAGCAGTCAGATAGCGGTTACGGCAGCAGGCCAGAAATCTGGCGGTTACAGCAGCAGGCCAGTAGTCAGGCGGATACGGCAGCAGACCAACAGTCAGACGGTTACATCTCAAGGCCAGCAGTCAGGCGGTTACAGCTCAAGGCCAGCAGTCTGGCGGTAACACTGCTGGGCAGAAGTCCGCGGTTACAGCAGCAAGTCAACAGTCAGGCGGTTACAGCAGCAGGCCAGCAGTCAGGCAGTTACAGCAGCAGACCAACACCCAGTCGGTTACAGCTCAAGGCCAGCAGTCTGGCGGTAACACTGCTGGGCAGAAGTCCGCGGTTACAGCAGCAAGTCAACAGTCAGGCGGTAACAGCAGCAGGCCAGCAGTCAGGCGGTTACAGCAGCAGGCCAGTAGTCAGGCGGTTACAGCTGCAGGCCAGTAGTCAGGCGGTTACAGCAGCAAGTCAACAGTCAGGCGGTAACAGCAGCAGGCCAGCAGTCAGGCGGTTACAGCAGCAGGCCAGTAGTCAGGCGGTTACAGCAGCAGGCCAGTAGTCAGGCGGTTACAGCAGCAAGTCAACAGTCAGGCGGTTACGGCAGCAGGCCAGCAGTCAGGCGGTTACAGCAGCAGGCCAGTAGTCAGGCGGATACGGCAGCAGGCCAACAGTCAGACGGTTACATCTCAAGGCCAGCAGTCAGGCGGTTACAGCAGCAGGCCAGTAGTCAGGCGGATACGGCAGCAGGCCAACAGTCAGACGGTTACATCTCAAGGCCAGCAGTCAGGCGGTTACAGCTCAAGGCCAGCAGTCTGGCGGTAACACTGCTGGGCAGAAGTCCGCGGTTACAGCAGCAAGTCAACAGTCAGGCGGTTACAGCAGCAGGCCAGCATTTTTGCGGTAACACTGCGGGACAGAAGTCCGCGGTTTCAGCAGCAAGTCAACAGTCAGGCGGTTTCAGTAGCAGGCCAGCAATCAGGCGGTTGCAGCAGCAGACCAGCTATCTGACGGTTACAGCAGCAGGCCAGCACTCTGGCGGTTTCAGTAGCAGGCCAGAAATCAGGCGATTGCAGCAGCAGACCAGCTATCTGACGGTTTACAGCAGCAGGCCAGCACTCTGGCGGTTTCAGTAGCAGGCCAGCAATCAGGCGGTTGCAGCAGCAGACCAGCTATCTGACGGTTACAGCAGCAGGCCAGCAGTCTGGCGGTTACAGCCACAGGCCAACGGTCAGGCCTTTACAGCAGCAGGCAAAAAGTCAGGCGGTTACAGCGTCAGGCAAACACTCAGGCGGTTACAGCAGCAGGCTAATTGCAGACCAGCAGTCTAGCGGTTACAGCACCAGGCCAAAAGTCAGGCGGTTACAGCGTCAGGCAAACACTCAGGCGGTTACAGCAGCAGGCCTGCACTCTGGCTGTTTCAGTAGCAGGCCAGCAATCAGGCGGTTGCAGCAGCAGACCAGCTATCTGACGGTTACAGCAGCAGGCTAGCAGTCTGGCGATTACAGCCACAGGCCAACGGTCAGGCCTTTACAGCAGCAGGCAAAAAACCAGGCGGTTACAGCGTCAGGTAAACACTCAGGCGGTTACAGCAGCAGGCTAATTGCAGACCAACAGTCAGGCGGTTACAGCACCAGGCCAAAAGTCAGGCGGTTACAGCGTCAGGCAAACACTCAGGCGGTTACAGCAGCAGGCCAGCACTCTGGCGGTTTCAGTAGCAGGCCAGAAATCAGGCGATTGCAGCAGCAGACCAGCTATCTGACGGTTACAGCAGCAGGCTAGCAGTAATGCGATCACAGCAACAGGCCAACGGTCAGGCGGTTACAGCAGCAGGCAAACAGTCAGGTGGTTACAGCGTCAGGCAAACAGTCAGGTGGTTACAGCGCCAGTCAAACAGTCAGGTGGTTACAGCGTCAGGCAAACACTCAGGCGGTTACAGCAGCAGGCTAATTGCAGACTAGCAGTCTAGCGGTTACAGCACCAGGCCAAAAGTCAGGCGGTTACAGCGTCAGGCAAACACTCAGGCGGTTACAGCAGCAGGCCAGCACTCTGGCGGTTTCAGTAGCAGGCCAGAAATCAGGCGATTGCAGCAGCAGACCAGCTATCTGACGGTTACAGCAGCAGGCTAGCAGTCTGGCGATTACAGCCACAGGCCAACGGTCATGCCGTTACAGCAGCAGGCAAACAGTCAGGTGGTTACAGCGTCAGGCAAACACTCAGGCGGTTACAGCAGCAGGCTAATTGCAGACCAGCAGTCTAGCGGTTACAGCACCAGGCCAAAAGTCAGGCGGTTACAGCGTCAGGCAAACACTCAGGCGGTTACAGCAGCAGGCCAATTGTCTCGCGGTTACAGCAGGAGACCAGCAGTCTCGCGGTTACAGCAGCAGACCAGCAGTCTAGCGGTTACAGCAGGCCAAAAGTCAGGCGGTTACATCAGTAGGTCAGCAGTCAGTCGGTTACTACAGCAGGTCAGCAGTTAGACGGCTACAGCAGAAGGCCAGCAGTCAGGCAGCTATAGCGGCAGACCAACAGACAGCCGGTTACACCTCAAGCTAGCCGTCTGGCGGTTACAGTGGCACATAATCACAAAGGCAGTGGTGGGTGCAGACCAGTCAGACAAGCGGTAAGAGCAGGCCAATAGCAAGGCGGTTACAGCAGCAAGCCAACTCGCAGGTGGTTACAGCAGCAGGCCAGCAGACCAACTGTCAGGCGGTTACAGCAGCAGGCCAGCCGGCCAGCAATTTGGCGATTACATCAGAAGGCCAGCAACCTGGCGGTTACAGCAGCAAGCCAGCGGTTAGGCAGTTACAGCAGTAGGCCAGCAATTTGGCGATTACAGCAGAAGGTTACAACAGCAGGCCAGTGATCAGGCGGTTTCAGCAGCAGGTCAGCAATTTGGCGATTACAGGAGAAGGCCAATAATCTGGCGGTTACAGGAGCAAGCTAGCGGTCAGGCGGTCCCAGCAGCAGGCCAGTGGTTAGGCGGTTACAGCAGCAGGCCAGCGGTCAGGCGGTTACAGCAGCAGGTCAGCGGTCAGGCGGTTACGGCAGTAGGCCAGTAGTCAGGCGGTTACAGCCACAGGCCAACGGTCAGGCCTTTACAGCAGCAGGCAAAAAACCAGGCGGTTACAGCGTCAGGCAAACACTCAGGCGGTTACAGCAGCAGGCTAATTGCAGACCAACAGTCAGGCGGTTACAGCACCAGGCCAAAAGTCAGGCGGTTACAGCGTCAGGCAAACACTCAGGCGGTTACAGCAGCAGGCCAGCACTCTGGCGGTTTCAGTAGCAGGCCAGAAATCAGGCGGTTACAGCAGCAGGCTAATTGCAGACTAGCAGTCTAGCGGTTACAGCACCAGGCCAAAAGTCAGGCGGTTACAGCGTCAGGCAAACACTCAGGCGGTTACAGCAGCAGGCCAGCACTCTGGCGGTTTCAGTAGCAGGCCAGAAATCAGGCGATTGCAGCAGCAGACCAGCTATCTGACGGTTACAGCAGCAGGCTAGCAGTCTGGCGATTACAGCCACAGGCCAACGGTCATGCCGTTACAGCAGCAGGCAAACAGTCAGGTGGTTACAGCGTCAGGCAAACACTCAGGCGGTTACAGCAGCAGGCTAATTGCAGACCAGCAGTCTAGCGGTTACAGCACCAGGCCAAAAGTCAGGCGGTTACAACGTCAGGCAAACACTCAGGCGGTTACAGCAGCAGGCCAATTGTCTCGCGGTTACAGCAGGAGACCAGCAGTCTCGCGGTTACAGCAGCAGACCAGCAGTCTAGCGGTTACAGCAGGCCAAAAGTCAGGCGGTTACATCAGTAGGTCAGCAGTCAGTCGGTTACTACAGCAGGTCAGCAGTTAGACGGCTACAGCAGAAGGCCAGCAGTCAGGCAGCTATAGCGGCAGACCAACAGACAGCCGGTTACACCTCAAGCTAGCCGTCTGGCGGTTACAGTGGCACATAATCACAAAGGCAGTGGTGGGTGCAGACCAGTCAGACAAGCGGTAAGAGCAGGCCAATAGCAAGGCGGTTACAGCAGCAAGCCAACTCGCAGGTGGTTACAGCAGCAGGCCAGCAGACCAACTGTCAGGCGGTTACAGCAGCAGGCCAGCCGGCCAGCAATTTGGCGATTACATCAGAAGGCCAGCAACCTGGCGGTTACAGCAGCAAGCCAGCGGTTAGGCAGTTACAGCAGCAGGCCAGCAATTTGGCGATTACAGCAGAAGGTTACAACAGCAGGCCAGTGATCAGGCGGTTTCAGCAGCAGGTCAGCAATTTGGCGATTACAGGAGAAGGCCAATAATCTGGCGGTTACAGGAGCAAGCCAGCGGTCAGGCGGTCCCAGCAGCAGGCCAGTGGTTAGGCGGTTACAGCAGCAGGCCAGCGGTCAGGCGGTTACAGCAGCAGGTCAGCGGTCAGGCGGTTACGGCAGTAGGCCAGTAGTCAGGCGGTTACAGCAGCAGGCCTGCGGTCAGGCGGTTACAGCAGCAGGCCAGCAATTTGGCGATTACAGCAAAAGGCCAGCAATCGGGCGGTTACAGCAGCAAGCCAGCGGATAGGCTGTTACAGCAGCAGGCCTGTGGTCAGGCGGTTTCAGCAACAGGCCAGCGGTCAGGCGGTTATAGCAGCAGGCCAGTGGTCAGGCGGTTACAGCAGCAGGCCAGCGGTCAGGCGGCTACAGTAGCAGGTCTGCAGTCAGACGATTACAGCCGCAGGCCTGCAGTCAGACGATTACAGTAGCAGGCCAGCGGTCAGGCGGCTACAGTAGCAGGTCTGCAGTCAGACGATTACAGCCGCAGGCCTGCAGTCAGACGATTACAGTAGCAGGCCAGCAGTCTGGCGGTTAAAGCAGCAGGCAAACAGTCTGGCGGATACGGCAGCAGGCCAGCAGTCTGGCGGTTACAGCAGCAGGCCAGCAATCTAGCGGTTACAGCAGCAAGCCAGCGGTCAGGCGGTTACGGCAGCAGGCCAGCAATTTCGCGATTACAGCAGAAGGCCAGCAATCTGGTGGTTACAGCAGCAATCCAGCGGTCAGGCGGTTACAATGGTACATAATCCGACGAGCAGTTGTTACAGCAACAGGGTATTACAGCAGCAAGCCAATGCGCAGGCGGTTACAGCAGTAGGCAAGCCGCCTAGCATTCTGGCGATTACAGCAGCAGGACAGCACTCTGGCGGTAACAGCAGCGGTTATAGCAGCAAGCCAGCAGTCAGACGGTTAAAGCAGCAGGCCAGCGGTCAGCGGTTAAAGCAGCAGGCAAGCAGTCTGGCGGTTATAGCAGCAGGCCAAAGTCTGGCGTTTAAAACAGCAGGCCAACTGTCGGTCAGTTACAGCAGCAGGCCAGCCGGCCAGCAGTCTGGCGGTTACTGCTGTAGGCCAGCAGTCAGACGGTTACAGCAGCAGGCCAGCGGTCAGCGGTTAAAGCAGCAGGCAAGCAGTCTGGCGGTTATAGCAGCAGGCCAACTGTCGGTCAGTTACAGCAGCAGGCCAGCCGGCCAGCAGTCTGGCGGTTACTGCTGTAGGCCAGCAGTCCGGCGGTTACGGCAGCAGGTCAACAATCAGGCGGTTACAGCAGCAGTTCAACAATCTGGCGGTTACAGCAGCCGGTCAACAATCAGGCGGTTACAGCAGCAGTTCAACAATCTGGCGGTTACAGCGGCAGCCCAACAGTCAGGCGGTTACAGCAGCAGTTCAACAATCAGGCGGTTACAGCAGCAGGCCAGCAGTCTGGCGGTTAAAGGAGCAGACCAACAGTCGGGCGGTTACAGCAGCAGGCCAGCAATTTCGCGATTACAGCAGAAGGCCAGCAATCTGGCGGTTACAGCAGCAGGCCAATCGTCAGGCGATTACAGCAGTCAGACAGCAGCAGGCCAACAGTCTGGCGGTTACAGGAGCAGACCAACGGTCAGGCTGTTACAGCAGCAGTTCAACAATCAGGCGGTTACAGCAGCAGGCCAACAGTCTGGCGGTTACAGCAGCAGGCCAACAGTCTGGCTGTTACAGCAGCAGTTCAACAGTCAGACGGTTACAGCAGCAGGCCAGCAGTCTGGCGGTTACAGCAGCAGGCCAGCAGTCTGGCGGTTACAGCAGCAGACCAACAGTCAGGCGGTTACAGCAGCAGGCCAGCAATCTGGCGGGTACAGCGGCAGCCCAACAGTCTGACGGTTACAGCAGCAGGCCAGCAGTTTGGCGATTACAGCAGCAGGCCAGCAATCTGGTGGTTACAGCGGCAGCCCAACAGTCTGGCGGTTACAGCTGCAAGCCAACTGTCAGGCAGTTACAGCAGCAGGCCAGCAGGCCAGCAGTCTGGCGGTTACAGCAGCAGGCCAGCAGTTTGGCGATTACAGCAGCAGGCCAGCAATCTGGTGGTTACAGCAGCAGGCCAGCAGTCTGGTATTTACAACAGCAGGCCAACAGTCTGACGGTTACAGCAGCAGGCCAGCAGTTTGGCGATTACAGCAGCAGGCCAGCAATCTGGTGGTTACAGCGGCAGCCCAACAGTCTGGCGGTTACAGCTGCAAGCCAACTGTCAGGCAGTTACAGCAGCAGGCCAGCAGGCCAGCAGTCTGGCGGTTACAGCAGCAGGCCAGCAGTTTGGCGATTACAGCAGCAGGCCAGCAATCAGGCGGTTACAGCAGCAGGCCAACAGTCAGGCGGTTACAGCAGTAGGTCAACAGTCCGGCGGTTACAGTAGCAGGTCAGCAGTCAGGCTGTTACAGCAGCAGGCCAACTGTCGGTCAGTTACAGCAGCAGGTCAGCAGGCCAGCAGTCTGGCGGTTACTGCAGTAGGTCAACAGTCTGGCGGTTACAGCAGCAGGCCAGCAGTCAGGCGGTTACAGCAGCAGGCCAACAGTCAGGCGGTTACAGCAGCAGGCCAGTAGTCTGGCGGTTATAGCAGCAGGCCAGCAGTCTGGCGTTTAAAACAGCAGGCCAACTTTCGGTCAGTTACAGCAGCAGGCCAGACGGCCAGCAGTCTGGCGGTTACTGCAGTAGGTCAACAGTCCGGCGGTTACAGCAGCAGGTCAGCAGTCAGGCTGTTACAGCAGCAGGCCAACTTTCGGTCAGTTACAGCAGCAGGCCAGACGGCCAACAGTCAGGCGGTTACTGCAGCCGGCCAGCAGTCTGGCGGTTACTGCAGTAGGTCAACAGTCCGGCGGTTACTGCAGTAGGTCAACAGTCCGGCGGTTACAGCAGCAGGTCAGCAGTCAGGCTGTTACAGCAGCAGGCCAACAGTCAGGCGGTCACAGCAGTAGGCCAGCAGTCAGATAGCGGTTACGGCAGCAGGCCAGCAATCTGACGGTTACAGCAGCAGGCCAGTAGTCAGGCGGATACGGCAGCAGGCCAACAGTCAGACGGTTACATCTGCAGACCAATAGTCAGGCGGTTACAGCATCAGGCCAGTAGTCAGGCGGTTACAGCAGCAGGCCAGCAGTCTGGCGGTTACAGCAGCAGGCCAGCAGTCAGGCGGATACGGCAGCAGGCCAACAGTCAGACGGTTACATCTGCAGACCAATAGTCAGGCGGTTACAGCATCAGGCCAGTAGTCAGGCGGTTACAGCAGTAGGCCAACAGTCCGGCGGTTACAGCAGCAGGTCAGCAGTCAGGCATTTACAGCAGCAGGCCAGCAATCTGGCGGGTACAGCGGCAGCAGGCCAGCAATCTGGTGGTTACAGCGGCAGGCCAGCAATCTGGTGGTTACAGCGGCAGCCCAACAGTCTGGCGGTTACAGCAGCAGGCCAGCAATCTGGTGGTTACAGCGGCAGCCCAACAGTCTGGCGGTTACAGCAGCAGGCCAGCAATCTGGTGGTTACAGCGGCAGCCCAACAATCTGGCGGTTACAGCAGCAGGCCAGCAATCTGGTGGTTACAGCGGCAGCCCAACAGTCTGGCGGTTACAGCAGCAGGCCAACTGTCTGGCGGTTACAGCGGCAGCCCAACAGTCTGGCGGTTACAGCTGCAGGCCAACTGTCAGGCAGTTACTGTAGCAGGCCAGCAGGCCAGCAGTCTGGCGGTTACAGCAGCAGGCCTGCAGTTTGGCGATTACAGCAGCAGGCCAACAGTCTGGCGGTTACAGCGGCAGCCCAACAGTCTGGCGGTTACAGCTGCAGGCCAACTGTCAGGCAGTTACAGCAGCAGGCCAGCAGGCCAGCAGTCTGGCGGTAACAGCAGCAGGCCAGCAGTTTGGCGATTACAGCAGCAGGCCAACAGTCTGGCGGTTACAGCGGCAGCCCAACAGTCTGGCGGTTACAGCAGCAGGCCAACAGTTTGGCGATTACAGCAGCAGGCCAGCAATCTGGCGGTTACAGCGGCAGCCCAACAGACTGGCGGTTACAGCTGCAGGCCAACTGTCAGGCAGTTACAGCAGCAGGCCAGCAGGCCAGCAGTCTGGCAGTTACAGCAGCAGGCCAACAGTCTGGCGGTTACAGCAGCAGGCCAACTGTCAGGCAGTTACAGCAGCAGGCCAGCAGGCCAGCAATCTGGCGGTTACAGCGGCAGCCCAACAGACTGGCGGTTACAGCTGCAGGCCAACTGTCAGGCAGTTACAGCAGCAGGCCAGCAGGCCAGCAGTCTGGCAGTTACAGCGGCAGCCCAACAGTCTGGCGGTTACAGCAGCAGGCCAGCAGTTTGACGATTACAGCAGCAGGCCAGCAATCTGGTGGTTACAGCGGCAGCCCAACAGTCTGGCGGTTACAGCGGCAGCCCAACAGTCTGGCGGTTACAGCGGCAGCCCAACAGTCTGGCGGTTACAGCTGCAGGCCAACTGTCAGGCAGTTACTGCAGCAGGCCAGCAGGCCAGCAGTCTGGTGGTTACAGCAGCAGGCCTGCAGTTTGGCGATTACAGTAGCAGGCCAACAGTCTGGCGGTTACAGCGGCAGCCCAACAGTCTGGCGGTTACAGCTGCAGGCCAACTGTCAGGCAGTTACAGCAGCAGGCCAGTAGGCCAGCAGTCTGGCGGTTACAGCAGCAGGCCAGCAATCTGGCGGTTACAGCGGCAGCCCAACAGTCTGGCGGTTACAGCGGCAGACCAACAGTCAGGCAGTTACAGCAGCAAGCCAGCAGGCCAGCAGTTTGGCGATTACAGCAGCAGGTCAGCAATCTGGCGGTTACAGCTGCAGGCCAACAGTCTGGCGGTTACAGCTGCAGGCCAACTGTCAGGCGGTTACAGGAGCAGACCAACAGTCAGGCGATTACAGCAGCAGGCCAGCAATCTGGCGGTTACAGCTGCAGCCCAACAGTCTGGCGGTTACAGCAGCAGGCCAACAGTCTAGCGGTTACAGCAGCAGGCCAGCAGTCTGGCGGTTACAGCAGCAGGCCAGCAGTCTGGCGGTTATAGCAGCAGGCCAGCAATCTGGCGGGTACAGCGGCAGCCCAACAGTCTGACGGTTACGGCAGCAGGCCAGCAGTTTGGCGATTACAGCAGCAGGCCAGAAATCTGGTGGTTACAGCGGCAGCCCAACAGTCTGGCGGTTACAGCTGCAGGCCAACTGTCAGGCAGTTACTGCAGCAGGCCAGCAGTCTGGCGGTTACAGCAGCAGGCCAGCAGTTTGGCGATTACAGCAGCAGGCCAGCAATCTGGTGGTTACAGCGGCAGCCCAACAGTCTGGCGGTTACAGCTGCAGGCCAACTGTCAGGCAGTTACTGCAGCAGGCCAGCAGTTTTGCGATTACAGCAGCAGGCCAGGATCTGGTGGTTACAGCGGCAGGCCAACCTATGTCTTGGGACAGAAATATGTAAAACAATGTAACCCCAGTTTTCTATGTACAAAATTGGGTTCAGAGGGGTGTTCAGAACTTGTTTACATGGTGGATTCCATGCAAAATTTGTTCGAGATATGGGCAGTTCAAGAAACCATGGGTTAAATACAGCGCTAAGTCGGGAGGCTAAAAATGGTGCTGATTCAGGGATACCTTTAACCCTTTTTGTACCAAATGGAATCTTCCTCCCTATATCTAGCAGGAGTTCATTCAAAATTTAGGAATGTCAGGTTGTGTTTTCTTCAAAATTTATATGGAAAATGGCTTAACTTTTCTCAAACAGAGTAGGCCCTGATCAGACGCCGCGTTCTGTGGTGTCTGATCTGGGCCTGCACTGTTTGCCTGGGTAGCCCCTTTGAGGTTTCTTTAAATAAAGGCATGTTGTTTGAATTTAGCAGGTGATTCTAATGCGTGCACACATCATAACTTTAATGGATAAAAAAGAAAACCGTCTTAAATTGTCTTTAATAAGGGGATATATGGAAAAACTGGAAGAATTATTTAGGGATTCAAGAATGAGTTCGAACTAGCCATGGTAAACGAGCTATCGATGTTTAACCCATTTTGTACCGGAAACCCCTAAATGGGTACCCTGGCAAACAGTACAGTTCCAGATCAGACGCCGCAGAACCCGGCGTCTGATCAGGGCCTACACTATTTGCAAAAAAAGTTCAGCCATTTGTCAAACCAATTTGAAGAAAACACAGCCTGACACCACTAAATTTTGAAATGGAATCCTGCTATATATAAGGAGGAAGATTCCATTTGGTACAAAAAGGGTTAAGTGACTAGACAACTCTTGATAAACAAATGCGATTATATGGCTTGATTTATGCCCCTTGGTATGTAAAAACTACCGCAAATTTTACAGTTAAAAAAGACTTTGCTCCTCCCCTTAGTTTGCAAGACACTGAACAGTCAGATCCCTTGTAATCTATGGAGGAAAATGTGGGCTAGGTGTTTATGTTCTCTTTTAAAAGACTTACCATTGACAAAATAGATGCATTTGCCTTTGATCGCTCTGATCAGACTGAGCGGAAGCACCCAAAACGTTCACAAGCCCCTGTAGTGAGTGAGTGAGTGTTTGCGTTTTACGTCCCACCAACAGCTAAGGTCATACAGAGACGAGACCTCGGTTTAAAGACTCATCCGAAAGTCTGGAGAAGCCCGGGATCGATCATGCGACCCCTGGTTTACAAGGCGAGAAGCGTAACCACTACACCACTGATGCTTAACAAGCCCGTGTAGTAAACAACTTTTAAGCCCTACTTTACAAAAGGAAATGTGAAATTTACGATGTTACTTGTATACGTTATTTTGGGGGGCCGTTTGTATGTCAGTCGACCCACAGTTACTAAGCATAAAGGCTCTTCACTGCTAAAGTCCACGTGGCTGTCACTGACTAGTCGGAATAACGGTTATTTATAGAAAACGTCAGATTGTTGCGTACATGTAAGATCTATAGATTCTGTAGCATAGAAACTGGACTGAAATCACGGGTTGGGGCTTGGTAAACAGCGTAGATCCAGATCAGACGCCGCGGAACGCGGCGGCTTATCAGGATCTACATTGTTTACTTACAAAAAGAACTTTTCATATTCTATATATACATGTATATAGAACTTTTCATATTCTAACCAAATGAAGGGGTCAGTGCAACAAGGGAACTAAGTCCACCTTTGGACAAAATCGAGTTAACAATTACCCAAATCCTTATCGTATTAGCTCCCTTTGACCACAGAATTGCTGCAGAAATTCAAAATATTTAGGTTTAAACGAATTACTCCATTTTAGAGGTTTATGCAACAAAGGAACTAACTCCATGAATTCATTATTCGAGTTTATTTCAAAGTTTCATTATCTACCAAAATCAGGTCTCATCCTTTAAGCTGGAATTAGCAATATTTTTACGAAACCATTCATTTCTAGTCCGAAAGAGTAATTTCAGTAATTTTAACATGGACTGAATTTTGACGATAGAGTTGGGCCTTTGTGTAATTAAAACCGACGCAAATCTGCAAAAATTATACGTAATGTATGATACAGTCACATTTTCGCTATTTTTTTTTTCTTAAGATATATTCTTTACGCACGTAATCATCTACTTTGCTATCTCCGATGCTTCTATATGCCATGTTCAGACTTATGAAATTTGGAGTTGGGCCCCTTGTTGCACAAACAAATTCGCAGAAATCAATATTGAAATTATCACATCTCTTAAATTTAACATTTCTCAAATTATCTTGTCATTGTATGAAAGAGAAATCAACTTATTTTGAGTTCGTAAAAAATTGTGTTTTCGCATTTTTCTCGAAATAATGAAATATGGTCTTAGGTCCCTTGTTTCACTGGCCCCTTCAAATATCAGTCAGACGGGGCCCAGTCTATAGCCTACCCTTCTGCTCAATGTTGCTGTTGCTAATGATGCTGCTTCTTCTGCTGCTGGTGCTGCTGCAGCTGATGATGATTACGCTTTCTGTTGCTGCTGCTTATTTGATGACTGTGATGATGATGATGATGATGATGATGATGATGATGACGATGACAATGATGATGTTGATGCTGATGTTGTTGTTGATGATGATGATGATGATGATGATGATGATGATGATGATGATGATGATGATTGGGGAATGGATACACCTCAAGGTGGGGATGCTAATCCAGGTAAATATTGACGTTTTAAAATACATTTATAATTTGAGTTATTTCCCTTGGTTTACCTGACTTCCATTACCATGGATAGTTTTCATACTTTGAATTTCTCGTTTTAGCCATGAGAACGAATTCGTTTACATGGGAAATGTACATTTGGAGCCCACACCTGAAATTAACCTATATATGACAATAGCACTGACGTTAAACCACAAATCAAACAAATCCACCTAATAAGTTTGGAGTGATCCATTTCGAATTATAATGGCCCCCGCCCATAGGGGCTTGAATAAATATATGGGCTGCATGATGCTTCCACGCAGAGCTGAATCCTGCCCGCACACTAGTACTGGTAAACCGCTTAAAGGATCTAAGCCTGTCCTGGAACCGCGGTGCGAGGCGGACCGTCCATGCTAATAAACCCTATTGGTTTCATTGGGCGACAGGGCTTGAGATGTCATTTCATCTCAATGTCGGGTAAAAGTCCCACAAAATTGGAAGCAACGTCTCCAAAATGACCTTTACAGTGTTGACGGGGACGTTAAACCTCAAATCAAACAAAAAAGCAATTTCGAATTATAGGGGTCATCAGGTTTGTTTTGTTTGTGGTAGATTTGACAAATACTAATAAAAATAATAATAATAATACTTTATGTACTTTAAGCAAATAATGTAGAGCCAGATCAGGTGCCGCGTTCTGTGATATCTGATCTGGGTCTTCACTCTTTGCAAATGTTTAAAAAATGGGTCGTTATGCCATCACGAAAACACGCCTTTTTAATTTCGTTCCCCTTGAACCCCACTTTTATATAGTAAAGGTAAACCCTACTTTTCTTATTTCTGCTCTAAAATATAGATTGTAGGTACTCGTTAGAACCGCCTAATCGAAGCGGTTCTAACGGGTACCCACAAAACGATTATCCACAATCTATATTTTAGAGCAGAAATATATATAAAAAAAAAAAACATTACAATTTTTCATCTTAAAATTTTCGTATTTTGTCGGCGGTAAAGTTTACAATATATATTTGTATTGGCGTGATTTCGTAATGGCATTTATGGGCTAAGGCATTTTTCATAACATTCAGCTGGCCACTATTATTCATCGCAGCCCCCGCCCATCGGTGCTTGAAGAAATAGATGGGTTGCATGATGCTTCCACGCAGAGCTAACACCGACCCGCCCACGAGTACTGGTACACCGCTTAGAGGATCTAAGCCTGCCCAGGCAAAGTGGTGCGAGTCGGCCCGTCCATGCTTATAAACCCTGTGGGTTTCATTGGGCGACAGGACTTGACTGATGTCATTTCATCTCAACGTCGGTAAAAGTCCCACAAAATTGGAAGCAGCGTCTCCAAAATGACCTTTACAGTGTTGACGGGGACGTTAAACCTCAAATCAAACCAAAAATTATTCTTCATCGAAAAGTCTGGTCAAGTTTCCAAACCATTTAAATATCACGTTAAGAAGTCGGTGAAACGAAAACCCCTCTAAACCCCACGTTATATAGAGAAAACTGTGGGTTACAGGGGTATACATTATTTTGCTTATACTGCTCCAAGACATAGGTTGTGGGTACTCGTTAGAACCGCCTCAATACGGCAGTTCTAACGAGCACCAACAACCTGTGTTATGAGATTAAATAAGTAAACATATCACATGGCCGCTGACTCTTAATCATTAGATCTCTCACCGCTGTGGTTCGAGCCTGGCTTGGGTCACATGTCAGACGCCAGGTTCTGTAACGGAAGATCATATATGTTTTTCCGGGTACTCCGGTTTTCGCCCACCTCTGATTAACGATCGGCTCGATGTGGTGCAATAATCTTGTCTTGAGCGGACCATAAAACCAACCCCCCCCCCCCCCCCCCAAAAAAAAAATGTCCCCGGGCAAGTTCAAGTTTTTCTTCAAGGCAGGTCACAGGTCAAGGTCAAGGTCTCAGGTCAAGATTTTTTTGTTTGAGTCGGAAGCCCTTGTCACAAGGTACCTACATACTATATATGAATGCTCTATCTCAAACGGTTCAAATGTTATGGCCAATGATAATGTTTTCTTTAAAATAGGTCAAGGTCAAATTTTTGTTTGAGTGGAAGTCCTTGGCACAAGTAACCTACATGCCAATCTGAAACTGTTCAAAAGTTATGACCAATGTTAAGCTTTTCTTTTAAGAAGGTCACAGGTCAATGTCACAGGTCAATTTTTGCATGGGCTTGAAGCCCTTGTCACGAGGAACCTACATGCAAAATATGAAGTATCTATCTCAAACGGTTCAAAAGTTTTGACCAATGATTTTTTTTCTTTAAAGTAGGTCTAAGGTCAAGGTCACAGGTCAATTGTTTGTATGGGCTTGACGCTCTTGTCACAAGGAACCTACATGCCAAATATGATGGCTCTATCTCTAACGGTTCGAAAATTATGACCAATGTTGAGTTTTCCTTTGAGTTTCTTCTTTAAGTAGGTCAAAGGTCGAGTTCATGGTCACGGGTCAAAGGTTTTGGTATGGGCTTGAAGCCCTTGTCACGAGGAACCTACATGCAAAATATAAAGGCTCTATCTCAAACTGTTCAAAGTTATGGCCAATGTTATTTTTTTCTTTAAGGTAAGCCACAGGTTAAAGTCAAAGGCACAGGTCAAAAAATTTTGTACGTGTCACAAGAAATCTACAGGCCAAATATGAAGGCTCTAACTTAAACAGTTCAAAGTTGTGACCAACAAAAGACAGGGCAAAAACAATATATCCCCGCTATCGCTAACTTAGGGGGAAAACAATATATCCCCGCTATCGCTAACTTGGAAGGGGGGGGGGCGCAATTTCAACCGAAAAGGAGTCGTTTTGGGGGGATATCAAGAACTTTAAAATAAGGGTCTTCATAAACGGAAATAATTAGGAAATTAATAATTACACAGAAAACACATACATATATAAAAGAAATAAGACGGATTTTCCATCTAGAACATGAAGATAGTTTTCCATCTCGGATCTGACTGTTAGTCTAGTCTGACCCGGATCTACGCTGCAAAGCAAATTTAATCAATTTAAGGGACACAATAATACGCGGAACATTATTTTGTAATGGGACAAAACTAGGATGTTAATGAAATTCCTCCCCAAAAGGGTTCCTCAAAGGAGCAAATTCTTTCCTTTATGAGAAGAACCCTAAAGTCAAGGGAGCTAAAACCTTTGGAAAGTTTTACCTCCCTTGAAGATGTCTGTATTCATTCGCCTTAAAATCAAGCGGCAAATTAAA
The DNA here is from genome assembly GCA_963580285.1 of Lucinisca nassula. Taxonomy (NCBI): domain Eukaryota; kingdom Metazoa; phylum Mollusca; class Bivalvia; order Lucinida; family Lucinidae; genus Lucinisca; species Lucinisca nassula. The sequence continues at coordinate 111,462,140 of OY757017.1, read as the reverse complement.
CGTATATTTCATCATAAAATTCCGAAATTACTATTTATGGAGTCCCTCATGAGGCCCTCAGCATGTGAAAATGATTCCGCTGACGCCTTGGGTCCGACGTAATTCCCAGGGCCAGAGAAAGAAAAACAAAATAAACTCGAAATTAGGCAAATTTCTGATTAACTTTTCCTGCATAACGTTAAGTGATGAAAACTCATCGTTGTTATTCAAACAAACTTCACGTGTGAAACCGCTTGTCAAAATTAATTGGCATTTCTATCAAATTAGTAGAGAAAACAATTCGTTGTAATTTCCCCAATAACCATGAGAAATGACAAATAATTTGGTTTTAAATGAAAGCTAATGCCAGACGTTTCTTTTGCATGAAATACATGACAAAATATGTAAATTCATGCATCAGTTTTTAACACGTCTGTGTAATGAAAACCCTTGTAAACTCAGCTTTACATGGAGAAAAGTCGGGCTAACAAGTGTTTACATCAGTGTACATTGTGGGGGCATCATCACGAAAACAAGCCTATATAATTTTGACCCCTTCGAACCCCACTTTTATATAGTTAAACTGGGGTTTGTAGGGGTAAACCTTATTTTTCATATTTCTGCTCTAAGATATAGATTGTGGGTACTCGTTAGAACCGCCTCATCGAGGCGGTTCTAACGAGTACCCACAATCTTTACTTTGAGCAGAAATAAGAAAAATATCACAATTTTTCATCTTAAAATTCTCATTTTTTCGGCGATAAAGTTTACAAATGTATTTGTATAGGCGTGTTTTCGTAATGATTGATTTTGCTTTGTTCGTCAGTTCGTCCGTCCACCACATCACATGTTGACATGTCCGTGAAATGAACACCCCTCTAAACCCCACTTTATACAAAGAAAACTGGGATTTACGGGGGTAAACATTATGTTGTTTATTACTGCTCCAAGACATAGGTTGTGGGTACTCGTTAAAACCGCCTCATCGAGGCGGTTCTAACTTGCACCCAAAACCTATGTTTGGTATATAAATAAGTAAAATATGACAACATTTCATAAAAATAACCGTTTTCGGGATATAAAAGAATGCACTATGTTACACGGGCGTGTTGTCCTAATGATAGTTTAGGAAACATACCTTCCGGGGTTCTTAGATAACTAACTCATTTATTTTTCCTTTCGGTCAGACGCTTTGTTGCAATGTTATGGCACTTTGCAGCCTTATTTTTGCATCGGTAAACGTTGTAAGCAAAATCTCTCAAAAACAACTTAGGCTAGGCTCTTGGAAGTTTGCAGGCAATTGGGACTCAATGTGAATATGACCTGATTAAATTTTGGTATCATGTCATAAAAATTGACCAAACGTGCCCCTTTTTGGACTCAGTTTTCTTCTTAATATCGGAAAAGGCGTGTAAGAACACATCCCAAGAACCGCGTGAGCTAGGCTAGGCAGTTTGGGGCCACTGTTTAGCTGACCTGTTCAAATTTTGGTATTATTTTATATGGAAAAGAACAAATTACGGCCCTTTGTGAAACGTTAAGTGCTTGTAAGCAAAGTATCTTAACAACCGCTTGGGCTTTGAAGGCAGTTTGACTTGATTAAAATTTGATATAATTTTATAAATATTTTATCAAATTTTGCCCCTTTGTGGACCTTGGCAGTTGAACATAGTAAAAGCAATTTAACAAAATATGAGCTTGTAAGCAAACTATCGCACGAACCGCTTGGGTTAAGCGTTTGAAATTTTGAAGGCTGTTTTGGAACAATATGCATACGTTTGGTGCATTTTTTTTTTTCATTAAAAAAAAAAATAAAAATAAAAAAAAAAAAACAAAAAACGAAAAAATAACATTGACCGAATTACATGTCCCTTATGACTTTGGGTATTAAAGCAAAGGAAAAGCATCGGCAGCAAAATGTCTAAAGAATGGCTTGGGCTTGGCTTCCGAAATTTTTCAGGCAGTTTGGGATTAATGTGAAGTTTTGGTATAATTGTATGAAAATTTGACCTAATTTATGATTCTATGTGGACCTTGGCATTTTAGCACATAATTCCGAAGGAGTTGTCTGTGTATATTGATATTGCTTCATTCGTCCGTCCATCAGTCCGTCTGTCTGTCACTCACACGCTATATGTTGTATACATTCTTAGATATACTGAAATTTCATATGTGGTTATGAATCTTTGGCAAACCCACTCAAAACTATTTGGGGCAAGCAGTTTTAGGGTGAAGATATTTGGGGCAAGTGTTTCATAAACACCAGCTCTACTTATGCTTCGAAGAAGTTGTGGGGCATATTGCTTTTGCCTTTTTTGCGAACAGCATAACTTTTGAACCATGAATGCTAGGACCTTCAAATTTTATAGGGGTATATTGCTTTTGTTTTGTTCTTCCGCCCGTTCGTCCATCCGTCACGCTTTTTTTTTTTTTTTTTTTTTGCACGGCATAACTTTTGAACCGTGAACGCTAGGACCTTGAAATTTTGTAGGCTGTTTGTAACCAATGTGAAGATGACCTGATGAAACTTTTGTATAATTTCAATGATTTTATGGAAAAGTTACAAAAGTATGCTCTTTTGTGGACTTTGGCATTTAGGCATAGGAAAAGCTTGTAGGCAACAATATCTCAAGAAGATAGGCTAGCCTTTTGAATTTTCGCAGGTTATTCGGAACTATTTTGAAGATAATATGACTAATTTTTGACATTATATTATTACATTTTGACCAAATTATGCCCCTCTGTGGACTTACGCATTTTGGCATAGGAAACGCTTGTAAGCAGAATATCCCAAGAACCGCTTAGGTTATAGTCTTTAGGGTCTTGAAATTTTGCAGGCTATTTGGAAGCAACGTATAGATTTGGTATAATGTTATGAAAAATTGACCAAATTATGCCCATTTGCGGACTTTGACATTCGTTAGCATAGAAAAAGCTTGTAAGCAAAATATCTCAAGAATCACATGGGCTAGGCCCTTGGAATTTTGTAGGCTGTTTGGAACTAATGTGAAAATGACCTCATAAGAATTGGGTATAATTTTATGTAAAAGTGACCAAATTATGCCCTTTTGTGGACTTAAGTATTTTGGCATGGGGAAAGCTTGTAAGCAAAATATCTCAAGTACCACACGGGCGAGGCTCGTGAAATTTTGCAGGCCATTACGATAACACACCCGTGCGACATAGTGCAGTTTTTCACATCTCCAAAATGGCCGGTTTCTTGATGAAAATCTGTGGTATTTTTGTTATAAATACTGCAAACATTGGTTGTGGGTGCTCGTTAGAACCGCCTCATTGAGGCGGTTCTAACGAGTACCCACAACCAATGTCCTGGAGCAAAAATAAGAAAATTGATGTATACCCCCGTAAACCCCAGTTTTCTCTATATAAAGTGGGGTTTAGGGGGTCTTCATTTCACGGACTTGTTTACGTGATGTATTTGGAACCAAAGTGAAGATGACCTGAATAAGTTTTGATATAATTTCATAAAATCATGACCGAATTATTCAACTTTGTGAACTAGGACATTTTGGCATAGGTAAACCTTGTAAGCAAAATATTTCAAGAACCGCCAAAGCTAGGCACTTGAAATTCTGTAAGCTGTTTGGAACCTACATGAAAATGACCTAATTAGAGTTTGGTATTATTTTATGAACGTTACCAAATTTTTCCCGTCTGTGGACTTAGGTATTTTGATATAGGGAAAGTTTGTAAACAAAATATTTGAAGAACCACATGGGCTAGGCAGGCTATTTGGAACCAACGTTAAGATGATCCGGTTATGTTTTGACATAATGTCATAAAATTTTGACCGAATTGTGCCCGTTTGTGGACTAAGTCATTTTGGCATAGGAAAAGTACCGCTTGGGCTAGGCTTTTGAAATTTTGCAGGCTGTTTGGGAGCAATGTATAGATGACCTGATTATATTTTGGTATAATCTGTTGATAAATTGACCAAATTATGCCCATTTGCGGACTGGCATTTTGGCATGGGTAAAGCTGGTAATCAAAATATATCAAGAGCCCTCGGAATTTTGTAAGCTGTTTGGAACCAATATGAAAATGTTCTCGTAAGAGTTTGGTATAATTTAATGAAAACGTGACCAAATAATGCCCTTTTGTGGACTCAGGTGTTTTGGTTTAAACTTTATTTTATTTGCATAATACATACAGTAGAACTTCGATGGCTCGAACACCGATGGCTCGTTTACCATGGCTGAGTCGAACCCGTTCTTGTGTCCGGAGGGAATTTCTCCACATAAGAAAAAGTGAGGGTAATTAAGGAAATCTTCTCTTATTCTCTTGTAAATGTATGCTGTGTGCACTCATTAGAATCGCCTCTATGAGGCGATTCTAATGAGTACACACAGCATACATTTTTATTATAGAACACCGAAAAGATGTCCCAAAATTAGCCCCATTATGCCTCCTGGCAGTAACCCTCAGTGGCTCGAACTACCCCTGTCTCGAACAGATTTTCATGGTCCCAAAGGTGTTCGAGTCATTAAAGTTCGACTGTAGTAAATATACAAAACAGTATAGAATACGATTACCATACAATCACTATACAATACAATCACTATACTTAGGTGTTTTGGCACAGGGAAAGCTTGCAAGCAAAATATCTCAATAACCACACGGGCTAAGCTCATGAATTTTTTCAGGCTATTTGGAATCAAGGTGAAGATGATCTTATTGGGTTTTGACATAATTTCATAAAATTATGACCGAATTATGCCCCTTTGTGGACTAGGGCATTTTGGCATAGGGAAAGCTTGTAAACAAAATATCTAAAGAACCGTTTAGGCTAGTCCCTTAAAATTTTGTGAGCTGTTTGGAACCAACCTGAACGTGACCTGATTAGAGTTTTGTATAATTTTATGAAAAAGTAACCAAATTATGCCCTTTTGTGGCCTAGGTATTTTGGCATAGGGACAACTTGTAATCTTGTAAGCAAAATATCTCAAGAACCACACGGGTTAGGCTATTGAAATTTTGCAGGTTATTTGGTACCAACGTGAAGATGATCTAATTAAATTTTGACATGTCATTAAATTTTGACCGAATTGTGATCCCTTGTGGACTAAGGTATTTTGGCATAGGAAAAGATTAAAAGCAAAATCTCAAGAACCGCTTCGGTTAGGGTCTTGAAATTTTGCAGGCTGTTTGAAACTAATGTGCAGATGACCTGATTTTATGAAAATTTGACCAAATTATGCCCCTTTGTGGATTTAGGCATTTTGGTAAAGGAAATTCTTGAAAGCAGATTATCTTTTAACCTTATTATCAAGATATCTAAAAAAACTATTAGGGGCAAGAAATGTTAGGGTTAAGAAGTTGCGGCATCGTGTTTCATAAACACCAGCTCTAGTTTTCAATATTGTTCCCCCTTAACATCCCTGTAGACGACAGACTGTGTTTGCTCAACTTTGAATCAATGTTTTCAACGTTGTTTTAACGCTGATCCAATTTTGAGTGCGTGCTTGGATAGACTGTAGTGGTTCAGTAAAGATAAAATAAGATGTATATGACGTGTTATGTGGAACTTTTTGTCTCATATTCCTCGCAAACTGTGTTGGATCCAGCTCCAAAAAGTTGCATATAACATCGTTAGAAGTGACCCAACAGGGAAAAACAATGTGTCCCCTGGCAAGTCCCACTTTTTTCTGTTTTCAAAAGCGGTTCTTACTCGGAGTTGTTTATGCGATGTTATGGTTCTGAATTTTAACTGGGGGCTCGACTGCCCTTGTCCATGATGATTGGTATTCCTACCAGGCTGTCGGGATAAGACTATCATCTATGGATGAAAACACATCCTTTTTCGTGTTGGTAAAAATAACAGTTTTCTGATTATTTTTTCTTCTTCTTATTGATGCTTATATATATATGAATTGTGGGCGCACGTTAGACTTAGCCAGTTCTAACGAGTACCCGCTATCCATCATTGTATAGAAGCCTCCGCGGTGTAGTGGTTAAGCTACTCGCATAAAAAAACAGGGGTCGTGGGTTCGATTTCGAGCTTCTCCAGACTTTTGGATGAGTCTTGAAACAGAGGTCCCGTCTCCATATGACCTTTGCTGGTGGCGGGACGTAAAACTAAAAACACACACACTCTCCATAATTTAAATCCATAATTACAAAATAATCTATACGCTTGTAACGGGCTACTTATAATAATATTATCTCACTTTTTTTTCGTTGTTGTTTCATCGGGCGGCAGGTTTATATGCACCAGGCATGCTTAGACCTTCAGAGCTGTGTGTGGTCGGTGCGTGGAATCACCATGCTGCCAAATCTATTTCTCCGAGCCTCGATGGGCGGGGTTTCAACAGACCTGTATTATTGGATCTGTGCTTATAACACGGGTTATGTGATCAGTTCTTGGTCTGTGTTATAGCGTAGCATTGCGATAACGCATTCCTGTGATTCATAGGTGGACCGTCGCGTCAGCGCCGACAAGAGCTATCCATTACGAAAACACGCCTTTACAAATACATTGTGAATTTTACCCCTTAAAACAATGAAAACCTCACTCACAATCTGTATTTTAGAGCAGAGATAAGAGAGGGTTTAACCCTGTAAAATATGTTCTAGAAAAGGGTTATCCTTTGGAAGCAAGGAATACACCGCAGAAATGAAAAATATGGAGTGTACATGTTTTCTGGGCCAGACTAGCTAGTTTCGACCAATTAGGCCTCATCAGTGACCCTCAGATATTTTCAAAATTCCACAATGGAATCAATGATCCCAAAGGACAAGAAAATATAATCTACACTATGATGTAGGGCAGGGAGACGTTTTACCGCCGCCACACATTCCAACACACCAGCTGTAGTGAAGTTTTACTATGATATAAAAGTGGGGTTCCAGGAGGTCAGAATTATATGGGGGGGGGGGGGGGTGTTTTCTTGATCAAGCGCCTTAAGTTAAACCTATCGGATCAGATTTTAGCCTCGACCTCTCTTGCTATAACTACATGTATTAGTTGTTTATGCTTCCAAAATCAAAAGTATCATAGTAGTCATTTGATGTTATTTTTCAAAGATCTTAACCCTTGTCCTGCTGAATATTCATATATGCCACACCCACTACCGATTATCAACCAATCAGAGTACCTGTAGCAAATTATTACAAATTTACAATCTGAATGACAAACAATGTAGATCCTGATCAGATGGCTTCTTCAGAAGCAATCTGATCTGGATCTACATTGTTTGATCAGATGGCTTCTTCAGAAGCCATCTGATCTGGATCTACATTGTTTAAAAGAAAAGGCATATCCGGGCTCAACAGAACAAGGGTTAACATCAGCAACTGAAGAGCTTTGTATAGCAAGTCTTGAAATTTGTTTTTACGCACTTAAATTCAAGACTTTTTTTTAAACATTATTTGTACATGTAGTTACCGTCGGTTAAAGTCTTAGGAAGTTTTATGCATAATTTGGCAATCAAAACTATTTTTAGACGATTTTCCAGCTAGTTAATCTTTTATGTTCACGTAGTCATTTCAACATTGGACTTCTGGATGATTGTATTATATTGTATATATTGTTTGTTTGTTTATTTGTATTGGAGTCAACAATATTGTAGGTCATTTTTGAGCCGGTCAGTTTACGTACCCACATCTTTCCTGAGCAAGTTTATAAATACGTAAGCAACCAGTACAGCGCACATTTTTTTCGCCAGAAACTGACAACCACCCTTCTTGAATCAGCGAAAGGGAGAGGATGGACATAGTGGGTTTTTTTCACATCTCCAAAATGGCTAATTTTCTAATTAAAATCCCTGATATTTTTCTTATTTATACTGCAAACATAGGTTCTAATGAGCACCCTTAACCTGGATCTGGAAGCAATCTGACCAGGATCTACACTGTCATTCAGTATTTGAATGAATAGATTATATCTAGCCATTTGATTAGTTGATTTTCAGAAATGGGTGTGACTTAATTAATCTATTTAGCAGGACTAGAGTTAGTAATCATCATGACCAAATCATCCTTGTAAACCCATAGGTATTAATATTTCTCTTATTTAAGCTCAACTCATACACTGAATGTATTCTTTAGAACCGCCTCAATGAGGCGGTCATAATTGAGGCCATAACGTGCACCCACAGGTTATGTTTGCAGTAGAGAAATAAGATTTATGTCGGCAAAAATATCAATTTAAACCATGGAGGAATGCGCACGGTCCCACGGATGTTACCCTAATCATGACGTCACACTGTCCAGTTAATCATCGTGTCACATAAATCCCACAAAACATCTTCTGAAACATAATGGTCATATGGTAATCAATTTTTCCACTTTTTCTTGTATTTGACATGCTGAGTGTAAGGTAAACACCGGTCAATTCATACCGAAATTAAGCTATTTAAATGCTTTTTCATCGCAATTTAAACTGGATGGTTATCTATTGAGATGATGTTGGGAAATGAACATCTGTAATTGACCTAGAGGCAGATAGGCGGGGTATTTCACCGCATACATGGACAAGTAGAATAAGTGGTCACTGCAGCCTATAATACGGTCATTTAAAACTGTTTACAGACATCAAATCAAGCATAGTGTCCATTTCCTCGCTTACAATGTAAACTGTCAGTCACCACTTGTCCCCCTTGACCCGCGGAATGTCACGTGCCCATCATGGCGTAAAATCTCGTCAAAATCTGTCCAAGTCTCGTTAGCGATATGAAGCTCCGCACCTCATATTTTGGAGATTTTAATTACAAAAAGTGTCACTCCACAATGAATTAAACTGCAAATTGAAAATGTTAAATAGGACGGAGCACCACAAAACCTGCAGGAAGACGTGCGCGAACAGCGAAGAGTCTGGTTAGACTGCGCATGCGCATTCTGACCAGAGTCTTCGATGGTCGCTTGAACCTTCTACAGTCTTTTGGTAATCTTAAGGGCAACAAAGAAAGACTCTAGCTAGATTGCGTGGATGCGATGTTCGATCTGAATTTTTTCTTGTCTCTCGTGTGTTGGTGTATGTTTTGTTTGACCCCGGCTGAAATGTTACTGTTATCGCTGAAGGACCTCCCATCTCGGAGACAATGGTCAAATATTTGTGCTGGGCGACTGACCGGAAGTTGTTTGCATTCCAAAGCAACCAGACATCATGACGGGACTTCTTGTCATGATAGCGTGTATTTTAACAAAAAAAAGTGTCTTCAAGTGCTTCATTTTTTCGGAACAATGACAAGAATGCATGGCAAATGACAAAAAATAAATAAATTAATAAATAAATAAATAAATAAATAAACTTTTGTCATTGTGAATGCCTGGCAAAGTATCACAAGCCTCTTGGTGTTCCGCAGAAGCCTCCATGGTGCAGTGGCTACGCTACCCGCCTTGTAAACCAGGGGTCGCAGGATCGATCCCGGGCTTCTCAAGACGTTCAGATGAGTCTTTAAACCGAAGTCCCGTCTCCGTATGACCTTAGCTGTTAGTGGGACGTAAACCTCAAACACTCACTCACTTTTGGTGTTCCTACCTATTTCTGGCATATGATATATATATATATATATATGGTTAAATTCCGCTATTAACCTTTTTTGTACCAAATGGAATCTACCATCTTACATATAGCATGAGTCCATTTAAAAATTTAGGGGTGTCAGGTTGTGTTTTCTTCAAAATTTATTTGGAAACTGGCTGAACTTTTTGCAAACAGTGTAGGTCCAGATCAGACGCCGCATTCTGCGGCGTCTGATCTGGGCCTGCACTGTTTTAGGGATTTCTGGTACAAAAAAGGGATAAGCCCATTTTATGTTTTGGTCAAATTCTGATTAAAAAGCTTAGTATTCTTTCTTTATGTTTTCTGCATTCAGTGTTTTACCTTTGAGTCTGTTCAAAAACGGTCTTAAAGACCACTTCTGACTTTGTGTCTGTTCAAAAGTGGCCTTAAAGACCACCTCTGAACCCTCCCTCTGAATAGTCCCCTTAATATAGGAATTTAACTGGAATTCCTGGTATATCTCAAGCCACTGAAAGATGAGAAAAAGCAGCATGCATGCACGCACGCACAATTTGTAAAGAAGACGTTTACCATACAAACAAAATGATCATAAGCTATGTAAAATGAATTCAGAAAAATGGTTTGGCAGCATTTTTGTAGTGTTTAGTTTTTATTTCATTTTGATTCTTAAAGTTATTGTGGACTCGTACACGGATGTCTGACTTCAAATTTTGCATTTTGTATTAACTGACGTACCCTTGAATGGTTCATTTAAATTTTGATACTACATGGGAAGGTACCGGAGCATATCGTCAGGGCGACGTCAACGTGTCGTAGGGATGCAACAGACTGGAATGACAATTACTGACACAGCAAATCGTTTTCATGTCAGCCCAGTCACATGATCATATCAAGAACAAGTTCGAGACTGCCCGCGCACCGGACGTCACTGTCATAATCGCTATCTAGATAAAGATAATAAAAAGATAACGAAGCTTATTAGAAACAAATAACATGAGCTATCGAGCTTTTATTGCGACAGAAAAATATCCATTAACAATAATTAACAAATACATGTACTTACCTTCCTACCTGATCATGCGAGCGTCAGCCAAGGGAGCTCCTAGTACCATTTTTAAGCTTTGATATGGCGCGGCCTGGGATCGAACCCGCGACCTCCCATTCCCGAAGCGGACGCTCTACCATTGAGCTATCGGGGCCGGTTGCTAGTATCCTCAAAGCGAAACCACTTTTTGTCGGCACCAAAGCTTGCTGACCTTTAGAGTCAGTGCACAGACTGTCCAAAACAGGCTGCATGCCGCAGCTCTGAAAAGGCATAAACCTAACGTCAACCGTTGACTACACAACATCGATGCCACCGCCTTAACTGTACATCATCGTCATTGGAGGAGAATTCATCGGAATAATGTCCTCTTCTCGTTTTAACTTGGGATTTTCTGACGTTCGAGTTCGTGCATATACACGTGACGTGACGTGACGTGAAGGGAAACCCTGTGACGCTGCCAACGTTTTTACGCAATAGATTCGGTGTAGGACCATCATGGTGTTGGGAGGCGTTGCCAAAATGCAAGAACGTTAGATTTCAATGCCTGCACAAGGGATGTTAAATGCTGAGAGATATGCATTGTAAACCTTACCGCCGAAAAAACGAAAATTTTCAGATGAAAAATTGTGATATTTTTCTTATTAGAGCAGAAATAAGAAACATAAGGTATACCCCCTGCAAACCCCAGCAAACCCGAGGTTCAAAGGGGCCAAAATTATATAGGCAGGTTTTCGTGATGTGAAGAACATGCAGGATGCCAGAGTGACGGAGACTTTGTGTGATGTAGACTGCTGGACAGATCACAGGCTTGTTGTCAGCAAAATCAAGCTGCGCATTCAGCCTCCACGGCGGCCACAAGGGCAGAAATTGCCAAAGAAACTAGGTGTCTCCAACCTGAAATAAGACAACAAACATTTATCAATGATATTTGCAGCTGTTTAGATGCAATGGAACTCATTTGAGAACTGGACAGTCTTAAGAGACATTGTTCACTTCCCTCGGACCTGTTTGTTGAGTATGTTGTTGAAACAAATCCAGGGACTCCTTGCACACACACACACACACACACACACACACACACACACACACACACACACACACACACACACACACCACACACACACACGCACACATACACACGCACGCACGCACGCACGCACGCACACCCACACACACACACACAATACACACATACACACACAAGGCATACACAAGTGATACCAGCTCAGTATCTAGTAAGACTGCCCATTCAAACATATATAATACAGTCAGTCAGACTTGGCTTGGAGATGTGCACGACAAGACTCCTGGCTGGGCAAAAAAAAAGCTGATGAAATCTTTGCCGACAAAAAGGAGTTTAATATTTTCATTCACTTAATATGGTTTATGGTCCCGAGAGCTCATGAATCACCCAACTTCTGAGACCAACTGCCTGACCGCTCTTAAAAATGAACTGAACAAATAGAGGGTGTCCTTAACCCATATATGTCTAGCTGCCCTTTTTGTGACATAAGCAAAACGTGCAGACCAAGATGAAACGCCGCAACTGACTCTACACTTTTTGCTGAAAGTACATACATTTTTGCAAAACTTACTGCTAACAAAACAAACAAGACACCCTTATAACTGGAAATAGATCACTCCAAGCTTACTAGGTGGAGATTCCACAGCCATATATGGGTTATTCGGCCATAATCTTCAAAGTTGAAGCCCACAACAGACTTCCAGAGGTTATATGGAGTGGCTTTTTTTCCTCTCTTATTTATGTTACCAGAATGCGAGATGAACTTTGACAACGAAGTCCACTACAGAGAACTACAAGTGAGAAAACAACAACCTGGGCAGTCAGAAGAAGCAAAACAAGGAGACCCTTAGACTTCAACGTACCAACAAAGTTGTTAAAGATGGAGATTAATTATTTCAACCTTCTAAAAGTTTCCAGCAAGCTGCTTCAGTTCGTTTTCAAAACATTTATTTACATGTAGTGGTAAATTTGCAATGAAAACCAGTTATAGATTTCTGAAACCTACAGACCATGTACATTTCATGACTTTCTTTCCTTGACACTTGACAGCACTGAATGTACATTTAATTAATTGTGACATCGTGGCTGTTGAAAATGTATATCAAGGAAGAAAAAGAAAGGTGCGCCCCTGTTTGCATGGGTAACAGAAAATGCAGCCTAAGACAGTTTTGGTGGAATATACAGCGAAATTTTTTATATTAAGACCACATTTGGGACTGTTCAAAAGTGGTCTTAGAGACCACTTTTGAACAGTCTCAAAGGTGGTCCCTGACCAGAGGACACTGTAGGCAGAAAACACAAAGAAAAATTAACTTAGCCTTCACAATAAGCTTTTCGTTGCAGAATTAGTCCTAATTTTAGGTGGTCTTTATAGCGGAATTTGATTGTAGTTCCAATGCAATATGCATGTTTTCCAATATAAAGCAAGGGTTTACAGATTGAGACATCTAAATAAACCATAGGACAAGGCAGCAGTTTGAGACGAACTGCCATAGAAAGGGATACTCTTGTCCCATGTTGTCATTTGACTAACGTGATTATCAGTACCGTAACAGCATTTTCATGCGTAGTATAGTCAGGAAAAGTTATCATGCCACCCGTTTCCTTCGGAGAACAGTAAAAAGAAACACTCGTTGTCATTTCATATGAAATTTATGAATCTCACCAAAGGCTCGTTCAATTTTATATGAAATGACCACTCGTGAGTAATCCTCTATGAATAGCCTCCTTTTGGTGTCAAAATCCTCAGATCCCATCGAATGGCTTGCAATCATTTGCAGGATATCTCGAAAAAGCTGTTTTTCATCTTATTTTGTCGGAATGCCTGAAAGGATTCCATTTTCTCTTTGTTTTTCAGAAAAAGAAAAACAAACAAAATCCTTTCTCATATTTTCAGTGTTCGGCAGCTGTGCATTTTCTCATCTTTCCAAGAAAACAAATCTGCGGCTTTCGGACAGAATAAGACAGGTGATCGAGTTCAAATCGGTTAGTACGCGGTAGAGAGAACTTCAATAGGATATCACACCGGTGTGAGATAGTATTTTCTTTTCTATCATCAAAACTGAACTTTATCTGACGAACAAATGAAATACTAAATATTTTTTCTTATTCTGCCCCAAACATAGATTGTAGGTCCTCAATGAGGCGGTTCCAACGAGTACCAACAATCTACGTTTGAATCTGATGTGTACCTTTTAAAACCCACTTTTTCTTTATATCAAGTCGTATTTTCTAAGGTAATCGTTACATGGACTTATAAACATATGCGTTCATGTTTTACCTCTTTCAAATTTGGGTTTTCTGTCATTTTTCTTCTGCATTCCTTCAACTGATTGATGGCGGTATGTAGCAGCCGACATTTCTCATCTGCCTCACGCAGATGAAGCTGTACGAAGCTGTAGGTGTCTTGTAAGGGAATTCCAAGCGTTTGAAGGAAACAGATTTGTTTGCCAATCAACACTCAATTTAAGACTTTGTTGTCGAGGGAATGGTGAAATTTAATAACTGCACGTGCATCTGGGCTTATTTTACTTTATTTTCTTTCTTTTTTCATTTTTTTTCTTTGTGCATCTGCTGTTGAAGATACGTTTAATAAACATTATTCTTGTTTTTCACCTGTGTGTTATCCTATCTCCGTGTTATAAAATGGCGTCTTTCATATATCTAGAACTAGCATTCTGTGATATTGTTCTTATTTTATGTCCAAACATAGATTATGAGTGCTCGTTAGAACCGCCTCATTGTGGCGGTTCTAACGAAGACTTCCGATCTATGGGTTTGAGAATGGGAAGGTTCTAACAAGCAGCCATAATCTGTAATTTTGTGCGCAAAAATAAAGAAAATGTACATCCCTGTAAACCCCACTTTTTTCTATCTCTAGTGGGGTTTAAAGGGGAGTCCATGATACGGGCGTGTTAACCAGATGCTACGCGGGTATATTGTTAATCATACCTTTATAATGAGAAAGAAAGAAAGAAATTATTTTATTTTATTGTTCGGGGGTGGGGGGATGGGGTGGTTTAACGGCCCTTTTAAGATTATTTCATTTATTTCGAACCGATTCGTTAATCGGAGGTGTGCGAAATCCGGAGTACCCGAAGAAAAACCATCTGACCTTGGCATCTTCACGTTATTGATCCATTTGTAATGAGCGGAATTTCGCAGAATATGTGTAAGCTATGAAAAGGATTTAGTTTAAACTGATAAGTCAATTAGGATCAATTAGGGAGTTAATTGATCACTCCTTGGTCGCAAAGGGAGTCTTCTTTTAGCAGTATCAAACATTAACAGTAAGTGGTAGTGCCAATAAACAATTAACACTCATTCAATCCGAACATTTTGGCACCCCTGTGCTTCTGTAAACAGGCTCATATCCCTGAGGTTTTACTCGAATCCTGCAAATTATATACCATAATAATTCTCTCCACTGGAAATTATATCGAATAGCACGCATGCGCACACACACTGTTTCACGCGACAAAGTTAACAACAGCAACAACAACACAAAAAAAAAACAACATTTTTCTAATTTCTGCTTTAAATTTTAGATTGTGAGCAGAAATAAGAAAATTAACACAATTTTTAATCTTAAAATTTTCATTTTGCTACAATGTATTTGCATAGGCGTGTTTTCGTAATGTATATTCTGTACCCAAAATATACAATAAAATGATGTATCTAAATAGTTCAGCACAAGCAAGCAATGTGGTGCCCACATTTTCTAAGAGACGGTGTTCTCTTAATCAGTCAGCTAGAAACTATTGCACTCCTATATAAATGCATTGTAAATTTTACCCCCGAAAAAACGAAAATTTTAAGATGAAAATTTGTGACTGTTTTCTTATTTCTGTTTAATATATAGATTGTGGGTACTCATTAGAACCGCCTCGTCGAAGCGGTTCTAACAAGTACCCACAATCTATATTTTAGAGCAGAAATAATTAAAATATGTTTTACCCCAGTAAACTCCAGTTTTACTATATGTAAGTAGGGTTCAAGGGAGTCAAAATTATAAAGGCGTGTTTTCGTGATGCAGAGAACTGCTCTATTGTTCTTATCTACATCTAATTTTTGTGCCAGGTTTTAGAGAATTTGCCGTACATTTGTTGAGAGTTGTGCAAATAAACATATCGAAGATTTCTTTCAGCAAGAGTTTTAACCATTAGAGAAACTGATTTTTCATCCCATTAACAAAATAGAAGTGAAGGCAATGATCAGGAATCGATACAATTACTCCACACCTCCCAGCCAAAACACCAATGGGAAAGAAACACTTCATAATGAAAACGCCACAAGCGGAAAGCCAAAAGGACAGTTGCTTTTCCACTAAATGGTCAAACGGCTATCCAAAATAAAAGGATATTAGCAATACAAACATGCAAAGACAACTATAACAATAATAAACCGCAATGGAAGAACCTCCTTGGAACGGTCAGTAAAATGTTTTTTTTTTTTTTTTTTTTTTTTGTTTTTTTACTGTGGGGAGGGGTGGGGGCTTAAAGCGATTTTACTTGGCCACAATCCTCGCCCTTCTTTCTGTCTTGGTTCAGACAAATAATTTGTTCATTCCGCGTGGAATATTTCTAGTGTCCGTGAAATGAGCGCCCCTGTCAACCCCGCTTTAAATAAAAAATGGGGCTTACAAGGGTAAACAACAGTTTTTTTAGCTCACCAGAACTGAAAGCTCCGGGAAAGCTTATGGGATAGTCAGTTGTCCGTCGTCCTCGTCATCGTCTGCGTTGTCTGCGTCGTCCGTCACACAGTTGACCATCGTACAGTATCTGAAATCGGAAGCTGCTGCTACTGTACGCTCAAAAATCGTTAGCTGCTTTACACGATATTTATAAAAAACACTAATAATCAATAAAATTTGGTATTAACACCCGGAAAGGACACATGCTTGGGAAGGTAAGAGTCGTCCCTTTTCAAATTTGCTTCGATTTGGAACCATAAGGCACCCTGTTCTGCACTGTAAAATGATTCTGGTGCTGCATCAGTGATTTTTATTCATTCTCGCTATCAACGACCATTATTTTTTCACATTTTGTCTGTCTTATGGCCATTTAACACTTATTCTAAATAAGCGTAGACATAAAACAATCATTAACCAGCACATCACTGTAACCTATCTGCTAGTTCTGTCTGCCTCCCTTCAAAAAAGCATTGATTTATTCAGGGCCTATCAAACTAGCGACTGTACGATTAGCTGCATCTGTACGCAATCATTAGCTGCAAAAGTCGAAAATAAAACTGTACGCTTAGCTGCAGCATTCAAAAAGAGAACTTGTGAAGGGTATTGACTTCATGCAATATAAACGTTGTGGTCCACCGCTATGCATGAGCAATTTTGACCATCATCGTTCTGACAAAATAAAGACAATTGGTATAGATAGAGGTTCTGATAGATTCAACGTTTCTGCGATGACCTGTCTATTTTAACAGCTGCCTAGGCAACATGAAAACACGCCTATATAATTCTGACCCCATTGAGCTCCTCTTTTATATAGGAAAACCAGGGTTTACAGGGGTAAACCTTATTTTTATTATTTCTTCACTAAAAATATATATTGTTGGTAATCGTTGGTACTCTCAATCTGTGTTTTGAGTAGAAATAAGAGAAATGTCGATTGTTTTTTTTCATCAGAAAATTGTCATCTTTTGGTAGTAAAATTTTCAATATATTTAAATAGGCGTGTTTTCGTAATGAATAGTCACGTCATTACGGAAACACACCCATACAATTTAAATGAACTGGAAACTTTACAACCCGAAATTGAAAAAAAAAATCTGATGTTTTTAATGTTTTGAATATTTCTGCACAAAACATAGAGTATCGGTACTCGTTAGAACCGCCTCGGCAAGGCGGTTCTAACGAGTATACCCACAGTCTATGTTTTAAGCGGAAATAAGAAAAACAATGTATACCTCGTTAAAACCCTGGTTTTACTTTATAAAAGTGGGGTTGAAGGGGGTCAAAATTACATAGATGTGTTTTCGTGATGTTCATTTTATGACACGGAGGCTTGGCCTGAAGGTATTTCGTCGTATATAAAATGGTCTAATATCGTGACATTGTATCTGAAAAAGCATAGCCGTGAAACTCAGTTAAGCACGGTTATGAATGATAATCTTGGAAGGCGGACACATTAATTCTGAACTTCTAGAAGCATTTTGATTCGATAGCCTCCCCCCCCCCCCCCCTCCTCAAGACTACTGATCTGCCAGGTATTTTGTATTTTGTTACATTATTGGGGGTGGGGAGAGGCATTATTGGGGGTGGGGAGAGGCTCTCGTGTGGATAGGTTACTGTATTTGCTATTAAAAAAAAACAACAAAAAAACAGCGAGTTGTTGTTAATGTGAGCTACATTTTTGTCTGGGGTCCCACAAAGGAATGTTCTTGGTCCAATGTTATTCTCCCTGTACATTAATGATAATTCCACTGAGCCAGACTCAGAAGTATGACTGTTTTGCTACGGGGAAATTAGAGATACAGAGGACTCACTGAAACTTCAGAATAATATAGATAAGACAAGGGCGTTAAGCACGAAAATGGGGATGGGGTTTAAGTGCGTTAACTGCAATAGTATGCAGATCACTAGGACAAGAAATTAAAATTAAGGCTTCTTACACCTTAGAGGGAACATTCCTTGAGAGTGTGTAACTGTATTTGGGACCCCAATATATATAGAAGGATTCTTCATGAAGACAGTTCAGAATTGTGACAAGGATTACTGCGTTGAAAGTGAACGTATAACTGAACTAGAAATGCGTCCACAGGACACGGATGCCCCCGCCTGAAACTATCTCTATGTTCGTATTCATCCATAGAAAGTTATTGACCGTGTTTAAGTTTTTGACCCTTTTTCACATTTGACCTCTAAGTATGACCTTGACCTTGGAGGTAAGGACCTTGGTTTTGTGTGAGGCAGATTGTCTCATGATGACCAACATTTCTGCCAAGTAATTTCAAAATCCATCCAGAGATAAGAAAGTTATTGGCTGTGTTTAAGTTTAGGACCATTTTTTTTACATTTGACCTCTAAGTATGACCTTGACCTTGAAGGTTCGGATCTGGGTTTGCACGTGACACATCGTCTCATGATGGTTAACATTTCTTCCAAGTAATTTCAAAATCCATCCAGAAACAAGTAAGTTATTGACTGCGTTTAGGCTTCGGACCCTTTTTTGACCCTTGACCTCTAAGTATGACCTTGACCTTGGAGGTTCGGACCTGGGTTTTGCGCGTGACACATTGCCTCATGATGGTTAACATTTCTACAAAGTAATTTCAAAATCCATCCAGAAATAAGGAAGTTATTGACTGCGTTTAAGTTTCGGACCCCTTTTTTTTACCTTTGACCTCTAAGTATGACCTTGCCCTTGGAGGTACGGACCTGGGTTTTGCACGTGACACGTCGTCTCATGATGGTTAACATTTATGCCGAGTAATTTTAAAATCCATCAAGAAATAAGGAAGTAATTGACTGCGTTTCAGTTTCGGACGCACGGACGCACGGATGGACGGACGGACGGACAGGGGCAACGCTATATGCCCTTTCCACCATTCTTCGAATGGCGGGGACATAAAAACTATGAAAATTAGAATAGGATTCTCTCCGTTCATTCGTTTACTTGTGCGTTTGAGAGAGAGAGAGAGAGAGAGAGAGAGAGAGAGAGTCAATTACATTTTTACATCCCACCGACAGCGAGACGGGACCTCGGTTTAGTGACTCATCCAAATTCTGGAGACGCCCAGAGAGAGAGAGAGAGAGAGAGAGAGAGAGAGAGAGAGAGAGAGAGAGAGAGAGAGTGAGAGAGAGAGAGAGTTAACAACTATACAAAAATCAGTTTTATCATTTTAAGTTTACAGATACGCGATCTGAGTGTCACCCGTACAATCTCTCTCTCTCTCTCTCTCTCTCTCTCTCTCTCTCTCTCTCTCTCTCTCTCTCTAACAGCTATACAAAAATCAATTATATTATCTATTTTAAGTTTACAGATACGCGATCTGAGTGTCACCCGTCCAATCTCTCTCTCTCTCTCTCTCTCGCTTGCTCTCTCTCTCTCCAGAATTTCGGATGAGTCTTTAAACCGAGGTCCCGTCTCCGTATGACCTTAGCTGTCGGTGGGATGTAATAATGTAATTAATACTCTCTCAGGGAACGAGAGCGAGAAAATCAGTAGTACGCGGCCTTTAATTCAATGCAAATGACGTCATTATGATTTCGTCACAGCGTGTATTCTAAGGTACATTCAGTGCACATGCAGGTACTTGGCACTGTATGTGAAATAATATGTCAATGACCAAAACCACCAACAACAACAACAACAACAACAATAAAAAACAATCAACAACAACAACAACAAAAAATCAACATTTTTAGAATTTTTATCGGTTGTTTTCGCGGCATCAAAACTAAAATATACTTCCGAGTCTGACCGTTGGTTTTCTTTTGCATTTCAGTGGTAGTCCTCATCGTTGTTTCATCTCTGTGATTTCTTTGATTTTTGTGTTCACGGAGATGTTGCGCTGATGAGTTAGGAGGCCTTCAATTATTTGTGTAAATCGCGACGGAAGTAAGGGCGAAGATTGTGGCCACGTAAAATTGATTTACACCCCCCCCCCCAACCCAGTGGAATTCGGTTTCACTGACCGTTCCAAGGCGGTTCTTCTGTCGCGCTTTAATTTTGTTATGGTTTGTATCGCTTATATTATATTTTGTTTTGGATAGCCAATTGGCCATTTTGTAGGCAAGTAAATGTCTTTGGGGTTTTCCGCTATTGATGTTGTGTCACGTTTGTGTTCCTTTCCTTTCCCTTTTGTGCCTCTGATGGGAGCTGTGGGTTAATTGTATCGATTCCTGATCATTGCCTTCACTTCCATTTTCCAAAGCGACATAACTTTAATTATATCATAAAGCTGTCTGTTGATTGTTTGGGTTTAACGGCACATCAACCCTCGTGAGTCATTTTGTGGCTTCTTCCAGAGAAAGGATGAATAGAGATAGAAGAGATAGTGGAAGAGAAGAAAACGAGGGAGAGAGGCGAAAGAGGAAAATGAATGGGAGTGTAGAAACTAGAAGCTTTGACAATACCCCCCCCCCCTCCCCCTCTTTGTCTGCTGCAAGGACAACAGGCCTCGCACAACTGTAAGCCTGAAAATAAATGTACCTTCTTAGATATCGCGCGACTGAATTAATGAATAATGACGAAACGTGATTTGTTAAAACAACGCCATCCACCCAACTCGCCCCTTTTCGCGTGACGGGTCACAATTATAGATTTCAACGTGGAAAAAAACAACGACAAAATTAGATAGTATTCAAATAAGGTGCATGAGGACTGTTAGCTATAGACTGTGGCTTTGTTTATAAAGACGCAGAAACCAGCCACTGTCTTTTGACAAACAGACCCATGTGTGATGCTGCAGACCGCCGTCTGATCAGGGTCCACACCATTTGCTTAAATTCTTGGTTAAACGAAACAGTGTAAGTATCAGTATATATAACTGTAATGTTTTATGACTGTTGCAATGACAAGTCCTTTGGTTTGTTTTTTGTTGTTTTATTTTAAGCATCCCTTCTACTCCAAGTTCCAACCAAGTATATCATGTGCCTGCATATAATTACTGACGAATACGAAGCTCCACCTATTATAAATCTCACTGGCAGCTGCCAGCACAGAACAGCGGGCCAACGTCGGGCCGATAGCGATAAGACGATAAGCGATGTTGGCCCGACATTCTTTGCTGGCTGGGTATGTCTCAAGTTGCACATGTCTAGTGAGCGGCAGGACGCGGGTTCGAAACCTATTGAGGTCGGCAGCATTATTCCATGAGACTGATCATGAAATCTTCAGGTCCCCGCCCACCGGGGCTTGAAGAAATAGACAAGGCTGCACAATGCTTCCACCCAGAGCTGAAACCGACTGCACATGAGTATTTGTTAACCGCTTAGATGTTATCAGCCTGCTTAAGAAAAGCGGTGCGAGTCGGACCGTCCTTGCATATACGCACTATTGGTTTCATTGCGCGGCAGCGCTTGAGAAGTCATTTCATCTCAATATCGGGTAAAAGTCTCACAAAATTCGAAGCAACTTCTTCAGAGTTACCTATACAGTGTTGACGGGGACGTAAAAACCTCAATTTAAATAAACAAATCATGAAATCTTCCCTACGGTCATTCACTCCCTTCCGCAGTTTCAAGAAGGGCAGTTGGAAGTTTCAGGTGAAGGTATGTACACTGTACTGGTTTATAGCTTAGTACGAAGAAGCTTGTCCCGTAAAAGTGTGAAAATGACCTTAATTCCGTTGCATCGGCCGTGAACTCAAATACCAACAATCAAACAAACTCAAGTGTGGGCTGTCTACTGTCGACCAGTATAGAAGCTGTCAATTCGACCCTCTTAAGATGCCAAGACCCGCCCATCGGGGCTTGAAGAAATATATGGGCTCCACGATGCTTCCACGCAGAGCTACATCTGGCCCGCACATGAGTACTGGTAAGCCGCTTAGAGGATCTAAGCCTGCCCAGGCAAAGCGGTGCGAGTCGGACCGTCCTTGCTTATAAACCCTATTGGATTCATTGGGCGACAGGGCTTGAGATGTCATTTCATCTCAACGTCGGGTAAAAGTCCCACAAAATTGGAAGCAACGTCTCCAAAATGACCTTTACAGTGTTGACGGGGACGTTAAACCCCAAATCAAACAAACAAACAAAAGATGCCAAGAAAAATACTTCAGCTGAAAATGTCTACGATTTAGGTCGTCTGCTTCCCATTCTTGCCAACTTTAAACATATTTTACATATAGGCAAACAATGTGGATCCTGATCAAACTACTCATTGAGGAGCTGTCTGATTTGGGTCCACTTGTTTGCAACAATAAATAAAAAATCTTTAACAGTACCCAACAGACAACAAAGCACTGCAGACGACAACTGTTGCTGGCATCTTTGGTATCGTTTACGGGATACAGACGAAATAAACCGTAGCCTGAGGATGGGCCTTTCCGGGTATCGAACCTAAGCTATATATAGACTGAAACACAAAAAGACAAAAATTGTACTAAATATGTTGCACTTATAATAGTACCCACTATCTACGCTATGGAGCAGAGCTGCCAGCCGCTTGCTATCAGTCTATCGGATAACCAGTACAATGTACATTCCTTCACCAGAGAGAGAAGAAATAGTATGCTAAACTGTATCACAAAGGTCTAAAGGGTACTGCAAGCATTCAAACAGATGACCTTGTTCTCCCAGCTAGAATGTGTAGAAATCACCATTCAATGGCTTTCAAGAAATGACATTCACAAAAATCCATTCTTCCCTCGGGCCATTAGAGATTGGAATGCTCTTCCCGATCCGAAAATTTCCTCGGCTCAAGGTGGCGAGGATAGAGTAACTTAGTTTACCTCTAGGGACTAGCTTCCTGTATCACGGGTCCTATATATATTATATGAAGATCATTGGACGTAGTATCACCATTCTGACTCTGATAGCAATTGTTCAGGCGTGATTCAGTAAAGTCATCAAAATGGGACACATGTATATCAAAGCTAAAACTACGTCTCCAATCAAATCAGCAGGAAATATGCAGACAGTGTTAATCGCAGCTGATCGTACAAAGAAAAAAAACGAAGCTGACAGCTAATCGTACAGTCGCCAACAGGATAGGCCCTGAACAAAGAGGTTATTATTTTGGTTGTAAGAATATAGAACTTGCAAACGGGTGTTGAGATATGCTGGTTTATAACCGTATTTGGCTTTCGTTAATTTAATACATGTGGTAACTGACCACATAACAGACAAAATGTAAAATAGTAACGATCGCCGCAACCGAGGATGAGATAAATCACTGATGCAGCATCAGAATCTTTTTCTTGTGAAGAACAGGGCGCATTATGGTTGCAAATCGAAACAAATTTGAAAAGAAACGTCTCTTACCTTCCAAAACATGTGTTCAACAAAAGTGTCATTAATTAATTTAATTGATTTTTTGTGTTATTTATAAATATCATGTAAAACAGCTAACGATTTTTGGGCGTACAGTACTAGCAGCTTCCGATTTCAGATACTGTACGATGGTCAACTGTGCGTCAACACTTTCAAATAACATCTCCTCTGAAGCCACTTGGCCGACTGAGTCCAAATTTCATCTGTATCACCCTTGGGCTGGGTGATTGTAGGTTTTTATTTTATTTTATTTTTTATTTATTTATTTATTTATTTCGTTATGAAATTTGGCTCATTTTTTTGGTTGCTTTGACAACTTAGAGTAGCCATAGTCGCATAATGAGGAAAAATGAATCTGCCAAGCCTTTGCAGGTATTTTCACAAAACTTTCACGGAAATGATCGTTTACCAATTTTTCTATCTGCCTCATGATTTTAGGCCTTCTGCTCAATTTTGTTGGTTGCCATGGAAACCAAAATGAAAAAAAAAATACTTAGAAAGTCACCTCCTCAGAAGCCATATGCTCTATGAGGCTGAGAATTTATGGGATATTAGCCATACTAATCTGAACAGGTTGTGTGTGTGTGTGTGTGTGTGTGTGTGTGTGTGTGTGTGTGTGTGTGTGTGTGTGTGTGTGTGTGTGTGTGTAACGCGCATCTTTAGTTTGGTTGTTGTGGCAACTTAGAGAGTTTCCATAGACTTATATTGGGGAAAATTGAAAAATGGCATATACTGCCAAGCCTTTGCAGATATTTTGACAAAACTTCCATAGAACTGTTCCGTCAGCAATGTTCTATCTGGCACTTGATTTTAGAGTGCTGCTCATTTTTATTGGTTGCGAAGGAAACCAAGGGGAAAAAATAGAAAAAAATATTCAAAAAGTAATCTCCTCAGACACCATATGCTATATGAGGCTGAGTTGTAGTTGTCTTGTAAAATGTCGAAGACAACTCCTTAACCTCTGGTGGAATAGAAGTCCATATTACAGGCTTTCTTTATAAAAACTTGATTTCGGATTAAGAAATTGTGCAATTTTGATAAGCCATAGATCGTAGTGAACTTATATACTGTGGAAGTAGGTCATTTGCTACTTTCAACATAGTTTTGGCTTTGTTGACAAACACGCTCTGACCAAACGACAAAATATTAAATGTTTCCATCTCATAACCATTTTCAAGAATAGTTTACAAACCCTTCTCTGAAGTCGAGTCAAGTTAGAAACATTATATACTCAGAGGCAATAAAAAACATACAGTTTTTGATTTGGACTACCGGATCTTGTATTGCTGTCTGTAATAAAATATGACTATGTCCGTTTTTCCCAAACGTCTAAGATTGTAATACTCCAATTCTTTTCCTGTTGCAGTCATCCATGATGGAGTTATTGCCCTTAATTAATAATCAATATTTCCAACAAAATCTCGTGTTGTACATGATATTCAAATCTATGCACACCGCAAAAGTCATGTACGAATGTTCAACGATGAGACTCCAACATTCCTTTGCCATTAAACCCAAACAAACAGCTTCAAAATCAATTGGAATTTCTGCCTGTTCCGGATCATCTCCCTTTCAATTAACCCTTATCTTGCTGAATATTCAGTCAAGCCACACCCATTTCTGACTTTGAACCAATCAGATTACCTGGTGTAATTTATTCGTACAATTTCATAAATTGAATGTCAAACAGTGTAGATCCTGATCAGATGGCTTCTTCAGAAGCCATCTGATCAGGATCTACACTGTTTGCAAAGATAGGGGTTGTCGCGAACAGCAAGATAAGGGTTAAAATCATAGTGATTTAAATGAGTCTTGTTCTCAAATCGTGTAAGAGATATTCATTTGAAAATTTCGCATTTTTTTTTTTTTTTTTCTCGGCATTTTTATGCTTACTCCATAGTGATCACTCTAAAATTGATCAAAGAAAAGTTAATCACCGATACAAATCCCAAAGAAACATAATGCATTTAATCAAAGGAAGAACGTAAAAGGCGAAAATCACATTTTCTTTGACAAAAAATGTTGCACTTTACCTTTTGTTTAATTTAAATATCGCCAATCAGTGCCCCTTCTTTGAATCTGTTGCACGAAAATTCATTTATTGAATAACACTTATTCGAAACACATGTTTAAAGGAAAACTACTCAAGACAAAATATTTCAAGTGATGCAATTTCATTATCCTTTAATCAATTTTAACGGAAAATGCTGCAAATTATGCGGAAGTGGTTGTTCTTATTTATGATGCCACATATGTATGTAGAGAGGGAGACATTGGGATGCAAATCGGCGTTTTGTAACCTGTATACTTACTTTTGGCTCTCAGTATAGCTTGACGAATTTCCCAATATTATATTGAGGTCGAAATAAAACTTTATAAAATAAAGTTCTGTGGTAAGACTTCAGATAATTATGCCCCCACCCCCACACACACACCGGAGGGGAGGGGACATATTGTTTTTGGTGCGGATCCCGTTTGCGTCGGCGTAGCCTGTTTGAAGCATTATACACATGTATCTCCTGAACCTATGTATGGATATTGACCAAACTTGCAGACACATCACTAGGATAAGGGAAAACAGTCATTAGGTCATAATGACCTTGACCTCATTTTCAGGGTCACAGCGACCCAAAAAACAGCCATTTTTGGGCCAAAAAGGGCTTGTCTGCACTCTATCTCATTAACGAATTGATTAATTTTAATCAAGCTTGGTACAATATCTCATTACAACAAACCGCAGATTTGATTAGATTTTGGTGACCATGACCTCACTGCCAAGGTAACGGCGACCCAAAAACAGTCATTTTGGGGCCAAAAATGAGTTGTCTGCACTCTATCTCATTAACGGATTGATTAATTTTAATCAAACATGGTACAATATATCATTACAACAAACTGCAGATTTGATTAGATTTTGGTGACCTTGACCTCATTTCCAAGGTCACAGCGACCCAAAAACAGTCATTTTTGGGCCAAAATCGCTTGATTGCACTCTATCACATAAACGAATTGATTAATTTAAATCCAACTTGGTGCAGTATATCATTCCAACAAACCGCAGATTTGATTAGATTTGGTGACCTTGACCTCATTTTTAAGGTCACAGCGACCCCAAAACATTCATTTTTGGGTCAAAAATGGCTTGTCTGCACTCTATCTCAATAACGAATTAGTTTTAATCAAGCTTGGTGCAGTGTATCATTACAACAAACGGCAAATTTGATTAGATTTTGGTGACCTTGACCTTATTTCCAAGGTCACAGCGACCCCAAAAATGTCATTTTTTGGTCAAAACTGACTTGTATGCACTCTATATCATTAACCTATTGATTAGTTTAAGTCAAACTTAGTACAATATATCATTACAACATACCACAGACATGATTAGAGTTTGATGACCTCGACATTATTTTCAAGGTCATAGCGACCCAAAAACTGTCATTTTTTTGGCCAAAAATGGCTTGTCTGCACTCTGTCTCATTAACGAATTGACAAAATTTCGTCTAACTTGGTACAATATATCATTACAACAAACCGCAGATTTGATTAGATTTTGGTGACCTTGACCTCACTTTCAAGGCCACAGCTACCCCAAAGACAGTCAACTTTGGGCGAAAAATGGCTTGTTTGCACTCTACCTCTTTAACGAATCGATTAATTATAGTCAAACTTATATATCAATACAACATACCACAGACTTGATTAGATTTTGGTGACCTTGACCTTTTTCAAGGTCACAGGCCCATCCACCCCCTCCCCCCCCCCAATAAAAAAAAAACAGTCAATTTTGGGCGATAAAAATGGGTTGTCTGCACTCTAAGGCCAATGTCCCCCGGAACCTGTTCTTTTGAGGCCAAAAAATGGCTTATCTGTAACTTCTGATCAATTTTTATCACTTTTTCCACGGTGTGAACTTTGTCATTTTCAAGCTTCAATTGATATATGATAGGTACCTCTTGTAATTGCAACCCCTCTTACAGTTTTATAACGATCATTGTGAAACTTTGCATGTGTTTTGCCATGGTATGAGGATGTGCATGTGGTTTCGACATAATTCTTAGAATATTTGTTTTCAATTTTGTGAACTTAATCATTATTATTTAAGAATTTAAGAATGTTGGTCACAATCGGTACAATATTTAATTACAGTCTACCAAATTTGTCTGGTGATCTTAGCTTTTTAATGACTATTTCTTTTTTTAAGTTCGCAGGCTCCCGAGAAAACTGTCAGTTTTTGACAAAAAATGACTTGTTTGCAGCTTACATTTTGGTGACTTAAACCTAGTTATGGTGTTTTAAGATATATTTGTGGTGGGGGACATTGTTTTCCTCCGAAAATTTCTAGTTTTATTTTAGACAGAAGCCACATATAAGATGAAACTTTTTTGCAGACATAGTGAAAATGACAATTCCATCGAAAGATTTCGTTCATAAAAACGCCTGGTATTTTATCTACTTATGTGAGCTGCAAGTCAATTCCATTGTATGCTAAAGAATAGAGACTAATATCTAGTCTTATTCTTTTCTATCTTGTTGATATAAGCATCACTTTGGTCTTATCAGAGTTTAATAATATCCCGTTTTATCGGAACCACTTTTGCAGAATTACAAGTGAATCTTGTGAGTTGGATGTAAGTACTTCTAAATCAGTTTGTGTATCACAAATAGTGGTGTCATAGGTCGGTAGATGAAACTTTATTGGCAAGAAGTAGCGGCAAATCATTAATAAAAATAAAGAATAACAACGGACCCAGTATAGAGTATCAGAAGAATTTCAGCAAAATTTGAATGTGTACTAGTAATTGTTACAATTTGAGATCTATTTTTCAAGTAAGAAGTCATTAGTCTGTGAAAGTTTGAGCCACAGTGAAAGTAAGGCAATTTTTGCAATGGTAAACTATGATCCACAAGGTCAAAAGCCTTTCCAAAATAAACCATAATCGTACCCACAATTTTACCTTCATAAGTATTTTGCTCTACCAGCATTTCAGTGGTTTCTTGCTGTCTGGTCTTGTCTCAGCTCTGTGATTGTATGATTTTTTGTGTGTTCTCGGAGATGTTGCACTGATGAATTTGGAGGCCTTCATGCGGACTGAACAAATTATTTGTCAAAATCGCGACGGAAGTAAGGGCGAGTATTGCGATCGATTTAAGCTCCCCCCCCCCCCCCTACACACACACACACAGTGGAACTCGTTTCACTGCCAGTTCCAAGGCGGTTATTCTGTTTATTTTTGTTACGGTTTGTCTTTGAGTGTTTGTCTTTGAGTGTGTGTATCGCTTATAACCTTTTATTTTGGATAGCCAATTGGCCATTTTGTGGGAAAGTGACTGTCCTTTTTGCTTTCCGCTAATGGTGTGTCCATAAGAGTCTAGTTATTTCATGTTTGTGTTTCTTTCCCTTTGGTATCTCTAATGGGAGCTGTGGGTTAATTGTATCGATTCCTGATCATTGTAATCACTTCTACTTCTGTCATTAACTTTAAGGCTCTTTCTGCGGAATGCCCTGACCCAAAACCACCTTGAGAATGATGCAAAACATTATAGTTATTTAGGTACCTCATGAATTGCTTTTGTATGATTTTTTTTCAATAAGATTTGATAATGTGGGTCAAAAAGGTATAGGACGATAATTACTAACATCATCCTTTGCTCCTCCTTTGCAAAGAGGGCTAACTTAGCTTGTTTCCTTGAACTCGGAAAATTGCCATTTGAAATACACTGATTAGCAATGAAACAAATACTATTGGATATGATTCCAGAAGATTTTGGACCAGTGCCATCTAAACCTGTTGCTTTTGAAATATCGAGAGTCGATGAATAGTTATAATCAAACTGCTCATCCATTTTGGGTAGTTCGAAACAAACATTGTCTGGTTTGTTTTGTCTAAGAAATTCCTTTAGTTCATCAAAAGAACATGGTTCAATGGGTTCTTTCAGTTTGTGACCTATATTAATAAAGTAGTCATTGAAACATTCCGCTAGATTAAAGTCTTCAGTGATTTTTCCCCCAATTTTGATATTTAAGCAATCGTTGTTTCCATATGGACATTGGATCGTCTTTCCCTTCCTCTGACTTTGTTTTATATGTTGATCGCTTTGCGGCCTGAATAATTGGATAATAAAAAACTTCACTTTTAGAAATTTTATATGCTTCAAATTTACCTCGTGTTGTCCCCTTTGTTTCATGATATCTATGATATCGGGCGTAACCCAATCTGGTTGAGCATCATGTTTTATATGCGTTTTGACAGGTGGATTTTTGTCAACAATTTTTGTAAAATATGAACGCCATGCTTCAAGCATGTTGTCCACTTGTTCAAGTCTTTCTACTTCAAACATGGAACTGTTATTAAATCGTTTAAGAATGCATTTTCATCAAATTTCTTAAATGATCGGTAGTTGATCGACTCATATGTGTTTTTCTTAAATCAATAATTTCTTTTTCTGTTGCAAAATATTACAAAATGGTCACTTAAACCAAGCTGGCATACGTGAGCAGTCGATATGTTTTCTTCGTTACTTGTGTATACATGCTCAAGTATACGAGTAGAAGTAGATGCTGTTACTCTCGTTGGTTCTCGTATTAATTGTGTGAATCCCAAAGATGTCATAGAATTGGATCACTCTCTGGTCTGATTAAAAGTTGATATGTCTTTATTGAAATCACCTAGACTTAGTATTTTTTGTATATTAATATGTACAATCAACTCTGTCAGCAGGATTCCGATACACTGTACCTAGCAGAAATGGTTTGTCTTTTTGGGAGTGATTTCTAACCAGAAGCATTCTAAATTCTTAACTGTACGTTACCTCAAGGTCAGTTCTACGTTCAGCCATCAACTCGTTTCGCTCGTAAACTATGATACCACCACCACCATTCAAAGTATTATCACTGCGAAATGGTGATTCAAAGACATATATGTTGAAAGTACTGGGCATTTTATGTTCATTTAATTATGTTTCGCAAGAAACAAAACTATGCAGAATTTTATTTTTCAGCATTAGATTTATTTCTGAAAATTTGCTTAATTCTTTACCACAAAAACCTTGAACATATAATAAACCAATATTAATACCCGCCTTCTTAAGGTTCAGTTAACTGACGAAATGAAACTACGTTCAATTTGTGAATGATTCGTCACTATGTAGTTCTGAATTCAAATACTCACAATGAGAAATGTCGTCATTATCATCGTTACAACAAAAACTGTTAGTACAAGTGCAACCGTAAGAATTACAATTACTACAATCTACTTAAACTTTCCAGCATTGTGGTGGTTTGCTGCTGTCGAGTCCTCACTGTTGTTTCATCTCTGTGGTTGTTTGATTACTGTGTACTCGGAGATGTCGCACTGCTGAGTTAAGAAGCCTTCATGCGGACTGAACAAATTATTTGTCTAAATCGCGACGGAATCAAGGGCGAGGATTAAGCCACCCCCACCCCAGTGAAATTCTTTTCACTGACCGTTCCAAGGCGGTTCTTCTGTCGCGGTTTAGTTTTGTTATGGCTTGACTTTCAGTGTGTGTATCGCTTATATATTTTTGTTTTGGATAGCCTATTGGCCAATATGAGAGAAAGTAACTGTCCTTTTGGCTTTCCGCTATTGATGTTGCCATTAGGGTCTAGATATTTAATGTTTGTATTTCTTTCCCTTTGGTGCCTCTGATGGGTGGTGTAGGTTAATTCCTGATCATTGCCTTCACTTCGTTTTTTAAATTTATTGAACAATGAAGTATGATAGGAAATACCCTCTGTTGCATCTGCATTGTCGGTGGCAGTAATGCCGCGTCCATATTTTCTAAACCAACAGTCTGCAATTTTGTAATCGAAGCGATGGCATCCATAGCAAACTAATCGTCTTACGATTACCAGTTTGTCTCTGAAATCGCCCAACGCCTGTACATGCACAATGGTTGTTATCGTTAACGCAAAGTTCTCGCGAGCCGAGGGTAAAACCCCGTGACGGGATTTTTCGCACTTTTGATGTTCCGTCCAAAACAGGTCTCACAACCGTGACGATTCGTCATTGGACGCGACTGTTCCCATCCCGCTGTTATTCTATGTGGTGTTCTAAGTGCGGAGTAGGAGAGACGGAGAATCAAGTGACACTTGTATTGATACAGTGTTACTGTAAGGAGCTGGTAAAAGATGCTACTTTATAAACTATACGCCTGTACAACAAATACTGATCCTTTTATATCTAAATACTCATATGGTATATTATTTTTACAAACAAAGAATTGTAACTCGGCTTTTTTTTCAGATCCTGTACCATGTAATATTGTGTTCTGTATATGAATAATTTATTAACCTGAAGTTCTTGTAAGAAATGATTTAGAAAATATAGATATCATTTTTACGATCTTAAGTAATAAGAAGAAACAACAACAATAAAACAATTTTGGCCACCAAACAAACAATCCCTCAACACCAGCTGTAGCATTGTAACGTTTGGGGAGCACAAAACACACCAACGAAACGGGCCATATTGTTAGCTGGTTTTGGCAAAATAGGCTTCTTACCTCCAATATACTCAAGGGGTTATTCTTTCAGCTTGATTTAAACTACCAACCAGGTGCAAAATTTGCCTACCGCTATGCAAAGTTCTCAAACAATCGCCCCATCAGCACTCTCAGTGCTTTGTGACATGACTGTGCGTGTGTATAAATTCACAAATGGGAGAGTCACTATAAATTCACAAATGAGTCGCCCCAAGCGCTAGAGCGCCCAGTGAAGACTCAGATCAGCCTGCGCGTTCGCATAGTCTGATCAGAGTCTTCGCTGAGCGCTTTGTTAATATCCCGTATCCAAAAGCTACTTTATGATCTCATTTATTCCAGATTTGTGGGTTCGCATGTTACATGGATTTCGCGTTGTCTGTGGCAGATTCTACAGGATATAGGGGAAAACTGACACCAGAAAACTGAAATGCTGTTACCGGAAGATGTAAAAAGAAGCTACCATGTTTGCTGTCAGTTAGACATCGAAATGATGTCATCGTGTAACAAAATGAAGATGGCGCGCGCCATTATTTTTAAGATCAAAGGTCATCATTGATCACATGACTTTGACGCAATCGACAAGCGCTTGTCATTGGTGACAAGTGGATGACGCTTAAATTGTTTCAGATGCTAGTGTGTTGTTTTGTTTTGGAAAAATTTAATCAAAAAGATTGGAATTTGATATAAGATAAACATGTTCGCGGGGATTTTATCGATTCATTAAAAGTGATTTGTCAAGGAGCGAGATCTCGGGTTTATTTTGTAATGGTAGAACGTGCTCTTTGAAATTGCTTGCGAAACCATAATCCTATTTGTGGGCACTCGGGGAGGATTGGACTTGCAAATTAATAAAGTCTGGCCACAAATAAATTCCAAATTTGTCAGAAATGTCTGATAGAAATGGGCTTGCGGCTTTCAAATACCATTATCCATTAGCAAACCTCAGTGTTGCCCCATGTGACTCTTTGAATGGTTCATGCGCAGTCGAACTTCAATGGCTCGAACACCTTTGGGACCATGAAAATGTGTTTGAGACTGTGGTAATTTGAGCTACTGATGGTTGCTAATAGATCCATACCTGGAGGCATAATTGGAATAATTTTGGGATATATTTTTGATGTTCTATAGCACAAAAGTATGTTGTGTGTACTCGTTAGGCGATTCTAATGAGTACACACAGCAGACATTTGCAAGATAAAACAAAATTTTCCTAAATTAGTTCCCTTTGGACTAAAGAACGGGTTCGCCATGGTAAACGAGACAAGACATTGAAATATCACTGTAAATTACTTTATCATATGACGTCGCGTCTGAGAGTGTAATAACGCCATATATTACATGCATTACAGAGAAATACCATGATTTCTACCAGACATAAACTTGGTATTTTCCTTTTTGCTAAGAAGAAATATTTCCTCTTAGCCGGGGAAATAAATCCCTTCAGCTGGAACTACTTTATGTACAAGATACGAGATACCGCTTTGCAGTGAAATTGTTCTATTCAAACGCGGGAAAGTTTCAATCACGGCGACGTTATTCATGACGTCATTGTAATGGCGTCTAAGAAATATCAACAGACGTTCAGAATACGTGACGTTTGAGTCGGATGCAATGCTGAAACAAAAGAAAACATGGATATGACCATTGATTAGGATGTAAGTTTTGCTTTATTTAATCTAACGATTAACTTGTTTTATCACTGAAACACTTTGTTTCTTCTATTTTTGTTCAAAACTGTAGAAAGCGCTTTCAAAATGGCGCCCATCCAGTTGTTCTTCCACCAAGATTCTGTAACACTTCGCTGATTGAACCGTTTACATGAGCTGTAAACAGTCAACTGAACAGGCATTCAGATCCAAAATTCAAGATCCAAATTCTCCTAAAAGTCTATGGAAGTGCATGTAATATACAGATTATACATTTCTCCTATTTGAAATATGGGATTTATAAACCTCGGGAGGTAAAACAATCCGTTAAAGAAACTCGTGCTTCGCACTCGTTTCTTTATCGGATTGTTTTACCTCCCTCGGTTTATAAATCCCATATTTCAACTAGGAGAATGAATAATCTATATGTAATATTTTCGATAATCCACTAGTGGATTAAATATGCAAATGTGGTAGATACATGTACGTCCCGTAACGTTACATGTATGACGTCGTGTTTACTAATGGCGGAATATTGATATTTTTGTAAACAAACGTGAATAAAATGCATTATAATTGTCATATGATAAAGAGAATCTTGCATTCGTGCTCATGAATTATTAAATTTATAAAACTCGTTGAGGAAAAGGGATAAAATGCTCGGCAAAGCCTCGCATTTTATCCCTTTTCAAAATGCTCGGCAAAGCCTCGCATTTTATCCCTCTTCCTCAACTCGTTTAATAAATTCAATAATACATGAGCACTCAAGTAAGATCCTCTATATAACACATCCGTGTACTAAAACTGTGAATCTCCCATCTTTTTTGTTTCTTTTCTTCGATGAAAATATCTGTTATTTTTTCGTATCTCTAGTTCAAATATTGGAACTGCCTTATTGGGGCGGTTCTTACGAGTATTAACAATCTGTTTGTATTGAAAAATAAGGAAATGATGTATCCCCTGAAACCCCACTTTTCTCTTTATATTGTGGGGTTTTCCGGGATGCTCACTCGACATTGAGATAAAATTACATCTCAAGCCCTTCCACCCAAAGAAACCGCTTGGGTTTATATGCAGGGACGGTCCATCTCTTACCACTCTTCCCGGGCAGGCTTAGACCTTTCAAGTGGTTTACCAGTACTCATGTTCGATCGGTTTCAGCTCTGTGTGGAAGCATCATGCAGTCCTATCTATTTCACGGGCAGGGGCGCATAAGAAAAAAAAAATCTTCTATGAGTATGGATTGGGTATACTGAGTATTCGAAATAAGAGTTTCCAACCATGGGGATGCTCGAGTCGACCGGAACCGGGCTAAGCTGAGTTTCGGATCTGTTCGGGCATCCCGACATTACGAAAACATGCCTATTCAAAAATATTGGAAATTTTACCGCCAAACAAAAAAATAAAAAAAAAGAACTGAAAATTTTCAGATAAAACAAATCTAATAATTTTCACATTGCTGCTAAAAACATCTTGTGGGTACTCGTTAGAACCGACTCGACGAGGCGGTTCTAACGGTTACCCGCAATCTGTGTGCGATTCCAACGAGTACCGACAATCTATATTTTTGAGCAGCAATAAGAAAAATAATGTGCACCTCTTTAAACCCAAGTTTTGCTGGGGAATAGTGGAGTTAAACGGGATCAAAATAATATAGGCGTGTTTTCTTGGTGGAAACGAACGACTATATCGAATTAATACCAATTAAGGGTACTAAGGTTCTGTATACCACACCCTTTTAGATCATCTCGGCGAACGTGACGAGTTAAACGCCTAATGTAATAAACTGAATTTATTACATTTGGCATTGTATTACATCTATGTCTCTACAACCAACTTCATCAAACCCTGAGTTGGATGACATGAATAAGATAAGAATTTCTATCATGCTGTAAAAGAAAATATGTTTGTTGTTGCTGTTGTTCTTGTTGTTAAAACAAAGGCGCGCTTTTAAGCCCGCGCTTGTTCGGAAACACTTGGAAATGCCGGAATCCGAACAAGTCTGGTGTAACAAGCAAACAAGACATTTTACTATAAAAATGACTTCCTAAAAGAGACATCATCACGCTAACAAGTTCGTGAAATGAAGACCCCCTTAAACCCCACTTTATATAGAAGAAAGTGGGGTTTACGGGGGTATACATTATTTTCCTTATTTCTGCTCCAAGACATAGGTTGTGGGTACTCGTTAGAACCGCCTCAATGAGGCGGTTCTAACGAGCACCAACAACTAATGTTTGAGGCGGTTCTAACGAGCACCAACAACCTATGTTTGCAGTATTTATAAGAAAAATATCACGGATTTTCATCAGAAAAATGGCCATTTTGGAGATGTGAAAAATGCACTATGTCGTACGGGCGAGTTATCGTAATGTTGTAAAAATAGAGTCTTTCGACCGGGGTCTTCACTATTAACAAAAAATACAAGCCAAGCTGTTTGCAAAATTTGAAGCAAATAATTCTGAAAAACAATCAGACACCACTAAGATTTAAAACGGACCTATTCAAAAATTTCGGATGGGAGGAGTCTATTTGCCACACATGGAATAACAAGACTGTGCTTGTTATAAAAGTGACTTCCTTTCAAAAATAATATTGACGTTGTTTAAGAAATCGTTCTCTCAGTCATTAATATCTTTAATATATTTTCAAAAATAATATCCGTTATTTTTGCAATAACAGAGTAGCGGCGCGTTACAAGAAAATCTGGTTTATATGCAACACTATGGAGTAATATCTATGCACGAATGTTCTGCTTAACCCTTCTCTTGCTGAATATTCAGTTTAGCCACGCCCATTTCTGACTTTGAACCAATCAGATTACTTGATGTACTTTATTCTTACAAATCCATAAATGGAATGTCAAACAGTGTAGATCCTGATCAGATGGCTTCTTCAGAAGCCATCTGATCTGGATTTACACTGTTTCCAAAGATAGGGATTGTCGTGAACAGCAAGAGAAGGCTTAACAAGGTGTTTTTGTTGATGGATAACAATGCACTAGAACCTTTTCTATCGAGCAAAAGACTTGACTCTCAGGATATCAGAAAAAATGTAGCTTTTAGATTGAAAAATGTTGTCAATGATTATTTTTATGGCAGAAAATACTTTAACTGACAACTCAAACTGCTTCTGAAAGTCGTTCCGCCACTATCTCCAGCCCCTCCAGCTGTATCATGAGATTATAATGGCCTAACTAAGATATTTCTCTGACGAAAACTTATTATTTATTATTTATGGTCCAAATATGGAAGTTGCCTGTGCTCAATAAGGGTGCTCTAACGAGTATCCATAATCTCTGTTTTGGACCAAATCCTACCCTTTCAAGATTATTCCGATTGTGACTCAGAGATGACGGTACCCGGAAAGAAACCATTGAACTTCCTTTGCAGAATATTACCCGAACGAGACTCGAACCCGAAGTGAGAAACCTGTATGATACCCATCATGAGACAGATTCGTTTACGTAATACTCCGCAAATAGTAATACAAAGTAAACATAGCTACAAACGCTGTTTTAATGTAAATTCAAAAGTCCCCTATGAAAAAAAAAAGACTTTTTTAAAGTAAATTTGCTCTATAAAAGGGTAATCATTTGCATAATGTGAACAAGTCCGTGAAATGAACACCCCCTATACCCCACTTTATATAGAGAAAAGTGGGGTTTAAGGGGGTAAACAGTATTTTTCTTATTTTTGCCCCAAGACATACGTTGTGGGTACTCGTTAGAACCGCCTCAATGAGGCGGTTCTAACGAGCACCCACAACCTATGTTTGCAGTATTTATAAGCAAAATATCACGAATTTTCATAAGAAGAGTAGCCATTTTGGAGATGTGAAAAATGCACTATGTCGCACGGGGATGTTATCGTAATTGGAAGCAAAGTCTTCAGCACAGAACAGAAAATTGTAGAGTGTGCCAGTTTTTTTTCTGGACCAGACTAACTAGTTTCGGCCAATTAGGCCTCATCAGTGACCATCAGATATTTTCAAAATTCAGCAGTTGAACCCAAAGGACAAGTAAATATAATCCACACTATGATGAATGGTAGGGAGACTTTTTACGGCCGCCACACATTTCCTTAACACCAGCTGTGGCGAAGTTAAATACATGTTTGTTCTAAAAAGGGTAATGACTACAGCACAGAACAGAAACCTCTAGAGTGTGCACGTTTTGTTTAGGACCAGACTAGCTAGTTTCGGCCAGTTAGGCCTCATCAGTTACGCTCATATACAGTAGAACTTCGATGGCTCGAACAACGATGGCTCGTTCACCATGGATGTGTCGAACCCATTCTTGAGCCCATAGCGAAATCCTCTACATAAGAAATAGTGGGGGATACTTAAGGAGATTTGAGTCTTTTATCTTGCAAATGTATGCTGTGTGTACTCATTAGAATCGCCTCGATGAGGCGATTCTAATGAGTACACACAGCATGCATTTTCATTATAGAACACCGAAAAGATGTCTAAAAGTATCTCGTTATGCCTCCTGACAGTAACCCTCAGTGGCTCGAACTACCCCTGTCTCGAACAGATTTTCGAGGTCCCAAAGGTGTTCGAGCCATTGAAGTTCGACTGTATTTGCAAAACCCAGCAGTGGAATCAATGATCGCAAAGGACCAGTAAATAAAGCATTTGCTCCTACTCTAAAGGAGGAACTCGCTCCTAAGATTCTTATTCTTTCATTTTAGAGTAGAGGAACACAAAAATACGTTTGAAAGAGTTGGTTCCCCTGAAGGTGTGTCCATTTTTCTAACATGAACAACATTTTCTGTGACTCAGACTCATACTATTGGGGAGGTCTACCACCTAAACAATAACCGTCTGATCAAGATTATTGTAGGCTTGGTTTACAATGTAATCACATTAACTGTGGCAAATATTTCAATAATATCTTAAATTTGATCTAATAAAAGCAAATACACTGTCAATATTTTGATAATCTACAAATATTCTATTAAAGAGATAATACACACACCTGACAGAAATTTTTATTTTTTTTATAAAGGGAGAAAACTTTTGAAGACAGGAAAATTAACTCTTAATATCCGAATCCTTTTTCCCCTAGAGCAGACCCGCACCGCAACCCTTCCACAAACACCCTTCAGATGAGAAAAACAAAGCAAAGGCGCCGGTACACTCGCAGCAATAGGATTTGAAACATAAGATTATTTCATCAGAAGGCGTTTCCACCCCGAAACATAAATAATTGGTGCTCGTAAGAACCGCCTCAGTTAGGCGGTTCTTACGAGCACCCCCTATCGATGCAGGAACATTATCACAAATTTTATGCGACAAATGCTTGTCGCATGTCGATTGATGCGAAAGACCATCAAGAAAACACGCCTATGTAATTTTGACCCCCTAGAACCCAACTTTTATACATCAGGATGTTTCCCTGCGTGAAGGTGCCCAGGATGGATTGCCGGCATTACACCCTACTGCTTTTATATAGTAAAAGGGTAAACCTTATTTTTCTTATTTCTGCTCTAAATATAGATTGTGGGTACTTGTACGTGTACCCACAATCTATATTTTTGAGCGGAAATAAGAAAATTATCACAATTTTTCATCTAAAAATTTTCATTTTTTTTTTCAGCGGTAAAATTTACAACGTATTTGTATTGGCTTGTCATTTTCGTAACGACAAGTTTGTTTCTTATGTTTCTTACTGGAAGCAAATGAGACTGTGAACCAATCCTCGTCTAGGCAGAACAAAAAACGCATGGGCAGAGAAATGACACTTTAAAATTACAAGAGGTTGCGGAAGGGTCACCCTGGCGAACATGATTGGTGTGACACACCGCAAAATATTCATATCATAGAAGAGCATTCAAAAAATTTCTTCACACGTGAAATTTAATTATAGATTTTGGCCAAATTTGATACACTATAGGATTTAAACATTGAATTGGACGGTAGATAAGTGGCATGACAAGGCGAAGTTTTAACCCCATTGTTATCCTCCAGATTTTTGACAAATATTTGTTTAGACAGAAAATACTGGAACGTGCATTTTATTTATTTTGGACATAGGCTAGACACATGAAATTGAATATAAAATTCAAGCAGTTTTTGATTGGATGAATGGTCAACTATATAGATTTCAAGTGATCATTGCAAAGAAAGCACCAATAACCATGCTTTAAATGCTATAAGCCAGCAAAATGCACCGATACAGAAATATAAATCGACTAAGCCCACATTTATTTATTTATTTGTTTATTTATTTATTTAGATAACTCTAACTCTCACGCTATTACATCACGAAACCACGCCTATATAATTTTGATGGCCTTAAACCTCACTTTTGTGTAGTAAATGTGGGCTTTACAGGGGCATGTATTATTTTTCTTATTCCTGCTCAAAAACATAGATTGTGGCTAGGCCTACTCGTTGGAGGCGGTTCTAATGAGTTCCCATAATCTATGTTTTGAGCAGACGTATGCAAAAAAAAAAAAAATGTCAGAATTTTTATCTGAAAATTTTCATTTTATTTCAATATATATTTGAATAGGCGTGTTTTAGTAACGAAGTCCTTTTTAATAAATACCCTTGTAAACCCAAACTTATATAGAGAAAACTTTGATGCACAAGGGTAAAACGTTATTTCTTATTTATTCACTTAAAATAAATTGCGGATACTCGTTAGAACCGTCTCACAGAGGCGGTGCTAATGAGCACCCGCTGTCAATGTTTGAAATAGACGCTAGATCAATAACAAAAATAAATCATCAGGAAAAAACGCCATTTTACAGTCAGAAAAGAAATGTACATTACGAAAACACGCATATACAAATACATGTACATTGTAACCTTTATCATCCAAAAAAAATGAAAATTTTAAAATGAAAAATTGTCATGTTTTTCTTATTTCTGCTCAAATATAGATCGAAGGTACTCGTCAAAGTACCCAAAATCTATACTTGACAGAACCGCCTCATCGAGGCGGTTCTAACGAGTACCCACAATCTATACTTTAGAGCATACAGAAATAAGAAAAACAAGGGTTATTCCTGTAAACCCAAGTTTTACTATATAAATGTGGGGTTCAAGGTGATCAAAATTATATAGGTGTGTTTTCGTGATGTATCGC
Source organism: Lucinisca nassula (assembly GCA_963580285.1). Classification (NCBI taxonomy): domain Eukaryota; kingdom Metazoa; phylum Mollusca; class Bivalvia; order Lucinida; family Lucinidae; genus Lucinisca; species Lucinisca nassula. The sequence goes on along the minus strand of OY757017.1, from coordinate 111,421,402 downwards.
ATGGGCCTGTTATCCTTATGGGCAGTAAATTACATAATAGTCGTCTTTCATTACTGACACTGACCAAATAATTCCACTGTCATTACTTACAATGACCAATTTTAAACACATGCCAAAATTGCAAATGTTTATGTATTCTAAGATTGCTGATGAGACCAATTGTAGCTCTAAACTGTCTGCTTGTCAGCCTCGATAGCGCAGTGGTTAACGCGTTCGACTCATGATCGAATCTGGCACCCGGTATCGAGGTGTGTCCTTGGGCAAGACACATCATGACACTGCCTCACTCCACCCAGGTGTAAATGGGTAGCAGTGGTGTAATAGTCACTGCCTCTCTCTCGCGCGCGTGAAAACACCCGGGATGCGTCTTTGAGAGCGATTAAATAAGCTTGCAGCTTCCATCGCAATCGAACTAAAATAAATTAGTATAAACTAAACTGTCTGTTGCAGGTTGAGCAAGACAAGTCTACAGAAGACGGCTCTAGCTCTGGCTTTGTGCTGAGCACGTTTTGCTCAGCTTCGCGGATACATTTTGCCTCATATACACTAGCATCCCTTTTGATGAGGCATCGCCATTTTGCTAGGTCCTGTGCAATGTGTTCCCACTACTCTGTTGGTATAAGAGGCTTCACAGGTATCCTTGTATCACTTCTTCTGGCAGCCATTGGAGCGTTTGCCCGTTTCTTGTTCTCCATAGATAAATTTCTTTGACAGATGTTCTTCAGGCATCCTGCATGGTAACATTGCATGTCCATCTTTACTGTGCCAGTTTCAGTGTACGAGTATATACACTCTCCATCCCTGCCCCTTTCAGGACTTCTGTGGCAGGAATCATGTATTGCAACTTAATCTTTAAAAGTTTTCCAAGACAGCTTGTATGGAAGTGGTTCAGTCTTTTGGCGTGTCGTTGGTGAACTGTCGACGTTTTGAATACATACAATAGTATTGGTTGCACAACAGCTCTGTAGACTTTCAGGTATGTGTCAAGCCTGCATAATTCCACTTCGCTCCCAAAGACTACCACGTAATCGACCAAATTTGGCAATCCGGGCATTGCCTTCATCATCGATGTGCACGACTCTTGACAATGCGTTTCCAAAGCAGCAAGCAATGGACGTCACGTTTTTAATAAGTCCGTTGCATGCTCACGTTTGCCTTGCACGAGCTCTTTTTATCGACATTAACATAAAGTGTCGTTAACAGTGTCTATATAATGTTTTTGGAGGGTACTATATACAGTAAAATTTCTATATTAAGACCACCTTCGGGACTGTTCAAAAGTGGTCTTAAATACCACTTTTGAACAGTCCCAAAGATGTTCCTTGACCAGAGGCCATTGCAGGCAGAAAACACAAAGAAAAATTCAGTGTACCCTTCAAAATAGTCTTTCTGTAGCAGAATTAGTCCTAATTTTAGGTGGTCTTAATAGCGGAATTTCACTGTATAAATGTGAGCTACATAAGACACTTATTTAGTTATTGCTACTGTACGTTAATTGAATCTGTGTAGCAATATACAAGGTAGCTGGCGCTCTCACGTTGTTGCCAGCAACCCATCTAGGAAACTGCAACACCAGACAAAATCCTGCATATCCGGATTTGCATGTTCAAGATATGTAAAGTTTGTTAAAATGTTCAAGATATGTAAAGTCTGGGGCGGGGCGGAGAAAGTCATTGCTATGATTCAGCGGCCAAAGTAGCCTGGCAATCAGGCCCTGTATTTAAGTCATTCTTATTAACAAGGTACACAGCTACAGTAAACCTGTAGAAATATGTATTATTATTTGCCCCTTATCTAAAATACAGACACTACTTAAGAACATTATCGCTAATAAACCCTTTTGGTTTCATTGGGCGACAGGGCTTGAGATGTCATTTCATCTCAATGTCGGGTAAAAGTCCCACAAAATTGGAAGCAACGTCTCCAAAATGACCTTTACAGTGTTGACGGGGACGTTAAACCTCAAATCAAACAAACTTAAGAACATTATATTAGTGTAAGTTTTGCAATGTTATATGAGACTGCTCTATTTAACAGACTGATACCAGTATACGGCCAAATCTGCAATGCGGCGATGCGGCAGCATGTTGTGGAGCATGGAAAGCATGACAATGTACAAGAGAAGTCAGGTTAATTGCGTTCGGGCTTAACTCTGGATATCTTGACAATCTCTTGCCTCTGGATCCAGCTAGGTCAGGTCGAGAGAGTGAGACTGACTCTGCACGCCCCCACCCCCTCATTACAATCCATTAACAAGCCAATTGACATAGTCACTGCAAGCACATATATGCAAGCCACACAAACAGCCATTTCCAGTGTGGCATTACGAAAACGCGACGCCCTTGAACCCCACTTTTATATAGCAAAACAAAAAAAAAACATGTTTTACAGTCACCAAAACGCATGTGATTAAATATTGCGACAAGGTCTTTGAAAGATCGGGGAGAAATCTGTTTGGCCTATAAAATCTGTCTACTTATGATTTTTCCACCCTTTACACTACGATTCCTCGTAATCTAATAAAAGAAAAAATTAATGATTTAATTGAATGGACATTTCATAGGGAATAATCCCTCTATCTTGCACGTAATGTAAGAAATTCATAAAAATTATACTTTGTGGTCATGGCGTTTATATTTCGCAATTAATTCGATTTGCCAGAGTGTGTCGTCATGTAACTGACTTCAACACTCGTAATAAATTGTAAACTGCTAAACTTCTTAATCAGGGTTATCGGTATCATAAACTACGCAAAGCCTTTTCAAAATTTTTTAAAGACGTAATTCTGATTAATTTTCAAAATTCAATATTGGACTTAAATCTCTTCTGCAACAAGGTCTATCGGAACCCGAATTTTATGGTGACTTAGTATATAAATTCAGAAAAATATATAACCGCAATGACTTGAGCACCCAATTTCGTAAAATCGTTCTTCGATATAAAAAGATTGGATACAACATACGACAGACTGCATGCATGGTAGTTAACCCAATCACGGTTGACAACTTTGCTTCCCTCTTTAATTGCACGCCGGTGGGTCAGGCCTCAGATTCTATCCTCAGATTCTATGACGGTTCCAGCGTAAAGGCTTACTGAGATTTAGAGAGATCTAATTCAATGTAATGTTGGTTGGTACATGATGCTCTGTCTCTGGTCGGGCCCATCGGAGTCTAACTGTTGGTTTTCTTTTGCTCCAGCATTCCAGTGGTTTCTTGCTGTCGAGTCCTCACCGCTGTTGCATTGCTGTGGTTGTTTGATTTTTGTGTTCCCGGAGATGTTGCACTGATGAGTTAGGAGGCCTTCATGAGGACTGAACAAATAATTTGTCTAAATCGCGACGGAAGTAAGGGCGAGGAATGTGGCCACGTAAAATCGATTTAAGCACCCCAGTGGAATTCGTTTCACTGACCTTCTAGATATTTGGATGATTAATTAAATATTGACGAAACCTATTTCGATGGTTTGATCAGTCAAATTTACCCCCAATAAAGCAAATTCTTCTGATACCGAGGCCCCCGTGTTTGGATTTGCATCCCTCTATTGTAGATGGATTGTTTGTTTTTTTTTTCCTGAAAAATGTATGATAAACGCGATGATTTTGATTTTGAGATTGCAAATTTTCCTTTCTTGGATGGTTATGTTCCTCGTGCGGCATCCTATGGTATTTATATTTCGCAATTAATTCGAGTGTCTAGTCATGTAACTGACTTCAAAACTCGTAATAAATTGTTAACTGATACACTTCTTAATCATGGTTTTCGGCATCATAAACAACGCAAAGCCTTTTCAAAATTTGATAGACGTCATTCCGATTTAGTTACAAAATTCAATTTCAGACTTAAATCTCTTCTGCAACAAGGTTTATCGGAATCCCAATTTAATGGTGACTCGGTATATAAATTCACAAAAATATATAATTGCAATGACGTCAGCACCCAATTTCGTAAATCATTCTTCGATATAAAAAGATTGGGTACAAATGCTATACGACAGACTGCATGCATGGTAGTTAACCCAATCACGGTTGACAGCTTTGCTTCCGTCTTTATTTGCTCGCCGGTGGATCAGGCCTCAGATTCCATGACGGTTCCAGCGTAAAGGCTTACTGATAATTAGAGAGAAATATTGGTTGGTGCCTGATACTCTGACTCTGGTAGGGGCAATCGGAGTCTAGCTGTTGGTTTTCTTTTGCTCCAGCATTTCAGTGGTTTCTTGCTGTCGAGTACACTCTAAATCTGGGTGTTTTGGTTCTAAACACAAAGTAAAACACTTCTCTATAACACTTTTAGAATGTGTTTAAGTGTTTATATTAAAACGCTGATGTTTTGGTGAAAACATGTGTTTTGGTGTTTTGCCAAAAATACATAACGCGTGTTTGGGGGCTGTAACAGTTTTAAAACACTGAAACATGTTTTGATACTTTTCTGTGTTTTATTTCATAACATTCCAATCTTTTATTTCAAAACATACTGAATATTTATCATTGGAACTCCAGTTTTTTTATATATTATTTAACTTATAGCTACCACACCTACATTTAAGTACATTAGTGTTTAAGTGATTTTATGGGTATAAGAAATTGAAAATGCAAATCCTTACCAAAACAAATTGCAAAGACCCTGACTAGAATAGTTAGGTCTATAAGTGTGCATTAAGACTAAGAAACAGAATTCGATAAGCTCATGAAAACAAATTGTTGAAATCATCTATATCAGGGCATTTTGCAAAGATGATTTAACAAAAAATATTTGTCACCAAAAATTAGCTCTTTGAACAGATGAAAAAAAAACAAACAAACAAAAAAAAAACGTTTGACACTCGAAATCCTTATCCTGCTGAATGATTAATTTTGCCACTCCCTTTTTGAGTATCAACCAATCAAATTTCTTGAGATAATGAATTTGTTTAAATTCATGAACTGAATTACAAACCGTGTAGATCCTGATCAGATGGCTTCATCAGAGGCCATCTGACCTCAAACTAAACTGTTTGCAAACTTAGGGCTAATCGTGCTCAGCACAATAAAGGTTAATACTCTTTTCAAGTGCAACTGTGCATTGGAAGAGATCGAGAGTGATCCCTTTTCCTGGCTACTCGAAAGTTTAGTGAAGCACACTTTTTTTGGACTTTTGGACTAGAAGCCAACTGTTTATCTCTTTTTCAGCTATTTTTTTTAAAGAATGCACAAATCCAACAGCCTTCTGGTTTAAAATGTTGTTTAAAAACTATTTGTTGCCCGACGCCTAGTAGCTGTGAATTAGTACTTCAAATCAATTTGAAGTACACTTAAGGCTCCTCATGCCAAGATCCAGTTTATCCACATCCCCAACAATATATTGTTTGCCGAGTTCCTTCTCGTCATTGACAAGGTGCGTATCTTTGGAAGAGCTGCTTCTTGGACACTCTGCTAAATAAGTAGGCACTGTCAGCACAGGTAGGTCGTTAGTCTCCGAGTGTAAACTGAAAAGAAGAAGAAAAAAGTGAACATTTAAATTCCTGTACTAAAACTTGTGTCTGATCTAGGTCTACACTGTTTGCTGATCCAGAAGTAGCTCTAATTACGCTATTGTAAAAGAAAAAAACGCAGCTGAAACCGAATTACCCAAGGTTACTTTTAGCTCCCCTTGGGCGCAAATTCTTTCCTTTAAGAGTAGCCTCTGCCCAGAGAAAGATGTTTTTTACTGGATTTTCTTTGTTCTATGTAATGATATTTTGTTCTGGCTGCGCAACTAAAACTAATGAGTGCAACAATAATAAACAATATCTATGCTCCTTCTACCGATTCAAGAAGGGCAGTTGTCAGTTTCTGGCGAAAGAATGTGCACTGTACTTGTTACCCAGCAAGCACGTGGCGTTATCGTTATTGTGACGTCAATGTAACGTCGGTACAACGCCATGACGTCTGTGCAAAGTCACATATACGCCGGCGCACTGTCATGACGCATGTCGTTGCACCGACGTTGATCTGACGTTGCCCTAGCGACGGTTGGCTGCTGGGTTAACGGCTTATATAAGCTAGCCAAGGAAGTGTAGATCGGTTTAACGGACCGGCTAGACATGACCTAAATAGTACTGATTGCACCGTTTAACTCCAAAACAGACGGACAAACAAACAAACAAACAATGTGTCTGTGATTCAATAAAGACATTACGAAAACACTCCTTTTCAAATATACTGAAACTTTTACCACCATAAATCAAAAACTTTGATAATTTTCTTATTTCTGCTCAAAATATAGAAATAAGAAAAGTAAGGTTTACCCCTGTAAAATAAAAGTGATGACATTGATCAGGAATCGATACAATTAACCCACAGATCCCATCAGAGACACCAAAGAGAACGAAGCACAAACATGAAACAACTGCTAGACCCTAATGAAAACATCACTAGCAGAAAGCCAAAAGGACAGTTACTTCCCCCAAAAATAGCCAAATGGCTATCCAAAACAAAATAATTAAAGCTATACACACACTCAAAAGACAAACCATAACAAAAATAAACCGCGACAGAAGAACCGCATTGGAACGGTTAGGAATTCCACTTGGGTGGGGGGGGGGGGGGCGCTTAAATCCATTTTACACAGCTGCGATCGCCCTTACTTCCGTCGCGATTTAGACAAATTATTTGTTCAGTCCGCATGAAGGCATCCTAACTCATCAGTGCAACATCTCCGAGAACACCAAAATCAATAAACAAGAAGAAGAACTGTATGTGTCTAGGATATACGCAACACTATTTATTAGCTATGCTTTAGCAAAGTTTCCTCCTTTGCCACAGGGACCGCACTCACAGTTCCTGTATACATAAGAGTGGTCCCCATTTGATAAACGGAGTTATTATTTTTACTATTTTCTTTGGTTTGCGTACAAATGATTTTCTTCTAGCTACGCCCCTGAAAACCATCTATAGACAACCGCAGCGAAAACGGTCCGAAGTGATATAATGACTCCGCTCCACCCAGGTACCAGCAGAGTCGTATAAAACAATGCACAGAACCAAACAAAGAGGCTAAGCCTCAAAAGGATCCAAGCAGAGTGGCGAGGCTTCAAAAGGGTAGGACACTGGGTCGAGCCGGAACGTGCTCAGCGGACAGCCAGAGCTAAGTCCTCGGCTCCTCTGATTCCTTTTGATAAACTGCAGTCCTGCAACAGACAGTTTAGAGTTAGGATTGGTCTCATGTAATCTCAGACACACAGACAGTAACACATAAAGCATTTGATTGGTCATTGTCAGTAATGGCACACAAACGTGAACGGCTGGTGTATATCTAGAAGGTTGTAAAACCCAGACATGAAATACATACGTGGGTGCGTTTGATTTACCTGAATCAGAATCAGGATTCGAAATCATGTTTCTGTTTCAGCGTTTCATTTGTGCAAACAGAAACATGATACTGAATCAGGCAAAGCATACCCCATTCATGTTTCAAAACGAAACAGTGCATCCATAATGGCAGAATCACAGGTTCGCAACATACTGTTTTAAAGTGGCAGAATCATGTTTGTCATTTGGAATCTGGATTCTGATTCAGGAAAATCAAACGCACCCCTGGTCGACTCGAAATTTATCGTTAAACTCTTGTATACACATGGTAAATGCGCAGCCTCTTCTGTTATAAAATAAGCTTTATGACTTGACAATAACACTCTGTTTACTTATTTATATATAAAAATAGTCTGCATGAAAATCCATGAAGAAAATCAGGTATGAAATGAACTTCTTGCTAATTAAAAACACATGCACCAAACAACTGCCCCCCTTTCCCCCCCCCCCCCCCACACACACACACACATGCCCATCGGGGCCAGGAAAAATAGATTGGGTTGCATTTTGCTTCCACACAGAGCTGAAACCGTTGCAGAACTTGGCGTAAACATATGATCCGAATGAGGCTCTGACCCATAGCGGTGAGGGACCTGCTACTTTTATGAACAAAATTGTGTCTCGCTTGGCCGGTTGCCCTGTTCTACCATCCATGGATTTTGACCTCCCATCGTAGAGGGATACCGCAACGCCACGCAATATTATCAAAGATTTCATCAAAATCTTGTAACAAAATCTCAAGAAATCTAGCGCATTAGACTAAATTCCTGATTTCTTTTTGACAAGCTCAATCAAAACAGGGGCCATATTGACAGAAGCAATATTTTCTATTTCCGAGCATCAATAAACTTGTTTATTGGGCCTGTATTACTCCGCGAAATCAAAACATCTTAGATGGTCCGGCGCACATTAATACCTGCAGTAAGAACTGTGCGATCAGGGAAGACTCGGATCAGCTGCGCATACGCGCAGGCTGATCAGAGTCTTCACTGTTCGCATAACGTCTGGTCTTTCCAAGGAGCAAAAGCAAATACTCTGAGCAGAACGGCTTGCTACCTAGACTGATTTAGGTCGCCAATGGGTCCATAGACATTCTTGTAGATTCTGTCATGCTCTCGCTAAATATTGATAGAAGCAGTGTTTGGAGCGAACCCCGAAGTCATTTTGGTAGTGGCTTAACAAGCAAACGGCGCACTATCGATGTTATGAAAATATTTAGAATGAATGTTCAAAAACAGAAATATTTTGTGGTGATTTAAAACGAAAATAAACGGTAGAGGCGCGCGACTTGATAGAAGAATAACATATCATTTGAAAGAATTTTGTTTTCATCTTTTCAGTAAAGTTATGTCTAGTCGATTAAGATGTTTGGTGAAATAACAGACGCATAAGAGATGTGCCATTTTGATACATTGTAAAGTCGAGTTTTATATCCCGTTTTCATGGATATTTCCTTCTTCGTTTAAAACATGTTAACAGGGCAGCGTATTGAGCACACCCTTAAACCACTGTCGGCCCCCGCCCATAGGGGCTTGAAGAAATATATGGGCTTCATGATGTTTCCACGCAGAGCTGAATCCGGCCCGCACACTAGTACTGGTAAACCGCTTAGAGGATCTAAGCCTGTCCAGGAACCGCGGTGCGAGGGGGACCGTCCATGCTAATAAACCCTATTGGTTTCATTGGGCGACAGGGCTTGAGATGTCATTTCATCTCAATGTCGGGTAAAAGTCCCACAAAATTGGAAGCAACGTCTCCAAAATGACCTTTACAGTGTTGACGGGGACGTTAAACCTCAAACAAACAAACAAACAAACAAACAAACAAACCCTTAAACCACTGTTAACAGTGAAAAGTTGGTTTACAGAGACCCAGAGTATATAGAAAAACGTGTTTTTTTTAAAGGCACAGTGAAATTCCGCTATTAAGACAAACTACAGTTAAGACTAATTCCGCTTTAAAACGATTATTTTGAAAGCTTCACTTAATTTTTGTTTGTGATTTCTGCCAATAGTGTTCTCTGGTCGACCACCATTAGGACTGTTCAAAAGTGGTCTTAAAATCCACTTTTGAACAGTCCAAAAGGTGATCGTAATATAGGAATTTTACTGTATATGAATCTATATAGTGTTATTTTATCTCCAACCCAAACCCGAACATCCACACATGAACACACGAAAGAGACAAAGGGAGGCAGTACTTGGTAGTTGTGCTTTGGGAGACATTTAATCCCAGACCTGGGACATTGGCAAATAGTGTAGAACCAGATCAGACGGTGCACTATCTGATCAGGTTATACACTTTGTTTCAAAAGTATAAGGCCTATGAATGGGGTGGCCAAAATTTTATAGGCATGTTTTCGTGTTGTATAGTAAAGCAACTGGCTTAATCAGACATAATCAGGCACCGCGTTCTGTGGCGTCTGATCCGGGCCTGTACTGTATGCATATGTCCCGTTTTGTGAAACGTAATTTTATTACCTTCTAGTAGAAAAAAGGAGCTGAGAATTCTTAATTGTCAGGTCAATTCGCACGAAATTACTTTCCTTAACAAAACAGTAATAAGTTCTTTTTATTTCCTTTTTTTTTCTTTTTTTTTCTTTCTTCTTTGTTTTTTTTTTTTTTTTCGCTGTTTTTTTCTTCTTATTTTTCTCTCTTTCTTTTCTTTTCTTTTTCTTTTCTTTCTCTTTTCCAACTTTTTTTCACATGCCCTTTTTTCACCGAGTGCAAACTATAACATTAGTTAGACGACTGAGTCAGCGCTTAACTCTTTCCACCCTGAGTTTCTGAAGTGGTATGTTCCAGCTTTGACTTTGGACTGGTCCATTGCTGTAAAGAGGGAGTTAAGATAGAAATCATCAACATAGGGACCCCCAGTGTAGATGCAGATGCTTCACGAGTCGTCTCAACTGGATCTACACTGGTGGCAAAGGTAACTGCATCGGTCTCCAGGGTTAAAAGGGTAAGCCAACTGTTCTAGGCCCACCATGCTAGAGATGGGGGCATGTGAAATACTAGATTTTGTGTAAACAAAGCTGTCAGTCAGAGAACGAACAAGAAGGAAAGAATAAGGTTAAGTGATAGAATTATCCAGGTGCAGAAATACTGTCAGTTATCAAATCCAGAAAATCCCTCCTCCATCTTCTCTTACTGAATTTAAGGGGAATGGATACATCTGTTTTTTTTTTTTGTTGTTTTTTTTTGTTGTTTGTTTTTGGTTCATTACGAAAACACGCCTATACAAATACATAGTAACCTTTATCGCAGAAAAAAATGAAAATTTAAAGATGAAAAATTTTGATTTTTTTCTTATTACTACTCAAAATATAGATTGTGGGTACTCGTTAGAACCGCCTCATCGAGGCGGTTCCAACGAGTAGCCACAATCTATATCTAAGAGCAGAAATAAGAAAAATAAGGTTCACCCCTGCAAACCCCAGTTTTACTATATGAAAGTGTGGTTCGAGGGGGTAAACTTTATATAGGCGTGTTTTCGTGATGGTTGTTTTTGTGTGTGTGTGTGTGGGGGGGGGGGGGGTTGGTGGGGGGGGGGGGGGGGGGGTCGCCATTTTATGTAAGGGAGATGACTTTCGGCACTTTCATTTTGCCTTACTGGTCACTTGCCCGTCCATAAATAGGATTAACTCTTCCTTCCCGTGATCAAGGTTTTCTAGCGCCCGTGTCAAATCCCGCTATTTGTTGAAAAATGTTGACAATTTAGAAGTCCATGTTATCAATACCCCTCTAAACCTCACTTTGTAGAGAGAAAAGCGGGGTTTAAGAATATATATTCATTATTTTTATTATTTCTGCTGCAAGAAATAGGTTGTTGGTGCTCGTTAGAACCGCCTCATTGAGCACCTGTATATGGAGTATAAATAAGAAAATATTACACAATTTCATTAAAAAAAAATAACCTTTTGGAGTCATGAAATATGTTTTATAAACGGGTAATCCTATGAAAACAAAGTCTACAGCACAGAACAGAAAACTATAGAAAAATGCATATTTTTTTCTGGGCCAAACTAGCTAGTTTTGGCCAATTAGGCCTCATCAGTGACTCAGATATTTTCAAAATTCAGCACTGGAAGCAATGATCCCAAAACGATCCAGTAAATATAATCCACACTATATGCTATGGTGAAGGGCAAGGGGACTTTTTATGGCCGCCACACATCCCCTTAACACCGACTTTGGTGAAGTTAAATATGGGTCCCGTCAAGCGATTTTGGTACTTATTGCCTGTGCGAGCAGCGAAGGTTCAGGCGAGCCTGCGCATCCGTGCAGTCCCGCCAGAACTCTCGCTGCTCGCTCATACAAGCAGTGAATCAAGAGGAACCTTCAGACAGAAAGCCATATCCCTGGCCCAGCTGAATGGCTGGGCATGCGACGTTAAAATTTGTCATGACGGAATGCTCGAAGACACAAATTCTCTGGGCGGGGCTCATATGTTCTTTAAAAGGGTAATCCTTTGGAAGCAAACACTACAGCACAGAACAGAAACCAATAGAGTGCGTCAGTTTTTTCCCGGGCCGGACTAGCTAGTTTCGGCCAATTAGGCATCATCAGTGACCCTCAGATATTTTCAAAATTCAGCAGTGGAAAGAATGCACTGTCTCACGGGGATGTTATCGTAATGATGTTATTTTTTTTCTTTTTGCTGCCAGGAAAGAGTGCGCTATACGTACGGGTTTTCACAAGGGTGGGTTTTCCAAATAGGATACAAGTTTGAAAGCGAACGTGTAACACTCCTCGACATGACCAATATAAGGTTGACTTGACCGTTAAAATCCAAACCAAAGACAGCATTTTCTGTCTTTTTCGCTGAAGAAAGGGGGAAAGAACGCATTTCATGAGGATTTTTTTCTTTGGTTTTACGGCCTTTTAAGTTATTTTCACTTATATCATGCCGATCTTTAATAAGAGGTTGGCTAAAACAGGAGTACTGGAGAAAACATATGGGCTGCATGATGCTTCCACGCAGAGCTGAATCCGGCCCGCACACTAGTACTGGTAAACCGATTAGATATAAGCCTGTCCAGGAACCGTGGTGCGAGGCGGACCGTCCATGCTAATAAACTCTTTTGGTTTCATTGGGCGACAGGGCTTGAGATGTAATTTCATCTCAATGTTGGGTAAAAGTCCCACAAAATTGGAAGCAACGTCTCCAAAATGACCTTTACAGTGTTGACGGGGACGTTAAACCTCAAATCAAACAAACAAAAACTGGAGAAAAGCATATGACCTTTCGTTGCAGAGCTTGGCGTCACACTGACTCGAAGCCATATCGACTAGAGACCTACTCTTCAAGTCTCAGCGCTTACTCCGTATATCACAGACATGATGAGTCGAAAATGCACGGCTATGGTATTTGTGTGACAGAGGCTTGGAGTTGCTGATACTGCATTGTTAAGTGCGATATGGAGATTGAATGTCTTCCACAAAATTTCGAAGGCGTTCAGTCAGAAAATTCAGGTGTTGCGTTTCGTACCGTAGCGGAATATTGTGTTTGTATTGGACACATGTCCCCAAGGGGACGGGTGTCATTTCCCTGTTATATCACCTATAAACCGAGCACATGTAGCATAATAATTGAAATATGTGTCCAAGCATGGCAAAACCAACAAATAGACACATGTGACCAACGTAGATACTGATCAGACTCTGTGTCCACCAAAGCTGGCCGGACTCTTTACGTGTCTCCCTTTAGAGGGCTCAGAGTCTATAGAAGGTTTATTCGACCAGCGAAGACACAGATCAGACTGTGCATGCGCTGTCTGATCTGTGTCTTCACTGGTCGAAAGGATCTTATTGATGACTTTATCCTGTACCGGCTCATATGTCAAGACTAGTGTTGCCTACCAGGACGAACATGCTTCATTACCCGGCTTGTTAAACCCTTTAATGACAAGTAGAATCTTTCACCAAGAAATAGCTTTGGAAAGGCCCAGTTACAATATAACGGGTCGGCCCCCGCCCATAGAGGCTTGAAGAAATATATGGACTGCATGATGCTTCCACGCAAAGCTGAATCCGGCCCGCACACTAGTACTGGTAAACCGCTTAGAGGATCGAAGCCTGTCCAGGAACCGCGGTGCGAGGCGGACCGTCCATGCTAATAAACCCTATTGGTTTCATTGGGCGACAGGGCTTGAGATGTCATTTCATCTCAATGTCGGGTAAAAGTCCCACAAAATTGGAAGCAACGTCTCCAAAATGACCTTTACAGTGTTGACGGGGACGTTACGCCTCAAATCAAACAAACAAAACAATATTACGGGTGTCAGTTTAACACCAATGTCTGTTTTGTGCGTGTGTACTTTTTTTGAGGGGGGGGGGGATGGGGGGATGGGGGTCACGGCCCTTTGAAGTTATTTCTATCGTTAATTAGAGGTGGGCAAAGAGCTTATGATGAGCTCTTGAGGTGGGCGAAAACCAGTGTACCTGGAGAAAAACAATCCGGCCTTCAGTTGCAGAGCAGGGCGTCTCGCATGTGGCCCGGGCGAGGCTCGAACCACAGAGGTGAGAGACCTAATGATTAAGAATCGGTGCTCTTACCCACTAGGCCACAGAGGCCCATTATCCATTCTTTAAACAAACAGTGATTACGCCATGTTCTCCATCATCTGACCATTTCATCACAATGTCTGGTAAAAGTCCGACAAAATTGGAAACAACGTCTCCAAAATGACCTATACAGTGTTGACGGGGACGTTAAACCTCAAATCAAATAAAACAATCCGTCATCTGACCAATGTCTTCACTCTATGACTGTCGCATGTTTGGGACGCTAGAAATATAGAGGTTAAAAGGAAATAATAGCCATACCTTACGTAGTCTCTACCGTTTTTACAAGGGGAGGTGGGGATTTGGGGCAGCAACTTCTGTAACTGCCTGCTTCCTTTACTGTAAACTGAGACCCTTCTTACAAATGGGTCTAATGTTTGCTCTTGAAGAAATATTTGCTCCTTAAGCAAAACGTGAACAAGTCCGTGGATTGGACATCCCACTAAATCCCGCTTTACATAGAGAAAACTGGAGTTAACAGGGTATACATTATTTTTTCCTGTTTCTTCTCCAATACATAGGTTGTGGGTACTCGGTAGAACAGGCGGTTCTAACGAACACCCACAACTTATGTTTGCAGTACAAATAAGTAAAATATCTCGGATTTTCATCTGAAAAGTAGCTATTTGGAGATGTGAAAAACACGAAAGGAGTATGAGCAAATTCATACCTTTATGAATGCATGATGGCCCCTACTTTTAGGGAGACAAAATCACGTCTAAAAGAGTTGCTTCCATCAAGATGTAACTGTACTCCCTTAACCCTTATCCTACAGAATAATTTAGTTAGCCACACCCATTTCTGACTATCAGCCAATCAGAATACACGATATAATGTTTTCGTTGGAATTCACAGACTGAATGGCAAACAGCAGTGTAGACCTTGATCTTCATCTACAGTGTTTGCAAAGGTAGGGGTTGTTGTGTTCAGTGGGGTAAGGGTGAGTCGTACTGCTACAGAGATTGCTGGCATGCAAAGTTTTTATGCATGTATTATACATGGGTGGCCATTCCTTCAATCTTTGTTCTGGTACCGGTATGTCTTTTCTCTTGTTGTTGTGGTCGTTGTCCTTCTTCTTCTTGATGATGATGATTATGATGATGATGGTTTCGTTGTTGTTTCTTTCTTTCTTATTCCGCACCGATGTTGAAGAAATCTTGAAGCTGTGTGGATGAGGAGTTGAAAATACATCGTGTTAATGAATATCTTTGTTACACCACGCTGTATTTTGTTTAAAAAAAAAGTGATTGATTGCACCCACTAGAACCGCGCCCAGTGGTTCCAAATATGGCATATTTTTTGTTTGTTTGTTTGTTTGTTTGGGGTTTGTTTTTTTGCTTGATATTTTGTTTAAAAACCCATGTGGACACTGAAGTACACACAGTCTGCATTTTTGGCGTACATTAGGAAAATAATATATATATACTCTCTTTAATCGTATTTTTCTCTACATCACGAAAACATGCCTATATAATTCTGACCCCGTTAAACCCCACTTTTATATCGTAAAACTGGGGTTTGCAAGGTATACATTATTTTCTTATTTCTGCCCCAAAACGTAGACTGTGGGTACTCGTTAGAACCGCCTCGGCGAGGCGGTTCTAACGAGTACCCACAAATCTATGTTTTTGTGCAGAAAAAAGAAATATATCACAATTTTTCATCTGAATTATTTTCATTTTTCGGTGGTAAAATTTACAATGTATTTGTATAGGTGTGTTTTCGTAATGACAAAAAGTGGGATTTACAATGAAGCTCAATTCACTGAATTGTTAACGTGTTTGCTTATTGCGCTCAAGTAGAAAAAGTCCCGTTAATTTGTTGGAATAATAAACGACAACTGGTTGCCCGTGCCCATTTCATTTTTACGGCAGCCAGCCGTACCCTGCGAGATAATTCTTGCAAGCATTCTACATGACCACCGTAAAGTTGACGTAACATAACAAGGGTATACATTTTTGTTATATTTTTACTCCACTAAACAAGATTCTGGATACTCTTTAGAACCGCTCCACTGAGGAGCTTCTAACAAGCCCTTTCACTCTTTACTTCTAGTAGGCAAAATTTTCACATGAAAATGAAAGTTTTAGATAATTCCTGCATAACGTCAACGGTACCGGTTATATTAGGGCACATTACAGTGTTCTTTCTAGAGTCAATGTGCACCAAATGGATCTTCTGCAAAAGGTAACGATACTTGTTACCAGTTCTTGGGGGAATGAAGGAAGGCCTTTACCACCAAGCACGTTAGACACAGTTATTAACAAAGACGCCACAGGAACGACATACGGGTATTGTTCATCAAACTTCCTTTTCAAATGTGACACGGTCTAAATCACGACACGGATACGCTCCGGGATTACAATGCTGAGCCTACAGCGGTACCGCTAAATTAACAATTACCGAATGAATTAAAGTGTCGTGTTCGCTTTAAGTCATCTGTCTGTTTAAATGAGCATCTTGAATTCACCAGTCTTCATCCTTGTTAAATCAATCCGACCCAAGCTGAGCGGTACAAAACATGTCCATGTTACACCAACTTATGATACTTTTGATTGTGTATCCCATTCTGTTCGGTATCATTGACTTCAAATATTATACCATCGCCTTGGGAAAGACATCAACACCCATGTCACTTCGTCGGCGGAACTAGAATCCGTCCATGTTGGTCAGTCCATCTTATAACTGTCTAAAATCCTGTGGGCTACTGTCTTGTATTCATGTTCTTCTATGCACGCGTTATGGGCGTGTTAATGTTATATAAATATTTCCTCATGAATAACACATTTAAGAGAAAATCCGCAAAAAAGGGACATTGGCAAAAACAGCAGGCCTAGATCAGACGCCACAGAACGCGGCGTCTGATAAGGGCCTTCGCTTTTTGCTGAAGGCGCAGCCGTTTTTAAATACATTAATAATAAGTATTTACAACCACTCAACTTCACTCCACCAAATTTCGAAATGGACTCTTGTTGTTGTTGTTGTTGTTTTTGTTGTTGTTGTTGTTGTTTTTGTTGTTTTTGTTGTTGTTGTTTTTGTTGTTGTTGTTGATGGTGATGATGTTGTTGTTGTTGTTGTTATTATTATTATTATTGTTGTTGTTGTTGTTAATGTTGTTGTTGTTGGTGTTGTTTTTTGTGCTGTTGCTGTTTTGTTGTTTTTTGTTGGTGGTGTTGTATTTTTTGTTGTTGTTGATATTGCTGTTTTTGTTGTTGTTGATGTTTTTGTTGTTGTTGTTGTTGATGGTGATGGTGATGTTGTTGTTGTTATTATTATTGTTGTTGTTGTTGATGTTGTTGTTGCTGTTGTTATTGTTGTTGTTGTTGTTATTGTTGTTGTTGGTGTTGTTGTTTTTGTTGTTGCTGTTTTGTTGTTTTTTGTTGTTGGTGTTGTTGTTTTTGTTGTTGTTGTTGTCGTTGACTTTTTCCCGACATTGAGATGAAATGACATCTAAAGACCTCCGGCCCAAACAAACCGAAAGGGTTTAAATATAGGGACGGTCCGACTCGTATCAGTTTGCCTGGGCAGGCTTAGACCCTCTGAGCGGTTTCCCAGTGCTCATTAGCGGTCGGTTTCAGCTCTTTGTGGAAGCAACATGCAGCCCAATCTATTTCTCCAAGCTTACCGTAGGTTTTAGTTAGTAAACTAATTTCTCAGTTACGCATTTTTAAAACGTTTATCGCGATCTTTTGAGCTGCGACAGGTGGAGTTATGTCCTCAGATTTGTGAATGTGAGCTCAGTAAATGCTCAGATCAACCTGCAAATCCCTACAGTCTGATCAGTCTTCGCTATGTGCTATGTGCCCGCGGACATACAGCTTCCTCATGCCCTGCAGACGGATAAGGTTGTAAGCCGACTGACAGGTTACATGGGCAGATTAATTTGCACATTCAAGGAACTTATGACGATGAGCTCTTGGCGCATGTCAAAGACGGGGCCTCCGCCCATCGGGGCTTGGGGAAATAGATTGGGCTGCACGGTGTTTCCCTGCCCGCTTATGGGTGCAGGTAAAACGCTTAGAAGGTCTAAGCCTGTCCAGGTGCGAGTCGGATCGTCGCTGAATATAAACCATATTGTTTGTTTTGGCAGCAGGGCTTGAGATGTCATTTCATCTCCATGTCAGGTAAAAGTTCCACAGAATTGGAAGCAACGTCTCCAAAATGACCTAAATAGTGTTGACGGGGACGTAAAACCTCAATACACACAAACATATCAAAGACAGGCTTCCGCTTTTCACGGTCTGTCCTACGTACGTGTACTAAGATAACAACAGCCCCCGCTCATCGGAGCTTGAAGAAATAGATGGGCTGTATGATGCTTCCACGCAGAGCTGAAACTGACCGCGCACGAGTGCTGGTAAACCGCTTAGTGGATCTAAGTTTGCCCAGGCAAATCGGTGCGAGTCGGACCGTCACTGCTTATAAACCCTATTGGTTTCATTGGGCGGGAGGTCTTGAGATGTCATTGCATCTCAATGCCGGGTAAAAGGCCCACAAAATTGGAAGCAACGTCTCAAAAATGACCTATTTAGCGTTGATGGGGACGTTTAACATCAAATCAAACAAACAAACGAACAAACAAACTGAGAGACCAGACCAAAACAGGAGCGAAATACAAACACAACAAAACAAAAACAAAACATTTTTTTTTATTTATTATTTTTATTATTATTATTTTTATCAATTTATTGCATGGGCCCCGTGTTACAACGCATAATGTAGTAATGTAGTAATTTCTTCATTTTGAAATTTTTACCACATTATGCGTTGGCATAGTCGACGCGAAATGAAATAAAATGTCGTTTTTACTTCATTATGCGTCGATACTAAGAGGTTTGAGCAAAATGAAAGAATTATTTCATTTTGCGGCGATGGGTGGCATACTTAATTTTACTTCATTATGCGTCAACAGTTTGTTTTTAACGTTCCCGTCAAGACTATTTAGGTCATTTTGGAGACATTGCTTCAAATTTTATGGGACTTTTACCCGATATTGAGATGAAATGACATCTCAATCGCTGCCGTCCAATTAAAAGCAATAGGGTTTATATGCATGGATGGGCCGACTAGCAGCAGTTTTCCTGGACAGGCTTAGACCTTCTAAGCAGATTACGAGGACTCATGTACGGGCGGTATCAGCTCTGCGTGGAAGCATCGTGCAGCCCATCTATTTATACCCCCGGCATACGAAGTATGCAAGGGGGTATATAGTTTTTGTCCATTCTGTCTGTCTGTCTGTCTGTCTGTCTGTCTGTCTGTCTGCCTGTCTGTCTTTTGTTTGATTTGTTTGATTTGAGGTTTAACGTCCCCGTCAACACTATTTAGGTCATTTTGGAGACGTTGCTTTCAATTTCATGGGACTTTTACCCGACATTGAGATGCCGCCCAATAAACCTTTTTCTTTGTGATTTTGACCTTCAGTGTGCTTTTGTGGAAGACCGTCTTTTGGACTGTTCAACTGTGGTCTTAAAGACCACTTTTGAACCGTCTCAAATGTGGTCTAAATTGTAGGAATTTAACTGTATTGCTTCCTAAGTCTTTTCGAAGACAGCTATGTTCTACCATCATTACTTCATTATGCGTCGATATGGTGCATATCAACGCGAAATGAAATAATTTTTTTACTTCATTTCGCGTCGACTATGCCAACGCATAATGTAGTAAAAAAAATCAAAATGAAGAAATTACTACATTACTACATTATGCGTTGTATCAGCCCCGTCAAGCGATTTTGGTACTTATCGCCTATGCGAGCAGCGAAGGTCATGACTATCACTTATATTTGCAGGAAATCAAAGTAAGGTTTATTTACAGACAAAGTGGTAGGGTTATCTATAGAATCCGGACTGGAATAATTTGTAGGGCTAGGCAAGAAGTGAAGATCAAGATTAAACGCTACCGAACGCTGCGTTTGATCAGGCTCTGTGTTGTGTGCTTAAAATACTGGAATTTAAGGGTTAGACGGGGCGGTCTGTCCCCCGTTCAGGCCCATTTTCCCAAACTAAATTCAAAGACAGTCGACCCCCACCCCCACCCCAGTGTTGTCAGTGCTTCCGGATTGAATTCCACATCTAGAGCCATCAAAGAAAACATTTTCTTGCACACCAGACAAGGAAATCCGTGATTTTACCCTGGGATAGAAATTCATGTTCTGACCCTGTTGTTCCAACCCAGGCAACTAACATAAATGCGCTTCAATTCTATTCAACTGTCGGAACTACTTCCGCACTACTTTATTTTGTAAACAATGTACATGTGCTAGCTGTCAAAACTAACCGGAGGTGTTGTGCAAGAAAAAGAATCTAATATGGGATTCTGTTGTAGATGGGCGTTTCCAACCCTCGGGATGACCGTGCTGAGCGGAACCTCGGCGTAGCCTCGGTTCCGCTCAGCACGGTCATCCCTCGGGTTGGAAACGCTCATCTACAACAGAACCCCATATCAGATTCTTATAATCTTACACGGGGTGAGTTTGCCTGATATCTCCACTAGCTCCGCCATTTTGCCATATTTCAATATCCAGTTTGCACCATTTTCATTGTCATGTAATACTGTTGTTATGTTTTGTAAGTGACAGCTGGGCGGCTGGGTAGAATCAAATAACCAGAGTGAATTTTAACTTATTTGAATAAATAAAGGACAATTTTTGAATTTTGTAAAACACCAAGAATGATAAATGAGCAAAGATTTGACAGTATTTCCTTTTTTCTTCCCACACAAGAGAACCACAACACTTTTCCCGTTTCTAAAAGACGAAACTTCATTGTAAACAAGAACATGGACAATCTATTGGTAAGTGACACTTTCAAGAAACTAAAAATAAATGGTATTTTGTTATTAATGCTCAAAACACGGATGGTGGCTTTGAAAAATAGACTGGCCTGCAGCAGAGCTTGTAAACCGGTAAACCGCATCGAGTGTCTGGTAAACGGCTTAGAATGTCTAAGCCTGCCCCATGCAAAGTGGTCCGAGTCGGACCGTCCCTACATATAAACCATTTTTGTTTGTTTGAGCGGCAGGGCTTGAGATGCCATTTCATCTCAGTGTCGGGTAAAAGTCCCACAAAATAGGAAGCAACGACTCAAAAATGACCTACTGTAAACAGCAACCAGGCCTACAAAGAGCTTGAAGAAATAGATGGGCTGCATGATGCGTCCACGCAGATCTGAAACTGACCCGAACATGGGTACTGGTAAACCGCTTAGAGGATCAAAGCCTGCCCAGGCAATGCGGTGTGAGTCGGCCCATCTATGCTTAAAAACCCTATGGGTTTCTTTGGGCGGCAAAGCTTGAGATGTCATTTCATCTCAATGTCGGGTAAAAGTCCCACAAAATTGGAAGCAACGTCTCCAAAATGACCTTTACAGTGTTGACGGGGACGTTAAACCTCAGATCAAACAAAAAAAATAAATATTGTTGTTGTGTTCATGTTTTGTTTGTGTGTTTTGTTTGAACTGGGATTTTATGTCCCCGTCAACACTGCTTATAATAATAATAATAATACATAAAATCTCAGTTCAAACAAAACAAACAAACAAACAAAACATATGCGTTAGAACCGCCACAACCTGTGTTTGGAGCAACCAACGATAAGAAAATAATATTGTATACGACTTTTCACCAGAAAATTTCCTTCTAGGGCGAGTGAGTTTCAGTTTTACGTCCCACCAACAGCTAAGGTCATACGGAGACGGGACCTCGGTTTAAAGACTCATCCGAAAGTCTGGAGAAGCCCGGGATCGATCCTGCGATCCCTGGTTTACAAGGCGAGTAGCGTAACCACTGCACCACGGAGGCTTCTCCTTCTAGGGCGATGTAAGATAAAATTGTCTCAAACGGATGTGATGTTCTGATGTTTATTGTTGGTCCAGATGTTCCTTTCAAATCCACAAGTCCATGTGATGAAAACACTTAAATTTTTAAAGTTTTCAAGGATTCTCATTATATTTGCTCGAAACAAAGATTTTTGTAACGAAACATCCATGTGTCATAGAGCATTATTTCATATCTCCAAAAGGGTTTTTTGTTTTGATGAAAATTTGTGATATTTTTCTTATTTATACCCGAAACATAGGTTGTAGGGGCTCGTTAGAACCGCCTCAATGAGGCGGTTCTAACGAGTACCCACAACCTATGTATTGGAGCAGAAATCAGAAAAATATTGAATACCCCCGTAAACCCCAGTTTTCTCTATATATACGGGGTGTTCAATTCACGGACGCATAGATTGTGGGTGCTCGTTTGAACTGCCTCTATGAGGCTACTCTAAGAAACACTGAAACACTATGCTTGCAACAGAAATAAAGAAAAACGTTGTTCATTTTAAGATAAAATCAATTATTTTGAGCTGTGAAAGAAAACCATATACCGCCCGGGTGTGTACTCATGCTGATGTTGGCCTCCTCTGTCTGGGAACTGCAGTACGGGTGGCATGGCCGCTGTCTGAAAGTATAATAGAGAAAAATGGGGTTTACAAGAATATACAAAGACTTCAAAAGTTCAAAAGCATAGCTACTGCATGGGTGTTAAATGAAGTGGTTCCAATGAGCACAAAAATATACGAGTATAAGTAAAAAAAATATCACAATCAATAAGAAAATCGCATGTTTGTTTTGGTTTTACGGCCCTTTCAAGATTATCTCAATTATTTCGAACCGATCGTTAGAGGTGGTAGAAAATCGGAGTACCCGGTGTAAAAAAACACCTGACCTTCCGTTGCAGAACTTGACGTCTCACATGTGGCCCAAGCGAGACGCGAACAACAGCGGTGAAGTGAAATAATTCATTCAGTGAATTATAGATTTTCCTAACATTTTCAGGAGTCGTGGGTTCGATCCCGAGCTTCTCCAGACTTTCGGGTGAGTCTTTAAATCGAGGTCCGTATGACCTTAGCTGTCGGTGGGACGTAAAATTCAGACATACATACATACATACATACATACATACATACATACATACATACATACATACATACATTACATACATACATACATACATACATACATACATACATACATACATACATACATACATACATTACATACATACATACATACATACATACATACATACATACATACATACATACATACATACATACATACATACATACATACATACATTTTCATTTGTGATTTGCTGAGATTTCTCAGCGAATTATAGATCTGCAACGTGAAGATAAAGATAATAGAGTTCTACTTTCATGCCATTGTTGCATCTGGATAATTTTTGCATTGAACTGAACACAAAATGGCGACTGATTTTCAAACTAAACCACACTTCCTGAAACGTATGCCCTGACTGGAACTATTTAGGTTGGAAATCAGAATGGTTGACTTTGAAAATTCAATGGTAAAACATGAATGGAAATGTAATAAACCGTTTATTTTGTTGTTTTGATTGGTCACGGAGAAATAATTTACTCGTGATCTAAGGTTTTCGTGTAAAAAATCTCGTTCGTCATAATTTCAAATTCTAGGCGACGTTGCTGTTGTTTGTAACAACAGTAAAAATAGTTGATGTTTGAGCCTTCTGAAATCCATGCCCTGACCGGAACTATTTTTGTTGGAAATCAGAATGGCTGAATTTGAAAATTCAAAGGTAAAACATGAATGGAAATGTATTAAACCGTTTATTTTGTTGTTTTGATTGATCACGGAGAAATAATTTACTCGTGTTCTTAAAAAAAGGAACTCGTTCCTCATAATTTCTATATAGGCGACGTTGCTGACGGCGTTTGTAACAACAATAACAATAGTTTTTGTTTGGCGGAAAATCTGATAAAATCATAGAAATCAGACTTCATTTTCGCGTCCATTTGATTTCTTTCTAAAGAAAGACCTACGTATGCTTTTCTTGATAATACAGTTCTACTTTCATGAGATTGTTGCATCTGTATTTCAAGCACAGGATGATTTTTTTCATTGAATTGAAAACTAGATGGCGACTGATTTTCAAACTAAACCACACCTCCTGGAACCCATGCTCTGACTGGAACTATTAAGGTTGGAAATCAGAATGGTTGAATTTGAAAATTCAAAGGTAAACCATGAATGGAAATGTAAAAAAAAACAGTTTATTTTGTTGTTTTGATTGATTACGGAGAAACAATTCACTCGTGTTCTAAGGGTTTCGCTCACTCGTTTTTTACTCAGAGGCCATAGAACACTCGTGCATTATTTCACCGTAACCGTCATTTTTTACCTTTTCAGTAGTGATTTATTGAGATTTCTCAGTGAAAAAGGTAATAAATGAAGTTATCCACAAAAATAACAGCGACTTTATATGATAAAAGAGGATCTTACATGAGTGTCCATGTATTATTGAATTTATTAAACGAGTTGAGGAAAAGGGATAAAACGCGAGGCTTTGCCGAGCTTTATATCCCTTTTGCTCAACGAGTTTGATAAATTCAATAATTCATGAGCACGAGTGCAACATTGAATTTATCATATGACATTCAAAGCGCATTTTATTCACGATTGTTTCAATGTCAATGTCCCACCATTAGTAAACGCTACGTCGTTAAGGACGTTGTACATGTTACGTTACGGGGCGTATCTAACTAATTTGCATATTTAATCCACTATAGTGATTACCGAATTTATTACATGGCGTTATTACACCCTCAGACACGACGTCATATGATAAAGTTTGATAGGTATTGTATGTGCGCATAATTATTGGCGGGAAAGTCACAGCAATGCTGAGAAGCAGAAAGTAGAAATAAACAATTTTCGATGTAAATATATAAACATTTCAGCACCTGAAGATAACAGTTGCATAAAAGTGTGTCATTGGAATAATAAACATTGCTTTCCTATGTTTGTTATTGTATATTAAAGTTTCTTAACACATCGTCAATGGCGTTTAGAGTATTAGGAGTTATAGCTTCATTTAAGATGTTTATTATCAAAACATTAACGTGTTAGTTCATCTTCATACAGTTGCGCCCCGTTTGAGGCTTAGTTTAAAATCTGAAACAGTGTGGCATGGACGAGAACTAAAATTAAGACTAATTATGCTTTTAACCCATTGTATACTGGTGGACTATTCCATTGCAATGTACTGGACAAGCTAATTTGTCATATAAAGGGTGTCATGCCTATTTTTTCGTTTTTATTCTATTTTTTTTTTATGGAAAAGTCTGTTAGCAAATAGTGCAGGCCCTGATCAGACGCCTGATCTGGCCTGCGTTGTTTGCCAAGGTACCCCATTAGGGGTTTCCCGCATGCAATGTGTTAAGGCATATTTAGAAGCTTTGGGTTATTCTTTATTTGTGTTTTCTGCATCCAGTGTCCTCTTCTAATTTCTATAAGGCCACTTTTGAACAGTCCCAAAGGTGGTCTTAATACAGCAACTTAACTGTATTTCCCCTAAATTCAATCCATATAAGAGAATAGAATCTTCTACCTGATAGAGTGGAAGAGACCCATTTCCAATTATATTGGATGTTAGTTTTGTTTTTGTTTGTGGTAAAGTTTACAAAAATGCCTGAACTTTAAGCAAACAGTGTTCACCAGCTTAAACCTAGACCCCGACTGTTTGGTTGTTGGTGTTGAAGTTTTACGACCCCGGTCTTCTAATGTAGCAAAAATACTAAAAATGATGCTGCTCCTTGGCCATTTTTTGTTCTACGCATATTACCTCCCTAACATTGTAGAACGCATCAGAAGCTTTAGATGAAAATAGGAGTTCGCATTTTATACTGACTTGTATACTTCGTCTGAAACACACAAACAAAATGCTCCCAGTTAATCTTTCTGTCTTTTTTGCCCTCTGGTAAGAGTTTCCAAAAGTGGTCTAAAAGCAACAACTGGATGAGCTCCATTCAAGCCTCTCTTTTAAACTATGTCTCTATTGTCAGATGAATATTCTGATAACCCAGGCCCAACATTATGATTTATTTTTCCAAGGCGTTTACAGTTACAAATGGTACAAATGGTATTTTACCTGTCAATTTCAACTTAAAATAATATTTATGGAACAATTTAACTTTAAAATATATTTAAGGAACAATTTTGTTTGGAGGTTGTGAGTATAATAAATAATAATAATAATTCGCCCCCTCCCATCGGGGCTGGGAGAAATAGTTTGGGCTGCATGATGCTTCCACGCATAGTTGAAACTGACCACACATGAGTACTGGTAAACGCCTAGAACAACTAAGCCTGCCCATGCAAAATGATGCGAGTCAGGCCATCTAATGCTTGTTAGACTTTTGGTCTTATTGGGCGGCATACCTTGAGTTGTCATTTCATCTCAATGTCGGGTAAAAGTCCCACCAAATTGGAAGCAACGTCTCTAAAATGACCTAAATATTGCTGACGGGGATGTTAAACCCTATTCAAACAAACAAACTAACAAATGAAGAAGAAGAAGAAGAAGAAGAAGCATAAAGTAAAAAAAAAAAAAAAAACAGTAATATTTCTGTATTAAGGCCATCTTTGGGATTGTTCAAAAGTGGTCTTAAAGACCACTTTTGAACAGTCCCAAAGGTGGTACCTGACCAGACGAGAGTGTGAGAAACTTTCGAAATTAAGTTTTTAAAGCAGAAAATGTCTCATTTTGGTGGTCTTAATAGCGGAATTTTACTTTACAGGTACGTAGGTAGGTAGGTAAAGAGTAGGAAGAAAGAGAGGGAGGGAGAGAGAGAAACTATTTTGCCCGCATGTACATCGAAAGGAAGACGAATGTAGAGGGCGAAATATTATACCTTGGCTTAATAATATATACACAAAAAAAAACACCAGAAGAACATTAATTTCCGATGAAAAAAGCCGCCGAAATATTTAGTTTTGGAAGAGAGGAAACAGCTATGTTCGCGTTTCTTACAGCTATGGAAGATAGATTATATATAAATCATCATATGGTCATTAGTGTTTTCACAGTAAACAGAAATTAACAAACTGCGAAAGCAATTAACGATCAGCAATCATTTGTAAATCACGTGACCCTAGAAGCGCTCTCAGACATTACAAGAACGCAACACGTTTGAAGCTTAGCCTGCTGCAGATTAACTTAGTTACGCAGATAACTCGCTTGGCTGGAAATATAAATTATTACAAGTACTTAGCTGTCTTGTGTTACAAAAATAACGTTCATGTTCAATTTGTTGGTTAAGATAAATATTTTACTTATACCCGTGATCTATTTGTACAATATACCTATTCCAACTAATACTGATAGAAAATCCATAAGTATAAGAAATCTGCAAAATATCAAAGAAAAAGGATGGCTGGAAATCAAAGAGAACATAACTGTTTTGAAAGTGTTTATTTTAACATAAGGGAACACGCCTATTCAAATATATTGAAAATATAACAAAAACAAAAATGAAAAATTCAGATAAAAAAAATATTCTATTTTACATATTTCCTAAATAATAATAATAATCGATTTATAGAGGGGTAACAGATTTAATACAAGTACTAATCGTCCATGTGGCCCCCTTTATCTTCCTCTTCCTGGGTAGAAACCAGAACTAACCCATTTTGTACCAAATGGAATCTTCCCCCTTATATATAGCATGAGCACATTTCAAAATTTAGGGGTGTCAGGTTGTGTTTTCCTCAAAATTTGTTTGGAAAATGGCTTAACATTTTTGCAAACAGTGGAGGCCCTGATCAGACGCCGCGTTCTGCGGCGTCTAATCTGGACCTGCACTGTTTGCCAAGGTACTCGTTTAGGGGTTTCCGGTACAAAATGGGCTAAGCAATGTGGATAAAAGTCTCTTGCTCAAGGAAACAACACTTAGCGCTTGCGGGAATCGAACCGGCCATCTCTCGATCTCAAATACGATGCTTTACCACTGCACTACAGCGTACAACAAAACATAGATTGGTGGTACTAGTCGAGTGCATTTTCTGTTTCGAATTCCATGGAAATTTATGAAGATTTTAGGAAAGGAAATGCAAAATCCTTTTTTGGCATGTTTTTTGCATCAGTTCTATACGGTCGGTGATTGGGTACGCCTAAACCGAAGGGAACAAATTACCACGGCGACGTTTCGCGAAAAGAAACCTTTATAATTTTGACCCTCTAAAACCCAAATTTTATAAAATAAAACAGGGGGTTTATTTTGTCCAATTTCTGCTCTAAAATATAGATTGTGGGTACTCGTTTTACCCGCAGTCTATATTTTGGGCAGAAATAAGAAAAAACTATCACTATTTTTCATCGTCAAATCTATGTTTCTTTTTTTTTTTTTTTTTCGGTGGCAAAATTTACAACGTATTTGTATAGGCGTGTTTTCGTAATTGGCCCCAAACGTCTTCTCAGCAGATCTGTTGTTTTCCACCACGTTACCATTTTCTCTACTTATATGCTCCCCTGTAACGGTATCAGGAAAAGTACAGTAAAATTCCTATATTAAGACCACCTTTGGGACTGTTCAAAAGTGGTCTTAAAGACCACTTTTGAACAGTCCCAAAGGTGGCCCCTGACCAGGGGACATTATGTGCAGAACACAAGAAGAAAGAATAACTGCACCCTTCTAAATTAGCTTTTTAAAGCAGAATTAGTCTTAATTTTAGGTGGTCTTAGCGCTTATGATGCTGTTCACAACAACCCCTATCTTTGGAAACAGTGAAGATCCTTCTGAAGAAGCCATCTGATCAGGATCTACACTGTTTGACATTCAATTAATAGATTTGTAAGAATAAATTAAATCAAGTAATCTGATTGGTTCAGAGTCAGAAATGCGTTTATTAGAAATTTCATGGTAACATACATACACACAAAAAGAGTATATATATGTACCATTGGATTGGACGTAGGCGTTGCCTATTTTGGTCCTTTCCAAGTGGTACTGTTTACAGCATGTTTTATATATAGATATAGTTGAAACCAGTATTTGAGATACAACATTTAAGAAATACAATTTGACAACATTATCCCAACATACATACGTTGCCATCATTGAAACGTCGATTCAACGTCGATGCGACACCATGAGTTGATGTCGCTTCGACGAAGATGCGGCGTCTCGTTTATGGGTGACTTTGTACCGACGTTGTTGTGACGCTGCAACAAAGTCAAAGTACCTCTGATAAGACGTCTAACCAACGTCACGTCAACATAAGTTCTGAGTGGGATTACAGATTTGTTACTTCTACTAGATTATTTATTTATCAGCAGGTAAGGTATAAGAATAATGTAGATCTATAAGATTAATAGAGAGAGAGAGAGAGAGAGAGAGAGAGAGAGAGAGAGAGAGAGAGAGAGATTTGAGTACGAGAGAGACCAACCATCAGCTACCTATTATTTTAAATAGTACTTGTGTATTTGAGGTTGAGGTAGAGTGGGGACTTCGAATGTGCTATTCAGATTCAGATTTGATAGTCACTAGATTTATCCTTACACCGGTTTATTTCAATGACCTTTTGGCCTCTTCACCTGTTTACACGTGGCGTGTCTGTTTTTGTTCGTGCAAATTTGACGATAAATAAGCCGTTATGACCAGAGGAGTACTGTTATGTTGTCGATATTCTGATGCAGTGGGTTTTACAAGGTTGTCTACCCGTAACGGTAAGTGGATATGGATTTTTGTTGTTGTTTTTTTTTAATAACTTAATTATTCCTGGGACGTATTCAAGGGACGTAACTTAGTAATCACATTGGAAGAGGTAAAGGATAAGTCAGTTGGATATGATATAATCACATCACATGACAGAATCCACAATAAAGCTTAGCTGAATAATGCATCTTTAAAGGACACAGGCAAAAGACTCTGTCATAGCAAATTGGTGCATAATTTGATTTGAATATGGGTTTATGCATACAAAGACCAGTATGTGGGTAGTTATGAGGGTGTCAAGCATAAACACACACCAAGATGGAAAAAAAAAAAAAAAAAAAAAAAAAAAAGGCATTTAGCTGGACATGGCAACCCTTATCCCGCTGAACATCCAGCCACACCCACTTCTGACTATCGGCCAGTCAAATTACTTGATTTGGTTTATTCTTAAAAATTCATAAACTGAATGTCAAACAGTGTGGATCCCGATCAAAAGCCATCCGATCTGGGTCCACACTGTTTGCGAAGATAAAAATTCATAAACTGAATTTCTGAATGTTAAACAGTGTGGATCCCGATCAAAAAGCCATCCGATCTGGGTCCACACTGTTTGCAAAGATAGGGGCTGTCTGGAACGCAAGACAAGGGTTAACATACTGTGTAGCTCAGGGAAGACAGATTTTGTAGAAGACACCATACTCTCAACTGCTTAAGAGTTGGTAAAACTCAACATAGCACTTATCACCCTGCATGACCAGGGGCATTTACAATAACCACCCTCTTATAAATAGGGACTTAACACATTTTTATTCTTTTTCCATTTCATCTTCCTTTTTCATCCCTTTCGCATTGTTTTTTTTTTTTTTTTTTCTTCCAAGTTCAGGATTTTAGATATATTTGAATGGTAATTATGACGTCAAGTTTGTACACGGGCAAATTCATAGATATGTGTTGACTGATATTGTTACTGATCATCAAACCTATTTGTGTCCCTTATGAAGTTTGAAACAATATTTATAAGCTGACGGTTATATTCATCTGCTAATGTACTCGAGCCTTTTACCAGGCATTCTGCGTTTAATTTAATATTACTATACAAAAGATGGCAGGACTGGAGGCTATTAATCATATCCATTCTTTGTTGAACAAACCTAGTACATTCAAAGAAAAAATGTTGCTTGTTTTCTTGGATATTTTCATTACAGTTGTTGCAGAGGGGTGAGTCTCTGAGGTGGTCTTTAAAAAGATCACTGTTTAGTTGACTTTTCTCGTTCCTTAGTTGGCATATTATAATGTTGTATTTTCTTGACCCAAAAGAAAATTGTTTAGGAGGTTTGGTTATTTCTCGTTTTAACTGGTTTTTAAATGTATACAGTGATGTTGCGTTGCTTAGGTTGGTTGGTAGATTATTCCAAAGAGTAGTTGTTGAGATAAAAAAGCTGTCTTGGTATGATTTAGTTTTGGGCGTTGGATGTTTTAATTTAGCACTTCGTAAATTATAGTCTGACTGTTTCTCATTGAATCTATACAGAATAGTATCCAAGTAATTTGGTGCTTCATTACTTAAGATTTTATAAAACTGTATTAGCTTATGTTGTTTTCTCCTTTCAGCAAGTGGACATAGCCCTAACTCATTATACAGTATATGATGAGATGTTCCCTTACGCAAACCTGTGATGATTCTACAAGCATCAAGTTGGATATTTTCTAGAAGAATTTGGTTTTGTTGGCTGATGTTATCCCAGACTATATCACCATATTCCAAGGTAGGTCTA
Source organism: Lucinisca nassula (assembly GCA_963580285.1). NCBI lineage: Eukaryota > Metazoa > Mollusca > Bivalvia > Lucinida > Lucinidae > Lucinisca > Lucinisca nassula. The sequence goes on along the minus strand of OY757017.1, from coordinate 111,390,220 downwards.
ATGAAAGAAGTATAGAACCGTAAGAGAGATTTTCTGTCTAAGTCATATTTAAGCATTCTTAGAATGTTTAGTCTATATGCAGCTTTGGAATAGGTTCTTTTAATATGTTCATCCCAAGAAGCATCAGAGGTAAGTGTTAGGCCGAGGTGGGTATGGTGTATTACATCTTTCAGTGTTTCATTATCAAATTTAACATCAAGCGACTGAGAATTTCTTTTACGAGAAAATGTCATCGAGGTAGTTTTGGATGGATTAAGGATAATACACCAATCGTCCGACCACTTAGCAATTTTATATAAGTCTTCCTGCAAGGCCTCAATGGAGTTTGCACTTTCAATTATTGTAAATAAAGATGTGTCATCTGCAAACAATCGGATGTTAGTGTCAATGTTGTTTACAATGTCATTAATATAAAGCAAGAAGAGGTAGGGACCTAAAACAGACCCTTGTGGCACTCCAGCACAAGTAGGTAGCCAAGTTGAAGAAAAGCCTTCACTTGTTACACGCTGTTGTCTGTCAGAGAGGTAACTTGTAAACCATTTAAGAATATTTCCGTCAATGCCATAATTTCTAAGTTTATGTAAAAGTCCTTTGTGCCAAACTTTATCAAATGCTTTACTTATGTCACAAAATATGAATTTCAGTTCTAACCCTTTATCTAAGTTTTCAATGATAATTTGATATAGTTCTAGAAGCTGGTTAACAGTTGAGTCTCTAGGTCGGAAGCCTGACTGATAGTCTGTTAAGATTTTGTTTTCCTCTAAATAGTTATACAGATATTTGAAAATTATTTTTTCCAGGATTTTGCCAAGGCAGCTAGTGACTGAGATGGGTCTATAGTTGGTTGGGTCTTGGTCATCTCCCTTTCCTTTAAATATAGCAGAGATGTTCGCCATCTTCCATTGGTATGGAACCTGACCAAGCTCAAGGGATCTATTGAAAAGTAAGGTGAGTGGATGGTGAATACCATTAGATATCAATTTTATCAATTTAGGGGAAATATCATCAGGTCCACCCGGTTTTGATGGGTTTAATAAGTGTAATTGATCTTTTACATCTTGGCTTGTGATCTCTATTGACCTAAGGGAAAAACTAGTGTTTGTGATCTGTTCAGGTAATGGGGGTTCATTCTCTATTTTTGAGATGGAAGCAAAATGTTCATTTAGGGTTTGAGCTTTATCAATTGGATGAATATGCACCTGGTTATTTTTATAAAGTGGTGGTTGGGGGTTATGTTTGTTTTTTAGTTTTGTGATATCATTAACAATTCTGTACCAGTCTTTTGGGGATAAATTTGGGTCAGCCAATTTTTCTTCTAAGCTTTTTTTATAATCAGATTTTGCCTCGCGGATTAACTTAATAATTTCGTTGCGCTTGTCTTTATATTTCTGCCAGTGGGTAATTAGTTGAGTTTGTTTAGCCTTTTTAAAAAGCCTGTTCCGCTGTCTTATGCCCTTTCTGATCTCATTTGTCATCCAAGGCTTGTCATTAGGTCGTTTAGTAAATGAGATGTTTGGTATATGTTTTTGAGCGGTGGTCAGAATTATTTCTTCAAATATGTTAGCTATTTCATTCATGTTGACTCCATCATGAATAAATGACCAGTCAGTTTGGTTTAATTCGTTTTCAATAGCATTAGTGTTTGCTTCTTCAAACTTCCAAATTTTCTTTTTATAAGTAAGAGATTTGAATGTTTTAAAGGTAACTTCTATGGTAATGGTGGAATGATCACTATTGAAAGGGGGTAAGACATGAGAGTCATTAATAATAGATGTGTGGTTTGTCATAATTAGGTCTAGGCAAGTGGCAGAGGTAGGGGTGATTCTTGTCGGTTCATTAATTATATGACTTAGGTTAAACTTTTGCATTATTGGAGTCAAGTGGCTTCTACTCTCTGTTGAAAGAATGTCTTCATTAAAGTCACCAAGCACTATCATGTCCAGGTTTTGCTCTGATGCATTTTCCAATATATCATCAAAAAGATTCCAAAACTCGACAGAACTGTTTGGGGGTCTATAGAAAAGACCAATGAGAAATTTACTTTTTAGGGTGCGGATTTCGAGCCATAAGCATTCTATGGCATTGTTTTCAAGATCATGTCTTCGTATGAAGAACATGTTGTGTTTTAAGTAAATCATAAGTCCACCCCCATTGTTGATGTCTCTATCTTTACGTATTGGTGTTTTAAATCCTTTGATTTCTAGCTTGGATGAAGGGACAGTGTCATTAAGTTTAGTCTCTGAGAAGCATAAGATGTCATAATCTGACAATTCTGCTTCAATTTGGTCAGTTTTATTTCTGATACTATTGATATTTGAATGAGCAATTTTTACTGATGATAGGGTATTCTTCTTTGTGATGTCTTTACTAGATTTATTATTATTATTAAGGGTTGTTTTTGAATTCCATTTTAAGTAAACTTTGTCCCCAGTGTAGGTGGTGGGATTATTATACATCATCATATAGATTAACAATCATCATGAACAAGGTACTTATAAATTGCAACATTCTAATGAACGGGTGTTTGGTGGTTCTCTCAAAAGAAGGAAAGAATAGAGTATTGAGAATGAGGGATAGATCTAGGATAAGAAAAAGAAGTAATGAGATCATACTTATGGAAACAAAAGACATCATGACTTCCAGCATGGCGCAATGTCTTTGCAACTGGAATTGTATATAAAGGGAAGAGTCCAGTACAGTTCTTATTCAGATGTGAAAATGACTAGTGTCAGTGTAGTGGTTAGTGCATGATAGGTTACAATACTGCTCATTTTTCAAAGAAATACATGTATAACAATAATAAAGATACACCCCAACCCCTTTATAACACCATTGCCTGGGTCCAAAGCAAAGACTGTGCTAGACTAGTTAAACAACAGTGTTTTATCCGAACAAGAATGCATAGATTATATAAAAAATAATGACCATAAATGGTCACTTTTCCATACAATCCATACATTTTTGGGATCTATCTCAAGACTGCGTTACATCCAGAACCGTGCTATAATGAACCATGTTATAACGAGGTTGTGGTGTATTAACAATAATTGGCATATGCTAAATAGAGAAGTTTATACAGATGGCTCTCCTTCTTACAACAGTTGAAGTGAGTTGAGTCCAAACCTCAGGGCTTCTTAGTTTTGATCAGCATGGGAACCTGTCTTGTAAAGAATGCAATGCTGAATCCACAGTACTAGAAAAATCTTGCCATCTGCACCCCTAGAATATTGGCTTGTAGATGTCTGCAAAGATCGCCTCGGTGAGACACCAAGACAACCATAACATACATCCACAACACTCAGCACTCCTCAAAGGGGGCAGTTTATTTTCAGCCATTCATCCAATTGAGAACCCAAGCAATCGCAGAATTCTTTATTACAGCACAACACTATGAAAGAAAGCTGTGGTTATATTCGGGCTCTGTAATACTAACCCCTGTCCGCTGGAAAAAAAAAAAAAAAATCATGTTCCCAGACTAAAATATATTAAGTGTAGATCCTGATCAGATGGCTTCGTTAGGGCCATCCAATCCGGATCCTTATTATTTCATACAGCAGTAAGAGCAATCATGTACAGCAGGACAGGAGTTATAACTTCCCTATAATTAATAAATTATTAACAGTTATGATTTTTTTTTTTTTTTTTGAAATTCAGTAGAACTTTTGCAACTTGAACAGGAACTGGTCAAACCATTAAGCAGCACGAAAACACACACGCACCTACAACAGTAATGAAATTCATTTCTTCTTCATTAATTATATTTCCTCATAAGATGCTGGTCGTGGCTGTCAAAATTATATAGGCGTGTACATGGTTTCTGTGATGTGGTTATTCGTATTGCCAAAGATGGTGCACAACAGGGATTATTTATTATCATTATTATTATTTTTCCTTCGCTTTGACTTTAAATACAATGAGATGATGGCATGCTTTAGTGTATGTACCCAATCAGCACACATCATGCATGCACCCATCAGAACTGCCTCAGTGAGGCGACCCCAATGGGCACACACAACATACCTTTTGGGCTTTTTTTTGAGATATGATATAAGTGCATTGCTAAAAATAAACATGTTCAAGTTGCTAAAATTTTTACTGTTAATACTTTGAAAGTTTATGATTTTTTTGTTTTGTTTATTTCTAGCTCCAGTCAAACTATGGTGGATACTGGATAGAGTTCAGCAGGTCAAGCAGCAGCAACCAGAAGGATAAACCACAGTTTTTAGTGTCCAATATTTGGGACAATTTCATGAGTAGTGGAAATATCAAATATTATGTGATAAAACCGGATATAAGCAGAACAATGCAGATTTGATAAATAGTTGAGCAGTTGAACAGAAGGAGTACAACAATTGCGCAGCATTACGCACACTACGCATGTGCGTAATGTAGATCATTCAAATCTAATCTAAGGGAGACAACTAGGATTTGAATTTAATTCTTAAACATTGTTGATGGGTTCATTCTTAAAGGAAAGAATTTGCTCCTAGGAGGAGCAAATTCTTTCCTTTAAGAGTAGCTCCACTCGAGGAGAGATATAACATAAATATTTCGTTTTTGTTAAAGATTGTCTCCCTTAGGCATAAGAGATAGTTCAGCCTAATTGTGCGAAACAATATTTTTTGTCTAGTTAGCCCTTGACAATTCTTCAACTGCCGAGTGCTCAGGGCTAATAAGGAGCAACAGTGATTTGGTTAAGAAATCCCTAAAGACAGTAAACTTGCCTGAAGCATACACACACATATATATACATATGTACAGCCTAACCCAGACATCTCGGAACACATTTAGGACCAAGAAATCTTATTCAAATTGAAGATATTCGGAACTAATGAGGCCTTCCTTTTTTTTTTTTTTTTCATTTGTTGAGTGTACTTATTTGAATCTCCTCAGTGGGGCGATCCCAACAAGCTCAAACAACATACTTTTTCAAGATCAGCTAAGGCATACATCTATACACCCCAACCCCCTATAACACCACTATCTGGGTCCAAAGCAGAAACCACGCCAGTTAAACAACTGTGTTATATCCAAACAAGCAAGAGCGTACAGACCACATAGAAGGTCATTTTACATATAATCTACACACTCCTGGGATCCACTTTGGAAACCACGCTACATCCACAACAGTGTTATAATGTGCATGCTACAATGAGGCCCCGGTGTATACATATATACAAGTCTTTGCGGCAATAGGACAGATCCTGGCCAGACATCTCTTAATAGAGACGCCCGGTCATAATCTGTTGTAATTGTCTATTTTGATAAGGGCCTATTATAGAATGCTTTGGATAATAGCAGTAATATTTATGATTCATACATGCCATACAGATAGTGAACTGGATAGCAAGCACTCAGGCCCAAACCAGACGACCCTTGGAGGACAGCTTGATTGAGTCTGTAGTGCTAAATGCTTGATTAAATATATCAAATTAAATTAAGTTTAATAAGGTTGGTTTCATAGGTCCTAGTAATGTTTGAAACATGCATAATATTCATGCCTGTGAGTAACAATCAATACTATTGGAGTCAAGTGTTCTTGAGCTGGCTACTGGTGGCAAGCCAGCAAAACACACCAGACCAGGCAATCCTATCTAGGACAGCCCGGTCAAGGTCTGCCTTGCCCGACTTGTTTCAAGGTCATATCCAGCAGTCATGTTAAGCATTCAGGATACTCCTGATACATGTATGGTTTATGGACTTACTCTTAATACAGGAAACAATGACCGCCAAAATTGGACATCATCTTTATCAGAAATGCGTGTGGCTAAAGTGAATATTCAGCAAGAGAAGGGTTAGTATAGTGGAATGTAGCAGGTTTTACTGATCATGAAAATGATGATCAAAATACCAAACCGCGAAAATTGACACCAAGGGTGCTGGTATAATTAATTACCTGGGTCTTATTTCGTTTTCGCGGCAAGTCTCAGAAATTCCCACGTTAGGATGCCCAGAACCACAGACCGATTTCCAAGTGGATTGAATTATGTATTTTATAAACAAACTTGTCTTCAAAAGCTATGTGGTTTTCGGTAGCAGTTCCTATTATGATGCCTCATCATAGTACTATTCCCGCCCGCCGAGGCTTGGAAAAATATATTGGGTTGCATGGTGCTTCCATGCAAAGCTGAAACCAACCGCACATGAGTACTAGTAAACCGCTTAGAGGTTTTAAAGGTAATGCGAGTCGGAATGTCCATGCATACAAATTCTTTTGTTTTCACTAGGCGGCAGAGCTTGAGATATCATTTCATCTCAATGTCGGCATGAGATGTCATTTAATCTCACTGTCGGCTAAAAGTCCCACATAACTTGAAGCAACGTCTCCAAAATGACCTAAATAGTGTTGATGGGGATTTTAAACCCCATTTCAAAGGAATAAGTCATACAAAATGCATTGGGAGCAACGTCTCCGAAATGGCCTATATAGTGTTGAGTGGGACTTTAAAGGGAGAGGCAACTTCTGAAAAAGTATTGTTGTCTCCCATGCCAATAGGGGTTCACTCTTAAAGGAAAGAATTTGCTCCAGAGGAGCAAATTCTTTCCTTTAAGAGTAAACCCCTGTTTCAGTGAGACAGAAAAGCGAACAGGAAGTCCCGAAAAATGTATCCCTTTGGAAAATGGCGGAAAATTTTCTGCCAGGTGTTCCCATTCCCCTTAAACCTCAAATATAACAAACAAAATTTATAAACTGAAACTGTAATAATTCGAACACTGACAGGTCGTAAACCATGGCTGAGTCAACTTGTTTTCTTCGGTCTGAGAGAGAGAGAGAGTTTTAGTTTTACGTCCCACCAACAACTAAGGTCATACGGAGACGGGACCTCGGTTTAAAGACTCATCCGAAAGTCTGGAGAAGCCCGGGATCGATCCTGCGATCCCTGGTTTACAAGGCGAGTAGCGTAACCACTGCACCACGGAGGTTTCTATTCTTCGGTCTGAAGGGAAGGCATTCATTCCAGAGGTCCAGATTGTTTTGTTTGTTTGATTTGAGGTTTAACGTCCCCGTCAACACTGTGAAGGTCATTTTGGAGACGTTGCTTCCAAATTTGTAGGACTTTTACCCGACATTGTGATGAAATGACATCTCAAGCCCTGTCGCCCAATGAAACCAATAGGGTTTATAAGCATGGACGGTCCACCTCGCACCGCGGTTCCTGGACAGGCTTAGCTCCTCTAAGCAGTTTACCAGTACTAGTGTGCGGGCCGGATTCAACTCTGCGTGGAAGCATCATGCAGCCCATATATTTCTTAAAGCCACGATGGGCGGGGGCCAATAAAGTATTTGAGAAACGTCATTTGACACAAACATTAAATTGAATAAAAACGATAAATTGCTGACTACGGAACCCGGGAAGGGACATGAATTTTTTTTTAATATGTTATGCGAATAAGATATTAAGTTGTGCGAACAAGATATTATCTAGTGCACAGATATGTTGTGCGGACAAGATATTATCTTGGGTGGACAACATAATTTATATTGTGCGGTCAACATATTATCTTGTGCGCACAGGATAATAGCTTGTTTGCACAACTTAATATCTTGTGCGCACAAGATATTATCTTGTTCGCACAACATATTATCTTGTTTGCACAACACAGATCTTGGGAAGTTGTGCGAACAAGATATTATCTTGTGTGGACAAGATATTACCTTGTTCGCACATATTATCTTGTGCGCACAAAATATTATCTTTTGCAGACAAGATAATTTCTTGTGCGCACAAGATATTAAGTTCAGCGAACAAGATATTAACTGGTCCGCACAAGATCTATGTTGTGCAGACAAGATATTATCTTGCGCGCACAAGGTAATATGTTGTGTGAACAAGATAATATGTTGTCCGAACAAGATAATATCTTGTCCGCTCAAGATATTATCTTGTTCGCACAACATAATAATAAAAAAGCATGTCCCTTCCCGGTTTCCGTAGTTGACGACAGCTAGCGTAAATGGCTCGTGCCAGGGTGAACATTTCTGCGAAATCCGGGAAGGGACATGCATTTTTTTTTAATATACATTTCAGCGGTGTTTTTTTTTTTTTTTTCATTTATTTATTTTTTGTTTGTTTGTTTATTCTGGTTCTGGAACTAATGATTCAGTATGGTTTTGACGTTTTGGACGCATGTATTTGCCAGCAAAACATTGGTCAATTTTAGAATTGTTTACGAACATTTGCTCTATATCTTTGAATGGTTCAAATAAATTGTCAATTCTAGCACATGTGGCTGGCTGAACTGGTTTTTAAGGTAACCGGGCGCTATAAGCACATAGGGGCTACCCCTAGACCGTGTCCAGGATTAGTTATCCCACTTTCTGAAAGGCTTTCGCATGGAGTTGTACATTAATTCCGGTGTACTCCTCTCGCCTCAGTCACGATGCAATAAAGGTGAAAGTGGTCCGTAAGTTACCGTGGTTTTTGATGGAATCTCCAAATAGTTGTGGGCTGTCAATCGCTGCTATAGAACATGGTCAATTCCGACCTGCAAATCGCGTTCCATAGCCAGTGCCCGTCCTGCCGTGGTAGAGGAGGAAGGCAAGACGGCTAAGTTTTAGTGCTTCTGGGCTGCGAATCGCGGCAGTGGTCAGCGGAATACGAATCGTGCTGGTCTGCCAGTGCCCTCCCCTAGGTAAAATAGAAGCACTGTAAATTTGAAGTTCGAACGCCTGGTCGAAAGTGGGCATGAAGCAACAGAGAAATCAATGCCAATTTCGGCTGCAAATCGCGATTACTCTGTTTCGCCCGAGCAAACTAGGTCATGTTGCTCTCTCATAGGGCCGCGTGATTGGCGTCGGACTGGCTAAACATGACGTAGTCTTGCAATACCCAATGGTAAACAGGGTTTTCGGACATGCTACCCTAAGTTCACGTTCTCGGTTCGGTGAAGGGTTAAGAGGGATGGGCTCTCCTAATCCACACTCTTTCCGCCATCGTCGTATCTTGGAAGAGTTTGTGGATCTTTCTGGTTTTCTTCTTATTCAGGAGGATCTCTTCTGTACGCCGTTCAAAGTGGCTGTAGAGGTGCTCGTCATAGTACTTGGAAGTGGGTCCCTTGTTAATGATGAACTGTGGGGCATCTGCTGTCTTGTAGGCATATACGTCGAGGCCCACGTTGATCGTTTCGCGAGGTCTTTTCTGTCTGTGTAGTTCTAGGAGGGTGTCTGGGGCATTGGGGGTAGTTACCGCCTAGGCTCTACCCAGGCGATATTTCTCATGCTAAGGCTGTTGTAGGTTGGGTAGCAGTTTCTCGTAGTCTTTGGTTTCATCTGACCAGACTCTTCCTCTTCTGCATGGTGGGTTGGGTAGGTGACGAGCGTTTCTAGCACATGTAAAGCGTGTTGCTAGTATTTTTACCATAGGCTTCACCGACCAGCACAAATGTCATTGAGCTATTATTAGTAGCATTGGCTCCAGGGAGTTTGGTGTGGTTTAAAGTATCTATGTTCATGTAAACGGCGCCTGTGTAAATGCCTGTCTGGTACGAATATGTTTTATTTCTTTTAATAAGCATTTTACATGAAAAACTACTTCCTAGGTTTTGAGCCCAGCACACCTGTGTACCTGTCAAAGATTGGAGCCAGCTGTGAACTGACACTGACGCACATGCAACCAATCTCTTATCCCAGCAAATCAGCAGCTAATTCCACGTGATTAGCACAATTAGCACCACAACCTACAGTTTCCAGATTTCGAAATATACTTATGATGTTTCATATTGTTTTACTTATTTATTTCTGGGAGAAATGAACGCATTGAGTCGACCTGCAATAATTCATGTCTTCTTAGCCCCAGTGTGTTCACATGCTACGAAAACACCTCTATTGAAATATATTAAAATTTACCACCATCAATTAATGTTTAAAAAAATAATAATAATAAAATAATTGTACCACCAAAAAGGAAATTTTCAGTGAAGAGTTCTTATTTTTTCTTATTTCTGCTCTAAAATAAGAGCGGTTCTAACAAGTACCCACAAATTGTGGGTGTTCGTTAGAACAGCCTCGACTAGGTACCCACAATCTATGTTTTTGAGAGAAAGAAGAAAACAAATGTATTCCCTGTAAACCTTAGTTTTACTTTATAAAATGATGTCAAAATTATATAGTTGTGTTTTCGTGAAGGTAAGATAATAGTTTGTCGTACCTGATCGCAAACCCCGAAGACAGATTTCATTTGTTTTCACTTTTCTTTTAAAAAAATGTCTGTTTTCTTCTTCATAGATATTTTATGCAAATCAACTGACAGGTAAAATATGCAAGTCACGCCCCAAGCGGTTATCGGACAAACCCACCTGTTCCATTGCTTTCAGCTCTCCCAGTAAATCTTGCTTCTCAGACCCATAAATTTTATTACTCCGCCAGGGTGTTTGCCACCGATAAACTGAGGTGCAAACAGGATTTGGATCATGTAGTTTTATCGCTGTTCAAGGGAGCTAGGTGTCAGTTAATACCCAATAAATAACGAAACGTACCTCCATAAATCAAGAGCCTTAGAAATCGAGCGAGCCCAATAATATTCGATTAAGACGACACATGGGAAAAAGCCCTTTAACACTCTGGCATGCAAGAGCGCAACACAAACCTGCTTTCTCATACATTAGGAAAACATGCCCATGTGAAATAATAGCATCCAACATTGTGTCAGAAATGAAAAATATTTGGGTAAAAATATCTTTCTTATTTCTGTTGTCAACATAGATTGTTGGTGCTCGATAGAACCGCCTCAATGAGGCGGTTCTAACGAGTACACACAATCTATGCTTTTGAACACAAATAAACCCGAAAACCCTTTTTTCTCTATATAAAGTTGGGTTTTGAGGGGTCTTCATTTCACGGACTTGTTATCGTGATTATCTAAACGTTGGTTACAACCTATTTGTATATTCGAAGTTGATGACCATCGATTGATTGCATCTCTCCCTCCCCCACCCACCCGCGTTTTGTCTATCCAGAGATTTTCATTACACGGACGTCTTAATCTGATGTGCAGATAGAACCAACCGTATTCTGGCATCGTGTCCGTGTTTTCGATGGTGCAGGTTTCCTAAAACACTCTTTCCTTAACCCAATGCATGCCGGAAACCCCTAAAGGAGTACCCTGGCAAACAGTGCAGGCCCAGATCAGTGCCTACACTGTTTCAAACAGTTCAGCCATTTTCCACATAAATTCTGAAGAAAACACAACCTGTCACCCCTAAATTTTTAAATGAACACCTGCTATATATAAGAAGGAAGATTCCATTTGGTACAAAAAGAGAAAGTGGCTCATATGAGAAATCAGTTAATTCTGGCCGTGCACATCTTTCAAAATTTGGTTCGGACCCTGATTACGTTTTGGCAGGGAACGACTTTGTCTTTCTAGCAAACTGATGCTGTAAATCTCACCTTGATGATAACTGCTGATAGATTTTATTGCTTGAAAGAAACGGAGCAGATAAGAAAGGGTAATTTACACCGAGTCAATTTGTACTCAGAGATGAAAGACATGCGGCTACAGCGCGCTCATCAATTAATGTACAATTCCATGACATAGAGTACTCTCTCATCTTTCCAAAAACGGTTACTAATTGTGATATTTTTCTTATGAAAAACTGTGATATTTTTCTTACAGAAAATTGTGATATTTTTCTTACAGAAAATTGTGATGTTTTTCTGACTTTTTGTCCCAAACATGCAGAGGTTGTTGGTGCTTATTAGAAACGCCTCGGTGATGCGGCAAATGCATTGTAACTTATACCGCCGAAAAAAAGGAAAATTCTGAGATGAAAAATTGTGATATGGTTCTTATTTCTGCTCAAAATATAGATTGTATGTACACGTTAGAACCGCCTCGACGTCGAGGCGGTTCTAACGTGTACATACAATCTAGGTCGAGGCAGTTCTAACGAGTACCCACAATCTACATTTTAGAGCAAAATTAAGAAAAATAAAGTTTATGCCTGTCAACCCCAGTTTTACTATATAAAAGTGGGGTTGAAGAGGGTCAGAATTATATAGGCATGCTTTCCTGATGCTCCAACATTCTATACTTAGTTTATAAATGATCTTCCTCTTCATACTCAAGATGTTAAAAGTGACATGTATGCCGATGATACAACGCTATTCGATAAACTGTAATTCAAACAAATCTTCAGAAAGCAACTTGACACCTGGTGCAAACACAACGACATCTAAAATAACTAAAACAACTTATACTTATTTTGCAGCCTCACAGAAAACGAAGTAAGCTAACAAATGATACCTTAAGTTTTAATATTATACAAAGATGTATCTCTTCAAATGGTAGTATATGGCTTGACGTTTATGTGGACAATATTCTTACATATAAAGACTTCAACAAAAAAGATCTCGTATCAATGAATTAAGGAATATTTATCGATAGAGAACATAGTAAAATTACAAAGCTTACATTCAACCACATTTAGACTTTTGTAATGTTATATGTGGAAATACATCTCAAAGCAATCGCCCATCGGGGCTTGACGAAGAGATTGGGCTGCATGATGCTTCCACGCAGAGCTGAAACCGACCGCACATGAGTACTGGTAAACTGCCTAGAGGCTCTAAGCCTGCCCAGGAAAAGTAGTGCGAGTTGGACCGTCCAAGCATATAAACCCTATTGGTTTCATTGGGCGGCAGGGCTAAAAATGACATTGCATCTCAGTGCCGGGTAAAAGTCATTCAAAATTGGAAGCAACGTCTCCAAAATGACCTTAACAGTGTTGTCGGGGAATAAAACAAACAAAATCTCAAAGCAATCTTTTTTAGATTATATATATTACAAAAAGAGCTTAACTTTAATATTGATAACGTAAATGGCAGTTTAAATGAGCTGAAAATATTAACGATTAATGAACGCGTCTTCCTAGAAACGCCAAATTCATGTTTAGAAGGCCCTAGTATATATGTCCAAAATATGTTCGAGCAAACCCAGTTCCGTATTTTTAAGTCTTCTTCTATTAACAATATTACAAATCCCAGTGTTTACACACTGCATGTCATATCCGGAACACTTTACCAGAATATGTAAAATTATCCTTTTCAAATGGACCCGTGATGATGACCATGATCTGTGACCTACTTTAAAGACAAAATGGCCTTAGCCCGGGGACATGTTCGTGATTCATAAACACATCTTTCTTGTTTGGCCATGTTTTGGAAGGAAAGAAACCGTCCTTTCACTTTGATGTGCTTAATTATTTATTTATTTAACTTTTACCAAAGCATTGCATACCTTTTTATAAGAGCCATGGCATATAGACTGGTACTTGTCTTTATGACGTATCATCTTGTTACTCAGCCATATGGGATAAAGAGTTTCTTTTCTTCCTGTCTCTAAGAGAGCAACTCTCTGAAGAAAACCAAATGCCATATTTTTACAGAACTGCTACATAGATTGTGGGGTGCTCGTTACAACAGACTCAACATAGATTGCTGGTGCCGGTTAGAACCGACACACTGAGTCGGTTCTACTGAGCACCCACAATCTATGATTGGAGCAAAAATTAGTAAGTGTACATGAATACCAAATTCCAAATTCAATCTATATAAAGTGGTGTTAAAAAAGGTGTTCATACTGGTACAGGCTCGATAGCGTGATGCCGGTATGCACCTTAGCAATCAACACACTATTAACAGTACCACAGGCATTAACTGATGCTGTCCGCGTGATGAGTACTGACAAATAAAGTTGAACAAATCGCGCATAATACACTGTATACTTCCTAATAAACGATACAAGTACTGTATACATCCTAATAAATGAAATCATGTAATGATACCCACTAAACCTCAATTTATATGGGAAAACTGGGGTTAACGTTCGTATACATTTTTTTTTCTTATTTCTGCTCCAAGACATAGGTGGTGGGTACTCGTTAGAACACCCACAACATATGTTTGCAGTAAAAATAAGAAAAATAATCACGGATTTTCATAAGAAAAGAAGCCATTTTGGAGATGTGAAAGAATGCAATATGCCGCACGGGTGTGTTATCGTAATGTTGAGTGAAAATAAAAGGATCGCGAAGACATTTTTTTTTTTCGAATTCTAAGTCAATGCAACACACAGAAAACAATGGTCAGCCAGAGTTGTAATTATAAGTGCTTGGATTTGTGAAAAGAAATTGGAGTGGTGATACAATCAATTTAACGGAATCGCATAAAAGACGGAAATCGACAACCCATACTGATAGAGTGTCTTTCTTCAGTGAACATTATAAACAAAAGATAATCACACAGATGAAGTGCATTAAATTTGTTTACATGATCAAACGTTTCCCCCACAGTCACTGATTATTAGTTTGGCAGTGTTTTAGCAATGTCCCGTGAGGAGTTGTACACAAATCGCAACGGCGTATATTTATCAAAAGGCACGGAGAAGAGTCGAACTTTAATCATGTTACATTTATAATTGGAAATGTTAATCAGTTTCCTTGTAAAGTCCAATACATCTGACGGTGATAACAGACATAAATAAATTAAATTCTATACACCGAAAACTTATCAATCTCGCTCGTCATTCCCTTTAAATATGCTCATATACCATCTTTGTCTGTGTGCGTTTCTCTCTCTCTCTCTCTCTCTCTCTCTCTCTCTCTCTCTCTCTCTCTCTCTCTCTCTCTCTCTCTCTCTCTCTCTCGACTAATGAGTACAATACAGCATGCCTTTTTTCTGACCGAACATCGAAATGCCAGTAATCATCGCATCCCAGTTGAAACTGGTCGCTGAGAGGTGTCCAAATCTCGATTGTCATCGAGTCACTGATATGTATACCATGTTATAATATTAACCCTCATGTTGTTATATTGATGTATAACCTGAGTATTAAATAAACTTGTAAACTTGTAAACTTGAGAAAACCTTAGCTCTGTATTTGGGGATTAGTTCCATTGAACTCGCTCTTAGGCTCCTGGAGAATTCTTTCCGTAGCTACTCCAAATTGACATATATTTAGAATAATTTAGTGATTATTTTTTTCTAATTTTAGTTTGAAAAGGTATGATGTGTGATCTCATTAGAATCGCATCGTAGATGCGATTCTAATGAGTACACACAGCATACCTTTATCTAATAGAAGGTCGAATAGATATCCCCAAATCGCCCCTTTACACCTCCTGGCCTTGGTTTTGTGATTTACCTTCAGTGATGGCTCGAACTACTCTAATCTCGAACAAAAATATGGTTCAAAAGGTGTTCGAGTTATTGAAGTTTGACTGTAAAATGTATTTTATTTTATGGCTCAACACTGATATCATTGCCGGCAAAATTTTCTGGGCATTGTTGCACAAAGCATCCTCTGTAGCAAGTACCATAACTCTGCTTTAGCCACATTAAATGTTCTGAAAAAAGGGGTAATCCTTTGTCAGCAAAAACAGCATAGAAATGAAAACGTTGGACTATCTAGTTTTGGCCAATTAGACCTCATCAGTGACCATTAAATATTTCCTGAATTCCGCAGTGTGATCGATTAGCCCAAAGAACAAAAATATATAATCCACACTATGATGAAGGGCAGGGAGACTTTTTACGGCTGCCACACATTCCCTTAACACCAGCTGTGGTGAAGTACAGTAAAACTGGGGTTTACAGGGGTATACATTATTTTTCTTATTCCTGCACAAAAACATAGATTGTGGGTATTCGTTAGAACCGACTCGCCGAGCTTCCATTTTCTACAAATATACAGTACAATTCCGCTATTAAGACCACCTAAAATTAAGACTAATTCTGCTTTAAAAAGTTTATTTTGAAGGCTTCACTTATTTTTTCTTCGTGATGTCTGCCCACAGAGTCCTCCCGTCATTGAACAACTTCGGGACTGTTCAAAAGTGGTCTGAAAGACCACTTTCGAACAGTTCCAAAGGTGGTCTTAATATAGGAATCTTGAATCTTACTGTATTTGGACAGGTTCATTTACCATTTTTGAGATCTCAATTTTGTTTTTGTTGTCATAATGGGTAAAGATGTAAAATGGGCCTATCCAGTCTACAAAGTGGGACTCGGAGCCTATTGGGTTTTAATGGGCTAGCCCTGACGGAAAGGCATGCGGGTTTAGAATTTAACACCATCGGTACCAGCATCCATTACACAATGGCTTAAATCGGCATTTTTATATAATCTTGAAAACATTACTGTGTCATATAAAACATTATTTAGTCCTTAAAGTGCCCAACAAGTCTATGTTAGAAGACATATTATTATTATTAGCATTATTATTATTATTATTATTATTATTATTATTATTAATAATATTATTAATAAACCTTTATTATTATTATTATTATTATTATTATTATTATTATTATTATTATTATTATTTTTACTTCATTGTCAATTGCTGGGAAGGTCCTTGCAAGAGTCTTACTTAACCGACTGAATTGAACACCTTGAACAGTCAGGGCTTCTGCCAGAAAGCCAGTGAGGGTTCAGAAAAGACAGAGGAACAATTGCATGATCTTCACATCAAGGCGGCTTCAAGAGAAAATCCAGGAACAGAATATGGACCTATACATGACCTTTGTCGATCCAACCAAAGCGAAGTGTGGGCTATGGACAATCATGGTGAAGTTTGGCTACCCAGTTAAGTTTATAGCAATATAGTGAGGCAATTCCACGATGGTATGCTTGCACGGGTCCAAAATGATGGTGAGTTTTCTGATCCATTTCAAGTAAAAAACGTTATCAAGCAAGGCTGTGTACTAGCCCCAACACATGATGTTCAGCATGATGTTCTCTACCATGCTCACAGATGCTTTCCAGGATGATGACAATGGTATACCTATTAGGTATCGCTTCGATGAGAAGCTTTTCAAACTGAGAAGGTGACAAGCAGACAGAGGTGTTACTGATGACTTGGCAAAAGGTGCTCCAACAGAAGAGAAGCTACAAAAAGGTATAGATCAAGTATCGCTATGACCTCACAATCAGCATCACAAAGACTGAGGTAGTCTTTCAGCCAGCACCTAGCAAGCCTTACAAAGAGCCCACCATCACAGTGAAAGGTCAAAGACTGCAAGCGTTAAACAAGTTCACCTTCCTTGGGAGCACACTGCCAAGAGCCGTGCACATTGATGATGAAGTCACTGCTAGGATTGTCATACATAGTGCAACATTTGGCCGACTACGTGGTAGTGTTTGGGACCGAAGTGGAATTAGGCTTGACACAAAACTGAAAGTCTAGAGACCTGTGGTGCGCCAACACTATTGTATGCATGTGAAACATGGACAGTTTACCAACGGTGCGCCAAAAGACTGAATCAGTTCCATACAAGCTGTCTTTGAAAACTCTTAAAGGTTAAGTAGCAAGGCAGGATTCCATACACGGATGTCCTGTATAGGGCAGGGATGTAACGTGTACACACGCTTCTGAAACTAGCACAGTTAAGATGGATAGGCCACGTTACCCGGATGCCTGAGGAACGTTTGCCAAAGAAAATTCTCTACTGAGAACTAGAAATGGGCAAACGCTCCCAGGGCGGCCAGAAGATGTGCTACAAGGACACCCTCAAAGCCTCCTTCAAGGACATCAACATTCCAACAGAGCCATGGGAACAAATTGCACAGGACAAAGCAAGGTGGCGAGGCCTCAATAGAAGGGGTGCTAATGAATATGAGGGAAAAAGAATCAGCGAAGCTGGACAGAAACGCGCACAGCGCAGAGCCAGAGCCAAGGCATCACCAACAGAGCTGTCTTCCCCTAACCTCTGTTCACTAGAATGGGTTTCATCAGCCATCTTAGAACACACAAACAGTAACATTTCTCGTATGTGACTACGACTGGTCATTGTCATTAATGACAGACGAACCATTATTTTTACCAAACCACTACTGCTCTTAAAATGTTAAGCCGCATATTAATAAACATCATACCATATGTACCAAGTTCGAGTGATGAAAATACCTGTAAACCCCACTTAAAATAGACAATTGTGGTGGGGGGATCATAGGGGTACAATCAATTATTTCTTACGAGCACCACATCCTTTCTTTGCTGTCATTGCGTTAATATTATCACAAATTTCTTCGGAAAATTTGGAGATATGAGTGTAACGGGTGTGGTACAGAGAAAAATTGGGTTTACAATGGGTATACAAGGTTTCTATTGCTTCCCTAATTCTTGCCAAAAACACATTGTGGGCAGTCCTCGAGGCTGTTCTAATAAGCAACCGCAATCTATGTTGGAAACAATTTAAAAACATTTCCTAAAAATAACAATCAGCATCTCTAGATCTCTGAAATTTGCTGTCATTGCGTTAATCGCAAAAATGGACTTTTTGCGCCATTTTGATGATCTGTGTTTCATGTTGATTGTTTTCAATTTAAAAGAAAATAGAAGAAGAATTTGTCCCTGGTGAGTAAATTCTTTCCTTGAAGAGTAGACAGCCCTAGTCTGCTGTATTATCTGATATACTGTACAATTTCTACATGAAGACCACCTTTTAAGACCACTTTTGAACAGTCTCCATGGTGGTCTCCCACCAGAGCACATAAACATGAAGAAAATGTATCTGAAAGCTTCCCTTTGTCTTTATTTTAGGTGGAATTTCACTGTATGCCAATGCTGACAACATTTGGTCATAGCTTGAAAACCCGCCTCCGGGGTTTTCGACATTCATTACGCTAACATACCCGTGCGACATAGTGCATTTTTTCATATCTCCAAAATGGATACTTTTCTGATGAAAATCGATGATCTTTTTCTTATTTATACAGCAAACATAGGTTGTGGGTGCTCGTTAGAACCGCCTCATTGAGGCGGTTCTAACGAGTACCTACAACCTATGTCTTGGAGTAAAAATAAGAAAAATGATGTTTGCCCCAGTAAACCGCAGTTTTCTCTTACAAAGTGGGGTGTAATGGGGTGTTCATTTCACGGACTTGTTCACGTGATGCAACTACATAAGTTCACATTGACATTTTGGGTACAGAAACTAGATATTAATACTACTATTATTGGTTTAAACTTTATTTCTTTGTATAATACATACATCTTTTACACAGATAATGTTGACACAGAATACAAGTATCATACAAAGGGATTCAGAAAAAAGTCGACTGACTTATTCAAATCTGTATCCCTCGATTACAATATCAATGTACTAATTATAGTTGTAACTTTCAAATTTGCTCGAATTTGCAAGTTGTTGTGAAAATATTGTAATTGAATTTCATTTTGGTTACAAAATGAATAGTAGTGAAATAAAGCATATGGCTCCACGGGGAATGGATTTTAGGGTAATTAGCACTGACGAATCAAGTCTTGTGATTTTGGGCTGTCTCAAGAGAAACAATACATAACAGTAACTCAGTAATGCTCTTCGAGTCGTGATGTGAGACAAAGACTGATGGTCGGTTGGATTGGACGCGGTAGCTGTTTAACTTTAGCTCGAGTTAGTAGATGTGTTTCACAACCTTTTTATATATAAACGTGCATGTATATATTTATGTATGTATGTATGTGCGCCCGTGTAGAAGAAGCTACACATATTTGTACATCTGTGATAAGTACCAGCAAGGCATTTGAAATCTGTGTTTATAAATTTGAAGTACAAAATCGTTTAGACTTAATAATAAAATCATGTACTGCTAAGAATATTTGTATGTTATCATTCACAGAGAGATCAGTACTGCCACACAGAAGGATGTTTAAAGCAGGTTGGCAAATAGCTGAGACAATGTTTAACATGTCCTGTCTTATGTCAGTGTACTGTTCACATGCCATGAGATAATGATTCGTGTCCTCAACCGCTCCACAAGCACATAAGGAGTTATTTAGAATATTTTTTTGAAAGAGATGATCGTGTAACGAGCTGCAATTAAGTCTTAGTCTCGTATGATGTACTTGCCCAAATCTTTTGCCTGCACAAAAATATAACGGTGGTTTTCTTTCGTTGGACTGTAGTTTATATTTGAAAGATGCTAATGAGGGTGCATTTTTCTTGTCATCTGGCAAGTCGTTCCAGTTGCGAGTCGCCGACGGGAGAAAAGATGTATAATAAAGTTGCGAGTTAGCTCTGACAGTCTGTAGATTGGCATTGTTTCGCAATTCGTAAACTGTGCTACTGCCTACCGTGAGTGGTACTAGTGAAGATAGATATTCGGGTGTGAGAAAATTCTGCATTTTGTAATAAAGAACAAGTTTGTGTTTTTGCCTCCGAGCTTCCAGAGATTCCCATCCAAGATCATAGAGAAGGGAGTTGATTGATACTAGTTTTGTTGCTCCAGTAACGATTCGTGCGGCTTCATTTTGAATTTTTTCTAATTCGTTCGCCTCGTATCGGGTGCAATTGTCCCAGACAACATCGGCATATTCAAGAAGTGGCCTAATAAAAGAAATATATATTGTTTGTAAGGATTTTCTATCGAGTGTGAATTTAAGTTTGCGCATTATATTAATCCGAAACCATGCTTTCGTTTTGATGTTGTCTATATGGTCGTGCCAGGTGCAATCGGTCGAAAAAGTTAGGCCTAAATGCTTGTGAGAGTGTACTTCGTTAATGTTTTGCTGGTTCATTGATATAGGAGGATGATAGGGTTTATTTATTTTTCGCGAAAAAAATCATTGACTCGGATTTCGCAGGATTGAAAGACACAAGCCATTTCGTTGCCCATGAGTTAATCTTAGCCAAGTCAGAGTTAATCTGGGCTGCCGCTTGCATGGGGTTCTCCACCACTATGAACAGACTAGTATCATCTGCAAAGAGCCTGATAGAAGAATGTATATCTACAACTATGTCATTAATATAAATCAGAAACAGAAGTGGGCCAAGGATGGAGCCTTGTGGAACTCCTGCCTTGATAACAGACCAAGACGATGCAGCTCCAGGTAGCACTACTCTTTGTTGTCTATTATTCAAGTAATCTGTAAACCATTGCAGTAGCGAGCCAGAAATACCAATGCTGTGTAGTTTGAATAGAAGACCTTTATGCCATACTCTGTCAAAGGCTTTACTAATGTCACAAAAGACCGCACGTACTTCTTTACCTTCGTCGAGAGCTTTGCAAAATGTATTATAGATATGAACTAATTGATTAACAGTTGAGTCTCCAGGAATAAATCCTGACTGAAGAGATGTTAGTATATTATAGTCACGAATAAAGTTAAAAAGGTGTTTATGAACGATTTTTTCTAGGACTTTGCCTACAGTACTTAAGAGAGAAATTGGTCTATAATTAGATATGATCGAAGGGTCGTCCTTTTTGAAGATTGGGGTCACGTTTGCCTCTTTCCATGTATTTGGGACTTTACCCTTTCTCAGAGAGAAGTTGAAAAGATCACTGAGTGGTTCAGATAGAGAAACAGCTAGTTCTTTAAGAATGCGGTTGTTGATTGAGTCAGGACCAGCTGCTTTACCTAATTGCAACGACTTTAATATTAATTCAACTTCTGCTGGAGTGGTTGAGATTAAGCTGAGAAAATTCTGAGCTTGAGGAACATCAGTGGGTAGAGAGGCATTGTCATCATCTAGCATTGTTTGTTCTATAAAGAAGTCATTCATTAGATTAGCCTTGTCTTCGTCTTTTGAATAAACAGTATCTTCTTTGTAAAGGGGCGGGAGTGTTGACGACTGATCGGTTTTAATAAACTGTTTTAGTGTTCTCCACCAGTCTTTCTGTTTGATTTCTTCGTTCTTTAATTTGTTTGCCAATTTTTCTGTTTGTAATTGCTTAGATTTACGAATTTCTCCTATAATTTTATTTCGTATTTGTTTGTAATTGTGAAAATCTACCGTGCTTTTTGATTTTTTGAATTTGTTGTATATACGTTTTCTCTTACGAATCATTTTCTTGATTTCATTAGTTAGCCATGGAGGATCAGATTGACGAATTTTTGCTGTTTTGTTAGGAATGTGTTTAGAAGTCAGGTTGGAAATTTTTTCAGTAATGTTTTTGGCATATGTATCAACGTCATTGTCCTTTAGCTCATTCCAGTTAGTATTTTCGACCTCCTGCGAAAGAGATTGATAGTCTCCACGATCAAAGAGCCAAATATGCCGGTGAAAGACTCGTGTAATGTATTTTTTAAAATTTAGAACGAAAAAAACTGGGCAGTGAAATCTGATGTTTTGGTCGAGAAAGGGATCACCAACTCCGCTTAGAAGTACAGCATTTTTGTCGGAAGTAAATATCAGATCAATAGCGGAAGACGAATTCTCCGTTTTGTGTGTCGGTTCCGTTATGAGTTGCTCCAAGTTGAAATGTTGACATATGTCGCGTATTTTATTACCCGTTGCTTGCTTCAAAATATCGAGGTTAAAATCTCCTGTTATAAAAATATTACTAATATTTGTGTCAAAAGCAAGACCAATGGAATCTTCTATGGAAGCCAGGGTTGCAGCGGGAGAATTTGGTGGTCTGTAAAATGTACCCAACAAAAATTTTTTATTATGAATGTTAAGTTCCATCCAAATGCATTCTATATCTGGAATTTCGAGGTCTAATCTACGGTATGAATATACATTGGTTTTTATGTAAACACATATGCCCCCATGGCTATCCCCTTCTCGGTCACGCCTATAAAGTTTATATCCCTCTATATTGACTAAATCATCTGTCACTCCCTGATTTAACCAAGTTTCTGTTAGACAAATAATGTCAAAGTTTTTTAATTCTGCCCCGATTAAATCTATTTTATTTGAAATACTTTGAATATTATAATGAACTATGGAAAAGTTGTTCATTATAGCTTCTTCTTCAATATTATCTGATCCATGGGAGGAAACGCTAGTATCGTCCCGCAGATCCGTTGGGCCTGGATTCAATTCAATGTCACCTGAGCGCACTAACAGCAATGGCATGATAATTAGGTCAAGTGATGTTTGTAAAGGTGAAAAATAATCTAGTACGGGGCCTGGATTGGTTTCTATGTCGCCACACATCACGAGAAGCATTGACAAGAATGTTAAGAGTTCAAAATGGGTAAAGTGAGACAAGCCTTTGTATTTGAGATGTCGACAGTTATGCAGTCCTATACGCATCCTGTACTCTACAATATCATTCATGTTATACAGTCTATAAGACAGCGCATTTCCTTTATGGATGCAGTGAAAGGACTGCTCAAGACTTCTTCACACTGTGCATTACAGCATAGCAACATGTTCTTTTGAAGGCTGCGATCCCCGTGGAGCCAAGATATAAAATATAAACAATAAAAGAGAAAAAGATCAAAAAACAGTAAACCATTATAAACATAACCTATGGAAAACATAGACAAATACGTTGGTATACATAATATAGGGATAGTGACTAAGACACAGTCAATATTTTTACAATCAACGTTGCTAAATTTGGATTATGATTAATATTTACATTTCCAGTGTAAAGTCTACTGTAAACCTATAGAAATCAATTGCGTTCATACGTGCATGAACGCATCGAATCACATGATTTTCAGTGACGTTAAATGACGTCATTCTAAACCATTGTTCTGTACGGGCGTTGATGACGTCAACGCTGCTGCGCTCTTTGTAGAAAAACAGCGTGTAAATGTTTTTCAGCTTTAAACGTTTGCCCTACAAGCATTTTTTCGCCCATTGATGAGGGGCAAATAATGTAAATATAAAAAATAAACTTATTTTTTCTGCTTTTCATGAAAGTATGCACGACCGTGGGTCGCTAGCAAAGTTTACATGAACCCCTTCGGGGTTCATTTACTTTGCACGCGACCCACCGCGCTCATACTTCCATGAACTGAAGAAAAATAAATTTCAATTCATAATTATATATATATATATATATATACATACACATACACACATACATACATACACATGCATATACATACACATACATATATATACACATATATACATATATATACATACATACACAATATATATATACATATATATACATATACATACACATACATACACATATTTATATACACACATACATACACATACACATACATACACACATACACACACATACACACATATACAAATACATATACATATTCATACACATATATACATATATATATATATATACATATATATATATATATATATATATATACATACATACATATATATATATATATATATATATATATATATATATATATACATACATATACACATACATACACACACACATACATATATATATATATATATATATATATATATATATATATATATATATATATACACATACACATACACACACATACATACACATACATACATACATACATACCTACATACCTACATACATACATACATACATATGCAGTAAAACTTCGATGGCTCGAACACCGATGGCTCGTTTCCCATGGCTGGGTCGAACTCATACTTGAGCCCCTAGGGGAATCCTCAAGATAAGAAATAAGAAATGTTGGGGGATGATTAGGGAGATTTTAGTCTTTTATCTGGCAAATGTGTGCTATGTGTACTCACTAGAATCGCCTCGGTGAGTCTATTCCTATGAGTACACACTGCTAGCAAATGTGTGATACGTGTACTCATTAGAATCGCCTCGGTGAGGCGAACCTAATGAGCACACACATCAAACATTTTCATTATCTAACATCACCCCTTATATGACATATGGACCTGTCCAACATAAGCAATGGAAGAGTCCACTAGTTTACAATGTATTAAATTGCCGTGATTACGAATGATTCCTACAGGCGACAACGGTTCATATATTACATAAATACACACAAGAAAAACAGAGAAAAAGAACTAAAATAACTGCAATATGTACAAGGCTTTCGAATCAAAGATACGAAACTGACTATCAAAGACCTTTAATACAAGGCAAAGGTCATTAATAGCAGTAACGTTTGATAACAATTAATACGTGGAAGCGTTTTAGTACCCGGAATTCCAAGCTTGAACGAAACGAAATATCAAGCAAGGTATTCGGGTCTACTGTAAATAAATCGTTCGTGGGTAAAAAAGAAAAAAAAAAAATGAAGCAAAAACATCAAGTATGAAATGATTGTTTGAGTTTTACGCCCCACCAACAGCTAAGGTCATACAGCTTCAATTGCACCAGAGCATTCGCTGTTCGCCTATGCAACTCATACCATTGACCAATGTATTGGCTTATACCCCGCTACGTTTAGGACTATAACGTTACGTCGCTCAACGTAAAGTAAATAAATCAAGGCCCATTTTGTGATATCAAAAGCTCAAAATCCATGTTTAAACAACACACGTATTTCTCGATTTAAACAAAAAACTGTCATTTGAACTTGGCTTTCGGTCTAATCGACAATGGCTTCAAAACAGCAATGCGCATAGGTATTTATAATAAGAACACGCATTAATTTAGTCACGTATGAACAAGCGAAGTTCTCCGATATGTAACTTTACCCATCACGTAAGCATGCCTGTGCAGCAAGATGTTATTACAGCTTTGAACGAAGAAAAAAAAAAAAAAAAAAAATTTTTTTTTTTTTTTTTTTTTTTTGTTTTTTTTTTTTTAGGTGCGAAGCGTTCTTTTACCTCCGCCCTTCGTCCGTATTGCAGGCGCTCGCCAGAATGTCTTCACTTGAAATTGTCCGTCGAGCACAGACAATCAGCATATAGAGCAGACACAAGGACTGAACCTCACATTTCTGGCTTACAAAGAGGGCCCTAACGGGGTCTACGTATCAGAATATGAATACTTTCTTTACTGTGAACCATTTTGTACCGGAAGCCCCAGAACGGGTAGATGGCAAACAGTGCAGGCCCAAGTCAGGCGTCACAGAATGCGGTGTCTGATCAGGGCCTTCACTGTTTGCAAAACTTTCTGCCTGTGTCCAAATAGATTTTGAGGGAAAAAAAAGAGAAGAAAGCACACACACACACTCAAACCTTATACCAGTAAATTTTGAGTGGACTCCTACTATATGTACGGAGAAAGATTCCGTTTGCTTCAAAAATGGCTAATCCCAGCAGGCCCAAGTCGCCAGTGCAACGCCAAATCAACGCCGGTGCAACACCACGACGTCCCACCGACGTAGATGTGACGTTGCACAAACGTCTCTACGTTGCATCAACGATGACGTGACTATATCTACGGAGAAAGATTCCATTTGATTAAAAAATGGCTAATCCCAGCAGGCCCAAGTCGCCGGTGCAACGCCAAATCAACGCCGGTGCAACACCATGACGTCCCACCGACATAGATGTGACGTTGCATAAACGTCTCTACGTTGCACAGACGTCGACGCGCCGTCATAATAACGTCATGTGCCCACTAGGATGTATCACAAACAAATAATGCAGTTAAAACTATGAATCTCACATTTTGCCTTACAAAGAG
The DNA here is from genome assembly GCA_963580285.1 of Lucinisca nassula. NCBI lineage: Eukaryota > Metazoa > Mollusca > Bivalvia > Lucinida > Lucinidae > Lucinisca > Lucinisca nassula. The sequence continues at coordinate 111,363,951 of OY757017.1, read as the reverse complement.
GGCCCTAACGGGGTCTACATATCAGAATATGAATGCTTTCTTTACGTCTAACCCATTTTGTACCGGAAGCCCCAAAACGGGTAGATGGCAAACAGTGCAGGCCAGGATCAGACGTCACAGAATGCGGCGTCTGATCAGGGCCTTCACTGTCTGCAAGTCTTCCTGCCTGTTTTCAAATATATTTTGTTAAAAAAAAAAAAAAAAAAAAAAAACGTACACACACAACCTGATACCCGTAAATTTTGAGTGGACTCCTGCTATATGTAAGGAGAAAAATACCGTTTGGTTCGAAATGACTAATCCCAGCAGCAACAAGTCGCCAGGGCAACGTCAAGTCAACGCCGGTGCAACAGAACGACGTCCCACCGACGTAGATGTGACGCTGCACAAACGTCTCTACGTTGCATCGACGTCGACGTGACTATATGTACGGAGAAAGATTCCGTTTGGTTCAAAAATGATTAATGCCAGCAGGCCCAAGTCGCCAGTGCAACGCCAAATCAACGCCGGTGCAACACCATGACGTCCCACCGACGTAGATGTGACTTTGCACAAACGTCTCTTCGTTGCATCGACGTCGACGTGACTGTATGTACGGAGAAGATTTCGTTTGGTTCAAAAATGGCTATTCCAAGCAGGCCCAAGTCGCCAGTGCAACGTCAAATCAACGCCGGTGCAACACCATGACGCTCAGCCGACGCAGATTTGACGTTGCACAAACGTTTCTACGTCGCATCGACGTCGACGTGACATGATAATTACATCATGTGCCTGCAAGGATGTATCACGAACAGACAATGCAGTTAAAACTATGAATCTCACATTTTTGGCTTTCAAAGAGACCCCTTACGGGGTCTACATATCAGAATATGAATACTTTCTGTACATGTAACACATTTTGTACCGGAAGCCCCAAAACGGTAGATGGCAAACAGTGCAGGCCCAGATCAGACGTCACAGAATGTGGTGTCTGATCAGGGCCTTCAGTGCTTGCAACACCTTCTGCCTGTTTCGAAATAGACTCTGCTTCCAAATAGATTTTAAAAACACACACACTCACACTCAACCTTATACCCGTAGATTCTGAATGGACTCTTGTTATATGTACGTAGAAAGATTCCGTTTGGTTCAAAAAGTGGCTAATCCCAGCAGGCACAAGTCGCCAGTGCAACGCCAAATCCACGCCGGTGCAACACCATGACGTCCCACCGACGCAGATGTGACGTTGCACAACCGTCTTTACGCCGCATCGACGTCGACGTGACTATATGTACGGAGGAAGATTCCATTTGGTTCAAAAATAGCTAATCCCAACCGATCCAAGTCGCCTGGGCAACGTCAAATCAACGCCGGTGCAACACCACGTCCCACTGACGCAGATGCAACGCTGCATTAACGTCTCTACGTTGCACTGACGTCGACGTGACGTCATAATTACGGAATTGCCTGCTAGGATGTATCACGAACAGACAATGTAGTTAAAACTAAAACACGTCTTATTTGAAAGCCATCTGAATGTTGATTGGAAAAAAAGTATATGTACATGTTGTATTAAAGTTCCACTAAATCGATGCGCCAGGGTTGTTCAGCAGAGTCTCAATGCCGTATGGTTGAAGATGAGAGACATGGGAGATTTTTACTTTATTGCCTCCATTGTCCAGTATATTAACAGTTCCGTTGTACACCCAAGTCTTTTGAATTTTACCAGCACGTCTGAGTTGCCTGCACTGGAAGGCTAGAGTTTTTCGCGTCGGCGTAAGATCCTCGTTTATATAAAGTTTTTCTTTATTTTTACGAAGTTTAGCACGACACTTTAGAAGGGATAATCGTGCTTTCGGATTTTTGAACTTTACAATGATCTCCCTGAGTTTCGTATTACGTCTTTCATCGGAATCGTCTATACGGTCGTCTGTTGATCCGCGACCCACGCGATGACTAACTTCAATGTCGCTGGCCTGAACATTGGCGTTGAGCCGACCAGCTAGTTCCAAGACCAATAAGTCTGTATCCTCATCCCTTTGTTCTGGCAGACCGGCAATGCGCAGACAAGGTCGTCTACTATATTGCTCCAGTTCGTCAACCCTTGTTGATAGCTTGACCTCGAGGTCAGTAATACTGTCCACAAGCTTCTTGTTGTCAGCTTCCAGTGTAGTAACGGTATTACGTAGTTCAGCTGTTTCTAACGCAACCTTTTCTTTTACGAGTCTGTCAATTTCATCCGTCAGCATCTGTTTCACGAGTGTTGCGATGCGAATTACATCAGTATCCGCAAGTCCTGGCTGAGGAAACGATAACTGTGGTACAGCTGGCATCTGTGGATATTGAGACATGTGTACCACATGGGTTGGAGTGCTTGTATATTGTGATACTGTTGGAGGTAACTGGTGGTCCTGTTGGGTCTGTGATGAGAACAGCGTTTCGTCCATTCTTCCTGGAATTTCTGCAGCTATTATGGAGCTTTCTAGTGTGCTAGTATTGACCCGTGTTTCCGCTTCGTTTTCGTCAAAATAGTCCTCAGCATCCAAGAACTGATCCGTATCAGAATGTTCTGACCGCCCGGAGAGTTCTGATACCACGGACAGGGTTTCAACAGTGTTGTTATTGTCGCTTTGATCAGGTTCTATAGTCCGTTTTCTAGAATCTATTTCACTTCTTTCATTCAGCTCATGTTTCTTTTTTTTGACAATCTGTTTGCTTTTCTTTACCTTACGAAATTTAATGTCTGGCGGTGTAGTTGGTGTGGTATTTGGAGAAGCCTTACTTTTCCTTCTTTTGCGCGACTGCCCCATTTAAATTGTCATTTGAATGTTCATGATAAGTAACTCGTGATGGAACGTGAGTTGACATTTAGGTTCTTTACAGCATAAAGAAACCGCCGTGCGTAGCTCTAGGGCATTCCACTTATTGTCTCAGAAAAATTCTTAATTACATATCACTGAATAAACGTTACAATGTAGTCAATGCATCTTCACAAATAGCATACTATTATGTCCTTACTTGCTCATATTTAATCCAAAATAACCAACATTAAAGTCACAAATCCCTTTTTATCTACGGAGCCGTTTTGTTTACATTTTGTCTTATTCACCGGAAGTTGTAATCGATATGATTATTATTACTACTACTACTCCTACTACTACTACTACTACTACTACTACTACTACTACTACTACTACTACTTATAATAATAATAATAATAATAATAATAATAATAATAATAATAATAATAATAATAATGCTGATGATGATAAATGCTCACGAATATTGTATTTTACCTCTTTTGTTTTGCAGACAAATTATAAAAGAAAATGATGGAGCTTGCTTGAAGGTATTTTTCTTCGATTTCCAAATAACGTTAGCGTTGATGGATTAATTGAATAACGGGCCGTTGACAAATTGCCCAACAGTTCCCATCTGAGCACGTCATATGCGCAAACGAGAGTTTATCAGCAGGATCTCGCGTTATCGGAATAATCTCGCAAATTATCGTGTAAATCTTTCATAATCTCGTTCCTATCAATGTCTATTAAATAGCGGGTAATGTACAGAATTATGCTTGTAATTTATGACACTCCCTCCAAGGGGAATTTAACAACGTCTTCATTATAATCCATCTCGTAACGGGTACCATGGCAAGAAGTGCAGGCCCAGATCAGACGCCGCAGAACGCGGCGTCTGATCAGGGCCAACACTATTTGCAAAATTTTCGACCAATTTTCAAATTGTTTTTTTTTTTTTTTTTTTTCAAAGAAAACATAACCTGACACCCCTAACTTTTGAAATGGACTCCTGCTATATATAAGGAGGAAGTTTCCATTTGGTACAAAAAGGGTTGATAAAACACACATATGCGTAATATATGTCCGTTTGTCTGTATGTATTTTTTACACCTCATGTATGTGGATGTTTATGGGATCATCACGTTAGCAAGTCCATGTAATAAACAACTCCCGAAAACCCCACTTTATTTAAAGAGCACTGGGGTTGACAGGGGTATACGTTATTTTTCTTTTTCTGCATATAGATTGTGGGTACTCGTTAGGCAAACACAGCCTATCTTTGCAGTATAATAAGAAAAATATCACAGATTTCATCAGAAAATTAGGTATTTTGGAGAAACTAAAAAATTCCACGGGTGTGTTATCGTGTGTGTGTGTGTGTGTGTGTGTGTGTGTGTGTGTGTGTGTGTGTGTGTGTGTGTGTGTGTGTGTGTGTCTTTTCTTTTCCTTTTTTTTAGATATCAATTGCCTACGCGGGCATTTTAGCGACATATTAGAAAAGGGTCCATAACATTCACCGATTTATGTGTTACAAAAGATGAAAACTTGTGATATTTTTCCTATATCTGCCTGAGACTTTGCCGGACTCCTATGTTCCTATGAACTGGCTCATTTGTAAACAGGTTCATCATTATACCATTGCGACTATGGACACCAATGCGACAATGGCCACCGCTGCACTATGGACATCATTGCGAATGTGGACACCATTGCGAATATGGACACCACTAGGAATATGGAATTTTGTTATCGAGACGAGCGTAGTTCGCGCTACTGAGGGTAAACCACAGTGCCCAGCCAGGAGACCATTACGCAAACACGCCTATACAAATACATTGTCACCTTTATCGCCGAAAAAAATGAAAATTTTATGATGAAAAATTGTGATATTTTTCTTATTTCGGCTCAAAATTTAGATTTTGGGAACCCGTTAGAACCGCCTCATCGAGGCGGTTCTAACGAGTACCCACAATCTATATTTTAGAGCAGAAAGAAGAAAAATAAGGTATACCCAAGGAAACCCATGTTTTAGTATATTTTGTTTGTTTGATTTGCGGTTTAACGTCCCCGTCAACACTGTAAAGGTCATTTTGGAGACGTTGCTTCCAATTTTGTGGGACTTTTACCCGACATTTAGATGAAATGACATCTCAAGCCCTGTCGCCAAATGAAACCAATAGGGTTTATTAGCATGGACGGTCCACCTCGCACCGCGGTTCCTGGACAGGCTTAGATCCTCTAAGCGGTTTACCAGTACTAGTGTGCGGGCCGGATTCAGCTCTGCGTGGAAGCATGATGCAGCCCATATATTTCTTCAAGCCCCTATAGGCGGGGGCCCAGTTTTAGTATATAAAAGTGGGGTTCAAGCGGGTCAAAATTATATAGGTGTGTTTTCGTGATACATAATGGGGATTTTTAGGGGCAGATTTTCAATCTCCTATAAAATAAAGGTACCTTGTGTGACTCATAAGAAAATCGAAGCGATTATGCGTACATTATGCAGACATTACGGAAACACGCCTATACAAATACATTGTAAATTTTTCCGGCGAAAAAATGAAAATTTTAAGATGAAACATTTTGATATTTTTCTTATTTCTGCTCAAAATATAGATCGTGGGTACTTGTTAGAACTACCTCATCGAGGCGGTTCTAACGAGTACCAACAATCTATATATTAGAGCAGAAATGAGATTTGCCCCTGTTAACCCAAGTTTTACTATATAAAATGAGGTTCAAGGGGGTCAAAATTATATAGGCTTGTTTTCGTGATGAAGGAATGGAAATCTATTAGGAACTGAAGGGCGAAAACCAAATTATCTTTATATTACAGTTTGGAGTGTGAAATATTTCATGTAAATACAACAAACTGCACGCCTCATTAATATCCATAAGATATTCTATGATGTCATAAAGAGGAGTCAATTTTTTTAAACTTTTTTTAAATATGAAATAATATCTTGTGTTTTATAGTCCTCGAGAATTGTACGGTCACATGTCTGAATTATTGAAATCGCTTAACCAGTTTCCTCCTATTTTCAATAACAAACCTTAAATTCAAAATTTTAAATACTTGATTAAAGTTATTTAAATTCCAGTGCCTGTGTTTCTAAGTAGATAAACTAAAACAAGAATTTACTGATCTCATCACGAAAACACGCCTATATAATTTTGACCCCCTCGAACCCCACTTTTATACAGTAAAACTGGGGTTTCCGGGGGTATACCTTATTTTTCTTATTTCTGCTCTAAAATATAGATTGTGAAAACTCGTTAGAACCGCCTCGATGAGGCGATTCTAACGAGTGCCCACAATCTATATTTTGAGCAGAAATAAGGAAAATATCACAATTTTTCATCATAAAATTTTCATATTTTCGGCGATAAAGGTGGCAATGTATTTGTATAGGCGTGTTTGCGTAATGTTTTAAATGCTATGTAAAAGCACTTATCTAAAGTAGTCTAAATGAAATTTTGAATTCAATGATAGTTTTTAACATTTTAAAATATCACCATTTCAAATTTAAATCATTTCTTCCCTTAGTTATGAACAAAATACAAAGGGCATGAGAAAATGTATTAAACGGCTGCAAAATGGAAAACATGGTAGTTTAAAAATTATTTAAAAAGTTCAAAGCCACTACGATATCACAGAATGTAAATTCAAGGGAGGTTACTATTGAGTCATTGGACATGATGTGGTGTCGACCAAGCGAACCACAGAATACCGACACACATCTCGGCTTCGCCTCGGCCAATATTTGTATTCACTGATCGACATCACATCATGCGCTGTAAAATGTAAAAGAAAAATCAATACTTAAATATTGTTACATAGCGTTGTCTTTCATGTCTGCTAAAATATATTTCTGATAAGAACAAAATCTGATATTTGTCTTATATTAGCTTCAAACCGTCCCATGAACGAGTATGAAAAGTGTAAAGTATTTTAACAAACATTAGAACATGAATTCCACTGGAGGTGATATATATAGATGTAGTACAGTAGGTTTACGCTATGTTGACGGATTGAGAAAGGGACGGACGGACGGGCGATGATCCGAATTCAGCGTGCTAAGGCATAACTCCACGTTTTCTCTTTCTAAAACTGTGTTATTTATTGCTCGGGCTTGGTAACGCTGTATGTAGACATCATTTCTCTACTTTATACCGAAAGCCAAAGTATTGGACAAAAGACAATAAATCGAAAGAAGGCGGAGAAAATAGAGATGGAGGCGTGTCCAGTCGATAGATCGAAAATGAAAGCAGATCTAGGAGCACAATTATAATATATGTCATTGAGACAATTACAGTAAAATTTCTATGTTAAGACCACCTTTGAGACTGTTCAAAAGTGGTCTTAAGACCACTTTTGAACAGTCCCAAAGGTGGTCTCTTATTAGGAGACATTAGGTGTAGAAAACATCAAGAAAGAATAACTGAAACCTTCTCAATAAGCTTTTAAAAGTAGATTTAAGTCTCCATTTTAGGTGGTCCTAATAGTGGATTTTTACTGTACATGAATCTTCTTATGTTTACGTGAAAATGCTTATATTTTTATATACATTGTTGAGTACGACTTATCCAGGAATCCATTCGTATGAAAAGCCGGCAAATAAACATGTTGATAAAAATGTTCTATAAAAGGGTTATCCTTTGGAAGCAAGGAATGCCCCACAGAACTGAAAAATAAGGAGTCTACGTGTTTTCTGGGCCAGACTAGCTAGTTTCGGCCAATTAGGCCTCATCAGTATGACTGTTTTTCTCCGGCGACCCCATTATTCGCCCACCTCTGAATAACGATCGGTTCGAAATGAGGGAAATAATCTTGGAAGTGGAATGGCCGTAAAACAAAAAGGAAGAAAGAAAGAAAGAAAGAAAGAAAGAAAGATTTTCTTTTGCAGAATGATTGCTGTTCTCTACAAACACGCCTCGCAAATAGTGCACAGCAAGGTGGGATAAAGAGGGTGAAGAAAATGGGACGAGATAAGAAAATCTGCACCCTATACAAATGTCGGATTGCAAGAAAAAGTTAACTTTCCCAACACCTTTGCCGATGGAATATGTGGTATTCTTTCAACAGATCATTCTCACAATCATTGTTCTTGAGTGAAAATAAAAAAAAAAAAATTACTGTAAACCTTTACTAAAGTTGGATGATTTGTTAAAAATCAAAGCACTGAAAGCACTGGTGCACCGATTGTCTCTGAGTGTAGGCTGGAAAATATGCATCACGTGACCAAGTCCGTGAAATGAACACCCCTCTAAACCCACTTTATATAGAGAAAACTGGGGTTTACGGGGATAAACAATATTTTTCTTATTTCTGCTCGTAGACATAGGCTGTGGGTACTCGTTAGAATCACCTCATCGAGGCGGTGATGAGGCGGTTCTGACGAGCACCCAAAACCTATGCTTGAAGTAAAAACAACAAAAATATCACAGATTATCATCAGAAAAGAAGCCATTATGGAGATGTGAAAAAATGCACTATGTGGAAAGGGTGTGTTATCGTTATGTCTGAACGAGGACTCATACTGTTTCGTTTAACCCTTATATCCCTGTACTGTAAGCAAACAGTGAAGACCCTGATCAGACGCAGCATTCTGATATGGGTTTACACCGTCAAATGATACCAGTCCAGATTCTACAGATAACCCTCTTACCATCACGAAAACACGCCTATATAATTTTGACCGCCTTGAACCCCACTTTTATATAGTAAAACTGCATGGGGTTTCCGGGGGTATACCTTATTTTTCTTATTTCTGATATGAAAAATAGATTGTGGGTACTCATTAGAACCGCCTCGATGAGGCGGTTCTAACAAGTGCCCACAATCTATATTCTGGCGGCATTTCACCTCAATTTCGGGTAATATAGAATAGATATTAAGAAGAAATAAGAAAAATATCACAATTTTTCATCATAAAATTTTCGTTTTTTTCGGCGATAAAGGTGGCAATGTATTATCATAGGCGTGTTTTCGTAATAGCAACACTCTGGCCTCACAATATTATGGATAGCGCGGCTATTTTCTACAAATAAACGTTACCTGAAATTCCGACAAGACAGTCACGTGGCCTTCAGCAGTGAAAAATTACTGCGCTTTATAACTGTGGTTCGAATGTCAAACAATCATTTGGGTCGACTGACAAACATTCGTCCCAATCCATGACCCAAATTCCAGATAAAAAAAATCATATATCTGCTCAAAACATAGATTGTAGGCACTCGTTAGAACTGGCGGTAGAACAATCTATGTGTTTGAGCAGAAATTTAGACAAATAATGTACCCAGTTTTACTATAAAAGTGGAGTTGAAGATGGTGAAAATTAAAAAGGCATGCTTTCGTGATGATAAGTATACTTTTCTCAAGACCTGACTAATATACAGTCTGACAATAAATTTATTTTCATAAAATTCCTAGGGGTTTTGCGGTGCCACGTATCAAAACTGTCAACCGTAACACGGTGAGACATCCATGTTCCAACAAGGGCAACCTCTATATCAGCCGGTCATGATATATGTTAATTAATTGTCAAAATTAATAAAGATCGAATTGTAAGTATTAATAAACAGTTTGATTTCAGCATCCGGCACGCCAATGATATACAGCTGTTTAAAGTTATGTATGAACTGCATGAACTGGCATGGCACCTATTTAGGGGATCCCGCCCATCGGGGCTGGGCACGCAGAGCTAAAACCGACCGCACATGAGTATTGGTTAACCGCTTAGGTTTATTAAGCCTGCCCATGCAAAGTGGCGGGAGTCGGACCGTCCATGCATGTTCATTGGGCGGCATTTCACCTCAGTTTCGGGTAAAAGTCCCACAAAACTGGAAGCAACGTCTCAAAAATGACCTAGAGGATGTGACGGGAACGTTAAACCTCAGTCTAAACATACACAAACACAGATACGAAATCCTTCATGATTATAGATCCGATATTGGCGGATGCCCGGGTCAGTTGGTAGTACTTGGTACCTCGGCTTTTCCTGTTCCGATTTTCCCTAACACCACGAAAACACGCCTATATAATTTTGACCTCATTGAACCCCACGTTTCTATAGTAAAACTTGGGGTTTGCTCGGGTAAGCCTTATTTTTCTTCTTTCTGCTATAAAATATAGATCATGGTTACTCGTTAGAATCGATGAGGCGGTTCTAACGAGTATCCACAATCTGTATTTTGAGTAGAAATAAGAAAAATATCCTAATTTTCATATTAAAATTTTAATTTTTCGGCGATAAAGGTATCAATGTATTTCTATAGGCATATTTTCGTAATAGCAGGCTGAATGTCAAATTCTTTGAGATTTGGTCTTTCATGTTTGATTAAACGGACTTGTTGAGCCGTTGCTTCAAATTGTGTGGGACTTTTACCCGACATCGGGATGAACTGGCAATGAAAACAATGTGTTGAGGGCATGCATGAAATGTGAATTTTGAATTGCAGTTTTTTATCATCGGATGGTTTACGAAGATTCGCTGCGACAGAGTGGGATAAGGAGAGTGAGATAACAAGCTCTATACTTTATTCTTTTCTGGTGTGCAAGATAATGCAGTCTTGTTATCTCTGATGAAAATATATAATGCTTTCAATACATAAATAAATATTCTTCTTCTTCTTCTTCTTCTTCTTCTCGCATCGATCACACGAAAGACGCAAAGTTCTGCAACGGAAGGTCAGACGGTTTTACCCGGTTTTCCGGATTTCACCTTCTTCTGATTAATGATGGGCTCAAAATAACTGAAATAATATTGAAAGGGCCGTACCCGTCCCCGCATCAATACACCAAAAAGATTATAGCATCAGAGTATATGTGACCAAACTGTTCGCAGCAAACATTAGAATGCGCAACAGTGATCCTTGAGGGGGACTATTCTATACTACCCTCACACCCATGAAAGATACTTACATTCTTGATCATGATACAGAATGTGTTCCATTTTTAGCGGTGCTCAAAGTTCAGTCAGTGACGTCACAATGTGCCTCCGCGAAAAACACCGAAGATCGTCACGATAAACAAACGGATAAACGTGTGGAAAACCCTTATTCTGCTGAATAAATGAATTTAACCACAACATTTCTAATATCCACCAATCAAATTATTCATACATGTATAATGTATTTGTTCAATTCACAAATTACGTTACAGACAGTATAGACCCTGATCACCTGATCTGAAGCTTCACATTATGCAACGGTAGGACACGATTGCAAGATCCCTAAACGTCCGACATCCCTAAGGAGCCGACAAACTCTAAAGGATGTCAGGTTGTGTTTTCTTGAAAATTTGTTTGGAAAATGGCTTTACTTTTGCAAACAGTGTAGACCTGATCAGACGCCGCGTTCTGCGCCTGCACTGTTTGCCAATTACCCCTTGTGGGGTTTCCGGTACAACATGGATTAACATCCGACATCCCTATGTGTCCGACAAACTCTATAAGGTTTTCGGAAAGCTGTTGAAAACGGTGGGGAATGATCAATTTTAACATGTCGATCGAAAAATTCGCGAAAGAAAGTTTTGTAGAATATTCAAAATTTAACTTGATTTTTTTTTCTTGTCGGACACTTATGGATTACCGAAGCATCCCTAAATGTCCGTCATCCCTAAATGTCCGACAACTTGAAAATAAACGCAGATTTATTTTTTTTTTACTTTTTTCATCGATAATAATTAATTATTATCTAATAAAAAGACAAATTAACGTTCAACCTATGTTAAAAATATTTGCCTTTGGAAATAAGCATCTTAATAAGGGATCCCAATATGCCCGTCATACAAAAATGTCCGCGAGCATGACAAGTTCTTTGCGAAATATTTCTTATGGCTAATAACCAATTATGAATAAATAAAAAAAAAACACCTGGAATCTATTTTTCAAAGTCTATCTTTGGAAATATGCATCTTTTAAATGGACCCCAATATGTCCGTCATCTAAGTTACTTGTCATACTTGGTCCCCGCCCGTCGGGGCTTGAAGAAATAGATGGGCTGCATGATGCTTCCACGCAGAGCTGAAACCGACCAGCACACGAGTACTGGTAAACCGCTTAGAGGATCTATGCCTGCCCAGGCAAAGCTGTGCGAGACGGACCGTCCATGCTTCTAAACCTTATTGGTTTCATTGGGCGGCATGGCTTGAGATGTCATTTCATCTCAATGTTGGGTAGAAATCCCACAAAATTGGAAGCAACGTCTCCAAAATGACCGTTACAGTGTTGACAGGGACGTTAAATCTCAAATCAAACAAAACAATACTTGTCATACTGGCGGACATTGAGGGATGGCGGACGTACTGGGAGTCCTTAAATGCTTATTTCCGAAGGTATACTTTTTTAACATAAGTTATTTTGTCTGTTTATATAATCATAATTTAAATTAGCGATAAGAAGTATTTCCTAATCTTGTTATCATGCTGGCGGACATTTGGGGATGGCGGACATTTAGGGATGTTTGGCTCATCCCTAAGTGTCCGACAAGAAAAAAAAAAACATGATAAATTTTGAATACATTACAAAACATATTTTTGAGACTTTTTCACTTAATATGTCATAATTGACAATTCCCCACCGTTTTCAACAGCTTCCCGAAAAGCTTAGAGTTTTTCGACACTTCGTACTGGAAACCCCTAAACTGGGATAATTGGCAAACAGTGCAGGCCCAGATCAAACACCGCAGAACGCGGCTTCTGATCAAGGCCTACACTGTTCGCAAAAAGTAAAGCCTTCTTCCAAACAAAGTTTGAAGAAAACACAACCTGACATCCCTTAATTTTGAAATGGACTCCTACTATAAACAAGGAGTTTTTTTTGATTTTTTTTTTTGGTTTTACGGCCCTTTCAAGATTATTTCACTCATATCGAGCCGATCGTTAATCAGAGATGGGCGAAAATCGAAGTACCCGGAGAAAAACCACATGACCTTCCGTTGCAGAACTTGGCGTCTCACATGTGACCCGAGCGAGGCTAATACCACAGCGGTGAGAGACCTAATAATCAAGAGTCAGCGATCTTAACCACTAGGCCACGGAGGCCCGTAATATATACAAGGGGGAAGATTCCATTTGGTACCAAAAGGGTTAACTGAGGGATCATACACACAATAAGGTAATAAAGTACCCGTAGGAAAGTGCAATAACCAAACACCTATCTCCGGTGCAGACTCGTGGCAATGGATGAAGTCGGAAATGTTGTAGAACCTGGTTTCCAACAAAGTCTGGGCTCGGATTTCTCAGTCCGAATCGGAGGGCGATTTTTGATTAATTTAAAAGTAGGTCTACTCGTAACATGCGAAACCAGGTGCAAGACCACAGAAACCATCGGACATGCCATCAATACACTAATGTAATTTGAAGCCCTGTGAAATTATATATTAGCCATGGGCCATCACGTGCGGGATGAGAATGAACTGATTCTCCCATAATCTTTGGGACCATGCTGGAGTGTATAATTAACACAATAATATAACCTTTTCTCAGTCGTGTACATGTCTCCATGGCCTAATGGGCAAGAGCGCTGACTCGTAATCATAAATAGTTCTCTCACCTAACCCCCGTACCGTGGTTCGAGCGTCGATCGAGCCACATGGGCTACGCAAAGTTCTGCAACGAAAGGTCAGGTGGCTCCGGTTTGTTCCCTCCGACTGGAAATCAGTGAAATAATCTTGCAAGGACAGTAAATCAAAAGCTAAAAACCAACAAACAAACAAAAAACAGAAAAACAAACACTGTCCCAGCCAACAAAGAATGCCGGACCAACGTCGGGCCGATAGCGGTACGACGTGGCAACGTCGTACCGCTATCGGCTTGACGTTGGCCCGTGGTTTGTGCTGGCAGGGATACGAACAGTGTATATCCAGATGAGACGTTATTTTGATGAAGAATAGGTGTGTCTATAACCATGATGGAAGTGACCACTTCAGGAAATGCGTCGATTGTTGCTGAGCTGGGATTTTGATTGCTTGATTGTCGTGGGTTTAACGGCACGTCGACACTTGTAGGTCATTTTGTGTCGTCTCCTACAGAAAGGGAGAAAAGAGATAGAAGAGAGAGTAGAGGAGATAAAAGTGAGGGACAGGGGATAAAGAGGAAACTGGATGGAAGTTTAGAAACAGAAGAAATAACAACCCCCCCCCCCCCCCACCCCACACCCTCCACCCTTACCTGCTGCAAGGACAGCAGGCCTTATCAAACTGTAATCCAATATCAGATAGACGCCCCAGTGACGCAATATACACGTCACCTTTGCCTCATCAAACCACCCCCTACTGAGCTGGTAAAGTTAGGTTTTTTTAAGTTTGAGTTTTGCGGCCCTTTCAAGATTACTACACTTACTTCGAGCCGATTATTAATCACATGTGGGCGAAAACTGTAGTACCCGGAGAAAAGCCACCTGGTGTTACGGTGAAAAACTTGGTGTCTCACATGTTACCCGAGCTAGGCTCGAGCAACAGCGTTGAGAGACCTAATGATTAAGAGTCAGACCTCTTATCCACTGGGCCCGGGTGGAGAAATGGGCTGTTTTCTTAACCCTTTAAGCAAACAGTTTAGAACCTGATCAGGCGCCTTGTTCTGGGTCTAAACTATTTGGCAATGTCCCAGCACACGCGCAAAAGTAATGTGTTACAGCTAGCATTATTTTACACAGCACTCCAACGTCACAATGGCAAGAATAGCGACGCTACCTCGTATAAATAACCGTTACTTGGATTTAGTAACTTTGGGTCGATTTACAAACAATAAACATAATAAGATACATGTATATTATGTTGCCCTCAAGATGTCAAAGGGAGAGCCAAACACTAGCATCAGCACTATGCAACATACACACAGGCGGTCTCGGTAGCTCAGTCGGATGCGCGTCTGACTGATGATCAGGGGATCACGGGATCGAAACCACCCGGGGTCAGTAACATTCTTTCGTGGAGATTGGACATGAAATCGTTTCTACGGTCATTCTCTCTCTTCCGCTGATTCAAGAAGGGCAGTTGTCAGTTTCTGGCGAAAGAATGTACACTGCACACGTATAAGCCTGTCCAGCAAAAGTGTGGATAGGTAAACTGACCGGCTCAAAAATGACCGAAAATAGTGTTAGCATGGCAGTTAAACTCCAACATGAATGGACATGTATTATTGAAGTTATCAAACGAGCTGAGGAAAAGGGATAAAATGAGAGGCTTTGTCGAGCATTTTATCCATTTTCCATAAAGAGTTAAATAAACTCATAATACATGAGCAAGTTCATCATATGACTTTTAAAACGCATTTAAATCACGATTTTTTGTAGAAAAATGTCAATATTCCGCCATTAGTAAACGTCACGTCGTTAAGGACGTCGCACGTGTAAGGTTGGGACGAATCTGACTAATTTGCATATATAATCCACCAGTGGATTACTGAATTTGATACATGGCGATATTACATTCTCAGACGTGACGTCATAAGATAAATACAGTCATTACATGCTTTTTGAGTCCCCTTTTCTTTTATTTCAGAATTTTGTTTTGCGTTGGTAACCACACACAGATAATTTTGGGATTTATTTGAAACTTAAAAAAAAATCGGAAGAAACTCATCAATCAAATTTCAGAAAATGTTGACATTGCCCTGTGGATTTGGGTTTTACTTTACATTTCAGCAAAAATGATTAATTCCGGATCTCATTCATCACCTTTGCAAGTCCGTGTAACCACACTTGCAAACCCAACTTTTGATTTTTGAAATCGAAAATGAATAATATGGAATTAAAATCATCTTTTGCACTAAAATGAACATTGTATTAAACTAGTCTATGGCTCAATTTTAACGTCTGATAATCCCAAGATTTGAGACTCTACCAAATGGACTTGGCATTACTACCAAGGTGATAATAAAAGTACCAAAAATGGTCAGACTTTTATTATCAGACTAGTAGCTAGTCTACGAAGAGTCCAAAGCTTCTGCAATATTTGCTTGTCTACACAATATCTCTTGAACTGACCAAACTTGGCATTATCATCACACAACCGTGCGACATATAGTACATCTCTCAAATGGATATTTTTCTGATGAAATTCTGTGATTTTTTTTTTATTTATACTGCTAACATAGGTTGTGGGTACTCGTTAGAACCCCCTGATTGAGGCGGTTCTAGCGAGCACCTACAGCCTATGTCTTGGAGCAGAAATAAGAAAAATAATAAATACCCCTGTAAAACCCAGTTTTCTCTGTATAAGTGGGCTTTGGAGGAATGTATATTAAATGGACTTGTTAACATGATGTCACAGCATATCATGGTAACATAATAAAAATCGGGACGCAGTTGTTCAGAACTAACAACGTGGTTAGTTAACATATCGTTAAAACTTTGATCATTTAATATGGCACATGTGCTAATATCTAGCGGAAAAAATGTGAGCAGCATTTGCAAATGCAAAAGCTGCTCACATTTCTTCAGCAAAACTGTCAAAATTTTAGATATTGTACTTACTTGAACAGTTAACAACTTAACGATATGACCACTAACGAGCTCGTTAAGCTAACGATGCTTTGAACAACTGGCCCTTGACCTTTAAACAAAGCACACTGAAGGGAAAGGACATACAAGTACAGAAAGTGTTTTTGTAGACTGTGCCCAAGTTCAGGGCCTTTTTACCGCCTATCCACCGGCACTACAGTTCATATACAAGGCCATTCATCACGTGAACAAGCCCGTGAAATGAACACTCCTAAACCCCACTTTATTAAGAGAAAACTGGCATTTAAGGGAGAATACATTATTTTTCTTATTTCTGCAACAAGACATAGGTTGTGGGTACTCAATGAGGCGGTTCTAATGAGCACCCACGACCTATGTTTGCAGTATAAATTATAAACATATCACGAACTTACACAGAAAAGTTGTCATTTTGGATGTGAAGAAAATGTATGTTCTCGCCTACCCAGTGACGCTGCCTGGGCTTTCAGCATCGACATTGTGTGGTTCTGGCAAGGATTTGGAAACAACTCGAACACATTAATTATCATGATTATGGAAATTATCATTTCAGCAGCATTTAACATAATATCCACAAGATGAAGCTAAGTGTGTTTGACAGATGCAATCAAAATGTCTAAACATTAGTAGCAGGCAACTTAGCAAACCGAACCAAAAAAGAAAAACAAATGCAAAATTGGGCTGCTTCGCTAGAAAAAAAAACGTCTATATAATTTTGACCCCCTTAAACGCCACTTTTACTTAGTAAAACTGGGGTTTACAGGGGTATACCTTATTTTTCTTATTTCTGTTCTAAATATAGATTGTGGGTACTCGATGAGGCGGTTCTAACGAGCACCCACAATCTATATTTTGAGCAGAAATAAGAAAAATATCACAATTTTTCATCTTAAAATTTTAGTTGTTTCGGCGGTAAAGTTTATAATGTATTTGTATAGGTATGTTTTCGTAATGTATCATAGGTGCCCAACAAAAGCTCAAACCAAGCTGTCACTTGGCATAGTCTGGCCACGAGATTACAATAAAATAACACCTCCGTTTGACACAGTGCATTCTTTCATATTTCCAAAATAGTTATTTTTCTCACGAAAATTTAATATTTTTGTAATTTTTACTCTAAACATAGGTTTTTGGTTCTCGTTAGAACCGCCTCATAGAGTTTTCTGCATGCAAACATGGACTTTCTTTACGTGAACAAGTCCGAAAAATGAACACCCCCTCTAAACCCCACTCTATATAGAGAAAACTGGGGTTTATGGGGGTATTTATTATTTTTTCTTATTTCTTCTCCAAGACATAGGTTGTGGGTACTCGTTAGAACCGCCTCATTGAGGCGGTTCTAACGAGCACACACAACCTTTGTTTGCCGAATAAATAAGGAAAATATCACGGATTATCATCAGAAAAGAAGCCATTTTGGAGATGTGAAAAAATGCACTATGTCGCATGTGTGTGTTATCGCAATTAGAGTGGTGTTCATCACATCACAACACTCAATGGAATTTCAATGGCTCGGACATCGATGGCTTGTTCACAATGGCTAATTCGAACTCCCGTTCTTGAGCCTTATAGCCATTTGGGTGTACATTGGGGGTGGGGGTATTTCATAATATGTGTGTGTAGGCGAGGCGATTCTTCTGAGTACACACAACATACCTTTATAGTCTTTCAAAACGCAGTGAGACGTGATTGCACTTTTAATTGTGGACAAGTCCGTGATTTAGGTAAGTCGCTATCAGTTGGGATTTTACATTGGGAGATATTGTTTTACTGAGATTCGTACTGCATCATACTGACCACTTGGCCACGACTTCTAAGTAATGGCATTATCAAAAACTTATTTATAATATTAAAATCCTGTGAAAATAGAAATCCGAAACCTGCTTCCCCTAAAACATGGAATAGTCTTGCCATGCTTGAAAGTTGAACTCTCAAAGGGTCGTTGATAAACTATAGCTCACAGAAAATGCTATAGTTGTCGCAGATAAGATTGACTAGGCGGAGCTATCTTTTGTACCTGCCTTAGAGTATTTCATTAACAAAAGGTAAACCAAGTCACCCGATTGTGTGATTTCAATTTTAACACAAGCATAGCTGTGGCGTATATGACCATTCCGACCGCTTGTAGAAAGCGTGCGAAAGGCATTCTACCGAATCTTCTGATGGACTAGGCGAATCTGACATATATTGTCAACACATGAATAGCTCCGCCTAGTCAATCTCATCTGCGACTACTATAAATCTTTTCAATGACGACTTTGATCTAGCGCTATATTGTACCCCGGTTGGCTCGAACTTTCCTTGTCTCCAACCGATTTTCATGGTCCCAAAGGTGTTCAGGCGAACCATTTAAGTTCAACTTTCCTTTTGTTTTCATTACTAAAACACGCCTATACAAATACATTATAAACTTTACCGCCGAAAAAAAACACGAGAATTTTAAGCTCAAACTATGATATAGATTGTGGTGCCTGTTAGAACCGCCTGATCGAGGCGGTTATGACGAGTACTCACAATTTATATTTTAGAGCAGAAATAAGAAAAATAAGGTATACCCCAGTAAATCTCAGTTTTACTATATAAAAGTGGGGTTCAATGGGGGTCAAAATTATATAGGCGTGTTTTCGTGATGTACAGAAGATCGGAAAGACATCCTTAAGAGTCCTACTCACCAACTTTGACTCGTTCTCTCCATGTCTAGTCCACGAACTAACTGCAGCTATGAAATTACTTGGATACCAATTTACCAAACCTGGTTTCGATATCACAAAAAATCGCTTTGCATCACGAAAACACGCCTATATAATTTTGACCCCCTTGAACCCCACTTTTATATAGTGAAACTGGGGTTTGCAGGGGTAAACCTTATTTTTCTTATTTCTGCTATAAAATATAGATTGTGGGTACTCGTTAGAACCGCCTCGATGAGGCGGTTCTAACGAGTGCCCACAATCTATATTTGGAGAAGAGATAAGAAAAATATTACAATTTTTCATCTCAAATATTTCATTTTTTCTGTGATAAAGGTTACAATGTATTTATATAGGCATGTTTTCGTAATGGTAGAAAGAAAACTAGAACTAAAACTGGGTTAGAAATGACCAAATTGGGTACGAGATGACCACAATGGGTACTAATTGAACAAGCCGGCCTCAGTGGCTCAGTTGGATGCGCGTCTGACTGGTGATCAGGAGGACGCGGTTTCGACTCCCGCCGGGGTCGGCAACATTCTTTCGTGGAGATTGATCATGAAATCTTTTCTACGGTCATTCTCTCCCTTCCGCTGATTCAAGAAGGGCAGTTGTCAGTTTCTGGCGAAAGAATGTGCACTGTACTGGTTAACCGCTTACGTATAAGCCTGCCCAGGAAAGTGTTGATAGGTAAACTGACCGGCTCAAAAATGACCTAAATAGTGTTGACTGGGCCGTTAAACTCCAATACAAACAAACAAACAAACAAAGTACTAATTGACCAAATTGAAAATTAAAAGGAATGAAACGAAATGACTTGGGTATAAAACGATTAAGGTACGAAATCACCGGTCTGTTCGATCCATTGTTTGTTTGTTTGATTTGAGGTTTAACGTCCCCGTCAACACTGTAAAGGTCATTTTGGAGACGTTGCTTCCAATTTTGTGGGACTTTTACCCGACATTGAGATGAAATGACATCTCAAGCCCTGTCGCCCAATGAAACCAATAGGGTTTATTAGCATGGACGGTCTGCCTCGCACCGCGGTTCCTGGACAGGCTTTGATCCTCTAAGCGGTTTACCAGTACAAGTGTGCGGGCCGGATTCAGCTCTGCGTGGAAGCATCATGCAGCCCATATATTTCTTCAAGCGCCTATGGGCGGGGGCTTTCAAAGTCTAAGATCATCCAGTTCACAAACACATATATAGTCAGAATACAACTCTCTCTGGCAGAGCAGAATGGAACAGGTTTGTGTCGATGGCCATCTATATAGCGCACAGCGAAAACTCTGATCAGACTGCGCAGTCTGATCAGAGTGTTCGCTGCGAGCATATGTTGGACGACCACTTTACGCATTGCGCTACCCATATGCGCTGATTCCCCTGAATTTCTAACAGACCATTGATATAAAACAGATAAGAAATTTCATCAACCCACCTGCGCATGTTTACGAGTTGTGTAATTGGTGCACCTTTTTTCACACCTTCTCACACCTGGGAATATTTGATTCACCAGAATCGTATATAATTGCCCTACTTGGTCTTGTGTTTTGGCATTTCCCGTCCATAGGCCACATGTATTTTAGAGTGGCTGTTTAAGAAAATGCGAGGGAGAATTAATTTGGACATACAATAAAGCCTTCATACCGGCCACCTCTGTTAAGCAAACAACTTGTTTAATATCCCGAATAATGCAGATGCATTTAAACTTGCCTGTATTGAGCAAGCACCGTTTTAAGCAAGCACATGTTTATTATCCCTAGTACCTGTTTAATACAGGTTGGGCTCTCACCTTTTTTACACCTGCTATCCAAAACCCATAACAGCTCGTTAGCCTCGTTTCTCGGGCTGGCACAAAAATACTCTTTCGGTTCTATACTCCACCATAGGTGTGGCACAAATTAATTTCTGTAATTACTATAGTTTAAGAGTCGTTCTGACAGAAGTATATACCATGATCAATTGTTACATTCATCTGCTTCTTTTTCAAATACATTTAGTCGGAAAATGTGGATGCGTTGATCTCATTTCTATTCAGAAAATGGGGCGCAGAAGGTAGTTTTAAAACGTTTTTAGGCAATGCGCGACAAAATGCCAGAAGAGGCTGGTATGCTGGTATCACAGATAATTTAATTTTGCGAAGAAAAAAAAATGAGTTTAATTATTCGTTAAATATTTGAAAATATGGAATACGCATATTTTGCCAACCAGATAAAGGCATAGGCAATGAAATGTAAACAATGGCACGAGTCAAATGCATAGTGTCAGCCCTTAAAACACGATTTCTCGCGACAGGGATCATTTCGATTGGGACACACAATTATAGCAATGGCCGTCCTCCAAACACTGACCAAGCCTTTCTATTTTCATTGTTAATTTTAACAAATACTTGAAAATCGTTGGTAATCAATTTCACACGTAAATCAATTCCTGCTGAGCCCGGATATGCCTCATCTTTGAAACAATGTAGATCCAGATCAGATGGCTTCTTTGAAGAAGCCATCTGATCAGGATCTTCATTGTTTGCCATCCAGTTTATAAATGTGTTGCAATAATTTGCATCAAATAATCTGATTGGCTGATAATCAGTGGTGGGTGTGACATATTTAAATATTCAGCAGGACAAGGGTTAAAACAAAAATCAACAAAATGCGAGTAAAGGCTAAACTAAAACCAGAGAACCTATGAAGACTTTGATTTATTGTATAGGCCTAACCCTTGAAGGTGGTACGTCTCCCTGATTCAAGAAAAGCAGTTGTCAGAATGTGCCTGTGTTCGTTTACCGCTTATATATAAGCTGCTCAGGCCGATGAAAAGTGTGGGTAAATAAATTGACCGGCTCGATATGACCTAACTAGTATTGACTAGGTTGTACTATAAAATCAAACAACCATACAAATCCCCAGACTACCATTTTGAAACGTTAGTTCAAGTTGAAACAACGTTGTTTCAATGTTAGTTCAACGTTGAGTGCCTGCCTGGATACTCTTCAGTTTCTTTTACTCAACAGAATCTTCTACCAGACATGTTATATCATGGATGTAATTTTGTTCGTTGCAAGCTTTACACATGTTTCCCTCTCAGGCGCCGTGTTCTGTGGCGTCTGGTCGCCATTTTTAGAAAGGGAGGCCAATTTTTGCTTTCCTAATCCTATATATTTACTTCTTAGAAAAAATGGTGGGTACGCAAATGTGCTCCTCGGGAGCAACTTGGTTCACTTATATGGACGAGTGCGCTGACATCAGCACCCGCCTTTTTGTTTGTTTGTTTGATTGATTTGAGGTTTAACGTCCCCGTCAACACTGTAAAGGTCATTTTGGAGACGTTGTTTCCAATTTTGTGGGACTTTTACCCGACATTGAGATGAAATGACTTCTCAAGCCCTGTCGCCCAATGAAACCAAAAGGGTTTATAAGCATGGGCGGTCCGCCTCGCACCGCGGTTCCTGCACAGGCTTAGATCCTCTAAGCGCTTTACCAGTACTAGTGTGCGGGCCGGATTCAGCTCTGCGTGGAAGCACCATGCAGCCCATATATTTCTTCAAGCCCCTATGGGCGGGGGCCGTAAACACCCGCCTTTTTACGACAAAGGCCGGTGCTAACTAGTACTCAATTATTTGGCACTTCATGGCGCTGTAGATAACAGTTTATTGCTTCTTTTGACTGGTGTTCCTCTGTCGATCGTCCCTATGCGTAGACCCCATTGCAATAGAGGACAAAATATGTTTCGAAGAGTTGCCTCCCCTGATGGTGTATCCATTCCCCTGAAGTTGTAAAATTGTTTTGGTGGCGAAATTCTATTACCTTCTATACCACGGTGGTGGTAAAATTTACACAAAACAGACAATTTCTAGTCTATACATCATTAGTAATTGATAAAAATATTTAAGTGTGGTACTTATCAATTTACGTGAGCAGGCATACTGATTTTATCGTGCTACCTAATCCATAGAAATGAGTTTTATAAGTTCCATTCAATAACCTGCAGCGAAAATTTTGTTTGTTTTACGTCCCCGTCAACAGTATCAAGGTTATTTTGAACTTTTACCCGACATTGAGATGAAATGACATCTCAAGCCCTACCACCCGAAGAAACCGCTAGAGTTTAAGCGGCGGTCCGAATCGCACCACTTTTCCTGGTTTACATGCAGTTCTCAAGCGCTTTAGGGGTTCCCCACATGCAATGGGTTAAACTCAAATACAAACAAACAAACTGTACTGGTATAATATGAGCCCCGCCAAGCGAATTTGTGTCTTCGAGCATTCCGTCATGACAAATTTTAACTGCGCATGCCCAGCCATTCAGAGGGGCCAGGGATATGGCTTTCTGTCTGAAGGTTCCTCTTGATTCACTGCTTGTATGAACGAGCAGCGAAGGTTCTGGCGAGACTGCGCGGATGCGCAGGCTCGCCGGCTCGCCTGAACCTTCGCCGCTCGCATAGGCGATAAGTACCAAAATCGCTTGACCCATATGTCACACAGTCACAAGTTTGGCTACGAGTTGTCCCGAGTTAACAACTCGTATCATGTCGTAGTGATGTCGCCATATGCCGGTAGTTGCCGTACACATCTCGCCTCAACTCGCCACAGCTCGTAGCTAGTCGGGAATAGCCTACGAGAATTTTGATCTGAACAACTGTTGGCTGATTTGTTGGTTTGTTTGATTTTAGGTTTAACGTCCCCATCAACACTGTATAGATCATTTTGGAGCTTACTCACACATTCGTAACTCATAGTAATATCGTAGGATCTCGTGCGAGTTTAGCCCGTTGTCATAAGTTACTACCAATTAGGCACGAGTTGCTACGACAAAGTACGATATAACGCCGCGGTACCACGAGTTGGCTACGGTTTTCCTACGGGAAGACACGACATTACGGGTTTCATCATTGCCTTCACTTCTATTTTGAATGAGTTAAAGCGAGATTACTAGCTACATGTATAATAGAAATAATCGTCGTGTTCCCGGTTATGTCGTAGACATGTCGTGAGGAACTCGTAGAACACTTTTTGGCCAAAAGAACAGAGCAATACCTCGCCCTAACTCGTACGAATGTTATAGCATGTGACATGAAAGGAAGTAGCATATAAATATCTATGGATGTCAGTCAGCATCCTCGGTCCCAGGTCTCTTGAATTCTAAGTCCATCGACTTTTCAAAGGATACTTCCCCTGAAACTGCTGGGCCAGTTTTAGAATAATTCCAAACGCAGTCCCACTAGCATGAACGAAAATATGTGTGACCAATTTAGGTCACAAGACCATTCCAATTTGGTTAAACCTTTTTTCCAGAACGATCGGTAAGTTGCCTTGAAACTAGGTCTGTATTGTTTAGGTGACTGAGTACCACGATACGAGCAATTGATGACTCTAGGTTGACGATAACCTGTTTTTCTGCACGTTAAATTTGTCCCCTAAGCTTCTGACTGAGTGTAGGTATTGCATAAATTTGAATGAGTGAAGGTACTGTATGAATGCCAAAGGCCATGCTCGTACAGTGGTCTTAGTCCCACATCACTTTGGCTGCAGTTTCAGGAACATTTAAAAGTATTTTCCTAAAAATGCTGAGCCAATTTCAATATCTAATTTCATATGAAGCCCCCACCGGTAATAAATAATCATAAAGTTATGTGACCGAACCAGGTCACATGACCAGGATGGCTGTCATGACGTTATACATATATAGTAAAAACTAAAAAAAAAATATTATTCTCAAGATTTGCTCGACCAATTGTCTTGAAACATGGTTTTGTTTGTTTGATTTGAGGTTTAACGTCCCCGTCAACACTGTAAATGTCATTTTGGAGACGTTGCTTTCAATTTGTGGGACTTTTACCCGACATTGAGATGAAATGACATCTCAAGCCCTGTCGCCCAATGAAACCAATAAATTTATTAGCATGGACGGTCCGCCTCGCACCGCGGTTCCTGGACAGGCTCAGATCCTCTAAGCGGTTTACCAGTACTATTGTGCGGGCCGGATTCAGCTCTGCGTGGAAGCATCATGCAGCCCATATATTTCTTCAAGCCCCTGTGGGCGGGGGCCGCTTGAAACATGGTATGTAGCTATAGTGTGACTACCAAATTTATTACATTGACAACCCAAGGTTGACCTTACCTTATTATATGGCAAGGTAAAATTTGGTATGAATGGCAAAAGGTTAAACTGCATTTTTTTTTTCAAAAATGGTGTAGTTTATGATATGAGGAAGAATTTTATGGGTGTCTATAAACGCCAAAGGTCAAGGTCATTCTGTGATCTTAGTCCTATGTCACTAGGCTCGCATGCCCATCCAGCTCATCACGAAAACACGCCTATATAAATATGACCCCCTTGAACCCCACTTTTATATAGTAAAACTGGGGTTTAAGGGGGTACACATTATTTTTCTTATTCTGCTCAAACACATAGATTGTGGGTACTCGATAGAACCGCCTCGTCGAGGCGGTTCTATCGAGTCCCCACAATCTATGTTTTGGGCAGAAATAAGAAAAATGTCACAATTTTTCATCTTAAAATTTCTAATTTTTTGCCAAAAAATTGGCAATGTATTTGTATAGGTGTGTTTTCGTAATGTTTCATATAACGACTTACTGAAACCACTGGGCCTTTTGCAGTCCCGTATGACAGTGTGATATCTTAATTTAAATTATGTTCGAATGGTACAGCTCTCATATCAAATGTGGCTGCCATGCCATATATGGAAAAACTCAAGAACCGTTAAGCTAATTGCTTTGAAACTTGGTATGTAGTATCAGATGATTGAGTTCTACCAAATTTGTTGGAATGATGAACCAAGGCTGTGTTGGACTCATTGCCTATTTTATAAAAATGTCAAAATTGGGCTCAAATCCATTAAAACAATTTCATCTGCAGTATACGTACTACATATTTATCTGTAAATGTCAAAGGTCAAGGCCTCAGTGTCATTTAATGAGACATCGGCCCCAGTATTGAATGTTTGGAATAGAAATAACTTCTTACATGAAGTCACTGAGCGATTTCAATAAACGCCCGACGATAGGAAGGCCATGTATGACTTGCTTTTGAAGACATTGACGTCCACCTTTCAATGTTCTAGAGATACATGCCCTGCGTCTGATAACGTCGATATATTGTACTGATTTCCCCACTCCAGGTATCTATGGACTGATCCTGCTATTGCTGTCACCCCACTTTTCCTCCCGCATAGCTCGGTTGCCTTCTCGTTCACATTCTCCAGCTGCGAAACATTACGGTACACCGGATAACATTGGCAAACTGCCTGCTAAAAATACGGTTCACCGGTTTTGCCGTGTTCCAGTAACATTGTATTCTACGAACCAGGTTACTTCAACTCCAACTTCAATATGGTACACTTCAACGCCACTATGGGCATCTACTGGAGAGGGTTAAACGCGTGAAGTTGAAAAAATTGCATTCACCAAACGTGTATTTACACTGTGCAGTCTCTGATATGTCTAGAATGTGGGGAGCGACTGTATGCTAGTCTTAAAGGCATCCACGGTCACGGCGTAAGTTGGGAGGGTGTTCCAGACTGGTATGGTCCTCGGGAAGAACGAATGTTCGTAGGCGTTCACTCTACAGTGGGGCTGAATAAACTTCCAGCCGTTGCTCTGCCTGGTAGACCGAACAAGAGCTCGGCTTGGTAGATATGAGGCTGGAACAGCAACAAGTCCATGGACCACTCTGTAGAGGATGGTAACATCGGCGCGTACTCTGCGTGACTGGAGAGACGGCCACTGCAGTGATGACATGGTGGAGGTGAGACTACCTGGTTGGCGTGGATTAAACGGTCTTCCAGAGACAAACCTGGCGGCGTTACGTTGGACCTGCTCAATTTGTTTAATTTGGTTTTGCTGTTGATGGTTCCATATGGTTGAGGAATATTCCAACTTTGGCCGCACAAGGGTTTGGTAGGCTCTCCCCTTTACAGATGATGGACATGTTCTCAAGTTACGTTTGATGAATCCTAGAGTTTGGGAGGCCTTGCTGGAGATGTTGTCGATTTTGGTGTTGCACTTTAGGTTTTCATTTAGCTCTACACCCAAATAAGGATGGTGTGTCTCTGTCTCTAGGACCGTACTCGAAACGTTTTTTATTCACAGAATTAGAAATGTTTATGATGGCACACTTTTTGATTTTAAACTCCATCTGCCAAATTTTTCTCCATTTATTGAGTGTATCTAAGTCTTGTTGTAATAATTGCTGGTCTAGTGGAGTGCTTATAGGTCTATATATGACACAGTCGTCAGCAAAGAGACGGGTGATAGAGGTGATATTGTCAGCTATGTCATTAATGAAAAAAAGGAACAAACAAAGCCCCAGGACAGTGCATTGGGGTACTCCGGATGTGACAGACGATTCGGCTGAGGTGGCATCTTGTACAACAACTTTCTGACTTCGACCAGATAAAAAAAAACAGTCAATCCACTTTCTGGTGCTGTTACGTACTCCATAGTACTCTAGTTTAGATGATAGGCGTTGATGGGATACCTTATCAAAGGCCTTAGAAAAGTCTACGATGGCCAAATCCACTTGCTTTCCTGAATTTATATGTTTTGAGAGGTCATCCGTTGTCAAAAGTAACTGGGTTTCACATGATCGCCTTTGACGAAAGCCATGCTGGTTGTCATGCAAGATCATCATGAAAACACGCCTATATAATTTTGACCCCCTTGAACCCCACTTTTATATAGTAAAACTGGGGTTTGCAGGGGTAAACCTTATTTTTATTATTTCTGCTCTAAAATAAAGATTGTGAAAACTCGTTAGAACCTCTTCATGGAGGCGGTTCTAACGAGTATCCACAATCTATATTGTGAGCAAAAATAAGAAAAATATCACTATTTTTGTCGGAAAATATTCAGTTTTTAGGCGGTAAAATTTACAATATATAAGTATATGTGTGTTTTCGTAATGTGCTTTATGAATCAAGATGTCTCATCATGTTAGATACTACGATGTGTTCAAGCATTTTGAAAACCACACAAGTGGCTTGAAGAAATATAGGGGCTGCATGATGCTTCCACGCAGAGCTGAATCCGGCCCGCACACTAGTACTGGTAAACCGGTTAGAGGATCTAAGCCTTCCAGGAACCGCGGTGCGAGGCGGACCGTCCATGCTTATAACCCCTATTGGTTTCATTGGGCGATAGGGCTTGAGATGTCATTTCATCTCAATGTCGGGTAAAAGTCCCACAAAATTGGAAGCAACGTCTCCGAAATGACCTTTACAGTGGTGACGGGGACGTTAAACCTCATATCAAACAAACAAACACATTACGCAAACACGCCTATACAAATACATTGCCAACTTTAGCGCCGAAAAAATGAAAATTGTAAGATGAAAAATTGTGATATTTTTCTTATTTCTGCTCAAAATATAGATTTTGGGTACTCGTTAGAACCGCCTCATCGAGGCGGTTCTAACGAGTACCCACAATCTATATTTTAGAGCAGAAATAAGAATAATAAGGTATACCCCCGGAATCCCCAGTTTTACTATATAAAAGTGGGATACAAGGGGGTCAAAATTATATAGGCCTGTTTTCGTGATGGACATTATATAGGCCTGTTTTCGTGATGGACATTATATAGGCCTGTTTTCGTGATGGACATTTTATAGGCCTGTTTTCGTGATGGACATTATATAGGCCTGTTTTCGTGATGGACATTATATAGGCATGTTTTCGTGATGGACATTATATAGGCCTGTTTTCGTGATGGACATTATATAGGCCTGTTTTCGTGATGGACATTATATAGGCATGTTTTCGTGATGGACGTCAGGGAGACAGGACACAGGTAGCAGTTATGTAGCGGAACACAGTTTCCAGCCTGTGCACATGGGGAAATTTCTTCATAAGTAAGGGTAGGGATCACATTCGGTGTCTAACTACTGTTTGGCAATTATGAAAGCAATATCTTGAATTCCGTGTATTGCTTTTGTGTCATTGTGGAGAAATATGAATTAATTCATGGTCACATGATCTGGATATCAAGGGATGTAACTGAAATACAAAACTACTGCTATGGGATATTTATCGTTAGGCTTCCTGTTTCATAAAGTGGGTTGACTGCATTTTAGACTGGTATTTATTTACCAGGAAACAGCTAGAAATCATTTTTGGTAGGCCAGAATGTTAATGCAAAGTATATGCTAGAAATTGTTCAGCAGCCTCTGCTGAACATTACCTGCCCTGTCTGCACTCCAGAAAATGGCTGATATGCAAATTACAGAGGACAAAGTTCACCAAGTGCAGTTATGCATTTGTAGCATCATATCAATTTAAATCAACAGTTTTGCAGTCCATTTTTCAATTAATTATGAATGAAATATTTTAAGATTTGCTATAAAGCAAATGTTTTTCAGAAAAAAAAAGAGTTGCATTTCTGGCTTATGGTATAAAATCAAGGTACTAAAAGTACTGAATTTTTTCCAATCTTAGTGTGTCTGATAGTGATGTGTTTCAGGCTTATCTTGAAAAGTATATATTCATTTATTTGGTTATTGCTAAAAAACGGCTGGCATGGCTCAGTTTCTCAGTACCCCCCTTTCATTTTTAGTAGGTGTACAATGGAGCTGAATGCTGACAATTGTCCTTGTAAATGCAGTGTGCTGCCAAGGCTCCCTTGAAAACAGCAGAAAATGGTAAAAATTAGCAGCAGAAGTGGGTGGGTAGTATTTGTTTACATAGCCACTACATTGGCTGTACAGTGTACAAGTTATTGAGACCAGTTCAAAATTATCTGTGGCAAGTCACAATGCAGAGAACACAAAAGAGAAAGGTTTCAAAGTGTACTATTTATTACGGCTCGCTGCGCGTCCGAGTCTCGCCGACAGCTTGGAATAGTGGTTTGTTACCTTACCAGTTCGTCTGGTCATGTGACCAGCACCGCATGAACAACTCGACAGAGGCTCCATAGACGCACTGCGTCGTAAGAAAACCAGTTTCTCATTTGCGTGTTTGTTTGATTTGAAGTTTAACGTTCCCATCAATACTGTATAGGTCATTTTGTAGACGTTGTTTCAATTTTGTAGAACTTTTACCCAACATTGAGATGAAATGACATCTCAAGCCCTGATGCCCGATGAAACCAATAGGTTTATATAGGCTTATATATAGGCTTTATATTTTACTTTTGGTCCTTTGAGATCAGCGTGAATATTCTTAGAAATCAGAAATAAATTATTGGTTTAGACTCATATTCTAGACAGGCTTTTAATTATTTGGACCCCATTTTGATTTATATCAGTCTTTGAATCGACTGTCTATTCGAAATCCGCAAAATTGCAGTATGTTTCCTCTGGCTTTCTTTGCCGGATCATTACAGGGTCACTGACGAGGCTTTATTAGCCGAAACTACGTAGTATGACCCATCTTCTTTCTTATGAATGTTTTCATTGCTCTTAAAGGAACTCATTTATGATTTTTATTTGCCTTCACTGCAGCTGGTGTTGTGCCGTGTGGCGGCCGTAAAACGTCTCCCCGTACATCAACCATAGTGCAGTTTATATTTTACTTTTGGTCCTTTGAGATCAGCGTGAATATTCTTAGAAATCAGAAATAAATTATTGGTTTAGACTCATATTCTAGACAGGCTTTTAATTATTTGGACCCCATTTTGATTTATATCAGTCTTTGAATCGACTGTCTATTCGAAATTCGCAAAATTGCAGTATGTTTCCTCTGGCTTTCTTTGCCGGATCATTACAGGGTCACTGACGAGGCTTTATTAGCCGAAACTACGTAGTATGACCCATCTTCTTTCTTATGAATGTTTTCATTGCTCTTAAAGGAACTCATTTATGATTTTTATTTATAAGCATGGACGGTCCGACTCGCACCCCTTTGCTGGGCAGGTTAAGATCCTCTAAGCGGTGTGCGGTAGGTTTCAGCTCTGCTTGGAAGCATCATGCAGCCCATCTATTGCTTCAAGCCCGGATGGGCGGGGGCCGTAACAACAAAGATGCAGATCAGTCTATGTAATCACCTTAATTTACGCAGCTTGGATACTACAATACTTGTAGTTTCTATAACTAAAATTTCAATACTCTGAGCAGTGTTTATAGCTGTGTGTCTTACCTGGTCGCAAACATCGAACGCAGGCTTTCTCGTGATCCCTTAAACCCCACTTTCATGAAGTAAAACTGGGGTTAACAGGGGTATACATTATTGTTCGTATTTCTGATCAAAAACAGATTGTTGGTACTCGTTAGAACCGCCTCGATGAGGCGGTTCTAACGAGTATCACAATCAATGTTTTGAGTAAAAATATGAAAACGATCAGAATGCTTTAATCTGAAAATTTTCTTTTTGATGACATAAATATTTCGATATTTGAATAGGCATGTTTTCGTAGACCCTTTGCTGTTTTACCCAAATATGACCACATAAAATCTTTCACTTACTATCTTTAGATAGGTCTATAAGCAATTGTCGAGATGTCAGGATTTATTCTATATTTTTGTAAGTTTTTTTTAAATATACGTGTGCAGTGAAATTCCGCTATTAAGACCACCTAAGATTACGAATAATTCTGCTATAAAAAGGTTATTAAGAATGGTGCAGTTACTCTGTCTTCTTATGTTCTGCATATAATGTCCTCTGGTCAGCGACCAACTTTGGTACTGTTCAAAAGTGGTCTTAAAGACCACTTTTGAACAGTACCAAAGGTGGTCTTAATATATGAATTTTACTGAATTCTATGTTTCAATCAAACATTGCAGGCCCTTATCCGATGCCGTGATAGCTGCTTCTCAACTGGTCAGCACCGAATCCCAATGTCCCATGTTTGAAATTTTGGACAGATAGAATGGCATAAGGCATAAGGCAGCATGGACGCAAAAATAGGCCACTCTGCTACTTAATTACAGCTCTAAGATGCCCCTCCCCAGGCAAAGCAACGCCAGCTTTGGTTGGTTGATTCTCTCTGGGTGTGGGCTGGAAAATGGCCAGAAATTGGTCTGTTTCGTTTAGCCACTTCCATGTTGACTTGTTGCCCTTTATGTTCATTGTTATCTGTTTATAAAACAGTTCGCAAAACCTTTCTTGATCGCTGGTATGCACGTAGCCAGCATCAGAGATTATCCGCAATATTGTTAACTACGGACCAAAACTTGCTGATGCCACCAGCTCCATAGAATAAGAAAACTCCAATGTTTTGCCTCGTCTACGTGTTCATAAGGTCACCATTTGAATACATTTGTTTAGGACCTGAGTCCCCAAGTCCACATATCAAGTTTCAAGGTCATCGGTCGTTCGCTTCCTGAAAAAGATTTCCAAAAGGCTTTTACGTATATGGGCATATCAGCCATCTTGGTTATGTGACTCCAATTCCATACCATAGACGCTCCTTATGTAATTTGTTTTCAACCTGCCCAGAAGTCTTGATGGAGAAGAATATTAAAATACTGAATCTGAGCCATCCAGGACAAAGGTCAGTAAATGACACTGACCTATGAAATTGAAATACAGTAAAACGTCGATGGCTCGAACACCGATGGCTCGTTTACCATGGATGTTTCGAACCCATTCTTGAGCCCCTAGCGAAATCCTCTGCATAAGAAATAGTGAAGGATAATTAAGAAGATTTAGTCTTTTTTCTTGCAAATGTATGCTGTGTGTACTCATTAGAATCGCCTCGATGAGGCGATTCTAATGAGTACACAGCATACATTTTCATTATAGAACACCGAAAAGATGACTAAAAGTATCTCGTTATGCCTCCTGACAGTAACCTCAGCGGCTCGAACTACCTCTGTCTCGAACAGATTTTCGAGGTCCCAAAGGTGTTAGAGCCATTGAAGTTCGACTGTAAATCCTTTCACTGACTCCAAATACCACTTCTGATTTCATAGGCTAAAAAAGAATCAGAAAAATTCACTGCTTTACCGGGTCTAAATCACCAACGTTGACTTTGTCGTAAACTTGGTCTAGATCAACCAAAAGTCGACATTTGAACAAACCTGGTATGGCCTTGGTATTGTTGCATAGCAGGTTTCAAGGTCATCGGCCGTTTGGTTCCTGAGAAGGAGATTTCCAAAGGGTTTTTACAATAAATTGACATGGCGACCAGCTTGGTATTGTGACTCCAATTCCACCAATAAATGTCCGTTGCCTTATCGCATAGAGGCTCTGTATGCAATTTGGTTTCAATCAGCCCAGTAGTTTTAGTGGAGACGAAGATTTAGATACTGAATCTGAACCATCCAGGAATAGGGTCAGTAAATGACCTTGACCTTTGAATTGATAAACTTCCATTCGGCAGATTGCAAAGATCAATTCTGATGGCACAGGCTACAACACAATAAAAAAAAATCTGTTGTAGCCTTTTTCCCATACAAATGTCTAAGTGACCAACTTTGACCTTGGCGTAAAACAAGTCAAGGTCAGACAAAGGTCATCATTTGAACAAACTAGGGCCAAAGTCCTTAATGCTTTATACCAAGTCTAAAGATCATTGACCATTTCGTTCCTGAGAAGATTTTTAAAGGTTTTACCATATATGGGTACGGCGGCCATCTTGGTCATAAGACCAAACTTTCTAACCCATTGAGGCTCCACGTGTAATTTGGTTTGAACTGGCCAAGAAGTTTCTGAGGAAATGTCATTTGAAAATGTTGACGACGACGACGATGACGATGACGATGACAACGACGGACCATTGCCTATCCTATAGGCTCTTGTCAGCCAATAACGTATAACCCGTAAGTAAAATCCCGGTTTTCTCTGTATAAAGTGGAGTTTACGGGGTTGTTTATTACGAGATGATTCATAAAACATCGATATACAATCGAACTCCAAAGGCTCGAACACCTTTGAGACCATGAAAATCTGTTCGAAACAGGGGTAGTTCGAGCCACTGAGGGCTAATGCCAGGAGGCATAACGACATATTTTAAGACATCTTTTTCTGTGTTCTATAATGAAAAATGTATGCTGTATGTACTCATTAGAATCGCCTCATCGAGGCGATTCTAATGAGTACACACAGCATACATTTGCAAGATAAAAGACGAAAATATCCTAATTTTTACTCTCCCTATTTCTCACGTACAGAAATTCCCTAGGGACTCAAGAACGGGTTCGACTCAGCCATGGTAAACGAGCCATCGGTGTTCGAGCCATCGAAGTTCTACTGTAGAGCACTGCGAAGACCCTGATCCGAATGTACAGTCTTCGCTGTGCGCCAGTATTTGAGCCCCGCATTTTTCACGTCGCGATGTCAGTATATTAACGGGCGTCCCATGGAGAAGCATCATTTTCAGAAATATTAAGCAAATGTTTTTTCGCTTCAAAAACATTGACGAAACGAAGAAAAAGAGCGGGATTTAACGACATTATTCATTTTCGTTACGGAACATGCATAGCATAGTAATAAACACTCAATAATTCTGGTAATGTACTTCGCCAAAAACTATAATTCACTTTTCATGATATTTTTTTTTTTTCATACATAAGCCACGTCAAGCGAAATTATCCTTTGACATGTGCGCTCAGCAAATACTCAAATCAGCCTGCGTGCTCACAGCTCAGCCAATCAGGAGAAGGCATTTCTTGTCAGCACGGAGAAGCTTCGGGCCCCCGGGCATCCAATGAGCACACAGCGAAGACTCTGATCAGACTGCGCACGTAAGAAGTCTGATCAGAGTCTTTGCTGTTCGCACGTCCGAAGACACATTTTCGCTTGTTTTGGCTCATATAACATTCCGGATTATCAACCCGCATGTACCGTAATGTAGCTTAAATGAATATATTTTCAGGGTATGTGACCCTAAAAAAGCCGAATGGTGATCAAGGGGTCATAGTTAGTTACATAGACAAGTCCATGCAATGAACACCCCTATTTGACCAGGGTGTTTGTTTGTTTGCATTGAAGTTTTACGTCCCCGTCAACACTATTTAGGTAATTTTGGAGGCATTGCTTCCAATTTTACGGGACTTTTTCCCCGACATTGAGTTGAAATAACATCTCAAGCCCTACCGTCCAAATAATCCAATAGGGTTTATATGCAGGGACGGCCCGACTAGCACCGCTTTGCCTGGACAGCTTTAGACCTTCTAAGCAGTTAACCAGTACTCATGTGCGGTCGGTTTCAGCTGAAGAAAAGATAGGCAAGGTATCCCACCCCTTAATAAAAGAGGAGGGAACGGGATCGCTGAATCGGACTCTGAAAGGGCAGAGGATTCAATGATGCATTTAATAAAACTGAGTTCAACGAGGTTCCATTGACTGGAAGATCGGCCAATTTTATGGAAAAAATTGTTGTATCCTCGGCGGGAGTGATCAAGTTACTTAAAGGCTTGAACCCGTCAAAAAATTTAGGGCCTGATGAGCTTCATCCTAGAGTCCTGAAGGAACTAGCAAATGAGTTAGGTACAGTTTTTGCTTATCTTTTCCAACAATCTCTCGACACGGGTGAAATTCCCGAAGAATGACTCCTAGCGAACATCTGTCCACTTTTCAAAAAAGGAGACTGGCTCTTGCTCGTAATTATCGCCCGGTGTCACTGACCTGTGTTCTATGTAAATTGCTTGAACACATAGTCTGCTCAAAATCATGGCCCACTTGGATGAACATAAACTTTTGTCAGACAGACAACATGCATTTAGGAAACGGCATAGTTGCGAAACTCAGTTGAGCACGGTTATTAATGATTGGGCAAAAATCTTGGACAAAGGGGGGCAGGTGGATACATTTATTCTGGACTTCGAGAGGGAAGACTCTCAAATGGATAGATTCCTTCCTTTGCTACAGAAAACAGCGCTTTGTTGTTAATGATGAACCTTCAGTATGGGTGCCAGTTTTATCTGGGGTCCCCCAGGGGACTGTTTTTGGTCCGCTGCAGAGAAACCCTGTACATCAATGATATGTCCACTGACATTGACTCGGAAATAAGACTGTTCGCAGACGACTGTGTTTGCTATCGTGAAATCAGAGATACTGAGGACTCAATGAAACTTCAGAAGGATATACATAGATTAGGATGTTGGGCACGAAAATGGGGCATGAGATTTCAACCCGTTAAATGCAATATTATCCAGATAACTAGGAAGAGAATAAATAAAATTGAGGCTTCTTACACCTTAGAGGGAACGGTCCTCGAAAATGTGAATTCCATTAAATACATTGGTGTGACAATCACTCACGATCTGAGATGGAATACATACATATGCAACATGTGTACAAAGGCGAAAAGAACACTTGGTTTCCTGAGGCGAAATCTTCATCAGTGTCCTCAGGATGTGAAAGAGAGGGCATATTGTTCGCCCAATCTTGGAATATGGTAGTTGCATCTGGGACCCAAGCGGAGTGGTCCTTAATGAAGAAATAGAAAAAGTTCAGAATAGAGCTGCTAGATTTGTAACAGGAAATTACTGCTTTGAAACTGGGAGCATGACTGGAATTCTAGGAAAATTAAGATGGGAGTCTCTCAATAAAAGGAGAAGAGACAGTAGGCTCATACCCTTATACAAAGGTCTGAAGGGTGCTGCCAGCATTCCAACAGATGACCTTGTTCCCTCCAGCTAGGCACTGTAGAAAGCGCCATTCAATGACGTTTCAGACCCTTACTGCAAGAACTGACATTTATAAAGAATCGTTCTTCCCCCGAACCATTAGAGATTGGAATGCACTTCCCGATTCGTTCATTTCGACGGCTGGAGGTGCTGAGGACTGTGTAGCTAAGTTTACCTCTTTGGTTAGAGCTAGGGGCCAACTGCCCATATCACAGGTCCTGTTATATGAATGTCATTTGACGTGTGACCAGTAACAATTCTGATTCTGATTTTGAGCTGTGCGTGGAAGCATAATGCAGCCCAATCTATTTCTCTTAGCCCAAAACTCACGGTATATATGAGATATTTCATGATAAAAACGAGGACGGCTCCGCCCATCGGGGCTTGTAGAAACAGATGGCTGCATGATGCTTCCACGCAAAGCTGAACTCGACCGCACACGCGTACTGGTAAACCGCTTAGAGGATCTAAGCCTGCCCAGGCAAAGCGGTGCGAGTCGGACCCTCTATGCTTATAAACCCTATTGGTATCATTGGGCGGCAGGGCTTGAGATGCCATTTCATCTCAATGTCGGGTAAAAGTCCCATAAAATTGGAAGCAATGTCTCCAAAATGACCTATACAGTGTTGATGGGAACCTTAAACCTAAAATCAAACAAATCAAAATCATGATAAAAAGGTAGTCAGTGCAAAGGCGAACAGCAAAGGCTCAGGCAAGAGGACACCGTGATGTAACATCATGTAAAAACGTCAAGGGTCTAGCCCTATTTGTTGACTGGATACGCGCATGTCAAGGATATAAATCTGAAAATGCCTCGGGTAATTTTTTTCAAAGGCGAACAGCAAAGGCTCAGGCCAGACTGCGCATGCGCAGTCTTGCCAGAGCCTTTGCTGGTCGCAGTCATATAGAGGACGCCATGAGGTAACATCATGTAAAACGTCATGCATCTAGCCCTAATTGTTGACTGGATACGCGCATGTCAAGGATATAAATCTGAAAATGCTACGGGTAGTTTTTTTTCAAAGGCGAACAGCAAAGACTCAGGCAAGACTGCGCATGCGCAGTCTTCCCAGAGCCTTTGCTGGTCGCAGACATATAGAAGACACCGTGAGGTAACAGCATGCAAAACGTCATTCGTCTAGCCCTATTTGTTGACTGGATACGCGCATGTCAAGGATATAAATCGGAAAATGCTACGGGTAATTTTTTTCATGTGTCGGATCACATGTACATGTATTTGTGACCCGCTTAAGGTAAAAGGGGCCTTCCGAGTGTCAGGAAGTTCTGACCAAATCAAACGAAACAAAATACAGGCATCGTACAAAAGAAATTTTGTTCGAATTTTTATGCAAATGAGATGGCTTAATTATGTTTCGCCGAATAATTTCAGTCTAATGTTTCACAGTCCCAACAAAATTACATCTGAACGACGCCTGTATCATGTTCGGAAGATCGTATTTTTCGATATTCCAAAGTTCCTTATTTAGTCCACCTTACTTTCTGGAGCTACTGCCGTACCCCACCCGCGTCCGCCGTCGGCGTCGCCGTCAGCGTCTGCCTCAGGTTAAAGTTTACCTGCAAGCTCTTATTTGGAATGTATGACAAATTTATTTTCAAATCAACTTAACAAAAGGAAAAGGGCAATGTTTCACATATTCTTCTTTTTTTTCTTAAATTGCCCTTTTTGTAGAAAGTTATGATTATCTGCTTTACCTCTCTTGGTTAAAGTTTACCTGCAAGCTCTGTGATGCAGTGGATAGAGCGTTGGACTCTGAACCAGAAGACAGAAGATGGAGTTGAGGAAAAAAATATTTTTTTTCTTCTTCTTCTTCTTTATTTCTTAATGACAACACGTAAACAGGTATTCTGGCTTGAAAATATAGATTTTATTTTGACAAAAGGATTTCTTGTTCATTTGTTCTTAGGGGTAGTTTTTGTTTTGGTTCACTAGCAACAGTCTATTTAGCTCTTTTACGTAAGAAACTGGCTTCTTTGGGCAACAGCTGCAACACTGAAAATTTATCTTTTTAAAACAGAAGAACTTAATTCAGTGGTTCTTAGGGGTACTTTCCTGGTTCTCTTTTAATATTGCTGCAGTCACTTTAGCTCTCTTTTACAAAAAAAAGCATGTCATTTTTGGGCAAAATTATAACTTGCCCTCATCCAATACGCCCCAAATAGACTAGCTATGTTGCCTTCTGACAACTCTTATTTAACCTAACAAGTGAATGAAGTTTTAATTTTGAATACATTATTATTATTATTATTATTATTATTATTATTATTATTATTATTATTAAAATTCAACACATAAATAAATTGAGGATAATCGTAAGGACCACTCAACCCTTGAACAGCCAATCACGACAACTGTTTTCAACATCATTTTCAGATATGTTTGTAAAGCCTCCGTGGTGTAGTGGTTATGCAACTCGCCTTGTAAACCAGGGATCGCAGGATCGATCCCGGCCTTCTCCAGACTTTCGGATGAGTCTTTAAACCGAGGTCCCGTCTCCGTATGACCTTAGCTGTTGGAGAGACGTAAAACTCACTCACTCTTACATGTGAACCGGCTGTTGGGCAGATGATTCATATCAAGCCATTTTCATTCTCTGCCAAAAACATAATGTAAAACATGCAATTGTCGACTTTCTAAACTTCATGTCGGGTGAGCTCTGCTCCAAATACAGTAAAATTCCTATATTAAGACCACCATTGGGACTGTTCAAAAGTGGTCTTTAAGACCACTTTTGACATGTCCAAACTGTGGTCTCTGACCAGAGTACACTGTATTGAGAAAACACTGCAACTTACTAAATAATCTTTTTATAGCAGAATTAGTCTTAATTTTAGGTGGTCTTAAAGCGGAATCCTACTGTATATATAAGGGATACATCGCCAAGGCGGTTCCGATGAAAGAAAACAAAACCATATACAATCCGATGCGAATAGAATTATTGCATTAGATAAAAATGAAAATGGTCACCTTTAATATCAAAATAACCCAATTCAAACTCGACGAACGCTCGTTTCATAAATGTATCTTTAAATGATCACTCGATGCTCGCCCGCAGTTTTCATACCACCAAGTATAAGATGAAACCATCTGTCAGTCCGACCCAAAGGGTACCCACATGATTTTTTCTGGGCAGCCCCGAATACAGGTTTTGTTCCAGATTTGTATTGAAATCTCAGCAACGTTGAACAAAGGATACCAGGAAAATGGTTCTGAACGGAGACATGGACCATTTCGTTCAATCCTCAGCCTCAAAGTCTTCCGTTATCTATGCAAACAGTGTAGCTGCTGATCAGACGCTGCATCTCGTGGCGGCTAATCTGGGTCTACCCCTTTTGCCTAAAAAAGTACATAAGCTCAAAGAAGCGATTCTAACGAGCCCCCCCCCCCCCCCCCCATAATCTATGTTTGGAGAGCTACAAAGAAAAATACAATAAAATTCCTATATTATGCCCCGGTCACACCTTTACGTTTCTGCTACGTTTCACCACGTTTCTGACAAAAACCCAAAACGTGGCCAAACGTCGCAACCTGTTGCGTTTTTTATGCAAATTAGATGTCTTGTTGTGTACATGGAGTATGAGCTACGTTTCTACTGCGAAGCTGCGGCGTAAGACCCACGTATCGCGGCGTTTGCGTGACGGAAGTACTGCGTATATCGCGTTGCTGTTACGTAGGAGCTGCGTTTCATTCTGACCTGCGACGTTGCTGTTGCGTAACAGCGGCGTTTAAAAACGTATGTGGTAATAGTATTGTTGTCATTCATTCAAGTGACATCGAAGTATCAACATGACAAGGAAGAGAGGAAAGGCAACTTGCAAGACCGGGGCAAAGAGAAGCTCGATGCCTAATCTCAGCCCTGCGGTTAATATTCAGACTGATCAGGGATCAGAGCGGGACAGAAATCCGTGTTGTATATATAAAATGTATATATGAGACCACTTGATCGAGATTAAAATGTATTATGCGATGCCACTTGACCTCATTTGAAACTCAACAAAAGCCACAATCGCCGCTATTACGCCGCAGGTAAACTTGAAACGCCACAGCTATTTTTACTACGTCGTACATACGCAGCAATAACGTCGCACATACGACAGCTACGTAGTACTTACGCCATGCTTACGTTATGATACGCCGTGGAAACGGCGTATTTAAAATTAAAACGTAACAGATACGCCGTAGATACGAAAGGAACGTCGCTGTTACGCAGCGACAACGTGTCGTACGCCACATTTACGTGGTAAGTCTTAAGTGGCGTATGTGCGGCGTAAGAGGCGTTTGTGCTACGCTGCTGCTGCGTTCCTTTCGTTTGCACTGCGTTTCTGCTACGTATGTACGACGTTTCGAACTTGCCACGTATGTGCGACGTAAAGAAGTTACGTGGCAGCCTCGCGTAAGAGGCGTTCCTGCTACGTATCTCGGCGTAAGAGCTACGTTCCTGCGGCGTACCTTTCGTTTCGCCACGTATTGAGAAACGTAGCGCTTACGCGGGTCGAAACGTAAAGGTGTGACCGGGGTATTAAGACCACAGTTCAAAAGGCTGTCCCTCAAAAGGAGAGGTGTAGAAAATACAAAGAAAGAATAGCTAAAACTTTCAAAGGAGGTTTAGTCTTAAATTTAGGTGGTCTTTGTAGCGGAATTTTGCTGTACATGTATCACACATTTTCGCCAGAAAAACAACCCGTCTCACGGAAGGAAGTGAATTCGTAATGTGTATAGATGCCAAAGCGGAAAATAAAGATGTACCGAGTAAGCCTGAGATTTTTGTTTACACTATGAAGATTCTGACACGCGGTGTTTACATCGATAATAGATTGAGGCTAGACCAATAGATAAAAATTTATGATAAACCGTTAGATTTTATAGATATTTTATCATCCCTGTCAATACACAAAACGCATTAACTGTAAGAAGAAAAATTGGTATAAAATTGGGTAATAAATCGAGACAAGAATGTACTTTAAACAAATACAAAAATTCCGTTGACAATTTTGTGTGTCATTACGCAAACAAGTCCATAATGAACATCCCTCGAAACCCCACTTTATCATACAGAGAAAGCTGGGATTTACAGGGATATTCATTATTTTTTTCTTATTTTTGCTCCAAGACATAGGTTATGGGTACTTGTTAGAACCGCCTCATTGAAGCGGTTCTAACGAGCACCTACAACCTACGTTTGGAGTATAAATTAGAAAACGTATCACGGATTTTCATCAGAAAAGTAGCCGTTAAAGCACTATGTTGCACGGGTGTTATCTTAATGCAAACCCCGTATAGAAAGTGCGGCTTACCACAGTACACGTGTCCTTGTATATCACACAAGTACATAGACTGTGGGTACTACTTAAAATCTCCCCAATGACTTCTCAAAGAGCACCCACATGGGTACTTCCGCCAAAAAAAAAAAAAATAATAAAATCCACATA
Source organism: Lucinisca nassula (assembly GCA_963580285.1). Taxonomy (NCBI): domain Eukaryota; kingdom Metazoa; phylum Mollusca; class Bivalvia; order Lucinida; family Lucinidae; genus Lucinisca; species Lucinisca nassula. The sequence continues at coordinate 111,322,028 of OY757017.1, read as the reverse complement.
GTTTACCGTAGTTTACAAAATAAGTATGTTCAGGGTTTCATGTTAGAAAATTTGTAAAGTTGGTAGGGACTTTTTATGAGGAGGAGAAATATCCAGGACAATTTTCATTATTTCTTGCCAGAATGATAATTGTTAGAATTACATTGGTGATTACGAAAACACGCCTATACAATTACATTGTAAACTTTTCCGCCGAAAAAAAAATAAGATGAAAAAATGGGACATTTTTCTTATTTATTGTCAAAATATAGAATGTGGGTACGCCTATACAAATACATTGTAAACTTTACCGCCGAAAAAAAAAAAAAAAGACAATTTTAAGATAGACATTTTTCTTATTTATTATCAAAATATAGATTGTGGGTATACGTTAGAACCGCCTCGATGATTGTGGGTATTCGTTAGAACCGCCTCATCGAGGCGGTTCTAACGAATATCCACAATCTATATTTTAGAGCAGAAATAAGGAAAATAAGGTTTATCCCTGTATACCCCAGTTTTACTATAGTAAAGTGGGGTTAAGAGGGTCGAAATTATATAGGCGTGTTTTCTTGATGTATGATGTATGTCTTGGTAGAGAAATAAGAAAACAATTTTCCGCAGCATACCCCAACCAGAGCTTTGTGGAATATATTTATATTCGCAAAAGAGTCCAAATGTACCATAAAAAGCATAAATCGAACTTTTTTTTTCAGAAAACATGAAAAGAAAATCTAGGTTTCACCAACCATGTGGGACAATTGTAATCCACCTATTACCTGTGTCCGATTTAAACCGCGCGACAAAGTGTATAGAAATTAATAGGGCATGTGAATCTAAGACATGATTGAAAAAATACTAGTCTAGATAGCGAAAATGTGATTGAAAATTATAAAAATTCAATCTTTTATCTTAATTTTGATTATAATTTTATATTTTTTAAATAAAATTTAAACTGGTCAATTTTGAAATGAAAATAGGACCCTTCGTCTCGTGAACCTCTCGTTTACTTCAATAGAAAATTAGCAAAAACTCACGAGGGTGTCTGTTTTTATACTGTGATAATTAAATTATAAAATACGTTGTTAAAAATGTGACTTTAGATTCTTGAAGAAAAATGATTTTTCTTTCCAACAGTATTAAATAATTGAAGATCAAATAAAAACAAAGTTGGTCATTTTCAGGTTGTTATTTTGCCATTTTCAGTACCTAAAATGATTTAGGTAGTGTCGGGAAACGCTAAGCTAAAACATATACTTTTATTTCGCCTTTTTGCAAAGAAAAATCCAGAGTTTACTCTGTTGCAACAATAATCGTAATATAGAAAAAAATCACACTCTTTTCATGAGAAAAATGCAAGTTAAAAAAAATCAATCTTCTGTATTAGGAGAGACTTTTTTTGTAAATAAATAAATAAATAAATAAATAAATAAATAAATAAATAAATAAATAAATAGGAATTGGTTAAGACTGAGGTCTCATCACGTCACAATAAATACTGAAGGCATCTGAAGAATGTATTTATTTATTTATTTAAACTGAAATCCCCTTTAGAGATTTGAAAACAAATATGGTTGTGTTTTACATCTTTATCCAAAATTAATAAAGGAAAGTTTGTTTATGAATAAGTATAAGTATTAATAAAACGGGTGCAGAATCAAGTTTTAAATCTTACGATTATGGAAACAAATGTCGACGGCAAAATATCCCTAAAAACCCCAATATATACAGAGAAACTGGGGTTTACAGGGTATGCATTATTTCTCTTATTTCTGCTCAAAGAGGCGGTTCTAACGGGTACCCACAACCTACGTTTGGCACATAAATAAGAAAATTATCACAATCTTCATCAGAAAAATTATGAAAGGATGCACTTTCTCACATGGATGTGTTATCGCATTGTTGTGATTGGTTGATGTTTTTATTTATTTTGAACATATTTTTTATTTTATATGATGCCTATATGATTATGTTGCTCAGGATATGCGATACTTTCTGACTGTTCAAAATTGTGATCTTATTATAGTAATTTTACTGTATAATGAAGGCCCTCGAAATCTCCATTTTTATATAGAGAAAGATTGGGCTTACAAGGGCATACTTTTTCCGTATTTCTGCTCAAGGACATGGATTGTGGACATCCGTTAGAACCGCCTCATCGAGGCGGTTCTATCGGGCTCCCATATTCTATGTTTACTGATGAAATGAGAAAATATTCCAAAATTCTCTTCCTAAAATATTATTTTGGAGCGATGAAAGAATTCACCATGTTACACCCATGTTTTCCGAATAACACAATAAGCCTCCGTGGCTTAGTAGATAAGAGCGCTGAGATCTCTCACCGCTGTGGTTCGAGCCTGTCTCGGGTCATGTTAGATGCCAGGTTCTGCAACGGAAGGTCAGGTGGTTTTTCTCCGGGTACTTAGGTTTTCGCCCACCTCTGATTAACGGCCATCTCGATATAAAGAAAGGGTCGTAAAACTAAAACAAAAACAAAAACAAACAAACGCACTTTCTTTCGTCCATGAATCAAACACGACTTTTTGCGACAAGCTGGGAAATTTGAAGCGGTTCGAACAAGTTACCACAATCTATGTCGTGCTGGATAGGAATAAAGGAATGCGCCCTTGTAAACCCATTTTTTCCATGTACAAAGTGGGTTTACATGGGTATTCATGTTTTTCTAACTTGAAATATAATTTCTAGTTGTAGGTTGACCTGAAATAGGGAACATAAAAATACTTCTTGCGAATAACAAAAATTAAAAATCAAAGATAGGTAGTAATATTTTAATAAATTCGGTTTGTACATAGCTACAAGCATAAACGACAATGTAAAAATGTTGTTCTTTCATGTCCTTCCCAGATCCTCAGAACCAAATAGTTGTTGTTGTTATTATTATTATTATTATTATTATTATTATTATTATTGCCCAAGTTATCATTACGTTGACACATTCGTGTCCTAAAAAGGCTAACATTACGAAAACACGCCTTTACAAATGCATTGTAAACTTAACCGCCGAAACTAAAATTTTAAGAAGAAAAATTGTGATCTTTTCCTTATTTCTGTTCAAAATATAGATTGTGGGCACTCGTTAAAACCGCCTCATCGAGGCGGTTCTAACGAGTACCCACAATCTATATTTTAGAGCAGAAATTAGAAAAATAAGGTTTACCCCTATAAACAGTTTTACTAACGTAGATTGTAGGTGTTCTACTAAGTACCCACACTGTATATTTTTTATCAAAAATAAAGAAAATAAGATTTACCACTGTAAACCCCAATTTTCTGTATACAAAGTGTGGATATTCAGTTTAGCCACACCCATTTCTGACTTTGAACCAATCAGATTACTTGATGTAATTTATTCTTACAAAGCCATAAACTTAATGTCAAACAGTGTAGATCCTGATCAGATGGCTTCTTCAGAAGCCATCTGATCTGGATATATACCGTCTCCAAAGATAGGGGTTGTCTTGAACAGCATGATAAGAGTTGGAACCCAGTTAAATGGAGCGGAGTCGGGTTAATTTTAGCCCAAGTCAGGCGGATTACTGTGGATATTTCATCACGTGAACAAGTCCGTGAAGGGAATACCCCCTTAAACCCCTTTATATAGAGAAAAATGGGGTTTGCGGTGGTATACAATATTTTTCTCATTTCGGCTCCAACGCGGTTCTAACGAGCAACCACAACTTATGTTTGATGTATAAATAAGAAAAAATATCACGAATTTTCAGCAGAAAAGAAGCCATTTTGGATATGTGAAAAAATGCACTTTGTCGCACGGGTGTGTTGTCGTAAAGTCCGGATATCTTTCAATAAAATAACTGCTTATTGTGTCTACTCGTTCGGATCGCCTCGGTGAGGCGATTCTAATGAGTAAGCACAACATAAATAGTTAAGATAAAGTAAGAAACAACTCCAAATGGTTGTTCCATCGCGTAATCATGTCCGTAAATACCCCGTGAAGACAAATAACAGTGAAATTCCGCCATTAAGACCACCTAAACTTAAGAATAATTCTGCTTTTAAAAGCTTATTTATTAGGTTGTAGTTATTCTTTCTTTGTGTTTACTGCATACAGTGTCCTCTGGTCAGACACCACCTTTAGGACTGTTCAAAAGTGGTCTTAAAGACCACTTTTGAACAGTCTCCAAGGTGGTCTTAATACAGCAATTTTACTGTATTTGCTTTTTGACAGTGGCCACAACAAGAACAATGAAAAATATTGTATATCCGTGTAAACCGCACTTTTTCCCAATATAAAGTGTGGTTTACATGGACATTCATTGCATGGACTTGTTTACGTGATGTTAAATGTTCGTAGTCACAGGTTACCGAGTTAAAACATTTGCAACCATTTTATCTCGGCTTCTGTCAGCAATACTTCAAAATGTGTCAGGAAAATTAATATTCTGGAGCAAAGTATCTGAATAAATCAAATGAAAACTGCAATGAAGTGGTGTAAATTTAATATCGTTATTGAAATACACACATGTTATATTTGTAGATAAGCACTAAAATAAATAGAAAAAGTCGCAGTCATAACATGACCCCACCAAATCATCTTTGGTTAAATCCCATAAAACGAGCCAAATCCACAAATAAATATAATACCAGTGAACTGCTGGGATTAAAATATGTTTCACACTTTGCTTTTGTGAATGTTAATAAGTTGTCCATTATGGTTGTCAAACAAGGTTAACGTCTAGCCCAATTAAAGGTCATGTTATTTTTTCTTGAAATGATATTTTTTGACATAGCTGAAAATTTATCATATACACATATTGCAAATTACGAAAACGCGCCTATTCAAATACATATTGAAAATTTCACCACCTAAAAATGAGAATGTTCTGACAAATATCTGTAATTTTTCATATTTCTGCTCAAAACGTTGGTTGTGGGTACCGTTAGGACCTCGGCGATGGGGTCCAAACGAGTACCCATAATCTTTGATTGTGAGCCGAAATAAGAATTCCACTGAAAAGTCCAGTTTTACTGTTTAAGAATGGGATTTAAAGGGGTGAAAATTATAAAGGCGCATTTTCGTGACGAAAACATAGGCATCTGACGCATGGGTGGATTTTCGACTGATTGTTTAAGAAATAGATCAGCTCTATCTGTGATTTGTTGAGTAATAAATCACAGTTTGGAGGTCAGTTGTAAAGTAGATCAAATCACGAGCGCGTAGCGCGCGTGATTTGTCTACTTTCAACTGACCGACAAACTGTGATTTATTACTCAACAAATCACAAACTAGAGCTGATCTATTTCGATTCTACCAGGCTGAAAATCGGCAATAATGCCGTTGTTTCCTTCAAAATCTCACAACTTTTCGCCATTGTCAGAAGAAATCCCGTTAAAATTATCGATTGAAACACATGCATCTATATCCTGTTCTAATGTTTTCGATGCGAGAATATGACGTTACATCGTCCAACGTCAAGGAAATCGACTAGTGACGTCATCAATTGGCAGTTTTTAATGACGTCACTCGTCACGCTCTTCCTTGTCGTGATTTGTTGTAGAATAAAACACAGTTATTTTCCATTGCCTATATAGGCGCGCCGTGTTAGTATGTGAGTTATCATGCAGGCCCCAAGAGAGACATATGACCAAATATTCAATAATAATAATAATAATAATAATAATAATAATAATAATAATAATAATAATAAATACTAATTTATTTACAATTTTTGCCTTCTGAGTCCAAAGTCCCTATAATGAACATCAGTGTGAACTCCACGTTATTTTAAGAAAACTGGGGTTTACAGGGTACTTTATTGTTCATATTTGTGTTGTCGCCTGAGGTGGTTCTAACGAGCACCAGAATCTATGGTTGGATTGGATAAGAAGTAAGAAAAGTATCAAAATTTTCATCTGAAAATAAACAAAAATTGCTAGTCCACTTTTAGACATATGCAAGATACAAGAGCTTATTACAGGCTGGTCAAGACGCTATTTCTTCACATGGGTGTGATCGTAGCAGAGTCCCAAGACTCGAAATGTCCCAATTTTGAGAATCTCATTACCGAATTATGAATCCATAGCGCTGTTTTATTAAGGTACTTTTTTCCAACATTAAGTTGAGCGCTATCACTCACTGAGATAAATTATTTGGTTCCCAGTCTGCTATCGGACTCGCTGGAAATAATAATAATAATAATAATAATAATAATAATAATAATAATATAATAATAAAAAAAAGTTGTGCCTTCACAAATAACGGCAGTTTGTAACATTACGATAACACACCGGTGTGAAGAAGTGCATTCTCTCATTTCTCCAAAATTGCTACTTTTCCAATGAAAATTTATGATATTTTTCTTATTTCTATTCCGAACATAGGTTGTGGGTGCTCGTTAGAACCGCAACAATGTCTTGGAGAAGAAGTAAGAAAAATAATGTATACCTCCGTAAACCACAATTATCCCTATATAAAGGTGTTCGTTTTACGGACTTGTTCACATGATATTAAATGTTTTGTGAAAGGGGCTGCTTTGTTTATTTTATTTTTTTAATAAATAATAAGTCATATATCTTATCCATCCATTTGCCAGGTGCCTGAGTTACAATACTTTTGTATTATCAATGTTTCACTGCTTTTTCTACAACAAATCCTAAATGCTCACGAGTCACTGAAACAATAATGTTGTGTAAAACTCGACAGGGAAGAGCTGAAACTATTATTCCACACTTACAAAATGTAACAGTTCAGGTCTCCGAGAAGATACAAACTAGCACTATTATAGGTTACCACCGTCAAAGACACGCTAAATGCGGACACGCTCGCTGCCTTGTAAGATCATTTGATGTGAAAATTACATGTATTACGTACGATATCGCACACTTTTAGATGCAGTGGCGTATTTCACGATTTTTTTTTTTTTTTCAAAGAAAAATTGTGAAACTCTGATTTTTGTTCGAAACATAGATGTGCGGTGCGCGTTATAACGGTCTCATTAACCGTTTTAACGCGTACCCACACTTCGTGTCCGTTCAGAAGCGCAAAAAATAATTCATATAATAAGACCACTTTTGGGACTGTTCAAAAGTGGTTTAAGACCACTTTTGAACAGTTCCAAAGGTGGTCTATTGCTTAAAGACACTGGGAAAGAAATCTGAAACCATTAAATACGTTTTAAATTAATTTTAGCTCGTCTTAAAAAGCGAAAAGTCACTGTATACTAAATGTAATATTCATTTCACCTGATGTCTTGGAATAGAATTAAAGAAAATGAATTTCACTGTAAACTACAGTTATCTAATATGAGCTGTGGTTTACAATGATGTTCATTTCATGGCATTGTTAACGTGATAGGTCGCAAATAACATAACTGTCTCAAATATGAAAACAATATCCGCTAAAATATGAATAAGTTACAAAATTACAAATAGTAAATTTAATTTGCAAAACTGAAAATCCGTACAAAAAAGTTGTAATAAACGTAGTTAAGGAACACCCTGAAGTGGGAATTTAAATAGTATGCATCCATTTTTTTCTTTTAATTTATTTCTGCTAAAATTCCAAAAACAAGGATTATGGACCTGGTTACAACCGTCTCATGAAGGCGGTTCTAACCAGCACCCGTAGTCTATGTTGGAAGTATAGATAAGAGAAATTCCTGAATTTCTTCAGCTAAAAAGTAATTCACAAAGCTATGAAAGATATATTTATCTATGATATGCGCGCTTCCTTAAAGGTCTTGATACTGTGTTAGTTTGTTCCTGTTTTAGCAGACCAAATTTTAGGATATTTTTATTATTTTTCTAAGAAAACAGGATTTGACAATTCATGCAAATTGTCTCCAATTTGCATGAAATGTCAATTCCTGTTTTAGAGAGGAAATAAGAAAAATATCTGCTGTATCAGGCGGTTAATCGTACATTTGACGTTAAGTTTTCATATTTGCATGCAGTGCCGATTTTTATCGCATTTATTTTGATAGATAGCATTTTGTAACCATTTTCACATATAATGGTCTTAAGTGAAGGTTCACAACTTATTAAAACTTTCCATAGTCACATGCATATGGGGTTGTTGGTTTGTATGAGGATCGAAAAGCCGCAATTTGACAACTTGCCGCCGACTGGCCCTGTCCATGGGTCCCCAAAATCCTTTGAGATTCGAACATGTCCCGCATGTTAGAAAAGTTCGACGCTGGGGAATATTCCGCTCCGTGACCGAAATCCGCTGATGGGGGCATGTACCATGCATTTGGTCTGGCGTAACCTTGTCCGTTTTGTGCGGGCATGGAAAACACGCCCTGAAGTAGTCCGTTGGACTGGGAGAGTGAAGAATGTGCATTTGCATGCGCCGGAGCTGGTGTGGGATGGGGAGAGTTGTCCGCACTGCCCCCTGATCCGTCGTCAGCTGGAGGGGTCGTTAATCCAAGATTTGCTCTATCAGACATGCCGATCGACGCCGACTGGAACAAACTCTGTGAACTAATATTACCTGAATATCCGTAACTCGTACTTGACGATGACGAAACACTAGGATTCCTGTAGATATCCGACGGACGAGAATAACACTGCAGCGGTGACAGTAAATGTGACGACGAACTTCGACTTCCCAAAAATGAGGTTCCAGCCGAAGTTGGCAGTTCACAAGCTGTCATTAGATTTTCAACCGAAAATGTCGAGTCTCTCTGAGTATCGGGAGTACAAGGATCCAAAGGGATCGGTAAAGTCGACGCACTTGACGTCGTATCCAACCGCGTAAGATTGTCTGGTTTTGGAGAGTCTAAACGTTCAAGTTTAGCTGGCGTCAGATTTGGTGACGCCAGACTTGAGAGAGGCGAAGTTTTCTCAGAACTGTATGAAGTTTTATCGTCTTGTGTTAGCAGTCTTGGACTGTCTCTTTCAACTATTATATCCAAAGGTTTTAATTTTTCACTTTTACAAAGAATATCAGGTTTGCCACATTTTTCCTCCACTTTCACGTTACCACAGTCCTTGTTTTCTCTAGCCCCACCGTCACTGTCTTCAATCTTGTCTGTATCCAAACGTTTGAAACGACGTCGCCGACGTAGATAGCTTCCGTTATCAAACATATTGTAACTGTCTGGGTGTAAAGTCCAGTAAGATCCTTTCCCTGGCTTTTTGTCATCCCGTGGGACCTTCACAAAACATTCATTTAGCGACAGATTGTGGCGTATGCTGTTTTGCCACCCTTGTTTATTTTCCCTGTAAAAAGGAAATCTGTCCATAATAAACTGGTAAATTCCATTTAAAGTAACTTTCTTATCTGGCTGGCTTTGAACGGCCATCGCAATTAGTGCTATATAGCTGTATGGCGGTTTTACCATGTCCTTAGGGGTGTGGTGCGGTGGTCCGTACGGCGAATACGGTGAATGTCGTGCCATTGTATATTGCTCTGCAGCGGGGGCATACATTCCCATGCTACCAACTGCCATTGTCCCGTACCCCGAATGTCTGTAATAGTTATTGTCTCCAAATAATGACGGCATCATACCTAAACTTGAACTGTTGGCAATGCCCGACACCCCCGGGCTCATACCGGGGTACCGGTGGGAAAGACCTCCATGCTGCATATCAAACAGGCTCCCGACAAACTCGCGTTCAGTTTTCCCAATCATTAGTAAACTTTTCACATAAATTTCAAACTCTTAATTTCTGGTTAATCCATTTGTTGAAATTGACATAAAATGTGTTTGTGTACAGCATGTAAGCAAAACTGGTCTTCTGTAAACCATTTGCTAAAGATAAGTTTCAACATATTCGCAAAACAGAAAACGCCCATACCAAAAAGCTCCGCCTACCAATTTTCTTTTCCAATCAGAGAGACTTGTAGATTTCTTCAACTGCCTTCTGGCCACACATCGTGCGTGTTTTACAACTTGCGACGCGCTGTACCAAAATGTGCCTTAAACCCACACTAACATATAGCGAACATTGGCAAACAGTATAGATCCAGATCATATGCCACAGAATGCGGCATATGATCAGGGTCTTCAGTGTTTGCTAGCTTTAAAAAAGGAAGATTGGCAAACAGTGTAGATTCAGATCATATGCCGCAAAATGCGGCATATGACCAGGGTCTACACCGTTTGCTAGGAATACTAAGCAAATTTCAGAAACGGAACTGCACAAAGGTATGGGTCTAAGTTTTGTGCCGCTTGGTCACAGATTCTATTCTACATTTTCTCTCTTTTACCTGACTGCGCAGGTACTCAGGTGGTCTGGGGCGTTCCCTGTTTTTGCTCACAATGTATAATGTCAGTTTCGCGGGATGCGGCCCTTTCACTCTCTGCGTTGAAGAGCGTACAAATTAATTGTCAGGTTCGAAGAAAGGTGTCAATTGAATGAATTAAATCAAGTAAACAGGAGAAATATAAACCACAATGCCGGGGGTTAGGTTTTCAAATAATTGTATAAATTTCAAGTGACCCAGAAAGCGTTACATATTTCCTGCCTGATTGCAGAACCAGGCAATTTACCGATTGGAATACATTTAGAATTCATGTGAATACTGAAATCGACAACGTCAATGAAACTAGAAAGCTCTGTTTCAATTAAATGTCATTGTATTATGAGTCAAGAAAAAACATGATGCACGACATTTTGGAAAATATTCAAATTTTGCATAGCGTTGCCTTTTCATATATAGAATATTTAGGGTTCACCGTTTGTGAATTTGTGAATATGTCAAAAAAAAAAAGCACAAATACAGTTCGTTCGTTCGTTCGTTCGTTCGTTCTTTCTTTCTTTCTTTCTTTCTTTCTTTCTTTCTTTCTTTCTTTCTTTCTTTCTTTCTTATAAATCTCAGGTCTGTTTCATGCGAATTTATTTATTTATTTATTTATTTATTTATTTATTGCTTAAAGTGGAACACACACACACACACACACACACACACACACACACACAGGTTTATTTAATACTAGTCAAGAGCACATTATGATGAGCCACTTGTACTAGTTTATTTAATACTCAGGTTATATATCAATATAACAACATGAAGGATAATAATACAAAGACAGTGAATCGAGGATAATCGAGATTTTACGAGAGTACTCGAGATACCAGAGTACACAGCAGTCACACGAACGTCGACGCGACGTAACAACGCTTTTCGTGTGTGTGTTTTTATATACATGTAATATCTCGAAAGAACTTGTTTTCAACCCACAAAGAATGTAACAATTTCCATAGGGGGAAATAGAAATGACAGATTGCACATTCAGCCGGTCATTCAACAGCAAATAAACCCTGCCATAACGATATAGACACCATCTGACCACTTGTTACTGTTCTATATTAGCCCCAGAGAGAAAAATAATCATCTAGATAATCAAAACGATGAAAGATATAACACGTATTAATCGTATTTTATTAGGAGTTCTTGGTGCCGTATTTTTTCTAAGAAAAAAAAATCGGATAAGTTAAAACAAAAAACTTAATTTTTCAAACAAACAGAGATAAAAGTTCGACTGATTTGTTGTTTCAACGTTTTTTTTTACATCATCATCATCATCATCATCATCATTATAACCTCTTTCTTTTTTATTACTGATGATTTGCTGTTCGCAGTTTTTAATCCATTTGTTGAAATTGACATAAAATATGTTACATTATTGCTTATGCACTGGATATTGTTTTAATGCTAACAGAGAACTTTACAAACAGTACATGGAGATTTTATTTATTTATTTATTTATTTATTTATTTATTTATTTATTTATTTATTAAAATAAAAGGAAATAGAGAAAAAGTTTGACAAATAAATGTATGTTCTCATATGTTATGTTCTACTCTGTTCTGTGTTTTTGTATCATTTTTTAACTGTCGCCGTTTCGTGAAAATAAAAAAGATTACATTTCACACCAGTTACCCTTACAAAATTTATTTATTTATTTATTTATTTATTTGTGAAGAACATTACTTCACCATATACTCTCTTATATTATGATAGCATACAGAGATTTAGTATCTCCGAAAAAATATTATTATTTTTATTTATTTATTTTATTTTTTTTTTTTGCTGCAAATATAGAATGTAGTACTACCCAGTTTTATGGTACGTTGTATTATATGCAAATGTTTTCCAGTTTTTCATCACGAAAACACACCTATATAATTTTGACCCCCTCGAACCCCACTTTTATATAGTAAAACTGGGGTTTGCATGGGTAAACCTTATTTTTCTTATTTCTGCTCTAAAATATAGATTGTGGGTACTCGTTAGAACCGCCTCATCTAAAATATAGATTGTGGGTACTCGTTAGAACCACATTGATGAGGCGGTTCTAACGAGTATCCACAATCTATATTTTAGAGCAGAAATAAGAAAAATATCAGAATTTTTAATCTTAAATTTTTAATTTTTTCGGCAATAAAGGTTGCAATGTATTTGTATAGGCGTGTTTTCGTAATGTATTGTAAATGTTTGTCTCTATGTACTTTATGTTTTAATATTTGTGACTATGAAATGTATGCGCAGAAGTGAGACGTGAATATATAAATGTATGTATCTAAACTCTAGGGTTTTTAGGTGAAAACAGGGGTGGCGTCCATGCAGCAGTTGGTCAAGGCCTGCTGTTAGTGAAGATGGGAATATTTTCCTCCCTTTTCTTCGCTCTCTCTCTCTCTCTCTCTCTCTCTCTCTCTCTCTCTCTCTCTCTCTCTCTTTCTCTCTCTCTCTCTCTGTGCAGAAAATTGAGCTGTTATTACCGCTTTCATCTCACCTATGCGCACATTAACATGTCTGAAGGTCCATTGGCAAAGATAAATTCTGAATTCATTACAGCAAATACTGATCAGGAGGTAATATAGCGGAGAATGTCGGTGATTATGACCCTTTTCATCATTCTCAGTGGTCGGCTAATGAGCCACAGCGAATTTCTCACATTTTGGGTCGAATTGGGAACGTTGGGTCCATTGGGAATTGTGCAGCTGTATTTCAATTAGAGTTGCGATGTTTTTCTTTCGAGACCAACCGCCAGGCCGGAAAAAGTGGCGCTCTGCTTGAAATAATTCGGTTCTTTGAAAGTTTAGTAAAATTAGAAGAGATAGATATACCATAAATAAATACATGCACGAGGAAATAAATACTTCAATATTGCTATGTAATTACATTATGGTGAACAAATAAACGAACGTACGAACGGACAGACGAAAGAACGAACGAATGGTTGAAATTCTGTATTCAGATCACATTTGGAACTGTTCAAAAGTTGTCACCACTTATTAAACAGTCAACTGTGAAACAAAGAAAGAAAAAGAATATCTGAAGTTCGGAGATATAAAAAATCCGTGACGTAAAGAAGTTCGTAATGGATGTCCTGAAGACCAATTTTGAATGGTTCCAAAGGTGGTCTTTTACCAGAGGACACTGGGCGTAGTAAAAACTGAAACTTTTTTAATATGTTTCAAACCCATTGCAAACTAGTGTGGACTCTTCCATTGCTATGTATATGAAATTCCGCTATTAAGACCACCTAAAATTAAGACTAATTCTGGTTAAAAAATTTATTCAGAAAGGTGTCGTTATTATTTTTTTTACGTTTTCTTACAACAGTGTCTTCTAGTCAGGGACCACCTTTTGGGCTGTTCAAAAGTGGTCTTAAAGACCACTTTTGAACAGTCCCAAAGGTGGTCTTAATATAGGAATTTTACTGTAGTTTATACTGCGATAATTGCGACGAAAGCTTCCAGCTTATTTGAATCTCTGTCGAACACTCATTCCGGATGCGCGGGAGAGAGAGGCGGTGACTTTTACACCACTGCTTTCCATTTACACCTGGGTGGAGTGGGGCAGTGGCATTACGTGTCTTGTCCAAGGAAACACACCTCGCCTCCGGTGACCGGATTCGAACCCACAACCTCTCGATCATAAGTCGAACGCGCTAACCACTGGGCTATCGAGGCTGACATTACGGAATGTTGGATAAGTCCATTTGTCATATAAGGGGTGTCAGGCCAATTTTTCGTTTTTATTCTATTTGTGACGGAAAATACTGTTAGTAAACAATGTAGACCCTGATCAGACACCGCATACTGCGGCGTCTGATCTGCGCATGCACTGTTTCCCAGGGTACCCGTTTAGTGGTTTCCCGCCTGAAATGGTATTCTCTGAACACGACAACCCTTAACCAGTTTAAATCCAGATCAGATGGCTCCTAATCAGATTCTATACTGCCATTCTGTTTGTGTGTTGAATGAATTCATTTTGCAATGGAATTCGATTGGTTGATAGCCAGAAATGGATGTGGCTAAATTAATATATTCAGCAGGATAAGGATTGATTTTAGCCGGTATTAAAGCGGAATTTTACTTTATAATTCTATCTCACAATGATGTGTTATTTCCTTTTTGTTTTATGCTTATATAGGGATGGCATTCTCAGGTACCGCCTTGGTAGCTCAGTCGGATGCACGTCAGACAGTGGACCAGGAGGACGTGTCGCGGTAGGCAACATATGTTTTCCATGGAGATGGATGAAAAAATAGAAGTGAAGGCAATGATCAGGAATCGATACAATTACCTCAGACATGCTATCAGAGACACAAAGAGCAAGAAATACGAACGCGAAACAACCAAACCCTAACGAGAACGCCATACTCTCGGAAAGCCAAAAGGACAGCCACGCCCGCCGCCCTCCCCGGCCCCCCCCCCCTCCCCCCAACACACACACGCACACAACGGCCAAACGGCTATCCAAAATAAAAAGATAAAAACAATACTTACAAACATGCATACAAAGACGAAATATAACGCTAAAAACTACGACAGATTTGTTTGTTTCATTTGAGGTTTAACGTCCCCGTCAACACTGTAAAGGTCATTTTGGAGACGTTGCTTCCAATTTTGTGAGACTTTTACCCGACATTGAGATGAAATGACATCTCAAGTCCTGTCGCCCAATAAATCAATAGGGTTTATTATCATGGACGGTCCGCCTCGCACCGCGGTTCCTGGACAGGCTTAGATCCTCTAAGCGGTTTACCAGTACTAGTGTGCGGACCGGAATCAGCTCTGCGTGAAAGCATCATGCAGCCCATATATTTCTTCAAGCCCCTATGGGCGGGGGCCAGCTACGATAGAAAACCGTTTCTCCGGTCATTCCATTTTTTCGTCGAGATTGATTCTACGGTCATTCCATTTTTTTATTTATTTATTTTTGTGGAGATTATGGTCATCCTGTCCCTTCGCAGTAGATACAATGGGCCATTAAACTCCAAACATAAGTCTCAGGCCCACAAGATCAATGTGCTTTACATACAGTCGAACTTCGATGACTCGAATATCTCTGTGACCATGCAAATATGTTCGAGATAGGTGTAATTCGAACTACTGAGGGTCACACATACCGCCATTAATGAAGATGACTTAAGGGATATATTTTCATTTTTCTATAAAATAAAGGAATATTGTGTGTACTCATTAGAATCGCCTCAGTGAGGCGATTCTAATGAGTACACACAATATTCCATTGCAAGACAGAATCAGAAGAAAACTCATCAAACAAATTAACCTAAAATATTAAATTTGAATTAAAATATATAGGGATATCTGGAGCTATGAGGACTTAAAGGTCATATACAAAGGTATGGAAATCCATGATATTTAAAAAGACATTGATTCAAGGAACAGAAAGGTGAAAGCCGAAACAAATTATCTTTATAAGTTTCCAAGATATTGCAATTTGAAGTGTGAAATATTTCATGGAAACAGATCAACTTCAAACTGCCTCATTAATATTCATGAGACAATCTATGATGTCGTAGATGCAGATTATTTTTTTTTTTTTTTTTTTTTTTTTTTTTTAAATATGAAATATCTTATGTTTTATAATCACCAGAATCTGTATTATCGCCTATTTATATTATTTAAATTGATCTCAGCTGAAATGCTAAACCAGTTTTCTCATGTTTTCAATCGCAAACCTTAAATTCAAAATTTAAATAATTTATTAAAATTATTTAAATTATTATTTTTTTTTTGTATTTGTAAGTGGATGAAATAACGTGCAGAACTTACTGAGCTGTTTAAACGGCATGTAAAACACTAAATGAAATTTTGAATTAATTGGTAGTTTTAAACATTAAAAAAAAGGAAAAAAAAAAAAAGAAGAAGAGCACTTTAGATTTTAATTTACGTTTGAATTTCGAAATCAAATTTCTAATTTCTATCCTAAATTATGAATAACATACACGGTAGTCAAAGGGGATGAGAAAATATATCAGGTAACTGCAAAGTGAATAATATGGTAGTTTAAAATTATTTTAAAAAGTTTAAAACCACTATGACATCAGAGAATATTGTATTGTGGGTTGAAATCAAAGAAAATTCAAGGGAGGTTACCATTAGGTAAACAGGTATGTAGCATAACGTTAAAATGAATTGGAATTTTTTCATGCGGTTTCAACAAAATGACCCTTCACTCTGCTTGATACTAAGAATATTTAATCCCTATCTTACTGAATATTTATTTAAGCCACACCCATTTCTGTCTATCAACCAATCAAATTACTTGATGTAATTTATTGCTACAAATTCATAAAATGAATACCAAACAGGGTAGATCCTTATCAGATGGCTTCTTCAGAAGCCATCTGATCTGGATCTACACTGTTTGCAAAGATAGGGGTTGTCGTGAACAGCAAGATAAGGGTTAAAATTTCTTTGCAATTGCTCTTTAAGCGCGAATTCGAATTAGCCGTGGTTAACGAGATAACAGTGTTCTAGTTATTGTAGTCTCACTGTCACATGGTATAGATTGTCATTGACCTAAAGTCGTTTTATGCAAATAAAGAAGTTTTCTTGACTGAGCGGGTATGCATCGTGAGTTGAATCTTCCCTGATGTCTGAAGACATCATTTTCCGTGTCCAGTCTTGGCCGTTACAAGATCAAGGTCACGTGCTTTGAAATTCAAGGCGCGAGTACGCGTACATCGGCCATCTGATCTGGATCCACAAACTTTGCAAAATTAGGGGATAAGGGTTAATGGGTCAGTGGATCTTAGTTATTTAAATTGATACATGTATCTAATTTAGATCATGTTGAAGATATTATGCATTTGTCCAGATATCATCATATACAGGCAATTTACCAGCAATATCTTGTAGCTTTCAGTTCTGACATGGTGTCAATCTCCTTAAAACAAATAAAGGGATGGGGACAAATTACAGAAGAAAGAAATCACGCAATAATATTTTAATGTCACTAGTTTTGAGGTTTACCCATAAAATGTCAATCACGACAATTGTCGCCTGCTTTGTCGTCTGCCGGTTACTTTAAAAGTCATTTTTGCAAGCAGTGTGGACCCAGATCAGACTGCTCCTCTAGGAGCAGTCTGATCTGGGTCCAAACTGTCTGTTTGCATGCAAAAAATTATTTCAAAAAAGTATCCAAGAAGACCAGCAGACGACATTAAGCAAACGACATTTTCGAATGTAGTTTTTTCGCAGCATTTGCAGCGTTAAAACAACCCGTGCATAATAGTGACCCTCTGGGGTTAATTCAGTAGACGACAAATGGATGCTTATTTTTTCTTATGTTTTTTCCTAAACTTAACGCGAATCGTTTTCAACGGAAACAATTTCCACGGTGTGCATTAAATGTCAAATTCTGTTTCTGGGATAAAAAAAACAGTAGCCTGCTGTTCACGACAACCCCTACCTTTGCAAATTCTGTAGATCCAGATCAGATGGCTTCTGAAGATCAGGATCTACACTGTTTGTGATGCAGTTAGAAAAAATAAATGTATTCATTACATCAAACAGTTTGATTGGTTGATAGTCAGAAAAAAGGATCTAACAAATTAGTATATTCAGCAGCATATGGGTTAATGTGACGTCCAGAGTGCTATTCGTTAAGAAAAAAAAATACGCATGCGAGATAATCTTATCTTTATGTTTTTTGGTTTTTTTTTTTTTCTAAAACGGCCTTGTGTGATGTGATATGTTCCCTTAATTTCTGCTTCAAAAATAGATTATGGGTGCTTGTTACAATCTTCTCGATGATTTTCCTCCAAAACACCGTGTCTCAAGAGATAATATTGCTTACATTGGCGCCTGAAGTATTTTGCATATTTGAAAGATTTTTTCTTTTTTTTTTTTCAAAATAGAAGTGAAGGCAGTGATCAGGAATCCATACAATAGCAGTCATAAAGAGGTATTGAAAATGAGTTAAATAGCTGAGTTAGGAGTTACAATGACCGCATAGCTGGAAAACATGGCAAATTGGCAAATAGAGAGAGAGAGAGAGAGAGAGAGAGAGAGAGAGAGAGAGAGAGAGAGAGAGAGGAGAGAGAGAGGGGAGAGAGAGAGAGAGAGAGAGAGAGAGAGAGAGAGAGAGAGAGAGAGAGAGAGAGAGAGAGAGAGAGAGAGAGAGAGAGAGAGAGAGAGAGGAGAGAGAGAGGGGAAGAGAGAGAGAGAGAGAGAGACAGACACACAGACAGAGAGAGAGACCGAGACAGAGGGTGGAGCAAATGACATGCTCAAACAAATCCTCTCTCTTGTCACCTGTACATAAGAAATATGTAAAAATAAATATTTCTTTAGTTTAGATTACATGCTTCAGCTAATTTTTTCTTCGCCATAATCATTCCTTTTTCAAGCCCATTTCATACAATTTTATTTTGCACAGTGATTCACCATGCTGTGAAATATGGGTGGCCATATGCCTATTGTACGAACAAAATTGAATCTATTTGAGCCCCGCCTTAAATAAACCTGTTATATACCAGGAGCGGAAAGCGAAGGATCTGTTCAGCCTGTGCATATGCGCAGGCTGAACAGAACCTTCGCATTCCGGAAAGGATTTCTATAGATCCTTGGCTTTCCATTAAGAAGAGGTTGGCTCCTGTCAGACGCCACAGGCGCATGCGCTGGAGTATACATTGACTGGCGACGGATTCCGAAGGTACTTTTTTTGGTGTTCTGGCTCATTTCAGATTTTTATTTCTGACATATGTGATTGACAGCAGGTGTATAGCACGCCAATTCAGACAAAAATAACCTCCACACAAGGCGTTTTCCAACATCATTTTTTTTTCAATGTCTTTTTAAGCACATCTTTCCTTCCCCTTTTCTATCCGCAAACCAATGTTGCCCGAAAAGGTGAAATGGTTTAAAACAGGCAGAATGGAAAGTACGATCGTTTTGATGCGAATAATTTCACTATTTTTTTTTATTCTGGCGCATTTTTTTTTTTATTTATTTATTTATTTATTTATTTATTTATTTATTTAATTATTTTCATTGCGAACGTCGAATAATTAAGATCGCCCATTAGGATACTGTAAAATATCTATTTCACGGAGTATAATAATTAAAAAAAGAAAAAAACGGTTTGGTATAAGTTTTGTGCAAGACATGCTGTTTTCCATAACTGTTAAAAAGACCTTTTCAGAAGAAAATTCATTACGATATTTAAAATAATGTGATTAAATGGTGTCTTTCGTATCTCTGGATCTAATCTTTTCGGTTGAAATTTTTTTAAAATTTTCCTTATTTCTAGTCCAAACATAGAATGCGGGTGTTCGTTAGAATCGCCCTATGGAGGCGGTTCTAACGAGTACCCACTTTCGGTGTTTTAGCAATATTTAGGAAAGTATACACCGGTAAACCCCTCTTTTCTTTTTATAAAGTAGGAACAGGTTCAGTTGCTTCCATTGAATATATACATCCCCCATGCGCCCCCGCCCATCGGGGCCTGGCGAAATAGATTGGCTGCACGGTGCTTCCACGCAGAGCTGAAACTGACCGAACTTGAGTACAGGTCTAAGCCTGTCCAGGAACAGTGATGCGAGTCGGACCGCTCTTTAAACCCTAGCGATTTCTATGGGCGGCAGGGCTTGAGATATCATTCCATCTCAATGTCGGGTAAAAGTCCCACAAAATCGGAAGCAACGTCGCCAAAATTACCTTAATAATGTTGACGGGGACGTAAAACCTCAACGCAAACAAAACAATAGATCCCTCAAAGCACGATGAACACATTACATGATAATGCAATATGCTCGCACAAACACAATTTTCCTTAATTTTTGCTCAAAAACATTAAACCGTTAGAAGCGCCTTATTCAATTTAGACATAGGTTGTGGGTACTCGTTACAACCACATCCGGGAACCCAAAACCTATATTTGGACTAGAAATAAGAAAAATATCAAACATTTTCATGTAAAAAAAAAAATGCCAGAGACGCGAACTATATCACCACTACGAAAACACGCCCATACAAATACATTGTAAACTTTACCGCCGAAAAAAAAAATCAAATTTTAAGATGAAAAATTGTGATATTTTTCTTATTTCTGCTCAAAATATAGATTGTGGGTACTCGTTAGAACCGCCTCGGTGAGGCGGTTCTAACGAGTACCCACAATCTTTATTTTGAGCATAAATAAGAAAAATAAGGTTTACCCCTGTAAACCCCAGTTGTACTTTATAAAAGTGGGGTTAAAGGGGGTCAAAAGTATATAGGCGTGTTTTCGTGATAACAATGTGTGGTAATGGTATACTTACTGGAGTTATAGTTCCAAAATAAAGCTAAATACATGTAATTTTTAAAATAAAAACTATATAATATGTACAGTGAAAGTCCGCTATTAAGACCACCTACAGTTAGGACTAATTCTGCTATAAGAAGCTTATTTTGAAGGGTACACTTATTTTATCTTTGTGTTTTCTGCCTACCATGTCCGCTGGTCAGGGCCCACTTTTGAGACTGTTCAAAAGTGGTCTTTAAGACCACTTTTGAACAGTCCCAAAGGTGGTCTTAATATAGAAATTTTACTGTACTATACAAGGACGGACTAAATAGAAAGACTGGAATTTTTCAGCGATTTTCTAGCTTTATACTTGACTATGTTTTTGTAGACCTTTTCTCCCCCAGAAGAGTAAGCAAGCGTTAGTTTATGCAGCTTGCTATAGGAAAATAAGAAAGTTTACAGAACAAATATTATAGAAATAAGCTGAAGTTTTTGGAAATAAACTATGTTATTTTACATGGTTAAGTGTGTATATGTTCAAAACAGTGGCGCATAGAGGCATAAAGTCATGATAACAACAATTATTGTTGCCGCCGAAAAAAAAACGCATTAAAGGGACGCTCTTTTGATATTGCAAGTGGGAATGTTCCCTACGCGACCTAGTCGTAGTGTTCATTACGCAAATTCGCATGCGCATAATGTTAAATATGAGACGTTTCCATTCGGATAATATGACCAGCGTCTTCACTGTTTGCCAATGCCACATTTTTTTATTTATTTATTTTTTTTTTTTTTGGGGGGGAGGGGGGGATTGGGGGGATGGGAGAGGGTGGGAGGCGTAGGCCTATACTGGATTAAATAACAGTAAAATACATATTAAGTCACCCTTTGTGACTGTTCAAGAGTGACCACTTTTGAACTTCAAGACCACTGTTGAACAGCCACAAAGGTGGTCTAAGACCACTTTTGCACAGTCTCTAAGGCGGTCTCTCATTTGATGTCTTTAGGTGTGGAAAACACAAAGAAGTAAAAACTGAAGCTTTTAAGGGAAATGGATACACCACCATTTTTCAAAGGGAGGCAATTTTCGGGACTTCCTGTTTGCTTTTCTATAAAATCTGCCGTAAGGAAAAGGGGGTCTACTCTTAAAGGAAAGAATTTGCTCCTCAGGAGCAAATTCTTTCCTTTAAGCGTTGACGAGTCAAAATGCCTTTGAAGGAGTTGCCTTCCCTGAAGGTGTACCCATTCCCCTTAAGTATTTTTTTCTACTCAAAATTTAAATCGTGGGTCTAACGAGTACCCGCAATCTAATATTTTAGAGCAAAAATACGAAAAATAAGGTTTACCCCTGTAAACTCTAGTTTTACTATACAAAAGTGGGGTTCAAGGGGGTCAGAACTATATAGGCGTGTTTCCTGATGTTTTAAAACATTAGACAAGACTGTTCCTTTAACATCTTTTTCTTAGATATTTTCATTAGGTAGCTACTTTGATAGAAAATTGATTAGGTGAAGATTGGTTATAAGGCAAGATATGGGAAGTTGTTCTTGCCACAAATCTGTTTTCTATAATAACACTGACCAGGATTGATCCAGCTTAATGTCCAGCATGTGTTACTTGGCATCAATCATCGATGACTTGCTCATAATGATCAAATCCGAATAACTTTTGACATGTTCGTTCCCAGGTACGCAGATACGCAATTGCATACACATTTTTAAACGAAAAAAATAGACGTAGAAGAAAAAAGAAGAAGAAAAAAAAGAGGAATGAGAAGAAGAAGAAAAAAGAAGAAGAAAAAAGGAGGAGGAGAAGAAGAAGAAATAATGAAGAAGAAGAAGAAATAATGAAGAAGAAGAAGAAGAAGAAGAAGAAGAAGAAGAAGAAGAAGAAGAAGAAGAAGAAGAAAAAACTATGTGTCTAGGATATACCCAACACTATTTAGTAGCTAGCATAGTGTCCACCGCACTAACAGGAAAGAATTTGCTCCCTAGGGAGCAAATTCTTTCCTGTAAGAGTGGCCCCCAATTGGTTTTGTTCGTTTGATTTGATGTTTAACGTTTGCGTATTCTAGCTACGCCCCTGTCTCGTGCCCTTGTAACCAGCGAACACCACTGTAAACCCAACTTAATATAGGGAAAACTGGGGTTTACATGGATAGACGTTATACTTTTTATGTCTGCTCCAAATGATAGATTGTGTGTACGCGTTAGAACTAACGAGCACCTTCAATCTATGTTTGGGGCGGAAACAAGAATTTCATCAGTTTCGGAACTCCATTTGGATGGTTCTAGGGAGCAGCCATAAACTATGTTTAGTGCAAAAAGGGGAACATCACGAAAACACGTCATTATAATTTGAATCGCCTTAAACCCCACTTTTATATAGTAAAACTGGGGTTTACTGAAGTATACTTTATTTTTCTGATTTCTTCTCAGAAACATTGATTGTGGGTACTCGTTGGAACGGTTCTAACGCATTCCCACAATCTATGTTTAGAGCAGAAATATGAAAAATATCAGAATTTTTTTTATATCTGATTTTATTTATTTATTTATTTATTTTTATTTATTATTTTTTTTTTTGTGGTAAACTTTTCAATATATTTGAAGAGGCGTGTTTTCGTATTGCTATGTAAGTTCGAAAAGTAAGATAACATTTTCTTGCACACCAGGCAAGGAAATCCGTGATTTTACCTTGGGAAAGAAATTTACGTTCTGACCCTGGTGCTTCGACCCAGGCAACTAACATAACTGCCGGAACTACTTCCGAACAACTTTTATTTTGTAAACAATATACAAAACTAACCGTCAAAAAAAATAAATAAATAAATAAAAAATAAAAAAAAATAATAAAATAAACAATAAGAATGATAATTATTTGACTTATTTATTGTTAAAGGACACTTAATACAGGACTGTATGAAATATTAAAAAGAAGAAAAGAAAAGCGGTCTGTATACAGTTCTGCTATTTGCTGCAAATAAAAAGGTGTTGTGCAAGAAAAAGAATCCAATATGGGGTTCTGTTGTAGATGGGTGTTTCCAACCCTCAGGATGGATGACCGTGCTGAGCGGTTCCGCTCAGCACGGTCATCCTGAGGGTTGGAAACGCCCATCTACAACAGCCGAGGTTCCGCTCAGCACGGTCATCCCGAGGGTTGGAAACGTCCATCTACAACAGAACCCCATATCAGATTCTTATAATCTCACACGTGTGCGTGATCCCTATCACGAAAACACGCCTATATAATTTTGACCCCTTTGAACCCCACTTTTATATATTAAAACTGGGACCGGCCCCGATAGCTCAGTTGGTAGAGTGTCCGCTCCGGGGAACAGGAGGTCACGGGTTCGATCCCGGGTCGCGACATACCAAAGTCGTTAAGAATGGTACTAGCTGCTCCTCTCTTGGCACTCATATTTACGGGGTAGAGCTGGGACTGGTCGACCCAGTGTCAGGATAATGTGACTGGGTGTGATATCATGTAATGTGTCTGGAACACGATACTTCAGTGAGGCAGCACTATAAAAGTGAGCATTGAGCTCCCTGTAGCAGCCAGACACCGTCGTGATATGACTGAAAAAATGTTGAAAGCGACGTTAAACCCGAATTCACACACACACACACACACACACACACACACACACACACACACACACACACACACACACACACACACACACACACACACGGCATACACACATACACACACACACACACATAGTAAAACTGGGGTTTGCGGGATAACCCTTATTTTTCTTATTTCTGCTCTAAAGTATAGGTTGTGGGTACCCGTTAGAACCGCCTTGATGAGGTGGTTCTAACGAGTACCCACAATCTATATTTTGAACAGAAATAAGAAAACTATCACAATTTTTCATCTTCAAATTTTCACTTTTTTCGGCGATAAATATTTTCGAAATTCCAGAATGGAATCAATGATCTCAAAGGACAAGAAAATTTAACTACACTATGATGTAGGGCAGGGAGACTTTGTACGGCCGCCACACATTCCGAGACAACAGATGTAGTGACGTTAAATATGTTCTAGAAAGGGTTATCCCTTGGAAGCAAGGAATACACCACAGAACTGGAAAATATGGAGTGTACATGTTTTCTGGGCCAGACTAGCTAGTTTCGGCCATTTAGGCCTCATCAGTGACCCTCAAATATTTTCAAAATTCCACAATGGAATCAATGATCTCAAAGGACAAGAAAATATAAACTACACTATGATGTAGGGCAGGGAGACGTTTAACCGCCGCCACATATTCCAACACACCAGCTGTAGTGAAGTTAAATATGTTCTAGAAAGGGTTATCCTTTGGAAGCAAGGAATACACCACAAAACCGGAAAATATGGAGTGTACATGTTTTCTGGGCTGGACTAGCTAGTTTCGGCCATTTAGGCCTCATCAGTGACCCTCAAATATTTTCAAAATTCCACAATGGAATCAATGATCCCAAAGGACAAGAAAATATAAACTACACTATGATGTAGGGCAGGGAGACTTTTTACGGCCGCCACACATTCCCACACACCAGCTGTAGTGAAGTTAAATATGTTCTAGAAAGGGTTATCAGACTAGTAGCTAGTCTACCGTTGCCCGATCAGTGATAGTCACGTGGTCAACACAGAATAACCGTTACCTGAATTTCGTCCAAATCAGCAACAGTCACGTAGACATCAACAACGTAAAATTACTACGCTTAGTAACTCTAGATCGATTGAAAATCCAACCACAATCGACCACGCATTCTTTTCTTTGAAAGTTTGTTTTTGTTTGTTTGATTTGAGGTTTAAAGTCCCCGTCAACACTGTATAGGTCATTTTGGGGACGTTGTTTCCAATTTTGTGGTACTTTTACCCGATATTGAGATGAAATGACATCTCAAGTCCCGTCGCCCAATGAATTCAATAGGACTTATAAGCATGGACTTGCGCCGCTTTTTCTGGGCAGACTTAAATCCTCTAAGCGGTTTACCCGTACTAGTATGCGGTCGTGGAAGCATCATGCAGCCCATCTATTTCTTCAAGCTCCATCCCGATGGGCGGGGCCCTTTCTTTGAAAGTACCGGAGCAAATAAATGCACTTGAAATAAAGAGTTCAAAAACAACAGCCGCTCTGGAAGAGTCAACACCTTCAACTATTGCAGGCACGTGGAATTTATAATTTCCTTGTTAGAAGGCACCTGTTGTGTTGTAAGCCATGTTTATAAAAACACCTAAGCCACATTCCCTGTAAATTGCACGTCATTTCAAATTTATCTCATATTTCAAAATTCTCTTTTATTTACAAATTGCCAATAAATATGATCCTAGATTCTGTCTGATAGTCTCGAACACTGACAGGCTCGACCCAAGTGCTCGCCGCTGGAGATCCCGCACGTGCGATGTCAGAATCGTTGCTATGGCTATCTTCCAAGAAATAAGCCACGTAGGACAAAATGAGTCTCTCGATCGAATCACGAGCAAAATATGAAAACCAGAGGGCCAAGATGGCCCTGTATCGCCCACCTGTGGACCAGAAAATCATTAGGGATATTTAGAAGAAAAAAAAAAGAAACTGTGAAAGAAGGTAAAACATGTTTGTTAACCAGATTGATATTAATATCTTCATAGATCCAGTTGTAGATCAGTTGAACCAGTTCAACCCATGGTCAGGGTCATATTTGGCCCCAAGCCTATAATTTGAAAATCTTGGTACAGGTCCACAAGATGAAGCTTCATACCAAATATCAAAGACCAACTTGGCTGGTTTTCGAACTCATCCGAGATTTTATCCCCAGCCACGTTACATATAAGTTCCAGAAAGATTCGATCAAAACTGAAGGGGCTACGGTGATGACAAAGTCAAAACTCAGCATTATCAGCAATCAAAGGGACGTTACTCTATGATAAATGGGCCGACTTGGTCGGTTTTCGAATTCATCCGATATTTTATCCCCAGCCACCTTACATATAAGTTTCAGAAAGATCCGATCAAAACTGAAGGGGCTACGGTGATGACAAGCATTTTCCCAATTGTAAGCCTATGGGACCTTGTGGTTGCCATAGCAAACAAAGTTTATGAGCAATTTCGAAAACAAGTTTATGTCATCAATGCCCCACCAGAGGCATGCTACAGATGAGAAATGATTGGGATCAGCCTGCAGGCTGCAGAGATATAGCTGCTCAAAAGTGTGGACGGACGACGGACGACGGAGGACCCACTATACTATAAGCTCCCTTGGAGCCTTCGGCCCAGGTGAGCTAAAATCGGCATTTTCAGCAATCAAAGGGACGTAACTCTATTATAAATGGGCCGACTTGGCCTGTTTTCGAAATCATCCGAGGTTTTATCCCCAGCCACCTTACATATAAGTTTCAGAAAGATCCGACCAAAACTGAAGGGCTACGGTGATGATCAGGTCAAAAATCGGCGTTTTCAGCAATCAAAGGGACGTAACTCTATGACAAATGGGCCGACTTGGCCGTTTTTGAACACATCCAAGGTGAAATCCCCAGCCACCTTACATATACGTCAGCAATCCAAGGGAAGTAACACTGTGTTAAATGGGCGGACTTGGCCAGTTTTCGATCTCATCCGGGATTTTATCCCAGCCCCCTTACATATAAGTTTCAGAAAGATCCGATCAAAACTGAAGGGGCTACAGTGATGACAAGGTCAAAAATCGGCATTTTTCAGCAACAAAGGGACGTAACTCTATGATAAATGGGCCGACTTGGCGAGTATTAGAACTCATCCGAGGTTTTATCCCCAGCCACCTTACATATAGAAAGATCCGATCAAAACTGAAGGGGCTACGGTGATGACAAGGTAAAAAATCGGCATTTTCAGCAATCAAAGGGAACTGTATGATAAATGGGCCGACTTGGCCAGTTTTCGAAATCATCAGGGGTTTTATCCCCAGCCACCTTTCATATAAGTTTCAGAAAGATCCGATCAAAATGAAGGGGCTACGGTGATGATAAGGTCAAAAATTGGCATTTTCAGCAATCAAAGGGACGTAACTCTAAGATATATGGGCCGACTTGGCCGGTTTTCGAACTCATCAAAATTTTTATCCCCAGCCACCTTACATATATGTTTCAGAAAGATCCGATCAAAACTGAAGGGGCTACGGTGATGACAAGTTCAAAAATCGGCATTGTCATCAATCAAAGGGACGTAACTCTATGATAAATGGGCGGACTTGGCCAGTTTCCGAACTCTTCCGAGATGTTATCTCCAGCCACCTTACATATAAGGTTCAGAAAGAGCCGATCAAAACTGAAGGGGCTACCGTGATGACAAGGTCAAAAATCGGTACTTTTAGTAATCAATGGAACGTAACTCTACGATAAATGGGCCGACTTGGCCGGTTGTCGAACTCATCCGAGTTTTTATCCCCAGCCACCTTACATATAAGTTTCAGAAAGATCCGATCAAAACTGAAGGCGCTACGGTGATGACAAGCATTTTCCCATAGTAAGTCTATGGGACCTTGTGGTCGCCATAGGAACCAAAGTTTTAGAGCGATTTCGAAAAAAAGTTTATGTCATTAATGCCCCACCAGAGGCATGCTACAGATTAGAAATGGTTGAGATCAGCCGGGAGGCTGCAGAGATATAGCTGCTCGCAAGTGTGGACGGACGGACGACGGACGACGTAAGCCTTCGGCCCAGGTTAGTTAAAAATAGGCATTTCCTGTAATCAAGGGGACGTAACTCTATGACAGATAGGCCGACCTCGCCAGTTTTCCAACTCGTCCGAGCTTTTAACCCTGACTTACGTGTTTGTAAGTTTCAAGAAGATCCGATCAAAACTGAAGCGGCTACAGTGATGACAAGATCATAAATACGCATTTTCTGATGACAAGATCATAAATTAGCATTTTCAGCAAATTAGGGGGAATAACTCCGTGGGTAGTTGACCGACATCGCTAGTGTTTGCCTTCGTCCAAGCGCTCCAACCTGACTTACTTGCATTTAAGTTTCAGGAAGATGGGATCAATACTGAAGAAGCTACGGAGATGACAAGGTGAAAAATAGGTATTTTCAGCAATCAAAGGGGACGTGACTCTATGATTAATGGACCGACTTGCTAGTTTTCGAACTCAACGGAGCCTTCATCCCCAGTCTATTTGTTTATAAATTTTCAGAAAGATCCGATCAAAATTGAAGGTGCTACATTTTCCCATTATTAGGCTATGGGATCTTGTAGTTGCCATTGCAACCAAAGTTTTCATTCGATTTCTATAGCAGCCTAGTGTTATCAATGCTCCACCAGAGGCATGCTACAGATAAGAAACGATTGAGATCAGCCAGCAGATATATAACTGATCAAATGTGTGGACAGACGACGGAGGGACTACCATACTATAAGCTACCTTGGAGCCTTCGGCCCAGATGAGCTAAAACATTAGATACAAAATTCTAATATTTTTCAAGCATAGATTTTGGGTACTCTTTAGAAGCGGTAGATTATAGTACCCATAATCTATATTTTTACCGAGGCGGTTCTATGTTTTCGAGCAGAAATAAGAAACAAAAACTTGTTATGATGTATACCCCTGAAAACCACAGTTTTTCTATATTAGAATGGGGACTAATGGGGTCAAAATTATACAGGCGTGTTCGTTCGTGCTGCTTTCGAAACCCACAAATATGAGATGCCAAGAAGTATGGATTCTATAAAGGCTGGAGGCCCACGCCACCGGGGCTTGGAGAAATAGATTGGTGAAACCGACCGCAAACGAGTACTGGCAAATCGCTTAGAAGGTCAAAGCATGCCCAGATAAGACGGCCCCAGTATGTAAACATTTTATTGGTTTGTATGGGCGTTCGGGCTTGAGATGTCATGTCATCTCAGTGTCGGAAATAAGTCCCACAAAATTGGAAACAACGTCTCCAAAATGCCCTAAAAGGCGTTGACGAGCCACGGTCGATATAGGCTGAGTAATTCTGTCATTTAACCATACGGTTAAAATTGAGTGTAACTGACACATCTCTGTAAACTTCGCTGTACATGGAGGAAAGTGGGGCTGCCTTATTTTGTAGGTACTCGTTAGGACCGCCTCAGTGAGACGGTTCTAACGAGTACCCACGATCTATGACAGAGGCCGTTCTAACGCGGACGAGATCACGTCGCTTATTGCATGCATTATTGCCTTTATTTGCTTGTTTATGTTGAGGTTGTACGTCCCCTTCAACACTATTTATGTCATTTTGGAGTCGTTTCTTCTGAATTTCTGGAACTTTTACCTGACATTGAAATGAAATGACGTCTCAATCCCTACATCCCCAAAGAAACCACTAAGGTCCAACTGGCACCACTTTTACTGGGCAGGTTTAGACCTTCTAAGCGGATTATCTTTACTCAACAGTTCTGTCCGTTTTAGCTCTGCGCGGAAGAACAATTTCTTCAAGCCCGATGGTAGGGGTTGCGTTGACGAGGACAGATTAAAAAATAGCCAAGTACGGTATAAATAGTGAATGTTTGGTTTGCAGTTTAACGGCCAAGTCGACACTAATTCGGTCATGGCGAACCATGTCAGTTTACCCCACCACATATTTCCTGGAAAAGCTAGCAGGTGAACCAGTACAGTGCACATTTTTTTGCAAGAGGCCGACCATGCGGGGATCGAACCCGCTACCTCCTGATCACCAGTGCGACCTCCTGGTCACCAGTATGCGCATCCGACAGAGCCTAGTTAAAAACAGGTAGCGAATGGAATACATGCTTTCATTTAACTAAGAAAGCATACTCCTCCTTGACTGTTTTTCTTCACAAATATTATCTCCCTTACCTGGCAGAAACGGATATTTTTATAATGCATTCACTTCGATTGTTGAAGTCCGCCATATTTTGATGACGATAATGAAGCGATTTTGACGTCACTGTCACACTTAACGACGGCAAACGTGACAGTACACATCAAACATATGAAAATTCTCCTTTTTACGGCGTAGCCGTTATGGTTTTGCTTTTGTCCTACATTTTTCGTTATTCCATTGGTCAATAAAACCACATGTCCAAGGAGATGACCATTTCATTGGTCAATGATTTGCATAAATAAATCTACTCAAAAATACGACAGTTTACTGAAGTTTTAACCTAGGAAATGTTTCGTTTTTTATGTGAGACATGAATTAACAAGTTGGCTGCTTTCAAAAAGCATCCAATAGGTTTGGTCTTGTCAGTCTACATTCTGATTTGAGCCAGCTGATATCATTATCCCACTTAGTGCATTTTTTGAATACAAAAAATAAACTTTAATACAAAACGTGTATATAAAATTTCGAAGTCTGTGACCTTGGTATCAGGAAGGGTAGGTAGTGATGAGTATTCTGTGGTAAATTGTTTAACGCCATGACAAGTACATGTATAAACTAAATGTAACTTACATATGGTTTGCACATGTATAGCACAAAACTTAACCAAACGAAAATGTAAACCGAATTTTTCAAAGGGTCATAACTCTGTTAATATTTGGTGGCATATCTTCACATCTTAGCCTTACTACATACACAGTTTAGGCTTGATCGGATGAAAACTGTATAGTAGGATTTATACGGAAACGAAAAAAAGTTTACGAACGGACGGACGGACACCAACCCCTTAACTTAATACGACCGTTTTTTTTTTTTTTTTTTTTTTTTTTTTTTTGTTATTGTTGTTTTTCAAACGGGCATATGAAAAGATTTGTCCTAAGTCATCAGGCCTTCTGAAGGGCCTTGGTTATCTATTTCATTTGTTGTTAACGTCCCTGTATACACTGTATGGGTCTTTTTGAGACATTGCTTCAAATGTTGTGGGACTTTTACTCAGTACTGAGATAAAACGGGCAGATAAAACTCCTTCTCAAGCCCTGTCACCCAATGAAACTAAATGGTTGAAATGCATGAACGGTCCGACTCGAGCCACTTTTCCTGGGCAGGCTTAGACTTTCTAGGCGATTTATTACTACTCATGTGCGGCCGGTATCAGCTCTGCGTGGAAGCATTATGCAGCCCAATCTATTTCTTCAATCCTCGATGGACGAGGGCCGATCAGACCTTGGGGCAATATATTGGACTGATTGAGCTGAAACCGACCGAACTTTGAAGTATTGCTGAACCGCCCAGGAAGATCTAAGCCTGCCCAGACAAAGTGCTGCGAATCAGACTGTATCTTAAACCTCGGCAGTTTCTTTGAGCGGTACCTCCGCAAAAACCTGAAATTTGATATCCTTTTGTATATCTTTCTGGATCACAATTTAATTGTAAAAGAAACTGATTAGTAAAACGTCAAGTATTGAGTGGAAATAAAGAACACCACTCTCGGCTTATCAGATACAATAGCTCCCATCGAATGCGCCAAAAAGTCTTTTAACAACTCAGTCTGTAACTGGTGGCAGGTCACTTAGTAGTCATGAAGTTTTTGAAAAACTATTGCTATCTGTGCTGGGCTCAAGAACAATAAACAGCGACCCATCAACGTTATGACTTTGTTTCGATCCCTAAATATTTTATATATTTGGAAGAGTTAGAACCTTCGACCTTGGCACTGACGTTAATTCTAGTAGCAAAGACATGAAATTGTTTTTACACACCCAGCGATCTTTTTATGTTTGATTTTACGATCCTTTCAAGATTATTTCACTCACATCAAGCCGATCGTTAATCGGAGGTGAGTGAAAACTAGAGTACCCGATGAAAAACCTCATGACCTTCCGTTGCAGAACTTCTCATTATGTGACCTGAGCCATGCTCAAACATACACCGTTGAGAGACCTAATGATTAAGAGTCAGCACTCTCATCCACTAGGCCACGGAGGCCCGTTACACCCAGCGATCTTTATAAATGAGGAAAAATAACGTTCTGTGTTTCCAACTTGTACATATACTTATTATTAGAGCGTACCGAAAGATGTTCAGAATATATAAATCTGTTCCTATCTGTGTGAAGTAAACTTTGCAAGTTTTGTTTATTTGTATTTAACGGCCCAGTCAACACTGATTTTGGGTCTTTTTTGAGCATGTCAGTGTACCTATCCACGCTTTCCCTGAGCAGGCTTATCCGTAAGCGGTTTACCAGTTCAGTGCACATTCTGTCGCCAAAAACTGACCCCTGCCCTTCCTGAATCAGCGGAAGGGAGAGGATGACCATAGAAAAGATTTCATAATCTCCACGAAAGAATGTTGCCGACCCCGGTAGGTATCGAACCCGAGTCTTCCTTATCGCCAGTCAGACTGCATCCGACTGAGCTACCATAGCCAGCCACACTTTGTGAGTAGTAGTAGTTATGTTCTGTTGTTTTTCGTTTCCATGGCCCCATGGACTTACTCCATAATGGCATTGCAAGACGTAAAATTTGCGAAAATGACTGCTACTCCTGCAAAAGTACTTTCTCTTTGGATATGTCTAAAGGGTATACTCTTAAAGGAAAGAATTTGCTCCTGGAGAGCAAATTCTCCCCTTTTAGAGTAGACCCCTTGAGAAGCAAATTCTTCCCCTTTTAGAGTAGACCCCTTTTTCAGTTGGACAGAGCCAACAGAGTAGCAACTATAAGGTCCTTAAAATTGGATTTCCATAACGAAATCATGCCTATAGAATTGTGATCCCCTTTAATATGTTCTATAAAAGGGTCATCCTTTGGAAGCAAAGAATACACCACAGAACTGAAAAATATGGTGTGCACATGTTTTCTGAGCCAGACTAGCTAGTTTCGGCCAATTAGGCCTCAACAGTGACCCTAAGATATTTTCCAAATTCCACAATGGAATCAATAATCCCAAAGGACAAGAAAATATAATCTACACTATGATGTAGGGCAGGGAGGCGTTTTACCGCCGCCACACATTCCCACACACCAGTTGTAGTGAAGTAAAATACGGTAGGTGACCAATTAATTGGAACACCCTAGCAGTTCGAACACCCAAAATTATTTCGAATTTGTGGCTGAAAACTTTCTCATTTAATTCGAACTCCCAAATTTTTCAGAAATCAGAATTTTTAATACTTTGAACACACAAAAAAAATGCCGAAAACATGCATCCAGAACAAGCATTTCGGACCGTTCCCGAGTTTATCATTACAACATCGTACTGGTCGTATATGAGCCAGCGCACGAAAAAAAAAAGAAAAATTAGCATGAAATGTGTGCGACTTCCAAAGACTCGGATTAACATGCACTCTGTAAGGCAAATGGTTTTCGCTTCTCTCACTTTCGATAGCCCTGTGGTAGTGGAAGGTTCATACCCTCACCGAATACTGATTAGACTGCGAGAAACGCAGGCTGCAAGTGCTTAGATCAACCTTGATGAGCCACAGGAGTTTCGCTTATTTATGTTGTGAAAATCCCATCGTCTGCATCAGGCTCATGCGATCAGCGAAGACTCTAATCGGATTGCATGAATGAGTACGCTAAGATGTGTCTTCGCTGGTTTCTCAACGACCTGCAAACACTGAACATGCGCACCCACAACCCGTATGCAAGGCAAAGGGTTTCACTTAGCCTTGTGACTTCGTAAGATTTAAGGGTTCAGTAAAGACTGATCACATTGCATCGATGTTCAGGCTGATCCTAGTCGGTGATGTAGCATTGTGGCCTACAAAGGCTTGGATCACCATGCATATGCAAATGTTTTCGCTTTGCTCTCAGACTTGGAGCGTAGCTTCAGCTTTCATTATTATTTGTGTGACAGTGTTACCCTTTTTCCATGTGCTGGGGCATTGATTCAATGCCTCTTTGATAGCAGAAGCGCCCCTTTAATATTAATTGAGAGTTTCCCGCCTTTTTCCTCAGAACGTCTTTTAGCACGTGCGAGTGAAATTCATGGTTGTTGCATGCAAAAAGGCAGTTTAATTCAGGTTACCTGGTTGGGCTACCCTGGTTTTCTGAGGAGCAAGTGAAGATGCCCATTTATTTCACGGTGACAAGGTTTTATTGGAAGTAATTTCGGGGAACATGATTAAGAAAATAAGTCATATTCGGTGTGGTGGGAAGACTCAGGTCAGCCTGCACATTCATGCAGTCTGAATAGTCTTCGTTGTTCTTCCATGGCCTCTGTGCTAATCAAAGAACAACAGGTGAAAACTATGGCCACATTGGCTAGATGCGCAGGCTAATCTGGTCCTTCGTTTGAAACCTTTTTTTTTTCGCCGTGGTCCGGCTTAAAACGACGGCGTGTACATTTGACCGGCCCAATCTGCTTGCGAAGTTACAAACACATCCTAAGCTACCAAGTGCAAGGATCAGTCTGTTCAGATCTCCTATCTCGAGTAAAATACTTATTGCGCATGTGCGTACAGAAAAGACTGATAAGTCTGCACAGTTGTGCAATCGGGATTGTGTCTTCAATGTTCAAGAGGTTTGAAATGTTTCATCGCGCATAAAGTGAAGATCAAATTTGTGTATGATGTCCGCATTTTCTTTTTCTTGTTACTTGCCTATCTAAATAACATGATGGTTTTGCATCCGCACAGTCTAATCAGTCTTCACCGGACTATTTCGATGGGCATTGAATTGCTACATGCCCCCGGCTCACGCTGATTTGAGACTGCTTATTAGTAAACAGAGAATACACAAACAAGGCTGCGCAGTCTCGCCTGAGGCTTCACTATGCGCTTAAACTATATAGGTGGGGGTGGGGGGGGGGGGGTGGGTGTGAAGTATCTATGCGCCTAGCTCCACTGGGTAGCTGCACGTGCGGGTTTCAACATCCCATCCCATATATACATGTAGCTGGACTTTGTCTGCTGCATCCTCTTTTTCCTAGATATGGGCTACTCTTTAGAAAAGAATTTGCTCCAAACAAATCAATTTCTGTTATTCCTGAGATCACAAATTGACTCGCCCATTTTAAAGGGAATAATGATAGTTCAATAGGTGTAAATGTCATTAATGACAATGTGTATCGCATTCAAAGACCCCCTGCATACACTGACTTATTTATAGATCAAACTTTACTTCTAATCACGTGCGGATTGACAGGGCCACGGGGAAAAAACGTAGTTGTATAAAATATTGAACACAGCCTGATCCAATGTATGGAATTCTTTCAGATCAAACAGTTCTAACACTGATAAATTTCCAATCTGATATTTTCTAATAATTCCAACACCCGGATCAGTATTCATTTTTTTTACTGTTCGAATTAATTGGCCATTTACAGTATGTGTTCTATAAAAGAGTTATCCCGGTTTAGAAGCAAGGAATACACCATAGAACTGAAAAATATGGAGTGTACATGTTTTCTGGGCCAGACTAGCTAGTTTCGGCCAATTAGGCCTCATCAGTTACCCTCAGATATTGTCAAAATTCCACAATGGAATCAATGATCCCAAAGGACAAGAAAATATAATCTACACTTTTATATAGTAAAGCTCGGGTTTGCAGTGGTAAACATTAATTTCCGTATTCATGCTCTGAGACACTGGATTGTGGGTACTCGATAGAATCGCCTCGTCGTGGCGTTTCTGTCGACTCCCCGCCATCTATGTTTTGAGCAAAAAGGCAAATATTCCAATTTTTCTTTTTAAAATTTCTTTTTCTTTGGCCAAAAAATGGCAATGTGTTTCGAAATACGGTAAAACTGGTAGACTAACTGCCACACCTGCCAGGTGTATCCATTTCCCTTAATGGGAGTTGAAACGCTTGCTTTTCAGTCTGTTTCGCTATTCAGACAGGCTGTTTCCTGTAATTACAGTATAGTATTGCATCATCGTTTAAGCTGATTGGTTGATCGCGTCACGTGCCCCTCCATGGAACAGCTACAATCTGGTCATTATACCCGGTTTGCCCGCCTCATGGCGACCAAACCAAAAATATATACAGTTTCGGCTTGCTCACCGTCTTGTCCTGTCATGTGTATAATTGTGTTTCTAGTGAATTCTGTAACTGCTGCGGTGAATAGCTATTTTGACCTAATTTCACGTGGTTGGTCTATATAGCGAAAGGAACCATTTCGCGAAAGGAGAGTTCCTTTCGCGAAAGGAAGAATTTTCTGCGAAAGGAATTGTTTGTTTGTTTTGAAGTTTAACGTCCCCATCAACACTGTGTAGGTCATTTTGGAGACGTTGCTTCCGAGTTTGTGGGACTTTTACCCGACATTGAGATGAAATGACACCCCAAGCCCTGTTGCCCAATGAAACCAATAAAGAGATATAGCATGACAAAAACATGTAATAATCGCATTACAAATTGACAGATGTTTAATTTACAATATATGCTAAATAAAAGTTGCAGTGTATCATTTGTCTTCAGCATACTTTATGTCCTCCATTTTAACACAAAATGGACATTTTCGAATATCATTAATGTTATATAAATTCTGAAAAGGAATAAGTGTAATTTGAGTTTTAATTAGGTGCACATAAGATCAAGTTTCCGTCCGTTTGTCTGCTCGTCCGTTTTTTCGTCCGCCTATGCGTTTACGTTCACCATAGCGACAACCCTAAATGTTAACCCTAGAATTTGTGTTCAAAAACAGTAAATGATAACGTTTTCTTATTTGTTGTGCATATACTTGAGATCATATGCTCTTGAAATGAGGTCATGTCTTTAACCTTGACCTTTTACATTGACCTTAGCTCAAACAGGCGGGACACCGCCCTCTGCAAAGCTATTTTTACATCTGAATTGTTTGAATACAGTAAACCAGTTCATAGCTAGACAATTGTTGCCAGCGTCATGTCCGTGAAGTTGGCTGCCAGTTGCCAGTTGCCAGTTGCCTATTCAATCGGAAACTGGCAAATGGCATCTAACTTCACAGTGTGGCTGCCAATTCGCTAATTCTATTTAATTGGCAACTGGCAACTGGCAGCCAGCTGCCAATTCGATTTGAGATATTTTAAGAGTATAAAAACTGAATAGGCAACTGGCAAACGGCAACCAGTTGCCAATTAGACAATCCTAGTGAATTGGCAACTATCAACTGGCAGCCAGCTGCCAATTCGATTTGAGACGGTTTGAGAGTATAAGAAATGAATAGGCAACTGGCAAACGGCAGCCAGCTGCCAATTCGCTAATTCTATTGAATTGGCAACTGGCAACCGGCAGCCAGCTGCCAATTCGCTAATTCTATTGAATTGGCAACTGGCAACTGGCAGCCAGCTGCCAATTCGATTTGAGACAATTTTAGAGCATAAGAACTAAATAGGCAACTGGCAACTGGCAGCCAGCTGCCAATTCGCTAATTCTATTGAATTGGCAACTGGCAACTGGCAGCCAGCTGCCAATTCGATTTGAGACAGTTTAAAAGTACAACAACTGAATAGGCAACTGGCAAACGGCAACCAGTTGCCAATTCGACAATCCTAGTGAATTGGCAACTGGCAACTGGAAGCCAGCTGCCAATTCGATTTGAGACGGTTTTAGTGTATAAGAAATGAATAGGCAACTGGCAAACGGCAGCCAGCTGCCAATTCGCTAATTCTATTGAATTGGCAACTGGCAACCGGCAGCCAGCTGCCAATTCGATTTTAGACGATTTAAGAGCACAAGAACTGAATAGGCAACTGGCAACCGGCAGCCAGCAGCCAATTCGCTACTTCTATTGAATTGGCAACTGGCAACTGGCAGTCAGCTGCCAATTCGATTTGAGAAAGTTTAAGAGTACAACAACTGAATAGGCAACTGGCAAAGGGCAAACAGTTGCCAATTCGACATTCCTTGTGCATTGGCAACCGGCAACTGGCAGCCAGCTGCCAATTCGATTTGAGACGGTGTTAGAGTATTCGAACTGAATAGGCAACTGGCAAACGGCAACCAGATGCCAATTCGCTAATTCTATTGAATTGGCAACTGGCAGCCAGCTGCCAATTCGATTTGAGACAGTTTAAGAGTACAACAACTGAATAGGCAACTGGCAAATGGCAACCAGTTGCCAATTCGACAATCCTAGTGAATTGGCAACTGGCAACTGGCAGCCAGCTGCCAATTCGATTTGAGACGGTTTTAGAGTATACAAACTGAATAGGCAACTGGCAAACGGCAACCAGATGCCAATTCGCTAATTCTATTGAATTGGCAACTGGCAACTGGCGGCCAGCTGCCAATTCGATTTGAAAGGGTTTAAAAGTATAAAAACTGAATAGGAAATTCACTAGGATTGTCGAATTGGTAACTGGCAACTGGCAGCCAGCTGCCAATTCGCTAATTCTATTGAATTGGCAACTGACAACTGGCAGCCAGCTGCCAATTCGATTTGAGAGGGTTTAAAAGTATAAAACTGAATAGGCAACTGGCAAACGGCAACCAGATGCCAATTCGACAATCCTAGAGAATTGGCAACTGGCAACTTGCAGCCAGCTGCCAATTCGATTTGAGACGGTTTTAGAGTATACGAACTGAATAGGCAACTGGCAAACGGCAACCAGATGCCAATTCGCTAATTCTATTGAATTGGCAACTGGCAACTGGCAGCCAGCTGCCAATTCGATTTGAGACAGTTTAAGAGTACAACAACTGAATAGGCAACTGGCAAATGGCAACCAGTTGCCAATTCGACAATCCTAGTGAATTGGCAACTGGCAACTGGCAGCCAGCTGCCAATTCGATTTGAGACGGTTTTAGAGTATACGAACTGAATAGGCAACTGGCAAACGGCAACCAGATGCCAATTCGCTAATTCTATTGAATTGGCAACTGGCAACTGGCGGCCAGCTGCCAATTCGATTTGAAAGGGTTTAAAAGTATAAAAACTGAATAGGAAACTGGCAAACGGCAACCAGTTGCCCATTCGACAATCTTCGTGAATTGGCAACTGGCAACTGGCAGCCAGCTGCCAATTCGATTCGAGACGGTTTTAGAGTATAAGAAATGAATAGGCAACTGGCAAACGGCAACTAGATGCCAATTCGCTAATTCTATTGAATTGGCAACTGGCAACCGGCAGCCAGCTGCCAATTCGATTTGAGAGGGTGTCAAAGTATAAAAACTGAATAGGCAACTTGCAAACGGCAACCAGTTGCCAATTCGACAATCCTAGTGAATTGGCAACTGGCAACTGGCAGCCAGCTGCTAATTCGATTTGAGACGGTTTTAGAGTATAAGAAATGAATAGGCAACTGTCAAACCGCAACCAGCAGCCAATTCGCTAATTCAATTGAACTGGCTCCTGGCAGCCAGCTGCCAATTCGATTTGAGAGGGTTTTAGAGTATAAAAACTGAATAGGCAACTGGCAAACGGCAACCAGTTGCCAATTCGACAATCCTAGTGAATTTGCAACTGGCAACTGGCAGCCAGCTGCCAATTCGATTTGAGACGGTTTTAGAGTATAAGAAATGAATAGGCAACTGTCAAACGGCAACCAGATGCCAATTCGCTAATTCTATTGAATTGGCAACTGGCAACCGGCAGCCAGCTGCCAATTGGCTTATTCTATTGAATTGGCAACTGGCAACTGGCAGCCAGCTGCCAATTCGATTTTAGACGATTTATGAAGCATAAGAACTGAATAGACAACTGGCAACCGGCAGCCAGCTGACAATTCGCTAATTCTATTGAATTGGCAACTGGCAACTGGCAGCCAGCTGCCAATTCGATTTGAGACGGTTTTAGAGTATACGAACTGAATAGGCAACTGGCAAACGGCAACCAGATGCCAATTCGCTAATTCTATTGAATTGGCAACTGGCAGCCAGCTGCCAATTCGATTTGAGGGGGTTTAAAAGTATAAAAACTGAATAGGCAACTGGCAAACGGCAACCAGTTGCCAATTCGACAATCCTAGTGAATTGGCAACTGGTAACTGGCAGCCAGCTGCCAATTCGATTTGAGACGGTTTTAGAGTTTAAGAAATGAATAGGCAACTGGCAAACGGCAACTAGATGCTAATTCGCTAATTCTAATGAATTGCCAACTGGCAACTCACTAGGTGCCAATTCACTAGGATTGTCGAATTGGCAACTGGTTGCCGTTTGCCAGTTGCCTTTTCAGTGTTTATACTCTTAAACCCTCTCAAATCGAATTGGCAGCTGGCTGCCAGTTGCCAAGTCACTAGGATTGTCGAATTGGCAACTGATTGCCGTTTGCCAGTTGCCTTTTCGGTTTTTGTACTCTTAAACCGTCTCAAATCGAATTGGCAGCTGGCTGCCAGTTGTCAGTTGCCAATTAAATAGAATTAGCGAATTGGCAGCTGGCTGCCGGTTTCCAGTTGCCTATTCAGTTCTTATACTCTAACACCGTCCAAAATTGAATTGGCAGCTGGCTGCCAGTTGCCAGTTGCCAATTCACTAGGATTGTCGAATAGGCAACTGGTTGCCGTTTGCCAGTTGCCTATTCAGTTTTTATACTCTTAAACCCTCTCAAATCGAATTGGCAGCTGGCTGCCAGTTGCCAATTTACTAGGATTGTCGAATTGGCAACTGATTGCCGTTTGCCAGTTGCCTATTCAGTTTTTGTACTCCTAAACCAACTGGCTGTCAGTTGCCAGTTCCCAATTCAGTTCTTATGCTCTAAAATCGTCTCAAATCGAATTGGCAGCTGGCTGCCAGTTGCCAGTTGCCAATTCAATAGAATTAGCGAATTGGCAACTGGTTGCCGTTTGCCAGTTGCCTATTCAGTTGTTGTACTCTTAAACTTTCTCAAATCGAATTGGCAGCTGACTGCCAGTTGCCAGTTGCCAATTCAATAGAATTAGCGATTTGGCAGCTGGCTGCCGGTTGCCAGTTGCCTATTCAGTTCTTGTGCTCTAAAATCGTCTAAAATCGAATTGGCAGCTGGCTGCCGGTTGCCAGTTGCCAATTCAATAGAATTAGCGAATTGGCAGCTGGCTGCCGTTTGCCAGTTGCATATTCATTTCTTACACTCTAAAACCGTCTCAAGTCGAATTTGCAGCTGGCTGCCAGTTGCCAGTTGCCAATGCATTAGGATTGTCGAATTGGCAACTGGTTGCCGTTTGCCAGTTGCCTATTCAGTTTTTATACTCTTAAACTCTCTCAAATCGAATTGGCAGCTGGCTGCCAGTTGACAGTTGCCAATTCAATAGAATTAGCGAATTAGCATCTGGTTGCCGGTTGCCAGTTGCCTATTCAGTTCGTATACTCTATAACCATCTCAAATCGAATTGGCAGCTGGCTGCCAGTTGCCAGTTGCCAATTCACTAGGATTGTCGAATTGGCATCTGGTTGCCGTTTGCCAGTTGCCTATTCAGTTGTTGTACTCTTAAACTGTCTCAAATCGAATTGGCAGCTGGCTGCCAGTTGCCAGTTGCCTATTCAATAGAATTAGCGAATTGTCAGCTGGCTGCCGTTTGCGAGTTGTCTATTCAGTTCTTATGCTTCATAAATCGTCTAAAATCGAATTGGCAGCTGGCTGCCAGTTGCCAATTCAATAGAATAAGCCTATTGGCAGCTGGCTGCCGGTTGCCAGTTGCCAATTCAATAGAATTAGCGAATTGGCATCTGGTTGCCGTTTGCCAGTTGCCTATTCATTTCTTACACTCTAAAACCGTCTCAAATCGAATTGGCAGCTTGCTGCCAGTAGCCAGTTCAATTGAATTAGCGAATTGGCTGCTTGCTGCCGGTTGCCAGTTGCCATTTAAATAGAATTAGCGAATTGGCATGTGGTTGCGGTTTGACAGTTGCCTATTCATTTCTTATACTCGTAAACCGTCTCAAATCGAATTGGCAGCTGGCTGCCAGTTGCCAGTTGCCAATTCACTAGGATTGTCGAATTGGCAACTGGTTGCCGTTTGCCAGTTGCCTATTCAGTTTTTATACTTTTAAACCCTCTCAAATCGAATTGGCAGCTGGCTGCCGGTTGCCAGTTGTCAATTCAATAGAATTAGCGAATTGGCATCTAGTTGCCGTTTGCCAGTTGCCTATTCATTTCTTATACTCTAAAACCGTCTCGAATCGAATTGGCAGCTGGCTGCCAGTTGCCAATTCACTAAGATTGTCGAATTGGATACTGGTTGCCGTTTGCCAGTTTCCTATTCAGTTTTTATACTTTTAAACCCTTTCAAATCGAATTGGCAGCTGGCCGCGAGTTGCCAGTTGCCAATTCAATAGAATTAGCGAATTGGCATCTGGTTGCCGTTTGCCAGTTGCCTATTCAGTTCGTATACGCTAAAACCGTCTCAAATCGAATTGGCAGCTGGCTGCCAGTTGCCAGTTGCCAATTCACTAGGATTGTCGAATTGGCAACTGGTTGCCGTTTGCCAGTTGCCTTTTCAGTTGTTGTACTCTTAAACTGTCTCAAATCGAATTGGCAGTTGCCAATTCAATAGAATTAGCGAATTGGCATCCGGTTGCCGTTTGCCAGTTGCCTATTCAGTTCGTTTACTCTAAAACCGTCTCAAATCGAATTGGCAGCTGGCTGCCAGTTGCCAGTTGCCAATTCACAAGGATTGTCGAATTGGCAACTGGTTGCCGTTTGCCAGTAGCCTATTCAGTTGTTGTACTCTTAAACTTTCTCAAATCGAATTGGCAGCTGACTGCCAGTTGCCAGTTGCCAATTCAATAGAATTAGCGAATTGGCAGCTGGCTACCGGTTGCCAGTTGCCTATTCAGTTCTTGTGCTCTAAAATCGTCTAAAATCGAATTGGCAGCTGGCTGCCGGTTGCCAGTTGCCAATTCAATAGAATTAGCGAATTGGCAGCTGGCTGCCGTTTGCCAGTTGCATATTCATTTCTTATACTCTAAAACCGTCTCAAATCGAATTGGCAGCTGGCTGCCAGTTGCCAATTCACTAGGATTGTCGAATTGGCAACTGGTTGCCGTTTGCCAGTTGCCTATTCAGTTGTTGTACTTTTAAACTGTCTCAAATCGAAATGGCAGCTGGCTGCAAGTTGCCAGTTGCCAATTCAATAGAATTAGCGAATTGGCAGCTGGCTGTCGGTTGCCAGATGCCTATTCAGTTCTTATGCTCTAAAATCGTCTCAAATCGAATTGGCAGCTGGCTGCCAGTTGCCAGTTGCCAATTCAATAGAATTAGCGAATTGGCAGCTGGCTGCCGGTTGCCAGTTGCCAATTCAATAGAATTAGCGAATTGGCAGCTGGCTGCCGTTTGCCAGTTGCCTATTCATTTCTTATACTCTAAAACCGTCTCAAATCGAATTGGCAGCTGGCTGCCAGTTGACAGTTGCCAATTCACTAGGATTGTCGAATTGGCAACTGGTTGCCGTTTGCCAGTTGCCTATTCAGTTTTTATACTCTTAAAATCTCTCAAATCGAATTGGCAGCTGGCTGCCAGTTGCCAATTCAATAGAATTAGCGAATTGGCAGCCACACTGTGAAGTTAGATGCCATTTGCCAGTTGCCGATTGAATAGGCAACTGGCAACTGGCAGCCAACTTCACGGACATGCCAGCGTCACTATTGTCTATCTATCTATCTATATATCCTGCAGCACCCTCTCGCGAGGATTATGTGCAGCTGCGCGCGTCAGAAAAAGAAAAGTGTGATAGAAGAAAAAGTATTAGATTTTAGGAGAATTGAAAGTAAAAACAGTGTTAGTAAAGTAGAGATTAAAAGCTATTGTAGCTCATAATGCACGACCCGCAGAAAAAGCGACCGATTGAATCGGTTGATTTTCTAAGAGTGCCCTAAAATCACCGTGTCATTCTGTCAGTCCGTCCGTCCGTCCGTAACCCGTTTGTGAAAATTGGTGATAGTGACTTTACCGCTTGGAATATTTAAACAATTTTTGGCACACTGATAGATGAGATCTAACCAATGAACTTACGAAATATTACATTCCATTTAGTATAGCCTCGCCGAGGCGAAAAATGTGAACATTTTCGAACTGCTTCTCCTCGGAAACCGTTGGGCCGATTGAAGTCAAATTTCATATGGAGCCTCTATGGGATGGGGGAAAACAAAATTTGCTCATGGGGTCCAGGTCACATGACCCAAATGGCCGCCAAGCCATATATGGTCTGTCTGTCTGTCCGTCCGTAACCCGTTTGTGAAAATTGGTGATAGTGACTTAA
Organism: Lucinisca nassula; assembly: GCA_963580285.1. Lineage (NCBI taxonomy): Eukaryota > Metazoa > Mollusca > Bivalvia > Lucinida > Lucinidae > Lucinisca > Lucinisca nassula. The sequence goes on along the minus strand of OY757017.1, from coordinate 111,277,665 downwards.
CCGCTTGGAATATTTAAACAATTTTTGGCATACTGATAGTATCAATGTGGTCTAACCAATGAACTTGCGAAATATTACATTCCATTTAGTATAGCCTCGCCGAGGCGAAAAATGTGAAAATTTTCGAACTGCTTCTCCTCGGAAACCGTTGGGCCGATTAAGGTCAAATTTCATATGGAGCCTCTATGGGATGGAGGAAACCAAAATTTGCTCATGGGGTCCAGGTCACATGACCAAAATGGCCGCCAAGCCATATATGGTAAAAACCCTTCAAAATAGTCTTCTCCAGAACCACTTGGAAGATTTCCACGAAACTTGATAAATAACAGCTGGGACGTAGGCCCATCATAAATTGCTAAAATGGTGACCCTGGGTTGACCTTGACCTTCTTTGTGCCTAGGTCAAACTTTGACACATATGCTTTTGTATTGGAAAAGTGAGAATTCATTTTATCCTGCAAACGATTCAGAATACAGTACTAAAGTATTAGATATATTTTTGCTCCTTACGATAAGGCGCATTTATTGGGGGAACCGTTTTAGGTCCAGGCCACATGACCAAAATGGCCGCCATACCCATATATGGTAACACTCATAAAGCTAAAAGCATCCGGCGGGTCGTGCACATCAGCTGAAGCACTGGTTTCTAAACAACCTTCCAATTAAATCTACGCCGCATATCTTTTTTAAAGATATTTCTTATTTATCCTGCCCATGGGCAGGATAAGACTATATCAGTTATCCCCTATATATATTGCATTGTAACGCACTGACCTGATAAAGATATGCTATCTCAGGACAAGAGAGCTTTATCACGTCAACGTGACATTGCACTTTTATGAATGAACCGGATTACTGGAAAATGACAAAAAATGTTATTGTTACTGGGAAATTGAAAAAAATACCTGAAAAAAAAATATCATAGGAAGATATGGTCAGCTGATTCTAAATATATCGACCGCTAGAGTGTGCTCAGATGCACTGCTGATCGGGAATTGTTAATTTAAGAGTGTAAAAGGGGATACACTGATAAATAGAATACCAGGTTCGTGTCACTTCATATCAAGTTTATCAGGCTCGGCTTCGAGAACGCAAATAGAATCGCTCGGCGAGCCTCGCGATTCTACAAGCGTTCTCGAAGCCTTGCCTGATAAACTTGATATCAAAAGACACGAACCTGGTATTCTCTACTTCTATCCCAGGATTTACCTAACCCTAACCTGTTAGGGTTAGGGTTATTCTCAGCTAATTTATGTTTAGTTTTTATTCTATTTTATATTTTCTATAATTTATTTTGTTGTTAAGTTCATTCTCTATTATTCATTCTTGCCAATCCACAATATCTAATTGGTAACATAAACAAATGTATCCGTTCAATAAATATGTTATAGTTTTTATTTCCCTCCCTGTCAACAAAACCATTATTGACACTGAAAATATTTTGCCTTTCTAGAGAAAATCTACCATGTATCCGCAGCTTGACATAATGAATAATCAGGGCCCCCACCCCCTTCCCCCACATGCCACAGATGGTCTGGGTACTCTCCGAAAAGCAAAGATTCTACGTAGCGAAAACCGAACTTTCAAGGCACGCAGGCCTGCGTCTTTTCATTTCGCATGTGCTACTAGGCGGCGGCTTATTGGGATGCCGGATTTTATCACCATAAGAACTCTGATTCCAAGTGACATTTGATGAATTGCTTGTTTTAGGCCTTGAAAGAGAACGTCCCGTATATTTCGATGGCGACGAGGTGACGAGCGATTTTAGAGGAAGGATGCATTTTGAAGCAGCGTCGTAAGAAAACCTGTTTATGGCATTTGCGAAAAACAAAAGTGTTGATCAGACTGCTTGGATAGTTTGCGTGGTTTGATTTGATTGTTTTGAGTTTAACGACACATGTCAACCCTTGTGGGACATTTTGTGTCGTCTCCCAGAGAAAGGGAGAAAAGAGATAGAAGAGACATTAGAGGAGATGAAAGTGAGGGACTGAGAAAGAAAGAGAAAAATGAATGGAAATGTAGAAACAGAAGGAATAACAACACTCCCCGTCTACCTTTACCCGCTGCACGGCCAACAGGCCTTGTTCAACTGTAAGCCAATATCAGTTGGACGTCCCAGTGACGCAAGGTATACGTCGCCTTTGCCTCACCCATTCAGCCCCAGCTTGCTTAGTACAATGTCTCTAGATTTCAAGATTCTTGTTAGTCTGTGTACAAATGTTGCTGAGCAAACTAGTTTGTGACTTACCTGGTTGAAAGACACGAAGGCAACTTTTCCTACGACGGGCTTATAGCACCACAGAGGCACTGGCCGGCAAGGAGGATGGCAACACACATGAGTCACTTGAGTTACTGATTCTGTATGACTCACGACAAACACGCCTATATAATTTTGACCCCCTTGAACCCCACTTTTATATAGTAAAACTGGTGTTTACAGGGGTAAACCTTATTTTACTTATTTCTGCTCTAAAGTATAGATTGTGGGTACTCGTTAGAACCGCCTCAATGAGGCGGTTCTAAAGAGTACCCACAATATATATTTTGAGCAGAATTAAAAAAAAAATATCACAATTTTTCATCTTAAAATTTTCATTTTTTCGGCGATAAAGGTTACAATGTATTTGTATAGGCGTGTTTTCGTTACGTGTCAACTGAATCTGTATAGCAATATCTAGGGAAGAAGTGTAGTTGGAGCCCCCAAGCCCAGGAACGCAATCCATCTTGGAGATGCCATGGCAACTCCATTCAATCATAAACCTGTCATATCTCTGGACTTGCCTGTTCCTATTCATTGTAGGTGGAGTTGGCACAAACGACGATTTTTTGCGGAGCATGGAAAGCGATATAGAGACTGTGAAGTCATGGTAATCTACTACAGCCGGGCATGCCCTCTGGAAGAACGAAGGAATGAGGTTGACTCTCACCCAATTCACTGCGCATGTAATCTTAATCACAACCAGGAGCACATATACAAGCCACAAAATGCTCTGTGGCGAGGAAACTATCTCTCCATACGGCATACACCCTCAAATGAGTATTACGTGCCGGGTAACACTGAAAGCAGTGTGTGCGTACGCTTGGTTCTATATGGTCGCTTTCCTTAAAAAAAAAAAAAAAAAAAAAAAAAAAAAAGCCACTTCCAGAATTGTGTGACTGAGCCGACCTTTTGAAGATCGCACTGCTCAACCATTAGCATGGGGAAAGTGATAGAAAAGGTGCCCTAAACAATTGCCTTTGTTGATTCTTAGAGCTCCGCCGTTGTCTATTGTTGTAATGTTAACAATAATGATACTATTCCCGGCACCACTATGTTTACCAACAGCAGAATCTAGAGTTATAGATACAATAAAATTCCGCTATTAAGACCACCAAAAATTGAGACTAATTCTGCTTTAAAAAGCTTATGAAGAAAGTTTCAGTTATTCTTTGTGTTTTCTGTATACAGTGCCCTCTGGTCAGAGACCACCTTTGGGACTGTTGAAAAGTGGTCTTTAAGACCTTTTGAAAAGTCGTAAAGGTGGTCTCAATACAGGAATTTTACTGTATATCCTCAACAAGAGAATCGTCCACCAAGTGTAACAACTAATGTATTTAAGAAATCAATTTTATTTTTCTGCAGTTCATGGAAGTATGAACGATGTGGGTCGCGTGCAAAGTAAATGAACCCCTTTTCTCATGTAAACTTTGCTAGCGACCCATTGTCGTTCATACTTTCATGAAAAGCAGAAAAATTAAGTTTTTTTTTTTTATATTTACATTATTTGCCCCGCATCACTTGGCGAAAAAAATGCTTGTAGGGCAAATTTTTAAAGCTGAAAAACATTTACACGCGGTGTTTCTACAATGAGCGGGCGGAGCAGCGTTGACGTCATCAACGCCCGTAGAGAACAATGGTTTAGAATGACGTCACTTAACGTCACTGAAAATCATGTGATTCGATGCGTTCATGGAAGTATGAACGCAATTGTTTTCTATAGGTTTACATAAGACTTTACACTGGAAATGTAAATATATATATATGCTGCATTATCTCTGAAGCAGTGGAAGCAATACAAGTCCTGTCATCTGTCAAGATGCGATAACAAGGCTAGGTTGCTCATAGAGGATATTTGATTTTTTCAGTGTAAGATCGAATTTTATTTCGCTGAATGAACACCAAAACCAGTTGTTTCACGAGTGGCGTAGCCACGAGTGAAAATACCAGTTTTGGTGTTCATGAGTGAAATAAAATTTGATCATACTCTAAAAAAAATATCAAATTTTCTGTTTCTTACATGCTTCCAAACGGCAATATCACACTGGTCAATACATACGTACAGGCTGCGTAGCGGTCGCATAGGCTTCGTATTTTGGACGCATAGGCTTCGATGAAAAATTGCGGATGACAGTTCGTCAGTGCAGGTAAGAAACTGTTTTTACGTTAATCTAACTGTTGTATAGCGTTGCCCAATACTGACATCTGCCTTACGGACCACTTAATTAATATGCGGCTTCGTCTTTGCGAGAAAAAAGTTTGAAAAACGGAATATAGATAAATAGACCCCTAAAGAAATTTGGCATTCAACACAGATTCACCTGTATTTTCACTTTGTTCCCGTCCTCCAATGTTATTACACGTTCTTGGCTGGTGTTCTGGCCGATAAAGTGTGAGTAATGATAATGAAACCGAAAAGCTAATATGTAACTTTTGTCACATCGTTTTAGAAAAAGAAAATCTTGATATTTCGATACAACGCACATAGCTTCGTTACCGATTACAACGCAGAGGCTGCGAACTAAATTTTAACGCGTATCCACAATCTGTGTTCTGAGAAGAAATAAGGAAATAAGGAATACACAAAATCTGTCAAGTTACAGTTATTTACACTACCGTTAACAAACTTGGTAAGTCTTCTTCAAATCTGTTTAAGAAGACAGGAAAGCGACAATCGGTTACAATTGATAGGTAAACATCAATGAACCCTTTCTCCTACTGAAATCTGCAGGTTTCTAAGTGGTCTGATAAGGATTTTATCATTGCGTAATCTCCAGCTATTTACTCTGCTACTGAACTGACCTTGAAAATTCCGATTAACCACAGATATGCTCTGACGTCATCCATGAGAAATCTAGAAGATGGGTGTGTACTGAATCGGCAGATTTAGCATTATTGAAGTTCAAAACAGCAACATAAACAAGAACTGGGCACTCTTTCAGGGGACTTCAATTTAGAGATTGTCCAATTGTGATCAGGATTTTCCTGAGGGAAGCAGCAGCTCTGAAGATAGCTATCTTAGGTGTCGATCACAACAATTGTCGTCTGCTTTGTCATCTGCTGCTTACTCTAAATGCCATTTGGACCAATCTCAGACTACTCCTCGATCTGGGTCCACAGTGTTTGCCTAAATGCGAAAATTTTATTTAAAAAAGACTTTAAGAAGATGCAGAAGACAGTATAAACAGGGGCCATTTTACGATTCAGGTTTTCTTAAGGTTGATTAGTCCGGTTTTCCACTCATGCGCACTCATGAGCACTCTTTAAAATGGAGGTAGCAGTCTTCGCTTTTGATTGGGTGTTTATGGACTTGCCTAACTTTGACTCTTGCCGTAGGCGTGATAAGCAACCAAAGTAGCCAAAGCCAGCCATTGGCTCCAAATGAAGTCGGCCTCGGTTTGTATCCCTAACGAACGGTTGTATGTAAATTCATTATTGGTAGAGAATCCTCTCATGTCACTGCGCATGACTCAGTAGAACTGAGGTTTACGTTGCCGACAACATCATGCAGGTCATTTTTGAGACACTGCTTCAGAATTTATGGGACTTTTACCCGACACTGAGACGAAATGACATCTCAAACCCTACTGCATATAAAGCATACTTGCAATTGCTAAATATCAATGACCCGTTTACTTTTTGAAAAGACAAATGCACGTTTTGGGGTAGATTATTTATCAATCGACACAAAGTAAAAAAGTACAAGTAACTCTTCAGTGTTGCAAGTCCATGTGGTTAATACTGATTTGTCGGAAATTCAGGGAACTTGCTTATAGAAAACATCAGCGTTTATTTTATCGCAGACAGGTCAGCGTGTTGCGTAATATGACAATCCATAGAATGTGGACCGGAATCATGGGTTGGGATTTTCGAACAGTGTATGTCCAGATCAAATGCCACAGAACGCGGCGTCTAATCAGGATCAACACTGTTTGCTCACATTACATGAATTGAAGGGCCAAACGCAGCGTCTTATCAGGGCCTTAACTCTTTGTTTTAAATTGTAATTTAAGGATTAAACGAAGCAGTTTAACTCCATGAGTATACATCCAGCCGACAGACTTTCTTAAAAACGTAAATATTTAGACCGAAGCCGTCGTAGGGTTTTGAAAGGGCTGTAAAGCAAAAAAAAAAAAAAAACTTTTTTTCTACCCAATCTTATTACATCGAAGAATGATTTTACGAAATGGGTTACTGAAATCATTGCAAGCAAGTATTTTTTCTGAATTTATATTCTAAGTCACTATACAATTCAGACAGGCTATGTTGCAGAAGTCTGGTTAGCAAAAACTTATGAGAGGACACATATTGAAAATAGATTTGAGTTAAAGAAATGTCTTGTATTTTTTTTCTTCTTTGATACTACAAAGGCTAGACTTAGCTTGTGTGTCTACTGTTTAATGAGCAAATGCTCCTCTAATCGGAAACGAAGACTCGGATCGGAAGACCAGGCGCGATTAATAAACCTTTGCTGAAGTCTTGTTGGAGCTGCAGGTATTCGATTCAAGTATTTAAGTAGAAAATAGAAGTGGAGGTAATGATCAGGAATCGATACAATTAACCCACAGCTCCAAGCAGAGACACCAACGGGAAAGATACACAAACATGAAACAACAGACCCTAATGGAAACATCAATAGCGGAAAGCCAAAAGGGTAGTTACTTTCCCACAAAATGGCCAATAGGCTTTCCAAAATAAAATAATATAAGCGACACAAACACCCAATGACAAACCATAACAAAAATTAACTGCGACTGAAGAACCGCTTTGGAACGGTCAGCGGAGTCACGAAATCATTGCTATATAACTCTGACCACCTTATATCCAACTATTATATAGTAAAACTGAGGTTTAAAGGGTTCATACATTGTTTTCCTTATTTCTTCTCAGAAACACAGCTTGTGGATACGCGTTAGAACCGCCAAGCCCGGGCGGTTGTAACAAGTTCCCACACACTATATCTTGAGCAGACATATTAAAATTTCAGACTGTTTTATCTGAAAGTTTTTATCTTTTTGGTGGTATTTTAATAGGTGTGTTTTCGTAATGCGTCTTCCCATCTTTGTGAGGTCACGGGTTCGATCCCGGGCCGCGACATACCAAAGTCGTTGAGAATGGTACTAGCTGCTCCTCGCTTGGCACTCAAATTTACGGGGTAGAGCTAGGACTTGTCGACCCAGTGTCAGGATAATGTGACTGGGTGTGGTATCATGGAATGTGTCTGGGACATGATACTTCAGTGAGACAGCACTATAAAAGTGAGCATTGAGCTCCCTGTCGCAACCATACACCGTCGTGATATGACTGAAAAATTGTTGAAAGCGACGTTAAACCCGAATTCACACACACACACTTCCCATCTCTGTAACCTGCGCGTCGTACATTTCGAAGCCACGTACGTTGTAATAAAAACATGACAGAAATTCATACAGTGCAAATATTACTTGCTTCATACTTAACAGATTTGACGAAGACTTACCGAGTTTATGAACGGTGATGTAAATAAATGTAACTTGACAGATTTTGTGCATTCGAATCAAAATGTTGTATTTGCATAGCTGAGAATGAAAATGTGTTCGGTATAATTGATACAGATTGTCTTGAGCATCACCAACTAACGCTGGTTGACTGATTTCTCGACATTAATTTAATATCATTCGCTATTATTATTCATAACACATGGCTTTAAAATTTAGTTCGCAGCCTCTGCGTTGTAATCGGTAACGAAGCTATGCGTGTTGTATCGTAATATCAAGATTTTTCTTTTTCGCAAAAGATTTGACGAAAGTTGCAGATTAGCTTTTCGATTTCATTATCGTTATTCACAATTCATCGGCCAGAACACCGGCCAAAAACGTGTAGTTACGCAGGACGACCGGACCAAAGTGAAAATACAGGTGAGACTGTGTTAAATGCCAAATTTCTTTTGGGGTCTATTTTTCTGTATTCCGTTTTTCAAACTTTTTCTTGCAACAGACGAAGCCGCACATTAATAAAGTGGTCCGTAAGGCAGATAGCTGTTTTGGGCAATGCATTACAACGGTTAGATTAACGTAAAAACAGTTTCTTACCTGCATTGACGAACTGTCATCCGCCATTTTTCATGGAAGCCTATGCGTCCAAAATACGAAGCCTTTGCGACCGCTACGCAGCCTGTACGTATGTATTGACCAGTGTGAATATAGGAAATACATTGTTAGTGTCTTTAATAATATAATATAATCGGTGAGCCATAGACAATTTTATAGGGGTGAGTTTTAGCGAGCCCCTATAAAATTGTCAGGGCGAACCGATTATATTGTATTATTAAAGACACAAATCATGTATTTAGTTTATACCGCAATTCAAAACAATCAAGGGGTTTTGCAATAAGTAAGCAAATTTAAGCAAACAAGATAGCAAACAGAGTGGCATGTTAATCGACATTCAGAGCCATGGCGCGCACACGTATTATAACGTGGCGTCAACGAGTGCAAAGTTTCTGACGTCACCGCGCCACAAAGACGTAGGAAACAACATGGACGCTCGAATAAAAGTTTCTCAGCGCTTTACATTCTGTATGAATAATTTATTTTAGCTTTAGAAATTATTTTCGAGGTTGAGACGCAACTGCAGTAGCAGTGCGCAGTTATTCCAACAGGCCATTCCAACCAGGAAAGGCCGAGAAGGTGAGAATTTAGCTGAAATATCTGGAAATATGTTCAAATAAATATTGCAAAGATTTGAACTTGCAGTTTCGTTGTTTTCTCATGTATAAAAGGTTGCATGCTATTGTTTACACTAGTAAATTAGTGACCTGAAAAGAAGGTCCGGTCTATAAACGGTCACTGGACGTATTATAGGTCAGTAGAAGGTATTATTGGTCACTACCGATTATAGCATGCAGTTATTCGACCCCCTTTATTAGGTTACTAGAATGCCTGATTGCGGTATAACTTTAATCGCGTCACTCAGAGAAAACTAACTTTGTTTCTGGTCGTTTCGCGTCAATTTAGTGGTGTCCAACGTATTTACTGGGTATAATATTGGGTGCAAACTAAACCTGAGAAATAGCCCTGGATGGCATTTCTATGAATGGTTACTGAAATAATTAAGAGATTAGTTTCCCAAATAGGTGCGGATAGATCTAACGTCGCGCGACAAAATACGTGACGTCAGCGTCGAAAATGACGTCATTAACGTCCTCGTGACATGTTAACAGTGACAGTATCCTTTTCGATTTCACTGAAAAATCTCTATATGGGCCCCGTCAAGCGATTGTGGTACTTATCGCTTATGGCTGGGCATGCGTAGTTAAATTTTGTCATGACGGAATGCTCGAAGACGCAAATTCGCTTAGCGGGGCTCATATTTCATTGAAAAGCATGTAAGAAAACATAATCCATGCGGACCAATATGTTATTATGTTTGATACTGAACTGGAACTGAGGGTTGAAATTTCATAAACTCCGGAGTTGAAACCCCAGTTGTTTAGTTTTACTACTTACCATTCCAGGATGGTCGTTCTTTTGCAATGTCGTATTTGAGCCCCGCCAAGCGAATTTGTGTCTTCGAGCATTCCGTCATGACAAATCTTAACTACGCATGCCCAGCCATTCAGAGGGGCCAGGGATATGGCTTTCTGTCTGAAGGTTCCTCTTGATTCACTGCTTGTATGAGCGAGCAGCGAAGGTTCTGGCGAGATTGCGCGGATGCGCAGGCTCGCCTGAACCTTCGCTGCTCGCATAGGCGATAAGTACCAAAATCGCTTGACGGGGCTGATACAACGCATAATGAAGTAATATAGTAATTTCTTCATTTTGATTTTTTTATTTCATTATGCGTTGGCGTAGTCGACGCGAAATGAAGTAAAAAAAAATATTTCATTTCGCGTTGATATGCACCATATCGACGCGAAATGAAGTAATGATGGAAGAACATAGCTGTCTACGAAAGAAGACCAAAGACTTAGGAAGCAATACAGGTAAATTCCAATATAAAGACCACATTTGAGACAGTTCAAAAGTGGTCTTTAAGACCACATTTGAACAGTCCCAAAGATGGTCTTCCACAAGAGCACACTGAATGTCGCAATCACAAAGAAAATGTAACTTTAACCTTCAAAATATACTTTAAAAACAAAATTTGTCTTAATTTTAGGTGGTCTTAATAGCGGAATTTCACTGTATTTGATTATGTTAGTAGGGTTAAAACTGAACGCCTTACGGTATTTTGGTCTCATGTCTGATGTTTTTCCCTCATTTATGTTTTAAGGCTCAACACATTATCATGTAGTGCACACAATAGTTGGGGTGGGGGACCATATTGGCTTGGGCCAGTCCATAGCCCAGTTGTTTGTCTATCTGTGGATCTTAAAAGGAGGGCGAGTGTGTTTCAGTTTCCGTCCCACCAACAGCTAAGGTCATACAAAGTAGTGAACTTGGTTTCAGACTCATTCATACGGAAATGGGATCTCGGTTTCAAGACTGGGATCGATCCTGCTTCCCCGGTTTATCAGGCGAGTAGCTATAGCATAACTACTACACCACATAGGCTTCTGTGTCTTATATGGAACTAGATACAAACTGTCGACGCATAATGAAGTAAAATTAAGTATGCCACCTATCACCGCAAAATGAAATAGTTCTTTCATTTTGCGCAAACCTCTTAGTATCGACGCATAATGAAGTAAAAACTGCATTTTATTTCATTTCGCATCGACTATGCCAACGCCATAATGAAGTAAAAATTTCAAAATGAAGAAATTACTACATTACTTCATTATGCGTTGTATCACTGGGCCCATTTAATAATTGACTTTGTGCCGTTGGTTCATAATTCGTCTGACCCATGTCACTTACTTTCTTTAGACATGACTTGAGATGGCCGCGTTCTTTGATTGTGGCTTTTCCTGAATGACCTTTTCTTTCAGGCTATTCTGCAATGCCCAAAGTTATTTCGTAATTGTTTACCTACATGGAAAACTTATTCAACCTAAGAAGGTTGCAAACTAAATCAAATGTGCAGATGGAGGTGCTTTGCTGATGCCACGGCAAAGGGTGCCCCAACAGCCGAGATGCAAAACGCGGCTGTTGATCAAATGTCTGATTCCCGTGTCTTCTATAACCGCGCAATGCATTAGTATCAAAGAGGCCGAGGTGGCATATCATCAAGCACCTGGTAAGCCTAAGAAGTACCCTGCCGTCACAGTGAAAGGTCAAAGATGACAAGTGGTAGAAAAGTTCACCTACCTTGGAAGCATACTGCCAAGAGTCGTGCACATTGATGATGTTAAGGTCAGGATTACAAAAGCTAGTACACCATTTGGCCGACTACATGACAGTACCTAGGATTAATTAGAAGATGTGATGCTGCCAACCCTTTTATACGCATGCGAATCTTGGACAGTTTGGCAACGACATGACAAAAGACTGAACCACTTCCATACAAGCTATCCTAGAAAACTTTTAACAATTAATTTGTTAGATAGGCTTTCAGACACAGAGAAAAAGCAGGGATGCAGAGTGTACATACTCTTCTGAAGCTGGTCAGGCCTTATTACCAGGATGCCTGTACAACTTTTCATTACACAAACACGCCTATACAAATACATTGCCACCTTTATCGCCGAAAAATATGAAAATTTTAAGATGAAAATTTGTGATATTTTTCTTATTTCTGCTCAAAATATAGATTTTGGGCACTCGTTAGAACCGAGGCGGTTCTAACGAGTGCCGACAATCTATATTTTGAGCAGAAATAAGAAAAATAAGGTATACCCCGGAAACCCCAGTTTTACCATATAAAAGTGGGGTTCAAGGGGGTCAAAATTATATAGGTGTGTTTTCGTGATGTGCAAAAGGAAATCCTATATGGCGAACAAGAAATGGGCAAACACCCCCAGGGTGGTCAGAAGAAGCGATGCCAGGACGACCTCAGAGCCTCACCAAGCCGCTTCAACATTCCAACAGAGCTGTGGGAACAAATTGCACAGGACCGAGCAAAGCATCGAGGCCACCGAGCAGAAATTTGCTCAGCGCAAAGTCAGAGCCAAGACATCACAAACATACCTTTCATTCTCTGAGCTTCAGTTTAGGGCTAGAATTGGACCCATCAGTCAACAGATTTATTTCTCGCATTTAATTAAGGTTGGTCACTGTCGGACACGACAGCCGAACTACCTTCTAATGTAATAATTTGCACCACAGGAGACAATGATTTCATTTAAACGTTGATCCGTCTCGTTGGCACAGATAGGGCCTGTAAATATGACAGAAAGTCATACCATCCCCTCTGTCGATTGTTTCACAAGCGACCTAAAGTTATTAACTACAGTTTCTCGCCTATTCTTGTCCACGTGACTATCGCTGACCATGCACAGAAGCCAGATATCGGTTATTTATAGCAGCGGTAGTCTTCTCCATGTGATGTCAGAGTGCTGTGTAAAAAGTAAAATCTGGACTGGGCTCGTGTAGTGAGTTTTAGTTTTACGTCCCACCAACAGCTAAGGTCATACGGAGACGGGGCTGGGCTCGTGTACTGGGACATTGGCAAATAGTGTAGATCCAGCTCAGATGCGTATGATCAGGGTCTACACTGTTTGCATACAGTGCAGGAATTGAAGGGCTAAACGAAACAGTCTGTTCCCGTTAAGGTCCATTTTCCCGAGACAATCGACCCACCAGTGCATTGATTCTACCTGTTCCGAAACATTGGTTAGTAGGTGGTTGTTCGATTGTTTGGTTGACTACTCCATTCGTTTATCGGTTGATTGGTTGGCTGGTTGGTTCGTTTATTTTATGTGAATGGACGAATAAACGATGGTTTGGTTGGTGGGTCGCTCGTTCGATCGCACGGTGGATAGATAGAATGATGGAAGAATCATTGCCTTCACGTCTATTTTGATGAATTATATGTACCCTAAGTGTAATGGATACAATACACACAGGTTTCTGAATTTAATTCAGTAAGTATAAAAATATAAAATATTACAGGAGCATTGGAATAACGATGATCGAATCACTGACAAGTCTTTCTCGGTGAAACTCTCTCTCTCTCCCTCTCTCACACTCTCTGAAGCCTCCGCGATGTAGTGGTTCGGGTACCCAGCTCTTAAACCAAGGGTCGTAAGTTCGATTCCGCAGGCTTCTCTGGGACTTTTAGCGCATGGGTCTATCACACTTCTGGTGTAAGGGAGACAACTAGAAACAAACACTCCTCATAGACCTGGCGTAGTTAGGTCCTTCCGTTTCTGGAGAGATGGCGAGTTGTTTGCTGGTTCGTGGTTCATCTGAGTCTTAGTAACACGCGTGTTGTAGTAGTCCAGCTGTAAAAGAAATAATAAGCCGTGTCATACAAAAACGTGTCTTCGGACATGCGCATTCAGCAACTCAAACCAGACTGCCCACACGATAGATCGATCTACAGCCTTTACTGCTGAAGAAGCTTTGTGTCTGATGATTCTGATTCTTTGATTCAATAACTATTTTGGTAGCTCACAGCCAAGACTCAGATCAGACTTCGCGTATGCGCAGTCTGATCTGAGTCTTTGCTGTGGGCACAAGGCACTTTATTGATTTTCGTGGTTGTATTTGTTTGTTTGATTTGAGGTTTAACGTCCCCGTCAACACTGTAAAGGTCTTTTTGGAGACGTTGCTTCCAATTTTGTGGGATTTTTACCCGACATTGAGATGAAATGACATCTCAAGCCCTGTCGCCCAATGAAACCAATAGGGTTTATTAGCATGGACGGTCCGCCTCGCACCGCGGTTCCTGGTCAAGCTTAGATCCTCTAAGCGGTTTACCAGTACTAGTGTGCGGGCCGGATTCAGCTCTGCGTGGAAGCATCATGCAGCCCATATATTTCTTCAAGACCCTATGGGCGGGGGCAAATTCGTGGTTGTAAATTTATTGTAAAACGTCTCGTTATTGCCAATATACTCGGACCCAGTATGCAGTATATTGGGTCCGTGGTGTATACGAACATCTTCTTCATCATCCTACTGCGATCGGTCACATTTGACCATTACTCGCATGTGTACACCACATACCCTCCAGGTTGCAGGTTTGGTACACCACATACCCTCCAGGTTGCAGGGTTGAAAGCCTACACAGTAATCATGTAATTACAGTAGGGGTCTTTAACCTGCACAGGAGATGATTCTTCCTGCGAAGGGGGCCTCCAGGTAACGTCCCGATCCGAAGGACGGTGCACTTTTTGGCATTCATCCCTGCAAATGATGCCAATGGAGAGTGTTCGGACACCGAAATAATCACCGCCTCTGGGGACCGAACCGGGGCCTCTAGTATCAGAGGCAAGTGCGCTAACCACTGAGCTATCACGCTCCTTTATATGTACGGCCAGCGAAGATTACAATCAGTCTGTGTGCCTTATTACAGCAACTTCGGCGTGTTCAGTTCTCGCTCGACCTATCCACCCTTACCTGCGCCATTGACATACATACATACAATACAATACAATATAATACAATACAATGCAATGTAATGCAATGCAATGCAATGCAATACAATACAATACAATTCAATTCAATTCAATGCAATGCAATGCAATACAATGCAATACAATACAATACAATACAATACAATGCAATGCAATGCAATGCCATGCCATGCCATGCAATGCAACACAATACAGTGCAAAACGATGCAAATGCAATACATTACAATACAACACAATACAACACAATACAACACAAAACAATGCAATGCAATATAATATTATAATTAGTAGCCTACACACATCATACTTTTATTTTTAGTATTATACCCCGGCGCCGCCCATCGGGCTTGAAGAAATAGATGGGCTGCATGATGCTTCCACGCAGAGCTGAAACTGACCGCACACGAGTACTGGTAAACCGCTTAGAGGATTTAAGCCTGTCTAAGCAAAGCGGTGCGAGTCGGCCCGTCCATGCTTATAACCCTATTGGTTTCATTGGGCGACAGGGCTTGAGATGTCAGTCGGGTAAAAGTCCCACAAAACTGGAAGCAACGTCTCCAAAATGGCCTATATAGTGTTGACGGGACGTTAAACCTCAATTCTAACACAGCGCGCCTATACAGGCAATGCAAAATAACTGTATTTTATTCTGCAACAAATCACAGCTCGGAAGAGCGTGACGTGTGACGTCATTAAAAACTGCAAATTTATGACGTCACTAGTCGATTTACTTGACGTTAGACGGTGTAACGTCATTTTCTCGCATCGAAAACGTTAGAAAAGGATATAAATGCATGTGTTTCAGTCGATAATTTTAGCGGGATTTCTTCTAACAATGGTGAAAAGTTGTGAGAATTTGAAGGAAACAACAACATTATTGCCGATTTTCAGCGTGTTAGAATCGAAATAGATGAGCTCTAGTCAGTGATTTGTTGGGTAATAAATCACAGTTTGTCGGTCAGTTGTAAGTAGACAAATCACGCGCGCTACGCGCTCGTGATTTGTCTACTTTACAACTGACCTCCAAACTGTGATTTATTACACAACAAATCACAGTTAGAGCTGATCTATTTCTTAAATCAAACAAACAAATAAACAAAAGTAGTATACCTCCTGACACGACATTATAAAAACGCAGTTTCTCAAAGTATCCCTGTCTTGAACATCACCCCAAGGGTGTTCGAACCATTGAAGTTTTATTGTTTATACAAAAAATAACATATTTTGGCGCCGGTGGCGTTGTTGTTGTTGTTGTTGTTGACGTCGGCGTCAACAATCTTAGCTCCGTTTCTTGACATGCTAATGAAACCCCATAACTCCCACCCTGCCCTGGGTCTGACACTGGACTACCGTTTACGTTTGCCTGAACAGTATTTAGTCTGACAGTTTTCATGCTCAACTCACTTGAGTAGGCCTACGACATTTAACTTCCTCATAAATTTTTAAATGTCATTAATTGTTTGCATTTTTAAATTTATAAACAGGACAAACAGCATTCTTTGATGGTCTAAGCAGAAAAAAAAATGTCTCATTTGTTTGTATTTTAAGATTTATGAGATGACAAATTGCATGCACAGGTGAGTTGAGCAGAAAAAAATACTTTGCGGCCAGCCTGCCTCTCTCCACATCTCGGATAAGTCAACCACTGCCTTTGCCTTTGACGCACTCTTAGAAAGAGGCACATGACTAGACTGTGCGTTTGCACAAAATGGTTGGTGTGTTGCTTATTGCGACTGTTCATACATATTGACTTCAAACATTTAATTGTTTATATTGGGGTTTGACCACCCTGTCAGTTTTGGAGACGTTGCTTACGATTTTGAGGGACTTTTACCCGACATTGAGATCAAATGACACATCAAGCCCTACCACCCCACCCAAAGAACTGCTCGGGTTTAAGGACCTGTTCAACTCGCACCATTTTGTCTGGGCAAGCTTAAACCTTCTAAGCGGTTAACCAGTATACTCAAGGCCGGTCGGTTTCAGCTCTGTGCGGAAGCACCGTGCAGCCCAATTTATATTCCTAAGCGCCGATGGGCGAGGGCACTTCAAATAGCTGAACTTATGACTCGAACATCTGAACACCTTCAGGGGAGGCAACACCTACAAAAGTATTTTTGTCTCTCATGTCAATAGGGGTCAACTCTTAAAGGAAAGAAATTGCTCCTAAGGCTTTAAGAGTTCACCCCTTTTTCCGTAGGACAGAGCTTATACAAAAGTGAACGGGAAGTTGTGAAAGTTTTCTCCCTTTGAAAAATGGCGGAAAATCTGCCAGGTGTTCGCATTCCCCTTAAATGAAAATTCGTTCTAGACAGGGGTCGCTCGAGCCATCGCGTGTTGAAATCATAGCGCCATGTCGGAAAGCATAAGAATGTCTTTTAGGTCCTGTACAAAAAATAATGGTATGTTGGGTGTCCTCATTAGAATCGCCATACACAACATACATATTAAGTATGATGATGACTTTAAACAATTCCCCCAATTTTTGTCAAAAAATTATATCTGGAGTTATCGGAAGAATTCCTCGAGGACTCAAGCACGAATTCGAATCAGCATGACCCTTCGGTGTTCGGGTCATTGCAATTTTTTTTTTGTATTTATTTCCACCGGTCAAGTCATTTTGTAAACGCTGATACCGTTTTTGTTGGGCTTTTATCCGACATTGAGATGAAATGACATCTCTAGCCCGGCTACCCAAAGGAAGAGACGGTTCGACTCACACAACTTTTCCTTGGCATGCTAAGACCTTCTAAGCGGTACCAGTACTCAAATGTTCGGTCGGTCTCAGCTCTGCGCAGAAGCACCATGCAGCCCGATCTATTTCACCCAGCTCCTATTTACACCAGTATCACTATATTAGGAGTAGCCCCCGCCCATCGGGGCTTGAAGAAATAGATGGGCTGCATGATGCTTCCACGCAAAGCTGAAACGACCACACACTATAGTACTGGTAAACCGCTCAGAGTATCTAAGCCTTGCCAGGAAATGAAGTGCGAGTCGGAGCGTCCATGCTTATAAACCCTATTGGTTGGCTTGAGATGTCATTTCAGCTCAATGTCGGGTAAAAGTCCCACAAAATTGGAAGCAACGTCTCCAAAATGACCTATACTGTGTTGACGGGGACGGTAAACCTCAAATCAAACAATCAAACAAACAAACTATATTAGGGGATGGAAAACTAAAATATCTTTCTCTTTTATCTCCATATCTAAGCAAAGATTGCGCTCTGCGTAACTTTTTTTCTTGTTTTGGTTTTACGGCGCTTTCACTGACTGCAAGCCGATCGTTCATCAGAGATTGGCGAAAACCGAGCAACCGGGCGAAAAACCACTTGCTCTTCTATCACCAGACTTGGCGTCTCACTTGTGAACCCAAGCGATGCTCAAGTCCACAACGGTGAGAGGCCTAATGACCAAGAGACAGCGCTCTTACTTAATAAGCCACGCACGGAGGCCTCTTGCTTTGTGTAACACATGTCCAGATACGGAGGTCTGCACTTGATAGAATCGTCTCTTTGAGGGGACTCTAACAACTACCCACAGCATACAGTTTTATAGAGAAAATAGAAAAAAATATCACAAAACAATCCTCATCACTCCTTCTTATAATGTTAACAAGTCCTTTTGATGGATTCCCCCCTCTAAACCGCAATTTATTGTTTACAAGGGTATACATGTATCTTATTTTTCTTATTTCTGCTTCAAGACATAGGCTATGGGCACACGTTAGAACCGCCTCTCATGAGTAACCAAAACCAATGTCTTGGCATAGAAATAAGAAAAATATCACACATTTTCATCAGACCATTTTGGTGATACCCTTAGGACTGCCGGGCATTTTTTAAATCATGACTAAAATGGGGGTAGGGGAGAACATTTTGCCCTAGAACCCGAACTTTTGGGCCAATTAGCCTTGTATAGAAGACAAAATGTACTGTTCGGTATGTGAAAACAATCTTTCTGATGACACAATAGGTCATAGCGCAGGGATCACGCTATGCTAAAACATGCGCACGGACTTCTTTTTTTTTTTTTTTTTTTTCGTTTTTCTCTAACTATTTTTCCTCTTTTTTTCCTATCTTTTTCCCTCATGTATTTTTCACTCTTTTGTACCTATGCTCGACATATCTTTATTTTGGCAACACTTGTTTCGTACAAACAAGAACATGGGGCAGAATAACAATTTCAGAGACTATTTGTTTCGATATTTTTGCCAGGTTTGGAAGCCAGCGGTCCTGTTCCAGTATCTCTTAGAGGATTGATATGCATGCTGTGAACAGTTGTGGGTATACCGTATCCATTCAAAAACACCTTTGTCAAAAGTATGGTTGAAAATGCGAAAAAAAATGAGGGTCGTTAAAAAGTTTTTGGCAGCAATTACCCTGCAGGCACAAAACGTTGACTCAACGTTGAACTAACGTTGAAACAACGTTTTCACGTTGTTTCAACGTTAGTTCAACGTTGAGTGCCTGCTGGGTACGCATTAATACGCTATGGTAGTGGAATGGTAGTGGTAAGGATATGAAAAAATGCACTATGTCATACGGATGTGTAATCGTAATGTATATGACGATAATGCGGCATATGAGGTTTAGTAACGTTTAACCCTTATCTTGCTGAATATTCATTGAAGCCACACCCATTTCTGTCTACCAACCAATCAGATTGCTTGATGTAATTTATTGCTACAAATTCATAAACTGAATGTTAAACAGTGTAGATCCTGATCAGATGGCTTCTTCAGATCTACAATGTTTGCAAATATAGGGGCTGTTGTGAACAGCAAGATAAGGGTTAAGCAATGTCGCCGTTGCTTAAACGTACCATCAACCTTGATACGACGCTGCCTCCAGCTTTTGTGCCCGCTGGGCTCGTTTAGACAATATAAACACACCTCTATTAAGGACAACAAAGTCAGACCCAGTATAATCAGTTGCATGCCTCTGCAACTCTTTCTCAGGGATTCGAGCCCTGGGCCCGATGTCTATCCTGGGCATTCATTGTTTGCAAATAGTTTATTCATTTTCTAAATAGATATAGTTGGTGCAATTTGGCATGAGGCTGACCTTTATGCAAAGAATAAATGAGTTAATATTATCGCCTAATAGGTCGGTTTTCGTAAACTTCTCGTGAATGTTCGCCATCTCGTAAATTGTGACCCATTAACCGACTTCTATGTATTGACAATATCGACCTCTTCGGAAAACAGCGAAGATAAATATATGCATTTAGTCGGGTGTGAAATTATGGTAATAGAGGTCACCAGTCTCAAATCGCATTAGGTATATTATATATATTTTTTTTTTTTTTTTTTTTGGTTTGGGTTTTACGGCCCTTTCAAGATTATTTCACTCACTCATATCGAGCCGATCGTTAATCAAAGGTGGGCGAAAACCGGAGTACCCGGAGAAAAACCACCTGACCTTCCGTTGCAGAACTTGGCGTCTCACGCGTGGCCCGAGCGAGGCTCGAACCTACGGCGGTGAGAGACCTACTGACTAGGAGACAGCGCTCTTATCCACTAGGCCACGGACGCCCGTAGGTATATTATATCAAAACATGACAAATATGACACCCCTAGATTTTGAAACGGACACCAGCTTTATACATGCATACATGTATATTGGAGAAGAGTCAGCACCGCTTAACGTCCAAAAATAAAACGGACACATCACGACAACACGCCTATATAAGTGTGACCCCCCTTGAACCCCATTTTTGTATTGTAAAACTGGGGTTTACAGGGGTAAACCTTATTTTTCTTATTTCTGCTCAAAATATAGTTTTTGGGTACTCGTTAGAACCGCCTCGATGAGGCGGTTCTAACGAGTACCCAAAAACTATATTTTGAGCAGAAATAAGAAAAAAATATCACAATTTTTCATCTTAAAATGCTCGTATTTTCAGCGGTAAAATTGACAATGTAGTTTGTATAGGCGTGTCTTCTTAATGTTTAGGATAACTGTCTGTTCCGATATGACCATATAGCTGATTACTATGACGTTAATAGAAACGACACCACAAACTCAACAAATACATAACACAACTATATTTTCTATTTATTTGAAACAAACAAAAACAGAAAGCACAAAAACAACAAAACCCAGTTATAAACCATTACAAATCTGACCATTAGAAAAGAGGACCATGTTGGCCCTGCATCGCTCACCTGAGCCATATTGCACCTCTGTGCATTTATTGAGCAGCAATGCTCTTTTCCATATTTCAACCATGACATGGATAATTAACCCATTTTATTTGGAAAAATCCCACACCGGGACATTGGCAAATAGTACAGAACCAGATCACACGTTTCAGAAAGCGGCATTCGGGCTTGAAGAAATTGATAGGCTGCATGATGCTTCCACGCAGAGCTGAAACCGACCAGCACACGAGTATGGTAATCCGCTTAGAGGATCTAAGCCTGTCCGGGCAAAGCGGCGCGAGTCCATGCTTATAAAACCTATTGGTTTCATTGGGCGGCAGGGTTTGAAATGTCATTTCATCTCGATGTCGGGTAGAAGTCCCACAAAATTGGAAGCAACGTATCCAAAATGACCTTTACAGTGTTGACGGGGACGTTAAACATCAAAACAAACAAACGTTCAGCCAATTTCCAAATGAATTTTAAAGATAACACAACCTGGCATCCACAATATTGCGGCGTCTGATCAGGGCCTTTCCCGTTCGCGAAAAGTTCAGATAATTTCTAAATACAGTTTTGAAGAGAGAAAAAAGAAACACCTCGACATTTCGAAATGGACTCCGGTTATTTATTAGGTGGAAAATCCAGGTTAAAACTTGGTTCGGCCAAATGAACAAACGCTCCTGGCTGATTGACACGTTTCTACATCCATGTTTTCCGCTTTATAAGGATGACCTGACACAGTCTGACAGAGAATCACCCAAGGGGCATTCCTATATAAGGTATTTAATCTATCAAGCACAGGGAAGATTCTAGAGGTTTGAATTAAAGTACACTGCCAGAATACCCCACCTACTACAGACCATGTTAGGCCAATCAACAAGATTAGAATGAATCTGATAGAGAATCAACCATGGAACATGCCCCAAAAAGTTATATACAGTTGAACTTATGGGGAAAAGGAACACCTTCAGGGAAGGCAACTCCTGCAAAAGTATTTTTGTATCCCGCCCTGTCAATAGGGGTCAACCCTTAAAGGAAAGAATTTGTTCCTAAGGAGCAAATTCTTTCCGTTAAGAGTAGTGGGACAGCGCTTATAGAAAAGCGAACAGGAAGTTCCGAAAGTTGTCTCCCTTTGAAAAATGACGAAAAATATGTCAGGTGTTCCCATTCCAACATCTTTTGTACCATAAACATGTGTTCGAGACAGGGGTAGTTCGAGCCACTAGGGGAGCGGCCAGGAGACATAAACATAATAAGTACAATGAAATTCCGATATTAAGACCACCTTTTGGACTGTTCAAAAGTGGTCTTAAAGACCATGTACAAAGTGGAGAAGTGTCGGTTGAAAATGGGTTCACCACCGAACGTCCAGAAAAAAGACCACTTTTGAACAGTCACAAACTTAAGGTGGTCCCTGACCAGAGGCCATTGTGGGGGGAAAACACGAAGACAGATTAAGTGCACCCTTCAAAATAATCTTTTTAAAGCAGAATTAGTCTTACTTTTTAGGTGGTCTTAATAGCCGAATTTCAATGTATATCTTTTTGGTTTCCTTTATAATAAAGGTATGTCGTGGGTACTCATTAAAGTGATTCCAACTGGTACACAGCGAAGGTTTCCAAAGTTTGCACTGAGCCTTTGAATTGCAAAACTGCCTCGCCCACCCGTGTATAATTGAAATCCCTAGATTTTAAGAAGCTTGTCTTTCTTTCTTTTCCTTACCATAACAACCGTAGTTCTGAATATACCCAAAAGATTTGAAAGAATCTGAAAGATGACATTGCGAAGATCATTCCTGTAAAGTGTCATGACAATCGATTCAACGGTTGCAAAGGAGACGATGTTTGTTCGTTTGCGTTGACGTTTTACCCAGCCAATATTATTTAGAAAACTATTTGGAGATGTTGCTTCCGTTACCCGACATTGAGATAAAATGACATCTGAGGCCCTACCGCCCCCATCCCCGAAACAAAAACGATATAGTTTAAGGGCGGCCCGACTTGGACCACCTTGCCTGGACAAGCTTAGATCTTCTAATCGGTTTACCAGTACTCGAATGTTCAGTCGGTTTCAGCTCTGCTTGGAAAGCACAATGCAGCCCAAATTTATTTCTCAAACCCCCGATGACCGGGCGCGCTCGATGCCGAGGACAAGAGGCAGTATCAAGCAGTTCGTACTCAAGTGAGCTAAAATACGAGGCAGTCTTAATACAGCATGTTTTCAAACTATGTAACATAGCATTGGAATCTCGTAGCAAATAAAACCATTATTGGAAATGGACCTGTCCGAATCGATTTTGGGTCGATTGTCAATCGACTCAAAGTTATTAACCGCAGAAGCTTTTCGTTGTTCATGTCCACCTGGCTATCACTGACTTGTAACTGTAATTGATATAAATAGCCTAACTATTCCTATCGCTGTGAGGCCAGTGTGTTTCGTAAGAGGTTTATCTATATACAGAAGAGCTTCGATGGCTCGAACACCGATGGCTTGTTTACCATGGCTGAGTCGAACCCGTTCTTGAGTCCCTAGGGAATTTCTTTACATAAGAAATAGCGAGGATAAAATTTAGGATATTTTCGTTTTTTATCTTGCAAATGTATGATGTGTGTACACACAACATACATTTTTCTGTATAAAACACCGAAAGGTGTCCTAAGGTATGCCGTTATGTCTCCTGGCAGTAGCTCTCAGTAGCTCGAACTACCCCTGTCTCGAACAGGTTTTCGTGGTCCCAAAGGTGTTCGAGCCATTGAAGTTTCTCTGAACGAGAATTATGTGTTGGATTTGGCTAACAGAGTATACTAAGATCAGCCGCCACAGAAAGCCCCCGCCCATCGGGCCTTGGAGAAATAGATTTGGCTGCACGATGTTTCCACTGACCGTGCATGAGTACTGGTAAACCGCTTAGAAGATCTAAGCCTGCCCAGGCAAGGTACTGTCCCTGCATATAAACCCTATTGGTTTGTTTTGGCGGTAGGGCTTGAGACATCATTTCATCTTAATATCGGGTAAAGAAAACCATAAAACTGGAAACAACGTCTTCTGAGTGGCACAAATAGTGTTGACGGAGTCGTAATACCTCAATTCACATAATAACAAAAACCTGGCTGCGGACCTCGGAGAATGGCAATCTCAAAACTCAAGTTTGTCTGTATAGCTGATCAGGCCAAGTTGTGTCTTAGGGGGAATGGGAACAACTTCATATGAGGCAACTCCTGCAAAAGTGTTTTTGTCTCCCATTGTCGCCCATGTTAACTCTTATAGCAAAGAATTTGCTCCTGAGGAGCGAATTCTTTCCTTTAAGAGAAGGCCCCTTTTTAGTGGGAATGAGCCTATAGAAAAGAGAACAGGAGATCCCCCAAAGTTGTCCACCTTTAAAAAAATGGCGGGAAAATGTGCCAGGTGTTGTCATTCCCCACAACTGGTCGCAAAACCTGAAGGCAGGCTTTCTCATGACTTACTGATGGCTCAGTCGGGTGTGCGACTAACCGATGATCACATTCTTTCGTTGAGATTGATCGTGGAATACTTTCTACCGTCATGCTCACCTCCGCTGATTCAAGAAGGACAGTCGTCAGTTTCTGCACTGTATACTGGTTACCCGCTTATAGTAAAATCATGCCCAGAACAGTTGCGCTCAGGTGAACTGATCGGCTCGAAACAACAATAATAAAAGTGTTACCCAAGCCGTTAAACTCCGAAACCAAACCAAAACTTTCTCAAAACTTGGCTCAATTATGGGTTTACAGTTCGTCTTCGATGCGACCAGAAAAAGAAGACAGGTATATCAACTGATCATCCTTCGAGGACCCAACAAACCGGGGCATTGACAAACAGTTCACGCCAGATCATATGATGATTAGGGTCTTCAATGTTCTAAAACTTTCATCAACTTTTGGAAAAAAATTACTGGTGATGACTCAATTATTACTCCCTTAATTTCAGAATGGACTCCTGCAGACAGTTGTTCAAAAACTAATGACGTTCTTAGTTAACGTATCTTTAAATCTTTGATTATTTGATGTGGAGACATGGAGACATGGTTGTTCAAATTTCAGCTTCGACAGCGCGACGGGATACATAGAAACTTTGAAGGGTTCTGGATACAATCCCCTGCCGCCAAACCAGAAACCAGGTGGATATGGGGGCGTCGCAAAAACATGAACCTTGAAGTCAGAAAGCGTTTAGATGGGGGGATGTCGTGTCACTGTTGCAGAAATAGACACAGACCCCCTACTCAGCATAATAAATGTTTATCTACCATGTGGGAATGGAAAAACCACATACAGTCGAACTTCAATGGCTCGAACACCTTTGGGGCCATGAAAATCTGTTCGAGACAGGGGTAGTTCGAGCCACTGAGGGCAACTACCAGGAGGCATAACGACATACTTCAGGACATCTTTTTAGGTGTTCCATAATGAAAAATGTATGCTGTGTGTACTCATTAGAATCGCCTCATCGAGGCGATTCTAATGAGTACACACAGCTTACATTTGCAAGATAAAAGACGAAAATATCCTAATTTTTACTCTCCCTATTTCTTACGTGCAGAAATACCCTACGGACTCAAGAACGGGTTCGACTCAGCCATGGTAAACGAGCCATCGGTGGTCGAGCCATCGAAGTTCTACTGTATGACTTTAAGACTCTCCTACTTGAAATTCAAGAAATATTGAAAAAATATGCACACAAACATTCTTCTCATTGGTGACATGAATGCATCACTCCAATCAAGAGGGAACAACGATCAAGATTGGAAACTCCAGACATTCTGTTCTGAAAACAGTCTCTACTCAATGCTCCAACCTTTTGCCATGTAAACGGAAAGGATGTGGCGGAAATCGACTATATCCTCCTGAATGAAAAGGCAAAAGTCCTCTAAAGGGTCGTCAGAGTTGACAGTTTCACAGATTCCAATACATCGGATCATGTACCTGTATACACAATCATGAATGTCAAAGTAGCTGAGACTCAACTGAAACCTCGTACAATGAAAAGCAAGTCCAAATTGGATAAGTGTGATGAATCACTCTACAGGGAATACATTGCTGGTCATCTCTCTACATTCAATCTACCAACAACAGACTATGAGTTTATCTTGTCCCTTGGCAAGTTTACTTCAATTCTGAAGAATGCAGTGTCCGTTAGCATACCGAACTACAAACCAATAAGAGATCAGAAATCTTATAAGACGAGTGTGGAACCCTGACATTACTAAAGCCCCAAAAGACTGTAAGCACGTGTGGTGGGAATGGAGAAGAGATGCTTAGCCGTCTGACAGGGGTCATCAGTTGGTGCTTTAAGAAAAGAGGTCGAAGAGGCAACTCAGAAAAGCCCAACGTCAAGCAGAAGCTAAAAGGGTTGGGCGACCCTCTATGTCCTCCTTGCAACTCCACCAGAAAACCAGAACTTTGACAATGATGTAAAGAAAGCACATTTTGAAGATATAAACCATATTTTTAACAAATGTACTGACTCCAAACATGAAATCAACCCAGTAACAGCTGAAGAAGTTAGGCGAGCAGTTCGAAAACTCAAACCAAACACGGCAGCAGATTGTCTGGACATCATATCTGGACACCTTACCTATGAAGGGAACCATCTGACAGACTATCTGACTGATATGATCTATTACATTTTCAAGTGTAAACCTATTCCACCTGTATTAAAAGAATAGGAGATGCCATTGATCCTTCAAACTATCGTGGAATTACAGTCACTACTGTCCTTTTAAAGGTGATTGAGCACATCTTGAATGATAGACATAATGTGATTCTCGACAAGTCACAATCAGTCCTACAGAAAGGGTTCACCTCTGGTCGATCTTCGATAGATGCAGCTCTGATTTTGTCGGAATGTATTTCTGAAGCTAAAATGAACATAGAGCTCTGGTGGTTGCCACATCAGACGCACAGAAAGCGTTCGATGTGGTGGACCATGACACTCTCCTCAGAAGATTGTTCCTGGATGGAATCACTGGACCTGATTGGCTTCTCCTTCGAGGTATGTAACAGACTTAATATCAATGGTTAAGTAGGAAGGAACACTCCCCGCTTTGTTATTAGACATGGTGTCCGTCAAGGAGGCGTGCTG
This sequence comes from Lucinisca nassula, assembly GCA_963580285.1. Classification (NCBI taxonomy): domain Eukaryota; kingdom Metazoa; phylum Mollusca; class Bivalvia; order Lucinida; family Lucinidae; genus Lucinisca; species Lucinisca nassula. The sequence goes on along the minus strand of OY757017.1, from coordinate 111,250,724 downwards.
TCAACTGGACATTACATGAGGTATAATAACCCCCTTCTCCTAGAACTACATGTAGAAAACAAGTTCACCGTAGCTGGTCCAACTGTTATATTGGAAGGGTAGATAAGTCAAATACCACAGCACCAAGAGTTGTAATTCTTGCGCACGATACCCCTTCTGTACCTTGTATACAATTGTGCCATGTTCCTTCAATATATCTCAAAGGGTGTTTGGAGTTATGGCCATCACAAGGTTATATTGTCAGGGGACATAACTCAGAAACCAGAGCACCCAGAGTTGTAATTCTTGAGCATGACACACCTGCTCAATCTCATGTACATCTGCATCAAGTACCACTAATATGTCTCAAAGGGAGGTACGGTGACCACAATGGGGTCATACTATTATATTGGAAGGGAAGATAACTCAAATACCATAGCACCCAAGGTTGTGGTTCTTAAGAATGAAGCGCCGTCTCAACCTTGTATACAATTGTGACAAGTACCATCAATTAATCTCCAAGGGTATTGGAGTTATGGCAATCACAAAGTTATATTGTCAGGGGAGATAACTAAAAAACCAGAGCACCCAGAGTTATAATTCTTGAGCATAACACACCTGCTTAACCTCATGTACATGTACACCTGCATCAAGTACCAACAATATGTCTCAAAGGGAGGTACGGTGATCACAAGGTGGTCATACTGTTTTAATGGAAGGGGGAGATAACTCAAATACCATAACACCCAGAGTTGTGGTTCTTAAGCATGAAGCGCCGTCTCAACCTTGTATACAATTGTGCCTAGTACCATCAATAAATCTCAAAGAGTATTGGAGTTATGGCCATTTAATAGGTTATATTGTCAGGGGAGATAATTAAAAAAAACAGGGCACCCAGAGTCGTGGTTCTTGCACGTGACATGCCTGCTTAACCTCATGTACAACTGTACCAAGTACCGTCAATATATCTCAAAGAGTATTGGTGATATGGCCATCACTAGGTAGTGGTTCTATTTTATTGGAAGGGGAGATAACTAAAAAACCATGGCACCCAGAGTTGTGGTTCTTGTGCATGACACGCCATCCCAGCCTTGTGAACAACTGTGCCAGGCACCAACAATATATCTTAAAGGATATTGGAGTTATGGCTATCACAAGGGAGTCACTCTATTTTAATGGAAGGCGAGATAACTCAAAAATCATGGCACCCAGAGTTGTGGTTCTTGTGCATGACACGCCGTCATAGCCTTGTGAACAACTGTGCCAGGTACCGTCAATATATCTCAAAGGGTATTGGAGTTATGGCCATCACAAAGTATGGCATCCAGAGTTCTGGTTATTGCGCATGACACGCCGTCTCAGCCTTGTGAACACTTATGCCAAGAACCATCAATGACTCTCGAAGGGTATAGGAGTTATGGCCATCACAAGGTTGTGTCCACGAACGGACGGACGTACGCCAGGCTGATCGCTATATCCCCCGAACCTATTCGGTCAGGGTATAAAAATGCTTTCCTCATTAGCATCATTTACTGATTTGGAACACAAAATATTTTCGGCCTTCTATTTAATGTGCATTACTAAGTGTTGCATAAGTCATAACAAAAGCATGGCATCCAGAGTTCTGTATACCAGGTTGAGACGGCGCTTCATGCTTAAGAACCACAACTCTGGGTGTTATGGTATTTGAGTTATCTCCCCTTCCAATAAAACAGTATGACCACCTTGTGATCACCGTACCTCATTTTGAGACATATTGTTGGTACTTGATGCAGGTGTACATGTACATGAGGTTAAGCAGGTGTCGTATAAACTAAATCTGTCACATGGTGTGGAAAATACGACCTATTTACAGCTTAAATATAAAACTTTATAAAATAAAAATTCTTAGTTTATGACCTTAACCTTATGGGTTTGGATTGCTGAATTAATATGTGGACCTTCTAATTCTTATCAGCCCAAACAAAAACTAATTCCACCTCATAGTTAGGTAACTATAAGCAATTAACAACATGACCTTGACCTTATGGCAGTGGATTATTGATGAATAAATTATTGTACCTATATGCTCATCAGCATAGCGAATACGAACCAAATCCATCATATGATTTGAAAATTTTGAGGTCAAAATCTTTAATGTAAAAGCTTAACATAAAATTACTTAACCCGTGACCTTCAGGCCCTTTACTTATCACGATACCAAATGTGAACCAAATCCATTATATGGCTTAGAAAATATGATGTCTGGATAGATTTTTCAGAAGACAAAGTCTGTGGCTATTACCTTACGGTCAGGTAGTACTGAATAAAACTTTGGATCTCTACGATTATACAATGCTCTATAAAAGAGTTATCCTTTGGAAGAAAGGCATACACTCAAAAATATGAGCCAACTGCATCATTTGGCTGTTTGGAAATATGAGCTCTGAAAAGCAAATGAGGACACTGACTTCGACGTTAACGCTAAGGCCGGTGGTAGTGCAATAGGTCTTCCTGGACTTCCCGGACTTCCCCCAGGTGAGCTTAAATATGTTCTGGTCTTCCTCAGTAGACTGTAACTAAGGCTGACACGATAAATCGTAAAATCGATTAATCACTCGATAAATTCCACAAAAATGATTATCATTTCTGATTTGCTTTTAATCGATTACTTCATAGGTACAATTTACTACCCAAAGTTATGCCTAAAATAGAGGGATGAGTGGCAAACAATGCAGACCCTGATGAGACGCCGCATTCTGCGGCGTCTCATCTGGGTCTACACTGTTTGCTCAGGCCTGTCTGTTCAAATATACATGTGGCAATGGGCAACATATGGTAAGAGTCATGCTCAGACAGAAAGCCAGACAGGTAAAATTATGACAAAAAACATAGTGATTACTAATCGATTATCGATCGCAATGGCAGGACTGATAATCGATTATATTTTCAGCTCCGATTAGCCAGCCCTAACTGTAACTCCTTTCATATACATGTAATATAATGATAACACCCTCTCCCCGAGTGAAATAGTTTTGTCTGTTAAATGACAATTCTTTGTTGATTTGCGACGTTTGTTTTCATATATCTGTTTCAAACATAGATTGAGGGTGCTCTTTAGAACCGCCTATTGAGGCGGTTCTAAAGAGCACAAACAATTTATCTTTTGACCAAAAAATAAGAAAACATCTATACTCTTGCAAACCCAACATTTCTCAATAACAGTGATATTTTTTTGGATTTCTTTGATCTGAGGTTTAACGTCCCCGTCGGCACTGTATAGGCCATTTTGGAGTCGATGCTTCCAATTTTGTGGGACTTGTACCCGACATTGAGATGAAATGACATCGCAAGCTATGTTGCCCAATGAAGCCAATAAGGTTTATAAGCATGGATGGTCCGACTCGCGCTGCTTTGCCTGGGCAGGCTTGGATCCTCTAAGCAGTTTACTAATATTCGTCTGCAGTCGATTTCAGCTATGCGTGGCAGCATCATGCAGCCCATCTATTTCTTCAAGCCCGATGGGCGGGGCCGCTCACAGTAAAGAAAGAACATGGGCATGTTATTCAAAAGTTCTTTTCAAATGTCAGATTGCCAGAGTTAAACTGAGAAAAAAGCGACTTTGTAAAACGTTGCAAAAAGGCCGTTGGCGTCAACGTAGTTGCTTGATTCGTCGATAAATCCAAAGCTGGAAACGTCGTGTTCTTCGAAAAAGTCACAGAATGGAATACCATCAGCCCGTTCTTCCTGTTTGGTTGAGCGATCCACCTACAAAAGTATTAATTTCATGCAAACGACACTGAAGAAACTAAAGCAAATATGGAAACACCGAAACTTCGATAACTAGAATCTGGATGACGCGTTTACCATGGTTAATTCAAACTTCTTCTGGAGTACCTAGACAATTCTAAACCATACCTCCAAATGTCCTCATTTTAAGATTTTAACATTAAAGAAACGTTCTTTGTATTCATTAGACTCGCCTCATTGAGGCGACTCTAATGAGTACAGACAAGATTCTGTTCCCCGTCCATCGGGGCTTGGAAAAATAGATTGGGCTGCAAGGTGCTTCCACGCAGAACTGAAACTGACTTTAAACCTCAAATCAACTAAAACAAACAAACAGACAAGATTCATAGAAGATCGAAACTAAAGGGGGTCTTTCAAGGTATAGGAAATTTGCATTGGTTTCTGCCCACGCTTGGATTTTAATAAATTTATGCACAATAATTACCTTTGGTATAACCATTATAATTACGATGCATTCACTTTTAAATTTTATTTTTGTAGTCAATTTATTACATATTTTATGAAGTCTCTATCACAACAGAGAGTACTCTGATATTATCTTGTCCACAGTATTCAGAATTTCATATATCTAATGCTGCTATGTTTTATGAATTAAAGCCATAATTGGTGAGTTAGTTGATACTATGAATGACCTCATATGTCTGGTAATAGTGGCTGGGCATTCAGTTTTCTTTGATGGTGTTCCCATATTTCAGCTCCTATTTTTGTATTCATTAAAATTTTTATATGCATTTTTACCATGTTCCAATTTTTGTCAAGACACCATTTTAGAATAAAAACTACCCACATATCATAGGAACATGTTGATGAATTTTGATGGAAATTGAGGACCGGTAACATTGTGTTTTAACAGACTGAATACTGATAGTCCTGATTAAGCAAAATGTGAAATTATATGATTATCATGTTTTGGTCATGCTGTTTAATAATACTTTACTATAGCTTTCAATTTGGATGGCTGTAGTATAGTATGGTTTGTGTGAGTAGTTCATAGCATAATTATAAGTATTATTTCAAAACAGGCCCCCGCCCATCAGGGCTTGAAGAAATATATGGGCTGCAAGATGCTTCCACGCAGAGCTGAAACCTACCCGCACATGAGTACTGGTAAACCGCTTAGAGGATCTAAGCCTGGCCAGGCAAAGTGGTGCGAGTCGACCCGTCCATGCTTATAAACCCTATTGGTTTCTTTGGACGGCAGGGCTTGAGATGTTATTTCATCTCAATGTCGGGTTAAAGTCCCACAAAATTGGAAGCAACGTCTCCAAAATGACCTTTACAGTGTTGACGGGGACGTTAAACATCAAATCAAACAAATCAAACAAAATTATTTCAAAACATCCATTTCGGTAAATTTGCCCCCAATGAAACAAACTATATTGTCTACAGAACTATACCGCAAAGGTTTTGATGACAAACGTCATCAAACGCACCCATGTTATCATGTGCACAGTTTTCTTTCTGTCTTTCTTGTCTAATTTGGTAATGGTGCTAAGGTGATGTTTAGATTTTAATATTCAAATCAACAACATACCAGTCACTTTAGATGTTGCTTCAGATTTTGTGAGATTTGTTATCCGACTTGAGATACATTACTCTCAAGTCGAACTGTTGTTTGTTTATTTAACCCTAACTGTCCATTTAAAAAGAAAGGTTTACTCTAGGGAAAATCAATAACACTTGAGATTACTTTTCCTGGACATCAAGTTTTCAGAATTTGTATCTGCATAGGCACTGGCCAATCATTTTTTTTTTTGTATAGCCCCTATGAGCGAAATCACACGGCTTCCTGAAGCTGTATTCCAAAGCCATTTGAATTTGCTTTTAGAATTCACATGGTCGTACATTTGTCAGTGTTCCAAAACTTATGTGATCATGCTTGTGTTGTCTATATATTTGTATAGGTATTTCACTTCATATACCTATCTCAGCAGTTGTTGCAGTAATTACAAAGCACATTATGTAAGATATCAAGAAGCATTTAAACTGTTGATTATAATTATTCAATCTGTGAGCAGTTATCGCATTACTCATAGGATTTTAAATTACTTCAGTAAATACATTGTGATGTTTTTATCTGTCCAGACACTGCAATGCTCTTTCTAAGCTGAGAGATACATTGCACAGAAATGTACTGGTAATTATTAATGATCAAAAATCAAGCAAGAACAGTGCTTAAAAACAGTGAACTTACATTCAGCAGAAACATTCAAAAAGTGGTTGAAAGTTTTACAACCAGAAAAAAATACTAAAAGCTCGCTTCCGATAAATTAACCACTATATTGGCAAAGTAAATAGAAAAAATAAGACACTAAAGAAACGTCAACAATTACAATACCAATGCAGAAAAGAGACATTTTTATGCATGTGTACTATAAGGAAGGAAACTGTTTCTCTCCCTGTCTAATAGCAAAATTTCTCTAGGTCATGGAACAGCTTTGTTTACACCAAATATTCTGCGCCTCATCCATCAATGATATCTTTTGCAACAGAAACTCAATATCAGTGACATTTCGATTTTTGGAAATACAAAGCAATAATTACTGTAACATTTTTGTTAGGATAATAATCCAGCGTTCATAAAGACAGAGTATATCTAAGGCTTGGTTTAAACATATTTTATTCGTATTCTACAAGTACAATACAAAGCAAATATGACTGAAATCATACAAAAAGGGATTCAGAAGAAAGTCAGAGACTTATTTGAATCTGTTTCCCTAAACATTTGCGATAATACCATTGAATTAAATCTATATAATTGTCGATGCAAAACAGTAACTATTGTAAGTACAGAATTAGCGACTATGTTCAAAGCTATTTTGTAGCATTTTTACATACTAAAAATGGTTAAGGTGAAGGTAGCGTTGGAGGCTAAGGCTTAATCTGGCCATGAATTTTTCAACAGAACTATTTTTACTAGTAACAACAAACCACTGACCATTGCGTCCTTGCATACCAGCTTGGTATGGAAATGAAAATAATGGATCTCCTTGCCTTACACCTATTTGAGTTGCATGACTTATGCAAAGTCATTAAATAAAGTTGCACATGTTCACAATAATTTAGCTGCTAATAAAAAAGCAATTAATGTTGTAAAGCCTAATTTGTTGATAAGAATACCTTTGGATTTAGTGTTTTACTATCTACTATTTTGGATAGATCATAGTGTATAAATGAAAGGAAAATATCAGAAATTCATGATATTTTAATAGTTTCTAAGCTAGATCAGCTCAATATGTATTCATTTCGATTTGTATAATCTCATTTTATTACCTAAGTGTTACGAATTGCCCTTTTTATAAGGTTCTTGGCTGGTTTCAATAAAATAGTAAATTTTGCAGAAACGACTTACATCCATTAAAGGTGTAAAACTACAGTGTTACCGGTTTTGGATTTTCATGAAATTTGGCATAGCTAAAGAAGATACATATGGCAAGTTTTTCTAGCAAAATGAAATCTTGACAAAGACTAGAACATATTTATCTTAGGGATTGAAGTTTGATAATTTTTTAACATTTTAATTAAAAAATGAGATTTTTGATAATTATTTTATCAGAAAATTCAAACTTTAATTAATTCAAAAGGTTTTTTAGTATCAAAGGAATGCCTATGGAGTTCTGCATTCAATTCAGTTCACAGATCTTGAAACTAAATAAAACATAAGATTTAAGACGCACTTATTTAGAGACAGACACCAGCTCATGGAGGGAGTCAGTTAGAGTGGCCTCCTGAGTCCTACTTTGATTTGTATAATTTATTAAATACATTTTTACAGGTTGTATATGCTGAGTTATTAATATATAAAGTTTAAAGAAAAAACATGCATGGGCACAAATGAAAGACCCCCTTTTAAGTCACCCCCACTATGTCTCAGGGACTGACGCTCTAATTAAACCTCATTAGTACGAACTACCCCTGTCTCGAACAAATATTCATGGTATTCGAGTTATTGAAGTTCGACGGAATATCGTGCTTTTCATGGTAGTGTACTTTATTTTCATTCATTAATAGGTCTAAACACATAGTGCAGACCGATATCAGTTCAGACTGCTCTAGTCAGGATCTACACTGTTTGTCATTCCGTCTGCACCCTTTTGCCTTCTTGCTGGATCATGAAACAAAATGCTAAAATTTTAGGAGATTTTTATTAGTATTCAAGGTGTCCGAATTTATAGAATTTGTACGGTAAACAAGTCTCCGGGCTTGGGATAATAGATGGCACTGTTTGGTGATCCCGCATATTGCTGAAACCGACCGCACATTTGAGTACTGGTTAAGCCTGTCCAGGAAATGTAATGCAAGTATGACCGTCCCTTAAACATAAGCGGTTTCTGTGGGCTTAGGGCTTGAGAGGTCATTTCATCTCAGTTCGGATAAAGGTAAAAAATAATCGGAAGCATTGTCTCCAAAATGACCTAAATAGTGCTGACGGGGACCTAAAACCTCAACACAAACAAAACATGCATACAGGGTTAAATGTTGGGTTTATACAAATTTGCACTGTTCAAGTTCTCAAAAGCAAAGAGTGAACTCTTTAGTTATAGCCCCAGGCTTAGTGATGCGAGTCAGACCGTCCAATGCAGGTAAGCCTTTTGGTTTCATTGGGCGGCAGGGCTTGTGATTTTATTAATCTCAATGTCGAGTAAAAGTCCCACAAAAGTGGACACCACGTCTCAAAAATGACCTAAATAGTGTCGACGGGGACGTCAAACCTCATTTCAAATAAACAAACAAACACGAGCATTCAGGGCACCCACATCTGTCACTGGAGAAGACTGTTACATATTTTCTTCTAAATGGCTGAGAATGAAAACATCATAACGCATGGACCTGTTATTGTATTGATTTTGAAAGTAAATGCTATGATTTCATATGTAAATGTTATCAATGAATTAATAAGTAAAACGTCTCCCAGTACTTCATCATAGTGCAGTTTATTCTTTTATTTCCGGGTTTTAATAAATTAATAGGAAAGTCAATGATGGGGCCAAAATTGACCGAAACTAGCTGGTTTGGCTCAGAAAGTTTTTATTCTTGATTTGCATGCATTCTTGTATACGTGCATGTGCGCATGTGTGTGTGTGTGTGTGTATTTTGTGTTTCTCAAGGCAAACACGAAAGTTTTAATTGAGCAGACATACGTGTAAGAGGCCTCTGGTGTTCTCCAATTTATGCTCTGTAAATGCGTGTTCATCCACTAATAAGGTTAGATACGTGACCAACTCAAGACCTTCTCTACATGCCTACGAGGAGCAAAGGCTCTGGCGCCAGAGCCTTTCATCACGAAAACATGCCTATAAAATTTTGACCCCCTTGAACCCCACTTTTATATAGTAAAACTGGGGTTTACAGGGGTAAACCTTATTTTTCTTATTTCTGCTCTATCGAGGCGGTTTTAACGACTACGCACAATCTATACTTTGATCAGAAATAAGAAAAATATCACAATTTTTCATCCTAAAGGTTTCATTTTGTTCGGCGATAAAGGTTACACTGTATTTGTATAGGCGTGTTTTCGTAATGGCTTATCGCCTCTGTGACAAGTCCGATTCTCATATTTAAATTATAAAAGACAGATTTTGATGTGTAATATTTATATACTATCCAATCAATAGATTAATTGATTTTCAGAGCAGTAAAAAGTGATCATATTAGACGTCTGCTTAATTAAAAGGATATCAATTAGAACTGTTTTTGCAACTCTTTTGTCAGGTCTGTCGCTGTGAGGCCCAGCGAAGAAGTAACTGTTAAAGCCAGAAACGTGGAATATCACGCGAATACAGGAACTACCGATGGTCTCAAGTATGCTCTGGTTAACCGCTTATGCATTGGTGATCTGGGGACAGTTTTGCATAAGAGAGTGGTTCTCTTTAGAAATATTAAAGGCCAATTGTTTTTTGTTTTTGTTTTTGTTTTTTTACGGCCCTTTCAAGATTATTTCACTCATATCGAGCCGATCGTTAATCAGAGGCGGGCGAAAACCGGAGTACCCGGGGAAAAACAACCTGACCTTCCGTTGCAGAACTTGGCGTCTCACATGTGATCCGAGCGAGGCTCGAACCCACAGCGGTGAGACACCTAGCTCTTATCCACTAGGCCACGGAGGCCCGTCTAAAAGGGCCAAAATGGCATGGTTGCGAGTATCTCTACTTTTATGAAATGGAATACGAAACTGATACTCCAGCAGTCTGGATGTTGTAAAAGGTCTAGGTGCCGCGGGAGATCTGAATTCAAGAAGGTAGCTTTGGCATTAAAATTGGCTGTTTTTAAAATAGGATACCTGCAAAAGTTTACTGGTTGTGGTATACTTTTCTCTTTATTTCTTTGCATGTGACTGAAAGTACAATACATTTAACAGGTGTCAAGTACTGGTGTTTTGTAGGTAATTTTACCGGATGTGTCAACGTGAGGTGGAGTCATGCTTTATTGTTTGTGGGTGAGGTACGTGGAATGATGCTGCTGTCAGCCTATGTAAAAAGAGAAGTGCTCCATTTGTATTCTGTTTTGATTTTGTGCATGCGTGGAGCGCTTTCTCTAGGAGTTGTCGATAAAGAATCAAAAGCCTTGTTGTGGTGGGGACCAAAAAGTGCTAAGAATTTTTGCCTTTTGATGTCTTGTAGGGTAGTTAGGTTAAACTTGTTCTTAACAGCGTTGGCCGGACCGTTTAACTCCAGTTAACTCCAGGGGTCAGTTGTTCAAAGCATCGTTAGCTTAACGAGCTCGTTAGTGGTCATATTGTTAACTCTTCTAGCAAGTACAATATCATAAATTTTGGTATTTTTGCTGAAAAAATGTGAGCAGCTTTTGCGTCCGCAAAAGCTGCTCACATTTTTTCAGCAAAAATTTCTGCATATTTGCCATATTTAATGATCAAAGTTTTAACGATACGTTAACTAACGACATCGTTAGTTTTGAACAACTGGCCCCAGGTAGTTAGGTTAAACTTGTTCTTAACAGCATTGGCCGGACCGTTTAACTCCAGTTAACTCCAGGTAGTTAGGTTAAACTTGTTCTTAACAGCATTGGCCGGACCGTTTAACTCCAGTTAACTCCAGGTAGTTAGATTAAACTTGTTCTTAACAGCATTGGCCGGACCGTTTAACTCCAGTTAACTCCAGGTAGTTAGGTTAAACTTGTTCTTAACAGCATTGGCCGGACCGTTTAACTCCAGTTAACTCCAGGTAGTTAGATTAAACTTGTTCTTAACAGCATTGGCCGGACCGTTTAACTCCAGTTAACTCCAGGTAGTTAGGTTAAACTTGTTCTTAACAGCATTGGCCGGACCGTTTAACTCCAAAGAAAAAAAAATATAGTACATGCAAGAAAAAGGTTAAATTTGCTTACCTTACTTGATACAATTCACAAGTCTGTGACGGGTTTTATTCCTAGGTCACTCAAAGGTATATCCCAGTAACCACTGGGGTATTTGATTTCGCTTTTGTCGTTTGGTTCAGTATTTGGCTTGTCTGAATCCGAGTCCTGACTTTTAACCTCTTGTATCGCATGTGGTCCGATGAGGATGCCATCTTTTAATTTTACGTCAAATGTTTCTTCATCCGGGCTGCAAGCGTCTATGGCGGAATATCTTCTAATGTGCTCTTCTGTGATAGGATCAAATATGACGCTGGTGTCATTTCCGTCCCAGACGACATATGGGTAATTTCCCTTGTCGACTGCTCTCTGAAAGTGGGCAGATCGCGCTAAATCGCTTTGGAAAATCACAAACCTTCGAAAAAATAGGTCGGTTATTTTGTTTTCTTTTTTAATGTTTTGTATTCATCAAAGTTTGATTTCAAAAAATACAATATTATAAAATGACAACATGGCAAACAAATATAGTGAAACATTCATAATGGCAATGACAAACACCAATAAACACATCAAGTGGCAAACACAATCATCGAAAAAGACAAATTGAATTCCGTGACGATTTAACTTAAGGCCAGGGGACAGTTGTTCAAAGCATAATCGTAAGTGGTCAAATTGTTAAATATCTAAAATTTTGCAATGTTTGCTGATAAAAATGTGTGCAGCTTTTGCATTGATGTCGTTAGTTTTGAACAACTGGCCCCAGCCATTTAATGTGAATCGTCCGCCGCCAGGCGACCCACACGAAAAGTCAACGATGTAATTCACAGAAGAAAAACGCAAATAGACTACGGTCTGTTACATTTTGGTTTGGCGTTGTATAAAAATCACCAGGAAGGAAACATAATAGATAGCATATACACATTACCATTGCATCGGCAAACTAAACCCGCCTCAGGTATGTATACTTGAAGTCCATCTTTATAAAAATATATATATAATATATAGACAGAAATAAAACAACTAAAAGGGTCATGATGGCCCTGGATCGCTCACCTAAGTCCAAGATGTTTTATAGCTTATTAAAATGAAGGAGTCACTGGTTTAAGGACGCGTTGATCAAGATTGTTTTTCTATTTTTAGCTCTGAGGGTCATCGTTTTTATTACACTCCTTTTGAACCATTTTAGCAACATAGAGAAACATTTCTGTGTAATATTTTTTAAATAGGGCCATTGACTAGGAAGATGTCATATATAGTTCTTGCTATTTTAGGTATGTTGGTCACTTTGTGTAGCTGAGCGAACATTTCTGGTAATTTTTGAGAGATATCACCAAGACAAACATTCTTGTATAGTTTCACGAAGATCGAAGCGAATCTCTGGCCTATATAAAGGGTGAACAGGGTATTAAAAGAAATTGAGCTATTGGTCTAGTTTTTATTCTGCATAACCTATATTCAAACTTGATTGAAATAGCATCAAGACAAACATTCTGATATATTTTCATAACGATTTTAGCCAAACTACCTTCGAAAGGTTGAAAAAGGCATTAAAGCAATTTGACCTATTGACATAGTTTATGATCTGACATGACCCGTATTCAAACTTGACCAAGATATCATCAAGAGAAATATTCTAGGAAAGTCTTATTAAGATTAGTTTAAAGCAAGACAGTGGCCTCTAGAGATGAACGAGTTTTTTTTTAAGTAATTTGACCTAGTGATCTCGTTTGATTAAATATGATCCCTGCTCAAACCTGACAAAGATAGCATCAAGCCAACCATTCTGGTTATGAAGATTGAAGCAAAACTGTAGCCTGTAATGGATGAACAAGGTCAAGGTATGAAACGTACAAAACTTAGAATTTTAGTAACACATTATATAAACAACTGCTTAGAATTTTTAATAAGTAAAATAAAATAGCTAGAAGACTATAAACCAACCATCACGAAAATACTCCTGCATAATTTCGACCCCATTAAACCGCACTTTTATGTTGGAAAACTTGGGTTTATAGGGGCATACACTATTTTTCCTATTTCTGCTAATTTTGTGCAGAATTATAAAAATATCAGGGTTTTTTTTTTTATCTGAATTTTCATTATTTGGTGGTAAAACTTTCAGTATATTTTAATAGGCGTGCTTTTGTAATGGCATAAGCAAGCACGTCAGAAAACGGTCATCACTGAAGCGGCAACCAGCAAAGCCTCAGGCGAACATACGCATGCCCGCAGACATGAAGTGGGGACAATTTTGGAGCTTCACGCGAATAGTGCAAATAGTCTTGGATCTAGTCCTACTGGTTGCCTGCACAGGCTAGCCTGAGTGTGTATTGATTTTTACAACTACACCAAAAATTTAGCATATGGGGACGGGACCTTGGTTTGAAGACTCATCAGAAAGTCTGGTGAAGCCCAGAATCGAAACCCTGGCTTATGAGGTCAGACGCTTAGCTTCTGGGCTCGACTGAGCCCTGTCCTGTCATTTATGTCATGTTCTCTTTTCTCACTATCTTGCTCAAATATCATAGGGTTTCTGCAAGGCAACATTTATGACCAAGAACATGCTCCATGGCCATAAATATTCCTGGTGCTTAACTCTGATGAGCAAGAAATTTTTTCTGGTCATATGATACATACATTCAAATTCTAAAAAGAACGATGTTTTCAAAACAGGAAAAAAATTTGTTCACTGCTTATATGAGTATCAGGTCCCACTTGTTCAAAGCGCAAAGGCTGCCCATAGTGTTTTTTTTTTTGCTGAAAATATGTGAGCAGCTTTTGCAGATGCAAAAGCTGCTCACATTTTTTTTTCAGCAAAAATACAGTGAAATTCCACTATTAAGACCACCTAAAATTAAGAGAGAATATGTTTTTAAAAGCTTATTGAGAAGATTTCAGCTATTTTGTCTTTATCTTTTCAACATCCAGTGTCTCCTAATAAGAGACCACCCTTGGGATTGTTCAAAAGAGGTCTTAAAGACCACTTTTGAACAGTCCCATGGGTAGTTTTAACATAGGAATTTGACTGTTTGTTTGTTTGTTTGTTTGATTTGAGGTTTAACGTCCCCTTCGACAGTGTAAAGGTCATTTTGGAGACGTTGCTTCCAATTTTGTGGGACTTTTACCCGACATTGAGATGAAATGACATCCCAATGAAACCAATACGGTTAATAAGCATGTGCGGTCCGACTCGCACCACTTTGCCTGGGCAGGCTTAGATGCTCTAAGCGGTTTACCAGTACTCGTGTGCGGGTCGGTTTCAGCTCTGCATGCAAGCATCATGCAGCCCATCTATTTCTTCAAGCCCCGATGGGCGGGGGCCGAAGGAATTTGACTGTAAAAGCAAATTTGCCATATCTAATGATCAAAATTTTAACGATATGTTAACTAACGACGTCTTTGGCCCCCGCCCATCGGGGCTTCAAGAAAAATATGGGCTGCATAGCTAAGCGCACACGAGTAGCGGTAAACTGCTTAGAGGATCTCAGCCTGTCCAGGCAAAGCGGTTCGAGTCGGACCGTCCATGCTTATAAACCCTATTGGTTTCATTGGGCGACAGGGCTTGAGATGTCATTTCATCTCAACGTCGGGTAAAAGTCTCACACAATTGGAAGCAACGTATCCAGAATGACCTTTACAGTGTTGACGGGGACTTTAAACCTCAAATCAAACAAATAAAACAAAACTAACGACGTCGTTAGCTTTGAACAACTAGACCCAGATTGCTTCTTAAATATTAGTAACACTAATTTTACACTCATTGGAGCTGAGAATATAATAATACTATTACCGCGGGTCAGGGTAAATAAATAAACATTTTAGTACTATTATTTGGTTAGAATATTAATAATTAAGCAAAAACAACTCATAGTAAATTCGAAGTGAAGGAAATGATCCGGAATCGATACAATTAACCCACAGCTCCCATCAAAGACACCAAAGGGAAAGAAACACAAACATGAAACATCAGACCCTAATGGAAACATCAATAGCGGAAAGCCGATAGGAAAGTTACTTTCCCACAAAATGGCCAATAAGCAATCCAAAACAAAATAATATAAGCGATACAAAGACTCAACAAAAATAAACCGTGACAGAAGAACCGCCTTCAGTGAACGGTCAGTGAAAGGAATTCCACTGGTGGGCTTAAATCGATTTTACGTGGCCACAATCCTCGCCCTTACTTCCGTCGCGATTTAGACAAATAATTTTGATCAGTCCGCATGAAGGTCTCCTAACTCATTACCCTTCTAACCTTGTATATGGGCCCCGTCAAGCGATTTTGGTACTTATCGCCTATGCGAGCCGCGAAGGTTCAGGCGAGCCTGCGCATCCGCGCAGTCTCGCCAGAACCTTCGCTGCTCGCTCATACAAGCAGTGAATTAAAAGGAACCTTCAGACAGAAAGCCGTATCCCTGGCCCCTCTGAATGGCTGGGCATGCGCAGTTAAAAGTTGTCATGACGGAATGCTCGAAGACACAAATTCGCTTGGCAGGGCTCATATTTTACAGATAAAAGGGTGGTTTACAAGGGTATACATTATGTTTATAATCAGGTCCTTGTAAATTCTACTTTATACAGAGAAAAGGGGGGGGATGGGTGGGTGGGGTGGGTGGAGCGGGATTTCAAGAGTCTGCAGTATCTTCCCCTTATCCATGCTCAATAACATAGTTTGTGGGTATTCGGATAATGGCGATTGATAGGAGCCATTGTTACTTGTCATCATGTTAACAACACCATGAAAAGAACGTCCATGTAAACCCTATTTTTATACAGAGAAAACTGTGGTTTACAGGGGTATACGTTTTTTTTCTTATTTCTGCCCCAGGTCATAGGTTGTGTTCTGTTTTGTTTGTAGTGGAGTTTAACGGCCCAGTCAATACTATTTATGTCATTTTTGAGCCGGCCAGTTTACCTATCCACACTTTTCCTGGGCAGGCTTATACGTAAACGGTTAACCAGTACAGGCACATTTGACAACTGACCTTCATGAATCAGCGGAAGGGAGAGAATGACCGTCGAAAGGATTTCATGATTAATTTCCACGAAAGAATGTTGCCGACCCCGGCAGATATCGAACCCGCGTCCTCCTGAGCATCAGTCAGACGCGCATCCGACTGAGCTACCGAGGCCGGCATAAAGGTTGTGGTACCAGTTTGATCCGCCTCATTGAGCTGGTTCTAACGAGCACCCAGAATCTACTTTTGCAGCAGAAATGAGAAATTTGTCATTACAAAAATGTCAGGTATGGAGACCTGAAAGTATGCACTATGGTATAGGAGTGTGCTATTCTAATTTTCACATGATGGAAAATGGGACTATACAAAATAATGTTACAACAAAAAGTTACACATCAAACAAGAGTTATAAATGAACCACATCACTTGAAACCATCTCTTCCACGTTTTCGATCAGGTAAAGCACGGCTGTATAATTTTGAGTCGCTCAAACCCAACTTTAATGTAGCAGAACTGGGGTTTACAGGGGGTATACATTGGTTTTCTTATTTCTGTTCAAAAATATAGATTGTGGGTACTCGTTAGACCGCCTCGCTGAGGCAGTCCTAACGAAAACCCACAATCATGTTTAGAGCAGAAATGTGAAAAATGTTCTTTTTTGCGTCAAAATTCTCAGTATATTTGAATAGGCGTGTTCAGGTCTGCTCAGACACACAGACTATAGTTAACGTCTTGAAATTTCAAATATAGCAACAAGAGGTATTTCAATGACCAAACAGCGAGCACAATGGTGCTGACCAGACTGCGTGCATACGCAGGCTGTTCTGCACCCTTGTTGTTCGCAATGGTGAAAAAAACAAGATTTCAAATGATGTGGCTCATAGACAAATATAACCGGTATGTTACATAAGAGACAGTTCCCAGCAGGCACACGTCGCTAGGACAAAGTCAAATCAACGACGGTGCACGGCGCAGATGTGACGTTACTTGAACGTCATAACGTCGCACCGACATTGATGTGACGTCACAATTACGTCATGTTCGTGCTGGATTGTGTTATAGTTTCTGTAAGTACAGTTTGTTATCTGTTATAACTGTTAGTCGTTGTGTTAGTTCCCACGTTATTATAACCAATTCTGAATGTTTCTATGATTTCTCTTACTTTAATTATCCTTGCCCTTTTTCTTCTTTGATAGGCAGTCACACATATCACAATAATCACAATAATAAGAATAATCATAATCGTGCCAGCGACTGCTATTCCAATTATAGCGCCCGTCGAAAGACACCTCGGCATCGCCTCGTCCGATCCGTCCAAACAATGGGAATATCCATCGCATTCAAGTGCTTCTTTTAAACATATTCCGGTCCCTTTACATGTAAACTGATTTTCTTTGCACGGACCTGTCAAATATAAATAAAAATCAAAAATGAGTTCCTTTAAGAGCAATGAAAACATTCATAAGAAAGAAGATGGGTCATACTATGTAGTTTCGGCTAATAAGGCCTCATCAGTGACCCTGTAATGATTCGACAACAAATGCCAGAGGAAACATACTGCAATTTTGCGAATTTCGAATAGGCAGTCGATTCAAAGACTGAAATAAATCAAAAGTGGGTCCAAATAATAAAAAAAACGTTCTAGAATATGAGTCTAAACCAATAATTTATTTCTGATTTCTCAGAATATTCACGCTGATCTCAAAGGACCAAAAGTAAAATATAAACTGCACTATGGTGGATGTACGGGGAGACGTTTTACGGCCGCCACACAGCACAACACCAGCTGCAGTGAAGTCAAATAAAAATAAAAAATGAGTTCCTTTAAGAGCAATGAAAACATTCATAAGAAAGAAGATGGGTCATACTACGTAGTTTCGGCTACTAAAGCCTCATCAGTGACCCTGTAATGATCCGACAACAAATGCCAGAGGAAACATACTGCAATTTTGCGAATTTCGAATAGGCAGTCGATCCAAAGACTGAAATAAATCAAAAGTGGGTCCAAATAATAAAAAACCGTTCTAGAATATGAGTCTAAACCAATAATTTATTTCTGATTTCTCAAATCATGGTACAATTTTTGAAAGTGAATGGTCACAGTCTCACGTTGAGCAACCCTTCCAAAATATTTTACTTTTGAGTCGCTATTCAAGTAAAGCGATAATTTTGGGTCGATTGTCAATCGACATAAAGTTAATTACTACGTTTGCTAGTGTCCACGTGACTATCGCTAACCATGAATAAAATCTAGGTAACGGTTATTTATAAAAGCAGAGCCATTCTCTTCCCTGTGACGCCTGAGTCCTGTGTAAAAAGGTTAGGTTATCTTTAAAATCTGGACTAGGCTCGTGTATTAGGATGATTTGCAAACAGTGTAGATCCAGATCAGATGCCGCAGAACGCGGCGTCTGATCAGGATCTACACTGTTTGCTTCAAATACTGGCATTGGTGGGTTATAAGTTTCATTTCAGGACTACATGCATTTTCGAGCCGAGGAGATATATACAGAGACAATCGACCAATAAATGCTGTCAGTGCTTTGATTCGCTCTTAGAATTGGTTGAATGTGTTGCGGTTTAACGACGCGTCAACCCTTGTATGACATTTTTGTCGGGAGAGAAAAAAAGACGGAAGAGACAGCTGGTGAGATGAAGAAGAAGGATATAGGAGAAAGAGGAAGAAACAGAACATTATCCGCCTACACTCCCAAATGTAAGACAAAATCAGCCTGGCACCCCGTAGAACAAATTATTTTTACACCACGTGAAATGAAGACCCCATAAACCCCACCTTATTTGGGGAAAAGTGGGTTTGCAGGATTAACTTTATTTTCCTTATTCTTGTTCAAACATTTAGTCTGTGGGTATTCGTTAGAACCGCCAAAACGAGCAGCCACAATCAATATTTGAGTAACATTTAGTCTGTGGGTATTCGTTAGAACCGCCTAAACGAGCAGCCACAATTAATATTTGAATCAGGAGTGAAAAAATATGATAATTTTTCATGAAAAAAATAATAATGTCATTTTTGCAGGTAAAATATTCCAACACTGTTGATATTTTATGATGTTTGATGAAAATGTTTTCATTTTCTTATTTCGGCTTCAAAAAGTGGGATCTCTGCTAAAGCCGGCTCTTCTAAATGTGGCATTTCTGATACGTTCTTTTCTGTGCTCAAGATAGCTTGTTAACCTATGAAGAAAGGTATTCTTGTTGCTGCCTTAAGGATAGACATTACCATGATTTGACAATTCAAATGACTGTTTCAAAAAGTGCATATTCATTGACAATTTAACCATTTTGGTGTTACCCAGAATTTTTGGCCGTGTAATGTTATTAATAAGCGAGAAATTTGAACAGTAAATGGTTCAATATGGTTTGAATTGTAACAGTAAATAGTTCGATATGATTTGCTATCAATACAAGCATGTCAAATGGCCACCAAATTTACACAGTCAATCAAGGTTACTCGTACCACCCCATGCTCAGGCCATAAATTGTCTCTGGTATGTATGCAGCTGATCTTTATAAAAGGGAATAATTATTACTGGTCTTCTATTCTCTCCATGAGTAATCTTCGGCTGATAAACAAGGATCATTTAACTAACAGGGTCAAAATTGAATAATTGGGCTCTCATTGGTTGAAATGCATGTTTTATTTAATTATCTCAAATTCATTTTGACTAAACTTTACCAAAAATGCAAAAAGGTAACAGTTTACATTGCTTATTGGTCCTGAGTAAGAACTAGGTAGGGCGTTCCTTTCATTCAGGCGAAAAAGCAGCTTTTATTTATTGAAACAAATTTTAAGCCTTCCTGGAAACTAATCTTTTGATTTTAGCACTATCTTTGAAGTGATCAAGCTCCCTTGTTTATTGGCCAAATTATATCATGCTTAGCATTCAGGTTCCTTGGAGACTAGGCTTGAATAATTTACACAGAATTTTAGTATCTTGTGTGGTTTCTGTTTAAATGAAGCTTTTGTTCAGTATGTCCAATTAATGTTGGTACAGAAAATTAAATTTGGTATATCTTTCTTTGCAAAAGCTTAAAGAAAATCCTTGGTACATTTTAAAAGGTCTGTCTTGATAATGATTTCCTTAGAAAAATGGCCCTTTCGAGCTGTTTGATAAAAAGATGAATGCATAAAAGTAAACTAGTGCTAAAATCTGTTTTTCATGACAAAAATATCATTGAAATAAAAAAAAAACAGCCAGAAAAATAGAAGTGAAGGCAATAATCAGGAATCGATACAATTAAACCACATCTACCACCAGAGACACCAAAGGGAAAGAAACACAAACATGAAACAACTAGACCCTAATGGAAACATCAATAGCGGAAAGCCAAAAGGACAGTTACTTTCCCACAAAATGGCCAATTGGCTATCCTAAACAACATAATATAAGCGATACACACACTCAAAGACAAGCCATAACAAAAATAAACTGCGACAGAAGAACCGCCTTGGAACGGTCAGTGAAACGAATTCCACCGGGGGGGGGGGGGGGGCTTAAATTGATTTTATGTGGCCACAATCCTCGCCCTTACTTCCGTCGCGATTTAGACAAATAATTTGTTCCGTCCGTGAACACAAAAATCAAACAAGCACAGAGATGAACCAACGGTGAGGACTCGACAGCAAGAAACCACTGAAATGCTAGAGCAAAAGAAAACAAACAGTTAGACTCCGATGGGCCCAACCAGAGACAGAGCATCAGGCACCAACCAACATTACATAAAATTAGACTCTCTCTAATTCTCAGTAAGCCATTACGCTGGAGCCGTCATAGAATCTGAGGCCTGACCCACCGGTTGCAATTAAAGGGGGAAGCAAAGCTGTCAACCGTGATTGGGTTAACTACCATGCATGCAGTCTGTCGTATAACATTTATTTTGTAACCAATCTCTATATATCCGAAATTGGGTGTTGAAATCATTGCAATTATATATATATACTAAGTCACCATAAAATTCGGGTTTCGATAGACATTGTTGCAAAAGAGATTTAAGTCCAGTACTGAATTTTGAAATTAAATCGGGAGCCTGAGAAATACTTTAATTTGATAAAAAAAATCACTAGTTATAGTGGAGAAAAGACATTTAAAACTGACCACTACCGTAAGGAGTAGTCTATCCTTAAGTTTATCTTGTCCAACGCCTTGCTGACATCGCAAAAAAAAAATAAATAAAATAAAACTACTCTGTGTCTAAGGCCTGGCAGAAAGTATAATAAAAACGGATTAACAGTAGCGGGACTGGAACGACGTACGACATTGTTGCCGCGAAAATGGTTGTACAGATATCTAAATGGAAGTACGGGTTTCCTTGGCCTTATGTGTATCATTAGATCTCTCACCGCTGTGGTTCGAGCAACATGTAAGACGCCAAGTTCCGCAACGGAAGATCAGGTGGTTTTTCTCCGGTACTGTTTAACGATGGGCTCAAGATAAGTGAAATAATCTTGCAATGGCCGTCACCGCCCCCCTCCCCAACCACCCCTACCCCCCCCCCCCCCCACACACACACACACATGCGCGCAAAAAATCTAAATACAAGTCATTTTAAGCGAAATTGGTTTTGTTTAACGTTGGCCATGGGAGCACCACAAGAATTCTAAATGAAAGTTTTTGAAATGCTGAGGGATCTGCAATCCTAGTGAACTGAGGTCAAGATCACAGAAAAACCTTGACATCTGGCAATTATAAACATTTATGACGCTTTAAGCTTACTGCTCAAGCTGTTCTTGGAAAGAAGATTTTCTTTTTCAATATATTGCCTTGACGGCTATCTTGGTCACGTTGCCTTGGCCATTTGAACAATTTTTCATTCATCCATTGTCAAGGGGAATGTACATGAAAGTGAATTGAAAATGACCTATTTGTTTCAGAGAAATATTTGAACAGTTGAAGAAACCACTATCTTACATTGGTGTTTTATACGTGCGTATGATATGATATCCTAATGGAAAGAAACACTTACCATCATTGAATGCTGTAAAAAGTAACTTCAGTCCTTTGCCAGATATCATGTTTGTGTTACTCATGAAAAATAGTGCGATGTATCTTCCAGAGCTAAGAAAGGCTTTCTGATCTGGCTTCTGACACACTTTTCCTGGCAAACCTGTAAAGATTTAAGAGAATATTCGATGTGGTTGAAACTGAGACATAGAGGATCTTACATGAGTACTCATGTATTATTGAATTTATTAAACGAGTTGAGGAAAAGGGATAAAATGCGAGGCTTTGCCGAGCAGTTTATCCCTTTTTCTCAACGAGTTTAATAAATTTAATAATACATGAGCACGAATGCAAGATTCTATTTATCATATGACATTAAAAGCGTATTTTATTCACGATTGTTTACAAAAATGTCAACATTCCGCCGTTAGTAAACGCGACGTCATTAAGGACGTCGCACATGTAAAGTTACGGGACGTATCTAGCTAATTTGTATATTTAATCCACTAGTGGATTATCGAAAATAATACATGACGTTATTACACTCTGAGACGCGACGTCATATGAAAAAAGGTAATCGCGGACAAGTTTTAAGATTATTTGAGTCTTGTGTGATTTAATATGTATTTTGTTTTCAGATAATGTCAGGGACATTTGTTGGTATGTTGGTTCGGGCTTTAACGGCTCTGTTAAGACTATTAAGGTCATGTCGAGCCGTTAACACCACACCTTTCCTGGGCTGGCTTTTAAAGAAAAGAGCACAAGCTTTCGCTAGAAACTGACAGCGTAGCAGTCTTTACACAAAATTGCATTTGCGAATACATCGCAAACGTCGATAACGACGACGACGACGACGCCGACAAAGAAGATGAATAACAACAACAGTTACAAGAAGAAGAAACTTACAAAATGTGAAACGGAATTTCTTTTACTATAGTGTATTATTTGCATGTACATTCAATGACCACTACACGAAATGTAGCCTGGCATGAGACTAAAGAACTCTGAAAGGGAGCCTGGAATTCACTTGTCAATGTTTTTTCTCACTCATCCGTTTCAGAAAAAAGCATGCAAAATCATAAGGCACATCAAGTAAAGAAAAACTGGGTTGCCCTTTGCGAACAACAAAGGTGCAGGTCAGCCTACTCGTCCGCGCATTCTGACCAGCACCTTTGTACATGTATGTAATGATGTCGCTCTGTAGAGCCACAATGTGCTCTCTACACAATATGCACCAAGAAAGAGCATATTGTATACCCGTATGGGGCGTCATTTAACTATTTATTCCCTTATGGATATGCATAATTATTCATGGATATCCATAATTCGAATTAATGGTATCTATAATTAGAATTATGGATATCCATAAATCGATCTGAATTATGGATACCTATAAAACGAATTATGGATATCCAATATTCGAACTATGGATATCTATAATTCGAATTATGGATATTCATTATTCGACTGATTTATGGACATCATTAATTCGAATTGTGGATGTCCATAAATCTAATTATGGATATCTATAAATATGGAGTAAATAGTAAAACGGCACCCTATATACCCGACCTACACAACATGCCACCATCAGATTTGTAGCATTTGGTATAGGGAATGTATGATAACTACACAATACAATAACTGATCAGTTTTCAGCATTTTTTTATATTTTTGCCTTGCTGAAGCTATTCTAAATAATAATAAAAAACTGGTATTTTTGAAAGTCCATTGGTTTACAGATATTGTTGGTATTATCAGTATGCATTAAATAATCGAAATATTCCTGACGATTAAGAGTCATGACCATTTTCACCTACAGACCGCGGGCGCATGGAGAGATGGGCGTGCGGACTGTCCTGCAAATAGCTTCGAAATCTGAGTAATGGCTTGCCGTTTAGACGGTCTAAGCATGTCCAGCCAAAGCGGCATGGGTCTGAAGGTAGCGCCGGCAGCTAATAGTATTTTCAAACTGAATAGTATCTTCCTCACTTCATATTGAAGGGATCCATTTCGAAAGTAGAGCATTTAGAAATTGCTTGAGCTTTTTGCAAACAGTTTAGACCCAGATCAGACGCTGCGTTCTGCTGCATCTGATCTGAATCTGTACTGTTTACCGAAGTCAAAAACAGGGACGCCATTCATATATGGCACACCCGTAACTACCGTCTAAACATGCATATACAACTTGACAAAACCATTGTTAGGAAAATAACAAGATAAACAAGAGGACCATGATGGTCCTATATCGCTCATCTGAGCTAAGAGCTAAGAGTTTTGCACGTGCCCCAGTGTCCTGTTTAAGACTTTAAATGTTTTCCCCTAATATGTCTATGCAAAGCGAGTGGGCCCCGGCGCTGGGCCATTTTTTGTCCCAGGGCTATAATTTGAACAATCTTGGTAGAGGTCAACTAGATGAAGCTTCATACTAAATATCAAAGACCTGTGCCTTATGGTTTCAGACAAGAAGATTTTTAAAGATTTTCCTATCATAAGCCTGCATAAAACCAGTGGGCCCCGGCACGGGGGCATTTTGTGGCCCCAGGGCTATAATTTGAACAATCTTGATAGAGGTCAACTAGATGAAGCTTCATATCAAATATCAAAGACCTGGGCCTTCTGGTTTCAGACAAGAAGATTTTTAAAGGTTTTCGATCCCTATATAAGCCTATGTAAAACCAGTGGGCCCCCTTGTGAGGCAATTTTTGGCCCCACGGCTATAATTTGAACAAACTTCATAGCGGTCCACTAGATGAAGCTTCATATCAAATATCAAAGACCTGGGCCTTCTGGTTTCAGACAAGAAGATTTTTAAAGGTTTTCCCTATATAAGCCAATGTAAAACATGTGGGCTCCGGGGCGGTGCCATTTTTGGTTTCAATGCAATAAATTGAACAATCTCGGCAGAGGTCCAATAGATGAAACTTCATATCAAATATCAAAGACCTGTGCGTTGCGGTTTCAGACAAGAAGATTTTTTTAAAGATTTTCCCTATATAAGCCTTTGTAATATCAAAGGGTCCCGGGGCGGGGGCATTTTCGAACAATCTTGGTAGAGGTCCACTATATGAAGCGTCATACCAAATATCAAAAACCTGGGCCTTCTGGTTTCAGACAAGAAGATTTTTAAAGATTTCCCTATAAAAAGCCTATCTGAAGCCAGTGGGCCCCGGGGCGGGAGCATTATTGGCAGCAGGGCTATGATTTGAACAATCTTGGTATAGGTCCATTAGATGAAGCTTCAAACCAAATATCAAAGACCTGGGCCTTCTGGTTTCAGACAAGAAGATTTTTAAAGGTTTTCCCTATATAAGCCCATGCAAAAACCAGTGGGCCCCGGGGCGGGGTCTTTTTTGGCCCCAGGGCTATAATTTGAACAATCTTGGTAGAGGTCCACTAGATGAAGCTTCATACCAAATATCAAAGACCTGGGCCTTCTGGTTCCAGACAAGAAGATTTTAAAAGGTTTTCCCTATATAAGCCTATGTTAAACCAGTGGGCCCCCGTGTGGGGCCATTTTTGGCCCCAGGGTTGTAATTTGAACAATCTTCATAGCGGTCCACTAGATGAAGCTTCATACCAAATAGCAAAGACCTGGGCCTTCTGGTTTCGGACAAGAAGATTTTTAAAGGTTCCCTATATAAGCCTATGTAAAACATGTGGGCTCCGGAGCGGGGCCATTTTTGGCCTCAAGGAAATAATTTGAACAATCTTGGCAGAGGTCCAATAGATGCAGCTTCATACCAAATATCAAAGACCTAAGCCTTGCGGTTTCAGACGAGAAGATTTTTGAAGGTTTGCCCTATATAAGCCTATGTAAAACCTGTGCGCCCCGGGCGGGGCCAGTTATTGCGTCAAGGCAATAATTTTAACAATCTTGGTAGAGGTCCAGTAGATGAAGCTTCTCATACCAAATATCAAAGACCTGGGCCTTCTGGTTTCAGACAAGAAGATTTTTAAAGTTTTTTTTTTTCTTATTTTCCCCTTTCTTTGCCATGGCAACCAGAGTTCTGCATGGAATGGAATTCTTTGAACAACTTTGAGAGAGGACTATCCAAAGATCATTTCTGCCAAGTTTGGTCAAAATCTGTTTTGTGGTTTAGGAGGAGATTTCGTTTAAAGGAATTGTGGACGGACATTCGGACGGACGACGACGACGACGACGGACGGTGACCGAATACAATAGCTCCCCGGGAGCCTTCGGCTCAGGTGAGCTAATAACTATAAGTCCAGAGCCGTTTCAAACGGGCACATAACGTCTAAGAAACGTCGTGTCAACGTCGAGCATCAACGTCGAGGCGGCGTTGCTTAGACGTCATCTGTCCGCTAGGAATAAAAGAACATGACACTGAGATGGCACTCAATCATAAATGGCACTCGATCATGTCCCAGCAGAAATGAAGCCATGATGAGAGGCACTTCAATCGGTGCAGACAGCAAAAACACAATGGAAACCAACTTAGCCAGAATATTGCGAGTTCATTTCAGTTGTGGACAGATGGAAACAATCAATATTACAAAAATGCAACCATGTACTAGAGATTGTATTAATTTTGTTGTGAGAGTCCGGGCCCGGTAACACATAGGTAGCAATGTCGCTAGCCAGCATCACGCCAAATCAGTGTTGTTTCACTTGTATAACTTCTACAAAAAGCAAGGTCTACGCTTAGCATATATTAATGTGAATGTCTAGAGTTTTACTCCAGAAATGTGTTTTGTACAATTAACTAACTGTCTTTGGCAATATTATAATTGCCAATCTGCACCAAGGACTGAAATATAATGTCTGAAATGTAAAAGTTTTTTATGCTGTAATTTTGTCAAAAGGTACTTTTTCATCTTTAAAAAGGCACATGTGGAACTTCTGTATGCTTGTAACATATTATCAAATGGAATGCTTAAAACTGTTGAAGAAGTTAGGTAGAAAACTTCCTACATTTTATAGAAGACTAATTGAAGATTAACCCAAAATTTTCCTAACGGCGGGGCAAGTTGTTTTAGCTAACCAGAGCCGAAGGCTAGGATAGGTCCGTCGTAGTCGCAAGTTTGTAGATGTATATAGTATTAGCATGTCTGCACAAAATATGACAGAAAATATGGGATTACACAAATGTGATAGCAATTCTGTGTCAGAGCTCTGCCCATGGGCCTCTTTTGTGTGAATTATTCTTGTCATGGACCGCTTTTAATTACAGATATTATCTGTCATTCTATGATACCAGAAATGTCTCAGTGGTAACTGACTTTCACTGCTATATTCATCCGAACAAAAGAAGAGCGACATACATGAAAGTTTCTGTAATGTATAGGTATTTTCCTATCTAATTATGTTGTCTACGACCTAGAACATGTAAAATGAAATTTTAATTATTGAACAAATGTCGCAATTATTACAAAAAGAGCTGAGTCGTGTAACCATCATATGTATGTGTATTAACATATCGCATATCAATACACCAGTCGTTTTGCTAATTCATGCTTTCTATGAATAAGTTCGTGTGTATTTTTATTAGCAAATATCCTAACGAATATTCCAATATGTTTTTTATGTGTATGGGCAATAAGTATAAGCTTTACCAATAAGCCTTTGCTTTATCAAGAGAACTGGCAACCATATAGATCCCGTAAAACTGTGTAATTAATAATCAATTATTTACTAATAGTATTTTTAATAGTATTTTTCTTATAGTATCTGCAGATATTGTTTATCAATGGAAGCACAATTTTCCTATAGAGCACCTGAAACTGACCACACACAGTCTTCCCAGTTGCATACTGTACAAAGCGTTTAATTATCTTTTCTTGTTGTGTAAGCTTAGTCTTGTTGTTGCATAATATAAAGGTCAACCTACATGCACATTGTGGGTAATTAATTCGTAGACAATCAAAGTTTTGTCCTTGCGGGCATTACACTAAAACTTCCACTATTAAAAATGACACAAAACCTGTATCTAGCTGACAAAAAGGTGTATTAGAAACACTAACAACCCCATTACACTAGACCTACAGTTACGGCCTTTTATTTATTTATATATTTTCACTTATTTCGAGCCGATCGTAAACGAAAGGGTGGGCGATAACCGGAGCACCTAGAGAAAAACCACCTGACCATCCGTTGCAGAACTTGGCGTCTCTCATGTGACCCGAGGGAGGCTCGAACCACAACCGTGAGAGATCTAACGAGTAAGGTTCAGCGCTCCTATCTACTTGGCTCGTTCATGTTCTTTAGATATCCTTTGGAATATGTGGGACCTACCTAGCATGGGTAATGCCTTCTCGTCGGGACCATCCATAAAAAGTAAATAATCTCCACTTCCGCAATCTTGCGTATTAAGTTGAATATTTGGACTATTTTGATTATTGTGAAGAACAGTGTTCACGTCTAGGTCTAAGTCTTCTATGCGCATCATAAGTCTTTTTCCTTCCGGCGCTTGAATAATCATCCTACATCTCATTCCATCCGGGTATCTTTCATTCTTTGTTAGACGCAGGCGAACAACCTCAACGCCGCCATAATTCAAGTTGAGCATTTGACCACAGTGATCTTCGATATAATCTGCAACAACACAAACACATTTATATTTGCTTTGTGAGTCAACGCACAACAATACCTACAAACAGACTTGTACAAGCAGCAGACCCATATTAGCGCTGTCTGATCTGAGTCTTCGCTGAACCTTCACCAGTCACCAGGCTATCACAAGAGAGACAGAACAATAACACGCCGATGCGACATAGTGAAACTTTCACATCTCCAAAATGGCTTCTTTTCTGATGAAAATCTGTGACCTTTTTCTTATTTATACTGCCAACATAGGCTGTGGGTTCTCGTTAGAACCGCTTCATTGAGGCGGTTCTAACGAGTACTCACAACCTTTGTCTTGGAGCAGAAATATTTAAAATAATGTATACCCATTAAACCCCAGTTTCTCTATATAAAGTGGGGTTCAGGTGGGGGTCATTTCACGGACTTGTTCAAGTGATGCAAGTGGTAACATTTGCGATACTTAGTTGATTTGAAAGCCGAGATGAATCTTTAGTAGTCGTAAATGTACATCGCGTAAACGAGTCCGTAAAATAAATACCCCGTATACCTCATTTTAAAATAAGAAAAAAAAAAACGTTGGAGTTTATAGGGTTAAACATTATTTTAAGTTTGCTCAAAAACATAAATTGTGGGTACTCGTTCTAACGAGCACCCGCAGTCTATGTTTGATCAGAACCAGAAATGTTGCTGGTGACACGTCAAAAGACATTCATACATCAGGACCTGTGATATGGGAAGTTAGTCCCTAGCTATCACCAAAGAGGTAAACTAAGCTACACTATCCTCAGCACCATCAGCTGATCGAATCAATCTCTAATGGCCCGAGGGAAGGAATATTGTTTGTAAATGTCAGTTCTTGTGGCAGGGGCCTGAAACGTTGATGAATTATGACTTCTACGGCGCCTTGCTGGGGGAACGAGGGCATCAGTTGGAATTCTGCCAGCACCCTTTAGACATGAGCCTACTGCAGTCATAATCAGTAATTGATTGTTACAAACTAGCAGCTCTATACTGAAGTTTTTCAATTTCTGAATTAAGGTCCACTCCAACGAGGTCCCATAGACCATATTCCAATACTGGGCGAATAAGCTCTTTATATGCTGCCCCTTTTACATCCGAGGAAACTCGAAACCAAGCGTTTTATTTGCCTTCTAAAGTAGCCTACACATGTTGCTAAGGTGTGTATTACATTTCAAATCGTGTGTAATTGTCACAACACTGTATTTAATGGAATCGAGGACCGTTCCCTCTAAGATTGTAAGGAGCCTCAGTTTTATTGGTTCTCTTCCTAGTTATCTGCATAATACTGCATTTAACGGGCTGAAGCCTCATGCTCCATTTTTGTGCCCACTATCCTAGCATATTTATATCATTCTGAAGTTTCAGCGAGTCCGTTGTAGCTCTAATTTTCCGGTAGCAAGTATTCGTCTGCGAACAGTCTTATTTCTGAGTCAATGCCAAATGGAAATATGATAAATGTGCAGGGAGACTAACAGTGGACCAAGAACAGTCCCTTGTTGGAATCCAGACAAAACTGCAGCCTTCCCCGAAGATTCACCATTAACAACAACTTGCTGTAAATGCATTTATCCATTTTAGAGTATTCCCTCCAACCGCGTAACCAAATAATTTGGATTTCAGTAGTTCATGAGGGGTGTGTCAAAGTCCAGAATAAATGTCTCCACCTATACCGCACACCCCCCCCCCCCTCCCCCACTCCCTGGTCCAAGATTTTACATAATCATTAATAGCCGCGCTTAATTGAGCTGCATAACTATGCATGTTCCTAAAAGCATGTTGTCTGTCTGACAGAGGTTTTTGTTCAACCAGGTGGGTCCTCATTATGTTCAAACAATTTGCAGGGAATACAAGTCAATGATACAGGGCGAAAATTACGGGCAAGAGCCCTATCTCCTTTTTTAAAGAGTGGACAAATGTTCACAGGAAGCCATTCTTCGGGGATTTCACCTATATCAAGAGACTGTTAGATCAGATGTGCAAAAGCTGGACCTAGCTCATTTGCTAGTTCCTTTAGGACTCTAGGACGAAGCTCATCAGGCCCCAAAGCTTTAGATGAGTTCAAGCATTTAAGTAACTTGATCACTCCCTCTGATAACACAACAATACTACCCATGAAAGTGGCCGATCTTCCAGTCAATAGAACCTCCTTGAACTCATTTTTATTGAACACATCATTGAATTTTCCTACTAGGTACTCTGTCCTTTCAGAGTCTGATTCAGCAATTCCATTCCCTCCCCTTTTATTTAAGGGCGGGATACCATACCTGTCTTTATTCTGGATATTAATATACCTGTAGATGTCTCTGGGATTTGCCTTTATTTCACCTACCAAGTTATTCATATACAAACCATGCTGATATTTGATGTCAGTCTTAATTTCTCGACTCAAGTTTTCAAATTTTGCCCGTAGTTTACCACTTCCCAGCATGAATCCTATTTCTTCTGCGAATATGTCTTCTATTCTCTGGTGTGATCCAGGGAATCGAAGATACAGACATACTATTTTTTTCTATGGATTTTTTTATCTAGTTACCAAGATAACCGTGGCTAGGTAGTTGAGACCTTGAGGAGATAACCATTTATTTTCTGTGTTGTACGCGTTAATTCCCTTGATTATCAGCACAGCTGAGAAAGGTCGTGTCCGTATAAGTCCGGTATGAAGAATCAAACCAAAAGTGTTCTTATCACAAGTGAGGATGATAACACTGATCATTCATGATATCAGGCGATATTTGTCATTCGGACCGTCTCACCATTGTTCCTTGTTACTGAGCCGGTCGGGCCAAACAATGTCTCTGGAGAACATGTACTGCGGAAAGTTTTTTTTATCCTTATGCTGCGACTTAATGCTTTGAAACAACTGGACGTTTTCGACCGTGCCGTTTAGTGGTCGATAACAACTTGCAACGAAGTGAGGAGTCCTGAGCCCAGACCGATTCTGAGTCATTGCCAGTTCCATGAATGACAAGTGAGAGATCTTTCGCTACTTTGATGGGGAAATAAGAAAAAAAAGTCAAACCGTTTGATCAGAAAAATGTCGGTTTTGGAGCCATGAATAATTTACAGTTTGTGTAATGAATACCCATTACGAAAACATGCCTATTGCAATATATTGATATTTTTTTTCACACCCCCTCCCCCCCCCCCCCCTCCAATGAAAAATTTCAGATAAAAATTCTGATATTTTTCGTATTTCTGCGCAAAAAGATAGCTTGTGGGTACTCGTTAGAACCGCCTCGACAAGTACCCACAATCTATGTTTTTAAGAAGAAATAAGAAAATAATATATACCCCTGTATACCCCATTCTACTCCATAAAAGTGGGGTTTAAGGGGGTCAAAATTATATAGGCGTGTTTTCGTGATGGAAAATGTCTGGCGCACTGATTCATTATACATAAAGCTACATCAAATCAACTCGATCGTCTTGCCGACCAAGCGCTTGTACATGACTTTTACTCGACCGGACACTTACATGACATGCAGGACTTTTACATTCATCCCGACAGACACCCTGATCGCTAACAAGATCCACATCATTTGTTGTGTATAAATGGACTTGCTACCATAAAGTGGCCACTTCACATCGTAAAGCGACCAGTTTGCCCCTCTCTTTACGGGTAAACAAGTACCCCTCTATACCTTTCTTTATACAGTGAAACTTTGTAAACTGGAACACGGATAGCTCGTTGACCACGGCTAATTCGAACTCGTTCTTGGGACCCTATAGAATTCTTTCAATACCTACATATATCCATCTATTTGGATTTGGGAAAGGTTTTCCAGATTTGATCGGTAAAAGGTATGTTGTGTGTACTCATTAGAATCGCCTCAATGAGGCGATTCTAATGAGAACACACAACATACCTCTATTTTATAGAAGGTCGTATAAATATTAAGGTGATCCCCATATGCTTCATGACCTGAAACTATTATTTAACCTCATTAGTTCGAACTAACCCTATTTCAAACAAATTTTCATGGTCCCGAAGGTGTTCGAGTTATCGAGAGCTGTATTAAAAAATCAGAAAGTGGTGTAACCTGCATTGTCAAGGCAAATGTTTACCTAATCGAATGATGTAAGTAAGTTGTAGTTGTGTTTGTTTGATTTGTGCATGTTGCATAGTTTCTGCATGGATGTCTACTTTCGTTTTCAAAAAGTGTTTTATCTTTACTTATTTGAGTCTTCATAGTAAAAAAAGGACGTTTTTTAAAACACTTTGTCTAGAAGTTCCTGAACATGTTTTATGATGATGGTAAGTGTTCCAATTATAGCAAAATACAAAAATAACTGTGAAAAACATTAGCAAGTGACCTGACCCCAAGCATCTGTGCTCAGGTTAACAAGTCCATGCAATGAACGCCACTATAAACGCCACGACGTTTTAAGACTGTTCTTTCTTCTGCTCTCTAATTTGCTGAGATTTCATTGAACAACTCGTGTCCCTTTCCTGATTATTATCTACTTATTATTTGTATCTAGCTATTAACCCATATATGCCTAGCGGCCCTTTTCTGGGACATGAGCAAACAGTGCAGGACCCAGATCAGACGCCGCAAAACGCACAACTTACAATGGGAAAATGCCTGTCATCACCGTAGCACCTTCAGTTTTGGTTAGATCTTTCAGAAACTTATATATAAGTAGACTGGGGATAAAAGCTCGGATGAGTTCGAAAAACTGGCAAGGTCGGCCCATTAATTATAGAGTTACATCCCCTTGATTGCTGTAAATGCCTGTTTTGACGATGTCATCACCCTAGCCCCTTCAGTTTTGATCGGTTCTTCCTGAAACTTACATAAGTCAGGGTTGAAATCTTGGATGAGGTCGAAAACCAGCGATATCGGTCGATTGCCCACGAAGTTATGTCCCCTAATTTGCT
The DNA here is from genome assembly GCA_963580285.1 of Lucinisca nassula. Taxonomy (NCBI): domain Eukaryota; kingdom Metazoa; phylum Mollusca; class Bivalvia; order Lucinida; family Lucinidae; genus Lucinisca; species Lucinisca nassula. Next base: position 111,217,274 of record OY757017.1, on the reverse strand, counting down.
GAAAATGCTTATTTTTGACCTTGTCATTGCTGTAGCCTCTCCAGTTTTGATCGGACCTTCTTGAAACTTACAAACAAGTAAGTCAGGGATAAAAGCTCGGATGTGTTCGAAAACTGGTGAGGTCGGCCTATCTGTCATAGAGTTACGTCCCCTTGGTCGCTGAAAATGCCTGTCTTTGACATTGTCATCACCGTAGCCCCTTCAGTTCTCATCGGATCTTTTTGAAACTTACATGTAAATAAGTAAGGGATGAAACCTCGGCTGAGTTAAAAAAAATGTTGAGGTCGACCTATATTTCAGAGAGTTATGTCCCCCTTGATTACAGAAAATGTTTACTGTTGACCTCGTCATCACCATGTATCCTTTAGTTTTGAAACTTGCATGTAAGTAAGTCAGGGATAAAAGGTTAGGTGAGTTGGAAAACTGGTCAGCCTATTTATCATAGAGTTACGTCCCTTAGATGCCTGAAAATGCCTATTTTTGACCTTGTCATCACAGTAACTCCTTCAGTTTTTATAGGATCTTCCTGAAACGTGTATGTTACTAAGTCAGGGAAAAGAGCTCAGATTACCTCGAAAACTAACGCTGTCAGTCGATTAATCACAGAGTTGTGTCACCTACTTTGCTGACTATGCTTATTTTCGACCTTGTCATCACCGCTGCTCCTTCAGTTTTGATCAGATCTTCTTGAAACTTGCCAACAAGTAAGTCAAGGATAAAGGCTTGGATGAGTTCCAAAACAAGTGAGGTTGGCCTATTTTTCATAGAGTTACATCCCTTTGATTGCAGAAAATGCCTATTTTTGACCTTATCATCACCATAGCCCCTTCAGTTTTTATCAGATCTTCTTGAAACGTATTCATAAGCAAGTCCGGGATAAAAGCTCAAATGAGATCGAAAACCGGTGTGGTCGGCCTATTTATCATAGTAGTTATGTCCCCCTTGATTGCAGAAAATGCTTATTTTTTACCTTGTCATCACCGTAGCCCCTTCAGTTTTTATCGGATCAGTTACATCCCTTTGATTGCAGAAAATACTCATTTTTGACCTTGTCATCACCATAGCCCCTTCATTTTTATCAGATCTTCTTGAAACATATTTATAAGCAAGTCAGGGATAAAAGCTCGAATGAGTTCGAAAACCGGTGTGATCGGCCAATTTATCATAGTAGTTTAGTTACCCTTGATTGCAGAAAATGCTTATTTTTGACCTTGTCATCACCGTAGCCCGTTTAGTTTTTATCGGATCTTTTTGAGACTTATTTGAAGTTATTTAGGTGATTAAAGCTCGGATGAGTTAAAAAAAAAAACTGACGCGGTCACCCTATTTATCATAGAGTTACGTCTTTTTGATTGCAGAAAATGCCAGTTTTTGATCGTGATCGGATCTTCTTATAACTAACAAACAAGTAAGTCAGGGATAAAAGCTCGATTGAGTTCAAAAACTGGTGAGGGCGGCCTATTCATTTCCCTTTGATCGCTGAAAATGCCTATTTTTGACATTCAGGTCTCATCACCACAGGTCCCTAACTTTGAACGGATCTTTTACATAGACTTACTATATAGGGGAAGCCTTTAAAATCCTCATTTCTGAAACCACAAGGCCCAGGTCTTTGATATTTGGTTTGAAGCTTCATCCAGTGAACCTGTACCAAGATTTTCAAATTATAGTCTTGGGGCAAAATGGGACCCTGCCCATGTACAACTCTGTTGACAACCCTGGATCTATGAAGATAGTTAGCAAACATGCCTTACCTTCTTTCACAGTTTTTTTTTTTTTCTAAACATTATGATTTTCTGGTCCACAGATGAGCCAAAGAGGACCATCTAGGCCCTCTTGGTTTTGGTCATTACGATAACACATTCGTGTGACATATGGATATCTTTCTTTTCTCCAAAGATGAAAATTTGTAATATTCTTCTTATTTATACTCAATACATAAGTTGAAGGTACTCGTTGGAACCGCCTCAATGGTTCTAACGAGTACTCACAACCTATGTCTACGAACAAAAAAAAAAAAAAGAAAAAAATATAGTATACTCATGTAAGCCCCAGTTTTTTCTATACATTACGCAAACACGCCTATACAAATACATTGCCACCTTTATCGCCGAAAAAATGAAAATTTTAAGATGAAAAATTGTGATATTTTTCTTAATTCTGCTCAAAATATAGATTGTGGGCACTCGTTAGAACCGCCTCGATGAGGCGGTTCTAACGAGTGCCCACAGTCTATACTCTGGAGCAGAAATAAGAAAAATAAGGTATACCCCCGGAAACCCCAGTGCTACTGTATAAAAGTGGGGTTCAAGGGGGTCAAAATTATATAGGTGTGTTTTCGTGATGTAAAGTTAGGGGGTGCTCAATAGTTGTCTTGTGACGTAGCTTTCGTTAAATTATTGCATTATGCTGTACTCTTTTCTGTGGATTGTGTACCATATGTTGAATAAATAAATATGTTGAAACCAATCTATGTAGAAATAACAAAATAACATAGAACCTTGTAAATCCCACTTTTCTCAATATAAAGTGGGTGTTTTCATGGTTGTTGGCAATACAGAATTGTAAATGTAATGGTAAAAACAAAACAAAATAATACTTACACTCTGGGGCAGCAAATACTTTCTTATCCAATAGAACGATGAAAAATATAAACAAAAACACGATTAATTCCTGAAATTCCATTTTCGTTTCTTTGTTTGAAGACTTATTCCTTTAGATAATATTATCGAGTGAACGGGTTATTTTTCTATAACGAAAAATTAGAGTGCATATTTAATTAATGTCTAATTCGAAATGAATTTTCAATGATCAATCGATGTTATTGAACTTTAACGTTTACTTCCTACATAGGGTAGCCCCAGGGTGCAACTTTTGCTCTGACTATATGATACATTTCACTGAAAATTGTACCGTATGACAAGCGTCTAACAGCGTAAAGATCAGTCAGTGCATGTGCACAATCCAATCTGACTCTTCGCTTGAATGTACGGATTACACCTTGCGGGAAACAGCGAAAATTTTGACAAGTCTTTGTAGATGCATTGTCTGATCTTGGGTTTGGTCGGATACATGTGTAAAGATACTTTTGGGCAGGATGTGCGTTTGTATCTATGATTCATACGTCAGACGTCGAAATTTAAAATTACCTAAACGTCTCAATTTCCAAGTATAGGTGCATTTTATATCTTTTTGAATTTAAATAAACAAATAAATAAATTTTAGCATTACAATAACACATCCGCGTGCTAAAATGACGTTTTTTCTTGTCAATAGAACTAGACTTTAATTCAGACACAAGCTCTAGTTACCATTTTTTCTATTTACTAGTCCAAATACTGATCGTGGGTCCTGGTTAGAACAGCTCCAACGAGGCGGCTCTAACGAGTAAAAACAGTCTGTGTTTTAATAACAAACACCCAGTACATCAAAATTGTCTGTATGTAACGCGGGTGTTGACGGTAAAATATTTTCATATGAAATCATGTTACCATGCTATTTATTTATTACATGTATTTTATTTGTGTTTCACGGCCCATTCCAGATTATTTCATTTATTTCGAGCCGATCGATAATTAGAGTATGGCAAACACCGTAGTACCCGCAGAAAAATGATAAAGCTTCCGTTGCAGAGCTTGGCGTCTCACACGTGGTTCGAACCACAGCAACGAGAGACATAATGTTAAAGATTCAGCGCTCTTACCCACTAGGTCACGGATGCCCGTCCAACAAGTAATGTTATATGTACCCTTGCAAACTTCACTTTACGTAGAGAAAAATTATTACAAAGATATACATTTTTATTAGATTGTCAGTCGAGCCAAATTATTAGCATAGAGGTTCTTCAGTGTTGATGCCCACGTGACTGCCACTGATTTGTATATTACCCAGGTAAGGGTCATTTATATAAAACAGCCGCGTAAGAGGAACGTAAAAGCAACCTCCCATTACGTTTGAATGAAATTGAACCAAAGGAATAGAAGGCGTTATAATTTAAAAGTATTTCTCTTTTGAGCTCTGGCTGTCATCTTGTTCATTGGAGCAGAACTGACAGAGGGTCTCCTGTATTTCTATTTCAAGCTCTTACAACCATCCAATAAAATATGAAGAGGCTATGGGCACTATCATTTTCCCAAAGTAAGTCTATGGTATACCTATCAGTTGCTATAGCAACCAAACTTCTGGAGCAATTTTCCTGAAAAGAATAAGCAAGCAATCTCTAACCAAAGACATGCTACAGATTAAATTTGGTTGAGATCTGCTTGAAGGCTGCATAGATATTGAAGTTTGAAAGTGTGGACGACGAACGTCGACGGACGAAGGAGGTTGCCATCCTATAAGCTCCCTCTCTGAGCCTTCGGCTCAGTTGAGTGAAAAAGAAAAACAAACCGACAGACCTCATCCACATGGTATACAGGCAGTGAATTACAACCACAAACAGACAGCGCTCACATCTTAGCCACTTCAATAACACAGATATTTAGTCCAGACACAAGGGCCTCCGCCCGAACTTAAGTTCTGACAAGCATAACTACACAAGTACAGTCCCTGCTAGCATTCTACATAAATCTACAGCGGGCCGTTAGCGGCCCGTCAGAACGGCCCACTGTAGATTTATGTAGAATGCTTACTAGGACGTAGGGCCCCTGCCCATCTTGGCTTGGAGGTATAGACTGGGATACATGGTACTTTCACGCAGAGCTGAAACCGACCGCATGTGAGTACTGGCAAACCGCTTAGAAGGTCTTTGTCTTTTTTTTTTTTTTTTTTTTGGGGGGGGGGGGGGGGGTGGGAGGGGGGATGCGGTAGGGTTCATCTCAATGCCGGGTAAACAAGGTCTCCACAGTTACCTGAATAATATTGACCGGGACGTAATACTTCAACAGAAACACTAATAGCGAACGTAGAGACAGACAATTACGGTTCCTCTACGTCTCCCAGCATGTCAGTCAGCGATTTCAATGTCGCACCGAACAATTGCAAGAATATGGACACTGTTCAAATTATCTAAGACTGCTGATGTACTTCACTGATATTTCAATTACCAGCTAAGCCCCCGCCCATAGGGGCTTGAAGAAATATATGGGCTGCATGATGCTTCCACGCAGAGCTGAATCCGGCCCGCACACTAGTACTGGTAAACCGCTTAGAGGATCTAAGCCTGTCCAGGAACCGCGGTGCGAGGCGGACCGTCCATGCTAATAAACCCTATTGGTTTCATTGGGCGACAGGGCTTGAGAAGTCATTTCATCTCAATGTCGGGTAAAAGTCCCACAAAATTGGAAGCAACGTCTCCAAAATGACCTTTACAGTGTTGACGGGGACGTTAAACCTCAAATCAAACAAACAAAAAACCAGCTTGGTAGATTGAATACGGTACGGTATGCCATAAAAGCGCACATTCGAGGCGGTAAAGCAGTGGACATCAGCTGTTGATTAGTAAGTAATTAGCGAGTTTAAAAAGAGAAGTGAAGGCAATGATCAGGAATTGATACAATTACAAACATAAACAAACTTAACCATAAAAAAGAAGACAAAAATAAAAAAAAAACACGACATAGCGGAAAGACAAAGGTTACTTTCCCACAAATGGCCAATAAATAAAAAGATTTCAGCAATACATACATGCGATCTATAACACTAATAAATCACAGATAACCCACCCTGGAACGGCCTGTAAACAGAGAATACCTGGTTCGTGTCTTTTGATATCAAGTTTATCAGGCAAGGCTTCGAGAACGCTTGTAGAATCGCGGGCTTGCCGAGCGATTCTACATGCGTTCTCGAAGCCGAGCCTGATAAACTTGATATCAAGTGACACGAATCTGGTATTCTGTTTATCAGAATATCCCCTTGCCGACTCTGTATATTGGCAGTTTACGATCAGTTACCGAGTGTCTTCAGTGCGTCCAAACATTCCGATGCGGAATATAATCGATCAGTATATTTACTATCAGTTGACTGCTATTTTTCTTTTTTAATATTTTTAATGTATTTTTTTTTTTTTTTTTTTTTCATTTTTTCTGGTTATAATAACATTTTGGCCATTTTTTTCCAGTTGTTCGTTTCAATAAAAAAAGGTGCAATGTCATGTTGACGTGATAAAGCTCACTTCACCTGAGATAGCATATTTTTATCAGGTCAATGCGTTACAATGCAATATATATAGGGGGTAACTGATAAAAGGTATTTAGGGGAAACTTTAATCGATTTTACATGGCAACAATCCTCGCCCTTGGTTCTGTCTAGGTTTAGGCAAATCATTTGTTCAGTGCGCATGAAGGAAATCTAACTCATCAGTGCAAGATTTCCCAGGGCATAAAAATCAAACGAATACTAGAGATGAAGCAACGATGAGGACTCGACAGCATGAAATAACTGAAATGCTGGAGCAAAGGAAAACTAATAGTTGGACTCCGGTGGACCCGACCAGAGACAGAGCATCAGGCACCAGCGGAGATTACAAGCGTTCTAAGGATCAAAGGCCCGACCCGCCGGCGTGCAATTCAAGAGGGAAGCAACCGTTATCAACCGTGACTGTGTTAACTACCATGCATGCAGTCTGTCGTAAAACGCTTGTGTTGTACCCAATCGTTTTATATCGAAGCCTGATTTTACGAAATTGGATACTGAAATCATTGCAAGGATTATTATACTGTTCTGAATTTACATCTATGTCACATTCAGAATGGAATTCTATGGAACATTCGGGTTCCGATTGCAGCAGAGATTTAAGTCAAACATTAATTGAATTTGAAACTAAACCGACATTGCGTCTATTAAACTTAGAAAAGGTTTTGCGAAATTTAAGTTTACGTACAATGCGGCAAGTAACACTACCATAGTTCAATCTGCTCTTGCTTATCGTCATGTATGAGTGTCGTTCCCGACCCTCCTGTTGACCGGGCCGACTGGAGCCTGGGCTTAGCCTCGGTTACGATCGACCTGCACATATCTCGGATTGGACACGCCTACATCGACCCTATACAGATGTTTCCAAAATGCAATAAAAATATTGTGTTTGAATTAGGGGACAACTGTATTCAAAACTGTCATTATGGGAGGTAAATCGGCGGTTTTACGGTCGGAAATTTTGTTCTAAAAACGGAATTTGCAACTATAAACCGACGATTTACCTCCCCAAATGACAATTTTCAGGACAGTTATCCCCATTCTAATACACTTATTCGGTTGTTAAGTTAAAACTGTACTATTTTGCATAAGGCGGCCAGCGTTGTGAGCTGGGTAAAACCAAATGCCAGCCTATTAAAAGTGACGTTACGTGATGACGTCGAGTTTCCGTCAGTATATCGCAGAATATACTGTCGCAAATGTTCAAACATTGAGTTACATACGCAAGTGCATTAGAATTGAAGTTTTACGTTTACCAGTACTCATGTGCGGTTGGTTTCAGCTCTGCGTGGAAACACCAAGACAAATATACAGGCAAACATCAGTGGCTCAAGCCCTTACGACTCGTTTTCCATGGCTGTTTGAGACTCGGTTTGGGTACCCCTAGGAAATGCTTCCCAGAGCTCTGGGTAGAAATCATATATTATTTGTGACGTTTCTTTCTTTTATCTTGCAAAGGTATGTTGTGTGCACTCATCAGATCGCCTCGATGAGGCTCTGTGAGACTCATGAATTATAAGGTATGAAAAGCCATATAATAATAATAATAATAATAATAATAATAATAATAATAATAATAATAATATAATTATATGATGATGACGACGATGATGATGATGATGATGATGATGATGATGATGATGATGATGATGATGATGATGATGACGACGACGATGATGATAAATCAAAGAATCAACTAACCTTTGTTGTTCGTCAACGTAAATCAAAGCCCTGAAGGGACTTGATTTTTGTTTGTGTTGGAGTTTAACGGCCCAGTCAACTCTATTTAGGTCATTTTGAGCCGGCCAGTTTACCTATCCACACTTTTCCTGGGCAGGCTTATACGTAAGCGCTTAACCAGTGCAGTGCAAATTCTTTCGCCAGAAACTGACAACTGCCCCACTTGAATCAGCAGAAGGGTGAGAATGACCGTAGAAAAAAAATTAATTATCAATCTCCACGAAAGAATGTTGCCGACCCCGGCAGGTATCGAACCCGCGTCGTGATCACCAGTCAGAAGCGCATCCGGGGATTAGAGTTGTTAAATACTTGCAAAGTTTACTATGAACCGGAATTTATTTCAATTGCCCATAGTAACTTTACCTTGATGTGTAATATGTGACTTTGTGGGCTATATTAAGACTTTTGTGCCTAGAATGCCCGCGAGGGCGTAGGGCAGTATATATATATAGATAGGCAGATAAATAGATCTATTTATAATCCTCCCGTTATTTTGGAATGTTAAATTTAATGAGGCTTCATGTACGAGACTGACAACTAGGACAATCAAAGCACTGAGAGTACTGGTGGGTCGATCGTCTCTGAGTGTAGGTTGGGAAAATAGTCCTGAGCTGAGAATCGAACTGTTCGTTTAACTTTGAGCAAGCACAGTATAGTTGATCAGACATCGCGTTATGTGGCGTCTGATTATGTAGATTCTGTTTGCAAATGCCCAAGTGTACGAGCACAGTCCACCCGCCCTCGCCCATCGGGGCTTGAATAAATAGATGGGCTGCATGATGCTTCCACGCAGAGCTGAAAGTCCGGTAACATTGGAAGTAACGTCTCCAAATTACCTAAACAGTGTTGACGGGGACGTTAAACCTTAAATCAAACAAAGGAGCACAGTCCAGAATTTTCTTCTTACGCTGCGCTCTGACGTCTTAGGGTAGTACTTGGATTTTGTTCAACAGAGTGGGGTGGGTGCAAACGCAGTCCCCTCCCATTTTTTGGAAATTATTTCAGATTCATACAGTTTTTCACCCTCTGCAAAATACCTGAAATTCGCACCCTCAACCCACCCCTTTTCAGAGTTTCGGCCCTGTATCATGTTCAAAGCTGTTGTTGCATACATACGGCGAACAGTTCCCACCTGATCAGAAGCAATGTACTCTATATCCGCTCTTGGTCTACGCTGTATGTCTAATAACGGTACCGGCTACTCATTTTTGCACTAAAACATTTCAGGGATCATTGATTCCATTGTGGAATTCTGAAAATTTTTTAGGGTCACTGATGAGGCCTAATTGGCCGAAACTAGCTAGTCTGCCCCAGAAAACATGTACACTGCATATTTTCCAGTTCTGTGGTGTATTCCTTGCTTCCAAAGGATAACCCTTTCTAGAACATTTCTAAAATTAAGTTCTGAAAAGTCTATTTTTACTCGACTTGGCGTACATTTGTATAAAAGTTTTATAAATAGAATGTTCCGAAAGACGTCACGTGAAATCGTGGCCTGGATTAAGATATTGTTCGTGAGCAACCTGGCAGACTTATACTATTTCGTTTAACCCTCAAATGCCACTGTTTAAGCAAACAGTGAAGTTCCTGTGCAACCTGCTGATCAGACGCCACATTCCACGGCGTCTGATCGGGGTATTATCCAGCACACGATTTCTGCCAAGACTCTATAGATAGCTCTTGTTACATCGATAAAAATAGCGCAACGTTTCAAGTTCTATAAATAAAACATAATAATGGTTTTCCCAAATCAGTGCTGGTCACGTGGACAACTGCATTAATTCCGTTTGGCCATATAGTAAATTAGGGTCGATCGTAAACCAATCGACCCAATAATAGTTAACCGTATATTTACAAGATTTAGCTTTTGAAAAAGCTTGAATCTACGTTTGCACACATTAGTTTGTGTAGTCATAGGCTTGGAAAGTCAAATGACAAAGCTGTTCCCGGTATGAATGTGCCAGTAAATAAGGAAACTTGTATAATAGCCAACGATTCCAAAAGTTGACTCCAGTTTCATATATAAACAAAGCTACCAATCTTTTACAATGATAACCACTCGTACTAGGGAAACGAAAAAATCAGTAGAACAGACGCATCTGCCTTATCAGTGGAAACAAACAAAACTAGATGTAGGCCTACTGTATCACGGGAGGGAAGTCAACCCCATGGGAACCCAGAAAACATGTTTATTTTGTATGCGAAGAGGGTGTGATAAACTTTCGGAAGTGTTCCGGTCAATCCCGGTTTATAATCAGTATAACAAATAACACTGATCAACTTTCCACAATGGGAGCTTTCCACTAAATGTTTTCCATAGGCGACAAAAGTAACCTTTTACCTGCTCCCACAGAAACTACACATACAAAACTTTTTAAACCTTACTTGTTTATAGAGCCATCCTAGCCCAGCAAGTTAATGAGAAAAAAAATCCACATGTCGACCTGCTCCTTTTCAAGTTACAGTCAACCATGTTTGTTTACCTACTGGAACGGAGTAAATACAAACCAACATTTTTAAAGGAGGGGTGGCCATATAAAATCAGCAAAAATTTCTTTGAGCTTGCAGATATATTTATAAAACATGCATCATTTTAGTCCCTTATACCTATCATTTTCTCACATTGAAATAAAACATGGGATATATATCCAATGGAAGCAAGTCGGGTATTTAGAACGCAACTAAAAGCTCAGTCCAAAAGTGATAAAACCCGGTACCTCCCAGTATTTAGTGCAATGCTACCCAATAGACTCTAGCATTAAGCCAGTAATGACCTTTTCCTTAATGCTTCTGGGGCAAAAGTAAGCCATAGGTAGTCTACACCCACATGCGTAGACAATGACACGGATTCAACTGGTCATTACCTTTTCTTAAATGCTTTCGGAGCAAAAGTCATTCTTAAGATTGCCGTGCACCGATTTTCAACAATAAGGCGCTATTTTCCTCTTAATTTTTCACATGCCACTTCCTGAATAAAGAAAGATGCTATGCCTTTACACTATTTCTTTTATTTGCTTGCTTTAATTTCGAAAAACTTTTTGATTTCAATATTTTGTATTTAAACACTAAGACGGCGAAGGATAAAATCGTTAGGTTTTAAAAAAATGGACTACCTTTTGGTCTGCCTGCAGAAAACGGTAACACTGTAAACGGCTTATGACGTGATTAAGATGTAAGCTTGATAGACAAGTCCGATTAGACCTTTCCGAGAAATCAAGCAATTTAACTAAGCCGCCGCACATAACATGTCTTCAGGATTTGACCATGGTGGCGACAAAAACCTGTACATGTGCCTGTATAGTGATATCGGACCCTATAGGATCAGACTGGGTTATACTGAAGCTTGAGACGCATGCCAGCCCATGCAGAATCGCTGATCATACGTGCTATAAAACAGCTTTTCCTAAGTTTAGATCATCAAACATCAAATGACAGATGTTACACCAATAGATATTTAAAAGGCTCTGCAAACGAAAATGTTACTTTAGACGTGAACGTCCATCGAAGACTTGGACTAGCCTGTGCATCCGCGAAATCTGATCAGAGTCTTCAATGTGCGCTATATGAAAAGACATTTAACCATCACGTTAAGAACTCCGTATGATGAACACTTGTAAACCTCACTTTATATAGAGGAAAATGATTTCTGAAGGTGGTTCCATACAGATCAATACGTTGCCCACTATGTTTAAAGGTGATTGATGATTTGTGATTATTATTTTGGCCCCCGCGCATATGGGCTTGAAAAAATATATGGGCTGCATGATGCTTCCACGCAGAGCTCAATCCGGCCCGCACACTAGTACTGGTAAACCGCTTAGCGGATCTAAGCCTGTCCAGGAACCGCGGTGCGAGGCGGTCCATGCTAATAAACCCTATTGGTTTCATTGGGCGACAGAGCTTGAGATGTCATTTCATCTCAATGTCGGGTAAAAGTCCCACAAAATTGGAAGCAACGTCTCCAAAATGACCTTTACAGTGTTGACGGGGACGTTAAACCTCAAATCAAACAAACAAACAAAAACTTGTCTGTTATTCATGTTTGAGACTGTATTGTCTGTTATAACCCTGCTGTAAACGTGGCATGGTCGAAAGGGTTTGTCTACTATTAAACGATTTTTCTTCTGAACTTTAAGTGGAGATCTAAAATGATAAAAACAATGACATAACGATTCTAGAAAAAAGGAAAGAGTTGCTTACCTTAGCGGTGTATCTAGCCTCAAAACTCATCACGATGTGATATGGGGTACTCCTTCAAACCTCCAAAAACAGACGTTTATCTTATGATTTTTTCTTTCAATATTTTTCTTGTTTCGGGTTCAAACATAGTGCATCTCGATTGGCTGTGTTCGAGATTGTAGGTATCCGTTAAAACCGCCTCACTGAGGCGGTTTTAACGATACCTACAATATATGTCTGTGAGCGAATACAAGGAAAAAACCAATACATAAATAAACTGGAGTTTAGAAGTGATGTCAGATAAGCTCAGCCACTGGAGCTTCCGCTGCCAGATTCATAGAGGAATTTGAAGCTTCGCTGTTCTCACATGTATTTTTGTAGCATTTGCCAACGCATGTGCTTAAGGACTAAGTCTTATCTCATCGATGGAGACATTTAGGCCTATAGCAAACTACAAGTTAAAGCCATGGATGTCTGTGACTGCTTCATAAGGACAACACTTAGGTAGGATAAAATTTTCTTTCACGATTCTTGAGATGATGTTGCGATGATCAAAACGTGTGATAGTTTTCTTATATGCTTCAAACATAGATTTTGGGCGCTTGTTAGAACCGCTTCCGGTATGATTGTAGCGGTTCGAAAAAAGAATCATCAGTCTGTGTTCCTGAACAGAATAGAAACATAATGTATTATCATAAACCCCACTTCTCCCCATACAATGTAGGGTTAAAAAGGGTAATCATTACATGGACTTGATAAGGTTTTCGGTGTGCATTTAAGAAATGAATTTTATTTTTCTGCTGTTCATGGAAGAATGAACGCAGTGGGTCACGAGCAAGTTTATTTTTTTATTGACATTATTTGCCCCTCTTCACTGAGCGAAAAAATGCTTGTAGGACAAACTTTTAAAGCTGAAAAACATTTACAAGCTTTTTTTCCACAAAAATGCGGAACAGCGTTGACGTCAGCAACGCCCGTAGAGAACCATGGTTTGGACTGTCACTGAGAATCATGTGACCAGATGCGTTCATGGAAGTATGAACTACATTGTTTTCAGACTTTACACTGGAAATGTAAATATACGCGTATGACTTTCGCGCTGACTAAACGTAAGTAAAAAATGTTTGTTGTTGTTGTTTCTTGTTGTTGTTTTTCCTTTGCCTTGTTGCAAGCGCCATCTTTACAAGGGAGACAATTTGCGGCCATTAGGTAACACATCCGTGCAACGTAGTGCATTTTTCCACATCTCCAATATGGCTACTTTTCTGATTGTTTGTTTGATTTGAGGTTTAACGTCCCCGTCTACACTGTATAGGTCATTTTGGAGATGTTGCTTCCAATTTTGTTGGACATTTACCCGACATTGAGATGAAATGACTTCTCAAGCCCTGTCACCCAATGAAACCAATAGGGTTTATAAGCATGGACGGCCCGACTCTCATCGCTTTGCCTGGGCAGGTTTAGATCCTCCAAGCGGTTTACCAGTACTCGTTTGCGGTCGGATTCAGCTCTGCGTGGAAGCATCATGCAGCCCATCTATTTCTACAAGCCCCGATGGGCGGGGGCCACGGCTACTTTTCTGATGAAAATTCGTACTTTTCTGATGAAAATCCGTGATATTTTTCTGATTTATACTGCAAACATAGGTTATGGGTGCTCGTTCATTCAGGCGGTCCTAATAAGTATCTTGGAGCAGAAATTATAAAAATAACCAGTGCTTCAGCTGAAGAGCACGACCCGCCGGATGCTTTTAGCTTTATGAGTGTTACCATATATGGGTATGGCGGCCATTTTGGTCATGTGACCTGGACCTAAAACGGTTCCCCCAATAAATGCACCTTATCGTAAGGAGCAAAAATATATCTTATACTTTAGTACTGTATTCTGAATCGTTTGCAGGATAAAATGCATTCTCACTTTTCCAATACAAAAGCATATGTGTCAAAGTTTGACCTAGTTACAAAGAAGGTCAATGTCAACCCAGGGTAACCATTTTAGCAATTTATGATGGGCCTACGTCCCAGATGCTATTTATCAAGTTTCGTGGAAATCTGCTCAGTGGTTCTGGAGAAGACTATTTTTGAAGGGTTTTTACCATATATGGCTTGGCGGCCATTTTGGTCATGTGACCTGGACTCCATGAGCAAATTTTGGTTTCCCCCCATCCCATAGAGGCTCCATATGAAATTTGACTTCAATCTGCCCAACGGTTTCCGAGAAGAAACAGTTCGAAAATTTTCACATTTTTCGCCTCGGCGAGGCTATACTAAATGGAATGTAATATTTCGCAAGTTCATTGGTTAGATCTAATTGATATTTATCAGTATGCCAAAAAATGTTTAAATATTCCAAGCGGTTAAGTCACTATCACCAATTTTCACAAACGGGTTACAGACGGAAGGACAGACAGACAGGCCATATATGGCTTGGTGGCCATTTTGGTCATGTGACCTGGACCCCATGAGCAAATTTTGATTTCCCCCATCCCATAGAGGCTCCATATGAAATTTGACTTCAATCGGCCTAACGGTTTCCGAGGAGAAGCAGTTCGAAAATTTTCACATTTTTCGCCTCGGCGAGGCTATACAAAATGGAATGTAATATTTCGCAAGTTCATTGGTTAGATCACATTGATATCTATCAGTATGCCAAAAATTGTTCAATATTTCAAGCAGTTAAGTCACTATCACCAATTTTCACAAACGGGTTACGGACGGACAGACAGACTGACAGAATGACACGGTGATTTTAGTGCACTCTTAGAAAATCAACCGACTTCAGTCGGTAGCTTTTTCTGCGGGTCGTGCAATATAAACCCCTTAAACCCTATTTTTCTCTAAATAAAGTGGGGTTTAGAGGGGTATTCATTTTACGGACTTGTTCACGTGAGCGTAGATACTCCGGAAAATGAGTCTGCTCTCAAAGGAAAGAATTTGTTCGTAAGGAGCTAATTCTTTCCTCTTTTCATAAGGGAGACAAAAATATTGTGACATAGTTGCCTCCACTGGAAGGTTACCCTTTCCCATTCAGGTGGACGAAAACCGGAGTACCCGGAGAAAAACCACCTGACCTTCCGTTGCAGTACTTGGCGTCTCACACGTGGCCCGAGCAAGGCTCGAACCTACGGCGGTGAGAGACCTAATGACTAAGAGTCAGCGCTCTTATCTACTAGGCCACGGAGGCTCGTGTTATGACTCTCTTATCTTTATACAACGTAATGAGACAAAGTCAAGATCAAATTCTGCCGCCAGGGTATAAAATGAGAGACTCAATGAGCCTGATCTGCTCATCTAAGGAACTTAAATTATAAAAATTCAGCAGTGCTAAAGGAATCATCTGAACGAACCTGATTGTTTGTGCTAGGGTCCAAGGGAATATAACTCCAAATTCAAGGCTTTCTGATATCTCACATTTTCAACCGAATGTGTCTTATCATAAGAAACCAGACCTTTTTTTTTTTTAATGTTACGGCCCTGTAAACAGTATTTAGGTCATATTGGGCCTTCACTTTCACTAAGGCCTAAAATAGCTGTGTTTCCCTGATTTTTTGTGCCGTCTCAGCAATTTTTATTCCATCCAGAAAAAAAAATAAAGATAATTTCTAGCCTATGTTTTCAGGATATATAGTTGAAACTTAGCCGTTTTATTTTATTTTTTATTTTATTTTATTTTATTTATTTATTTATTTATTTATCTATTTATTTATTTTATTTTATTTTTTTTTTTTTTTTGCTTTTTTTTTCCATCGAATAAATTTTGACAAAATAAAAATAAAAAGATTTTGCGACGTACCGACCCATATCCGTTTCCGGTATGTTAGTGTAAACACAGCTAACATCACTTCTGACTAGGTTTAAATATTAGCGGTTAACCAGTACAGTGCACATTCGTTCGCCAGAAACTGACGACTGCCCTTCTTGAATCCGCGTAAGGGAGAGAATGACCGTAAGAATCTATGATCAATATCCATGCAAGAACGTTGCCGACCCCGATAGGTATCAAGCCCGCGACTTTCTAATCACCAGTCAGACTCGCATTCACCCTAGCTACCGATGCCAGCTTAAGCACTCAGGATATGTAGGAACATATATGGTTTAGGGGTGGTGGTGACCTGAACGGTTTCTGAAATATTAGGCCTTTTATGAAGTGATAGAGCAGTATAGCGCCCAGTCCGTGTCATAAGATATGTCAAGACTTGCCATAAGGAACAAGAACAATCATGGGTAGGGATGGGTATCTAAACTGTTTCTGAGATATTAGGCGTTTTAGGTTTTTAGCTATACAGACCTTTATTTACATATGGTCTCCAGCCCGGGTTTGGCCAGTTTGAACACGGGCATGACTGACAGTATTTATGTAGGAGACCACTAAACACTGCTACATGTTAATATATAATCCTAGTCCATTTGTTTTAAAATAAGGATATATATGTTTTAGGTAAATAGCAATTTATTAATAAACGACCCCGGGTGTGGCCAGTTTGGACCCCTGTGGCATGGCTGGCATAGTTGTTGTAGGATACCACAAAACATTGCTACATTCTAGATACGAGGGTCGTTCAACATTTAACTGGCCCAACCCAGTTACTGACCCGTGGCTTCACATAATATATATCAATGACTTATTTATGGTTACATAAAATTTTATCAGTCAGTCTAGTATTTGTAGTCCGTGTGAGGTAAAATAACATGGCTGGGGTCAGTGTTGCTGAATTGTCTTCACAAATTGAGTACAGAGCAGTGATGAGATATCTGTTTTGAAAAAGAAGACATACCCGAAAATTTATGAGGAATGGTGAGAAGTTTACAGCAGGACAACAGCTCTATATATTCGACCGTTAAACATTAGGTGGCTGTGGTCGGGTAACGTTTGAAGACGAGCGCCGTAATGGAAGACCTCACTAATGGAAATCTAAGGGACCTTGTAAAGCAGGACTGTCAAATGAATGTTTCAGAAATGGCTAGAAAACTGGAAATTTCTGAGGGTAGCGTTTCACCATTTTACAGGAACGACTGGGCATGAGGAAGCCTTCAGCGCGTTGGGTGCCAAAAACAACGTGCTGTGCGAGAGTCCATATCTGAGTCACTTTTGGAAAGATATGATTCTGATCCGGAATATTTACCTTATGGCCAGACTATTAATAAGGACAATTATGTACAGCTAAGGCGTGGAAAAATACAAAAGGTATGCTGTTTTAACATGACAATGCTAGATTCCATACTTGCAAAGTTTCTGCGGACGAAATGAAGCCGAACGGTTTCAACCCCTTACCCCATCCACCCTATTCTACTAATCCGAGACTATTTAAACACTTGGCCCCTGGTTTGTGTCTGTTTGGGCTCAGAGGCTTGATCGGTATGGTTTACTAAGGGGACCAGTTGTCAGTCATTGCTTCATGCTCTGGTCCCCTTGGTTTCTGAGAAGATTTAAGGTTTTCCAGTTATAAGTCTATGGGAGCTTTATGTTGCCATTGCAACCACATTAACTCAACCGTGCGACATAGTGCATTTTTTATATCTCCAAAATGGCAACTTTTCTGATGAAAATCCATGATATTGTTCATATAAATGCTCAAATCATAGGTTGTGGGTGCTCGTTAGAACCGCCTCATTGAGGCGGTTCTAACGAGTACCCACAACCTATGTCTTCGAGCAGAAATAAGACAATTAATGTATACCCCCGTAAACCCCAGTTTTCTCTATATGAAGTGGGGTTCAGGGGGGGGGGTCTTCATTTCACGGACTTGTTCACGTGATGAGAATTCGAAGAATCGTATGCAGCTTGCACCATAACCACCACCTCCACACTCCATGATAATGCTTCACATTAAATTTGATCAAGATTAGCTATCAAGTATAAGGGGTATACTTATTTGAAATTGTGGACGCACGACGACGTACGACTGAGCATTAGCATACTAATAGCTCACAAGAGCGGCCCCCGCCCATAGGGGCTTTTAGAAATATATGGGCTGCATGATGCTTCCACCCAGAGCTGAATCCGGCCCGCACACTAGTACTGGTAAACTGCTTAGAGGATCTAAGCCTGTCCAGGAACCACAGTGCGAGGCGGACCGTCCATGCTAATAAACCCTATTGGTTTAATTGGGCGACAGGGCTTGAGAAGCCATTTCATCTCAATGTCGGGTAAAAGTCCCACAAAATTGGAAGCAACGTCTCCAAAATGACCTTTACAGTGTTGAAGGGGACGTTAAAACTCAAATCAAACAAAACAAACAAAAGCTCACAAGAGCGAGCTAATAAGGCTTATTTAATGTAAATTAAAAAGAGAAACGACCAGGAACTGATACAATCAGATCCCAAATTCTTCCCACAAACCACTATGGAAAGAAGTCGAATCATAAAATGACGACAGTAAACAAAAACCGAGTCAGCAGCTCTTTCCTAAACAGTTGGCGACGCAGAATATCCAAACCTAACTAAAAAGGAGCAGTATACATGTACAAACGGGGAAAAAGAATCAGAGTCACCAATATGACAAACATTAAACTAAAAGGACAGACGTTACTGAAAATGAACAACCAAAAAGGGGGAAGAATCAGAATCATCAACGTAACAACACATATACATGTAATTAGGGAAAGAATCAAAACCGCCAACACAAAACACGAAGGAACCACAGCAAAAGCACCAACTTGGAACGGTCAGTAAAATTACTGGTGGGATTAAGTTAACTTTACGGGATCCCAACCCTCACTCTCACTTTCACTGTGGTTCAACCAAGTATTTGTTTGGTCCGCATGAAGGTTCTCTAACTCATCAGGCTTGGTAAACAAAGAAACCACAATTAAAACAAGTTGACACAATGAGGACTCGATAGTAAAGCGCTGTGGGCCATCAGGTGCTGAACACAACGCCACAGGAACACTGTAGCAAGTAGCTATACATCGGTAACCACTGATACACTATTTATTCAAGCCCCGATGGGCGGGGGCCGTCAACATATCTAATAGGATATAACAGTTATGGCGATCACAAGGTTGCATCAACAGACGGACAGACAGATGGATGTCAGGCTGATTCCGATATCTCCCCATATCTATTGAGTGTGAACAACAATACCTGGCATGCAAAGTAAACGGCCCCGCCTATCGGGGCTTGAAGAAATAGATGGGCTGCATGATGCTTCCAAGCAGAGCTGAAACCGACTGCACGAGAGTACTGGTAAACCGCTTAGGGGATCCAAGCCTACCCAGGTAAAGCGGTGCGAGTCGGACCGTCCATGCTTATAAACGCTATTGGCTTTATTGGGCGACAGGGCTTGAGATGTAACTTCATCTCCATGTCGGGTAAAAGTCACACAAAAGTGGAAGCAACGCCTCCAAAATGACCTATACAGTGTTGACGGGGACCTTAAACCTCAAATCAAACAAACAAAGCATGCAAAGTAAAAGGACCACGCAGCAAGGTAAGAGCAACTATGCAAACAAAATGTAACTCCAAAATTTGGCTCCAGACTCCACTCCTAACTCCATTCCAAGACTCCACCAAAAGACTCCACTCCATAGAATACACGGCGCCACTTTTTGTTGAGGAAAGAATTCGTCCCACAGGAGGAATATTTTTCTATAAAAGTAGACCCCTAATTGAGTGGGATTTCAGTTTACAGGAAGAGAAACAAGGCGTCATAAAATGGGTTTCTTTGTGAAAAAGGGGTGGGAAAGTTCCATCACGAAAACACGCCTATATAAGAACCACTCCATTTTTATATAGCAAACATGGGGGTTGCAACGAGTATCACATTTTTTTTTTTTCATATGAAAAATTTCATTTTTTGGTGGTAAAATTTACAATGTATTTGTATAGGCGTGTTTTCGTAATTCAAATTGATTTTGGTCATTCAATTTTTTTTTAGCAAACAGCTCCGTATTGTTACATAATCAAAGAACTGATCGCTCAAAATATGCAATGGGCCGAATACTATTTGGGTCAGAAATTTCACCTGACCACAAATCTAATGTGATTGTAGCTACTCGTTAGAACCGCCAAATCGGGAGCTGGTTCTAACGGGCATCTCCAATCTATGCTTGGAACAAAATAAAACAAAACAATTGCGAGGTGCTGATGCTTTGTTTCGTTTGTTTGTATTGAGTTTAACGGCCCAGTCAACACTATTTATGTCATTTTGAGCCGGTCAGTTACATATCACACTTTCCTGTGCAGACGTAAACGTTTTATATTAAGACCACCATTGGGACTGTATAAAAGTGGACTTAAAACCACTTTGAAGAGTCCCAAAGGTGGTTTCCTACTGTAAGACACTGTGTGTAGAAAAACTGGAATTTTCTTAATAGGCTTTTAAAGCAGGATTATTTAGATGGCCGTAAAGCGCTATTTACTAAATATAGCATGTTCAAAATTCGGAAAAAGCAAATTTCAGACCCATTAGACACTGCATTATCTCGCATGTTTGTTTCATATCATACATGGAATATCTTCCATATGAGTCAGTGCACGACAAAATCTACTATCAGATCTCTGTGATCCACAAAGACTCATATCTGTCTGCACAGACAACCAGTTTGGTTTTCAGTTTTCTTTCTTTTATATAGCCCGCAGGCTATATGATGCTCATGTGAATTGCTAAGACTCAGATCAGCTTGCACGGATGCGTAGGCTTACCGGAGACTTTGCTGGCTGCACAAAGTATATTGTTGGTTTTGGCAATTACATTGTTGATGTGTTACGTCCCCATCAACACTATGTCATTTTGGAAACGTTGCTTCCGATTTTGTAAGACTTTTTATCCGACATTGAGATGAAAACCGTTTAGGTTAAAGGAACGGCCCAACTCATATATTTTTTCCTGGACAGGCTTAGACCCTCGAACAAAATTGAGTGTGACCCAAAATTATCGTCCATGTAATTAGATTTTCATGGTCTGATTCGTTCCTAAACATTTATGTATATAAATAAATAGAGAAATAACTTAAGTGAAATTCAAAACCTTATAAAACAAAAAAGTGTTAAAGATTTAAATACCCTAACAATCTGAGTCGCGACGAATGAAAAAGTGTCTTCAGACATGGGCGCATCACACAGGTTAAACAGCCTGCGCACTGGATTCTAATAAAAAGTCTTCGATGCGCGCTATATGGATGATAGTTGGTCTAGAGGTGGGTGTACTTCATGTGGTTTGGGGAGGTTATATTCTCACCGAGTTTATATTCCACTGAATGGAGCCTTTGCCGAGTACACATTTCGGAGATATGTTTTCGCTAGCAACGGCTCATTTATCGCAAGTAAGTTTCGATGTGTGGCCCTTACACGTGAACATATCTACTACGGAATAATCCTGGTTATACCAAAATGTGACGTGTATGTAGTCTTTTATTTATGGAATTTTGATTGAGAATGTATTTCCCTTTTTATGCCTTCGGAATCAAAGATTCGAGGGGTCTATCTTCTGTTAGTCTGTCCTCAAAACTCTAACAATGGATATTACTTTTGAATGAAAACTGATAGGGCTTTCATATTTAACATGTGCATTCCTTGTCACAAGACCTTTCCAGTGGTACTATAGTGTTTGACATTGTGACCTTGACCCTGACGTTTGACCTGTTTTTTTTTAAACTTTAACATTGGCCATAACTTTTGATTGGTTAGTGGTAAGGCTTTCATATTTCACATGTGCATTTCCTGTCACAAGGCCTTTCCAGCGGTACCATAGTTACTGACATTGACCTTGACATTCGATCTACTTTTTGAAGGAAAAACATTGACCATAACTTTCGATTGGTAAGTAATAGGGTTTTCATATTTCACACATGCATTCCTTGTCACAAGACCTTTACGGGTTACCATAATTTTTGTTTTGACCTTATGACCTTGACGTTTGACCTACTTTATAAGAAGCTTTAACATTGGTCATAACTTTTGAGTGGTAAGTGATATGGCTTTCGTATTTCACATGTGCATATTTTGTAAAAAGACCTTTCCAGTGGGACCGTAATTTTGAATTTAGTGACATTGACCTTGCCGTTTGACCTACTTATTTTAAACTATGATATTGATGGTAAGTAATAATGATTCATATGTGCATTCCTGTCACAAGACCATTCCAGTGGTAGAAAATTGTGGCCTACACCTATTTTTTTTTTAAAACTTGAATATTGGTCATACCTTCGGATTGTTTAGTGGTAGGGCTTTCATATTTCACATGCGCTGTCCGGGGGCATCCGTGTTACACAAACACATATTGTTGTTTTAGTCGTTGTTGTTGTTGTTTATTTCCTCTTGTTGTTGTATAAAAATAGAAGTGGAGGCAATGATCAGGAATTAATACAATTAACCCACCGCTCCCATCAGAGACACCAAAGGGAAAGAAACACAAACATGAAACAACAAACCCTAATGGAAACATCAATAGCGGAAAGCCAAAAGGACAATTACTTTCCCACAAAATGGTCAATAGGCTATCCAAAATAAAATAATATAAGCGACACAAACGCCCAAAGACAAAACATAATAAAAATAAACCTCGACAAAAGAACCGCCTTGGAACGGCCAGCGGATACGAATTCCACTTGGGGGTGGGGGGGGGGGGGGGGGTCTTAAATCGATTTTACGTAGCCACAATCCTCGCCCTTACTTACAAATGATTTGTTAACTCCTAACTCATCAGTGCAACATCTCCGTAAACACAAAAATCAAACAACCACAGAGATGAAACAACGGTGAGGACTCAACAGCAAGAAAGGCGATGTTAATGTTTTACCTTCTGCTGAGCTGTACTTTTCTGAGACAATTCAGTAAAATTCTTATTTTTTATTTTTGTTATTTGGGGGGAAAGGAGTGTTTACTGCCCTATCAAGATGATTTCACTTATTTTGAGCATATAGTTATTCAGAGGTGGGCGAAAACCGGAGCGCCCGGAGAAAAACCACTTGACAGTATTAATTTTCTTCCAACATCTTTGACAGAATGGCAAACAGTGTGGATCCAAATAATACGGCTCATTAAAAGACGTTTCATATGGGTCTACACTGTTTGCACAGATACAGGCACCAGAATCGGTCTGACGGATTTTAAGGTTTGAATTCAGGCTACTCGTTATCTCAAACACTGATATCTCAAACTAACATCAAACTATTTCTTGGACAACGTTATTTCAGCTTTGCTACTCTAAAACTACTAAATTCTAGTCCTTTGGAGTTTGAGATAACGAGAGTTGACTGTATATTGACAGTTTGTAGTGCGGAACATAATCTCAGCCTTGTGACTTATTCATATTACATTAAACCCATTAGATACCAATCAGGACAATTCTCGCCTGTTTTTGTCGTCTGCCGGTTACTTTAAAAATCATTTTTGCAAACAGTGTGGACCCAGATCAGACTGGAGAGTAGTGTGGACCCAGATCAGACTGGAGAAGTCTGATCTGGGTCCACACCCTTTGCCTGTATGCAAAAATATTTTTACAATGTTTGTAAGAAAATTCAGCAGACGATATAAGCAGACGACATTTTCAGATGTAGTTTTTCTCGGTGTCTTGAGTTTTAATACAACTCACAAAAAGCTCGCGTTATAGTTTCAAATGAAATGGTCAGTCTTTTGAGACCATGCATGATACTAGGGTTGATATTAAACAAACACACGGTACATTCTATAAATATTTATTTCACAAAAGCTTCACAACGCATTGCTCAAAGACGTCCGAAAGCATACAATTATTCAGTGCAAATAAAAACGGCATGACTTTGTGCAAGACATCTTAAAACGGGCATAATATTTTTACCTTTTGCAGTTGAGAGAAGCATAATGTAAAATTTAAGTATTCACAATATCAGATTATTCTACAACTTGAATTTGTGCCCCAACAAGCGAAAATGTGTCTTCGGAGAGGTGCACACAGCGAAGATTCAGATCAGACTGCGCATGCGCAGTCTGATCTGAGTCTTCATTGTGCGCTATGAAGATGTCAGTTAAGCCAAAGCTCTTTATGCAAATCGAGTAGTAACTTATCTGACTGAGCCAGTGGATACAACGACTGAGTTGTGTCCGAACAACTTCACAGACCTAATTTCGCTTGACACGGCTCCTTTGACAGGGCTACTCATAAATTTCTTGTACATGTATAATATTTCTTACTTTTTTTCAGGAGACGTGCAACCTGATTAACTGTTTCGCACAAGTATACTGAAGGAAGCCTTAGTTGTGTAAAACCACTAAGATACAGAAATCGAGTTCATAAAGTTGCTATGGTTAATCACTAATAATGTCAGATACCTATGTTTTAATTGTGTCAAAACTCGCTTCACGCAGCATTTCAGAAATTTGTAGAATACACTATTATCACTGTTGAAATAAACATAGGCCACTGAATTGAATTTTAGTCCAGACACTTTAACAATATATGAGGCTGACAATACAGATTTGCAACATGAGACAATACCAACCAAGCGACACATTCAAACTACCAAATATTGCTTCACCTGTAAAACCTAAAGACATCCTTGATACACCGTTAGATACCAAAAACAACTCTAAAACTTTAATTATTCCGACCATGAAAATATTTGGAGAGGACAGCCCAACATTAGACTATGGTGGAAACGACATCTTAAAACAGAATGCACAATCGAGTTATTTTGAGGGTTTACACACGCCAAAAGCTGCCACAAATATATATACAGAACAAAATCTAAACTCTTTACAAAGTCGTTTTAACTACGAACATTTCTCTGGTAATACAAAACGAAACATTCCAAGTCAGCCGGAACTTATTCGTCTTCTGTCAGAAACGGACATAGATACGAGAGAAAAACGCGAAAAGGGTGATTACGAAACTAGTGTTTCTGACAAGAGCAAGGATAAGAAACAGAAATGTGAATATTGTCGAATGACGAATGGCAAACATAAACAATGGTGCATTGTATATCTGGAAAACCAGAAAGCGAAAGACAATGTGATCTTTGCAGAACGTGCTGCGTCATTCCGAAAGAGGCGGAAACGAGTTTCTTTTGGTGAAAGCTCTTTACATGCTATTGATGGTACTGGAAAGGCCAAGGTTTCTTCTATAATGAGAACACCACAACTGATCAGATCAAGCACCACGCTAGATGGTTTGAATATAAAATCCGATCGCCATGATTTTCGTTCCCTGCACAGAGACGTTTACATCCAAGCGCTTGCCGAATCCAGAGCCCGTCGTGTAACAAAACTGAAAAATGCATATAACTTTAGCACACAGTCGACAAGACCTTTTCTGTTCTCATATTTTGACAATCTCACAGGACCTTCTAACAGACTTAAGAAGAGTGACTTTGACTGCATGAAGCATATACTGGGAGATGTCAAAGTTGATAAGTACTACGAGAGACTGGCAGGTAAACCCCAAGGGAAAGGGTTCTACACAAAACCTTAATTTTGTATGGACCGAAGACTCCTATTAGCCTGCATACCAACCCAGTTATTAAACAGTTGTGGTACGAGGGCTGATTGATATGTTGTGAGCCTGGTATTGAAGGAGGTACGCAGGGATGTTCTTTTTAAGTCCTTCTATTCTCTGACTCTATAGGGCTGTGTACCCAAGGACTGGTCTCATTTGGTCAGTTTATATCGACGATGTAGCACTCTATAAAGTTATTAAGACAAGCAGCTTTTGTAAAATGGACAAAATCGGTGAAAGAGCAGTGATTCAATATTTGCACAAAAAATGTTTAAAACCTAAGGATATCCATAATGATATGGTATTAACACTAGGTAAAGATGCCCCTTCACATGCAACAGTGAAAAGGTGGGTGGCGGAATTTAAGCGCGGCAGACAGAGCGTTGGGAATGACCCCCGTCCAGGAAGGCCTGTCAATGTTGCAACCCCAGAAATAGTCAATAAAATCCAGGATACTGTTATGACTGACAGACGAGTCACGGAAAGTCATATAGCCAGTAGAGTTGGCATTTCAAATGAAAGAGTACATACCATTCTGACAGATGATCTTCAATTAGAAAGCTTTTGGCCACTTGTGACAGTTGATCAGAAGCACACCAGGCGCACATTATCGCGAGCTTATCTTAACTTTTTTGAGGAAGATCCTGTGAACTTTCTTCAGAGATTTGTCACTATGGATGAAACATGGGTCCATCATTTAACCCCAGAGGCCAAACATCAATCGAAACAACGGAAGCACTCTTGCTCATCCCCGCCAAAGAAGGAAAAGACTGTTCCGTCAGCTGGGAATGTTATGGCCTCGGTTTTCAGGGGTGCAGATGGTATTTTGCTAACAGACCATCGCGAAAAGGGACAAACAATCGATGGCACATACCATGCTTCACTTCTGACGCAGTGACGGGAAAATATTAAACTTAAGTGCCGCGGAAAGCTCACTAAAGATGTGTTGTTCCATCAGGACAATGCTCCTGTTCACAAGTCTGTCAGTGCGTTGGCTGCCATTCACGGTTGCGACTTTAAATTGATTGAGCATCCGCCTTATTCACCTGATCTCGATCCATCCGACTTTCATTTATTTCCAAAACTGAAAACGGCTGTTTCAGGCACACACTTTCAGTCCGATGATGACGCAGTAGATGACTTTCTGGCCAGCCAAGAAGTGGCATTGAGGTCCTTAAACACCGCTGGCAAAATTGTATAGATACTGAAGGGGATTATGTTGAAAATTAATACAAAATTCAAATCCTTCAATACGAGGCTCACAACATATCAATCAGCCCTCGTAGTCTGTAAGAATCTTTGGAACAAGTACCATTCCTATAGCGTGTAACGAAGACCATAGCCCCAGATAAGAGGGTATATAGGCTACACAAATAAATTTTTTTTATTCCAGCACAAAAACATACGTTGTGGGTACTCATTAGAAGCGCCTCAGTGCTTCTAATGGGTACCAACAACATATGTTTTCGTGCAGAAATAAGAAAAAAATATCAGTTGTTTTCGGAAGCAATACTCTGATCAGACTTCAGGGAAGCGCAGGGTGATCTGAGTATTCACTGGGCACACATGTCCTAATTCCCTTTCTTTGCCTGGCGCTGTACACATATCATTACAAAGGCTTTATAAGCTCTGACTCTTTGTGTACGTTTGTTCGATTACATCCCCGCACGGACTTATTAACGTGATGTTGACCATGTAAAAAGGGCTCAAACAGAGGAAAAACGTAGAATTCTTCCTTACCGGATGCTACGAAAATCGAGAGGTTCCTTATACTGTGGACACTTGTGTTGCTCGACAAAGAGAAATTGAGTGGATCCCGCTGAAAGGTCTACGGAACCCACATCAGCATTGCAATGTGATTCACGGATTAAATTAGGCGGTTCTAACGAGCATCCACGGCGTATGCTTGAAGCAGAAATAAGAAAATATATCACAGATTTTCAAGAGAAAAGGACCCTTTAGGACAAATGAAAAAATACAATTATCCGTATGGTTACCATGGAGATCAGCACTGTTACATTTCTCAAGTTACATACTTCATTTTTTCGCACAAACATAAGGACCGTAGGACCAATTTAAAAACGACATTATTTGGCATGCAGTTTCCTCAGTTATACCACGACAAAGTATGTCTGTCCGTATCTGGAGCCGTCAGCCACGCATGCGTAGGCTGGTACTCCATGGGGTAATCCGGGTACTGTCGGAGATATAGCGGCTGTATGAAAGCTGGTTCCGGGTGCGTGTATTTGTAGTCTGGTGGCAGTGAGGGTACCGTATAAACAGGTCGGCGGTAGGATGTTGGTCTGTAGAGCTGTGCACCACTCGAAACATCATCGGCAACAGGCTCGTCCTGGGGAGAATAAAATCAAAGCACTGAGAGCACTGGTTGGTCGATTTTCTTTGAGTGTAGGTTGTTAAAATGGTACTGAACTGAAACTTAGACTGTTGTTTAACCCTTCTCTTGCTGAATATTCAGATTAGCCACACCCATGTCGTTATATCAAACAATCAAATTACTTGATGTTATTCATTGCTACAAATTCGTAAACTGAATGCCAAACAGTGAAGATCCTGATCAGATGGCTTCTTCAGAAGCCATCTGATCTGGATCTACACTGTTTGCAAAGATAGGGGTTGTCGTTAACAGCAAGACAAGGGTTAACCCTTAAATCCCTGTACTGCAAGCAAACGGTGCAGGCCCTGATATGATGCCTTGAAATTATATTTATCAAATGACGTCGCGTCTGGGAGTGTAATAACGCCATGTAATAAATTCGATAATCCACTAGTGGATTAAATATGCAAATTAGTTAGATACGCCCCGTAACGTTACATGTACTCGTGACGTCCTTAATGACGTCGCGTTTACTATCGGCGGAATAGTGACATTTTTGTAAACAATCGTGAATACAATGCGTTTTAAATGTCATTTGCATTCGTGCTCTTGTATTATTGAATTTATTAAACTCGTTGAGGAAAAGGGATAAAATGCTCGGCAAAGCCTCGCATTTTATCCCTTTTCCTCAACTCGTTTAATAAATTCAATAATACATGACCACTCATGTAAGATCCTCTATATAAAAGACTTATTGCATGTAAATGTTTAGAAATGCTTCTGCTATACGAATATGTTAATGAATTGAGCACGAATTTGTGTTTCGTATCAGTTAACCGATATATGCCTCGTGTCCCATAAAGGAGACATTGGTAAACCGTGCAGACCCAGATCAGTCGCCACAGAACGCGGTGTCTGATGAGGGTCAACACTGCATTACGTTCAAGAGGACCCGTGCTTGGACAGCACAATACCTCTAGTTTCAATATCTAACATTTCAAGACATAGAAGCTATCAAACCAGCCTGTCCAGCTATACAGACCAGCAAGAATCTGACATTTAAGTGGAATGGGAACACCTAGCACATTTTTCCGCCATTTTTCAAAGGGAGACAACTTTTGGGACTTCCTGTTCACTTTTCTATAGGCTCAGTCCCACCGAAAAAAATGAGGGCTACTCTTAAAGGAAAGAATTTGCTCCTCAGGAGCAAAATTATTTCCTTTTAGAGTTCACCCCTATTAACATGCGAGACAAAAACACTCTTACAGGAGTTGCCTCCCCTGAAGGTATACCCATTCCCATTAACAGGCTTATTTGTTTCTTACCTGATCGCAAACTCAAAAGGCAAGTTTTCACCTGTGGGAAATTTATATAGAGATTAATATATACGCATTCAGCTGAAGGAACTGATCTGTCTCATGAGGAGCAACTGCTTTCCTTTAAGAGTAGTCCTCTTTCTCAATGGGATAGGGCTTATAGAAAAGCGAACAGGAAGTCCCGAAAGTTGTCTTCCTTTAACAAAATGGCAGAAAAATATGCCTGGTATTCCCATTCCCCTTAAGGGGACTGGTTGCACATTCAGGGGAGGTTACTCTTCAAAACTCTACAATATTGTGTTTCTCTTTTCTATAGGGGTCTACTTTATAAGAAAGAATTTGCTCCAATGGAGCCATTTCTTTCTTTTAACAGTGGGTCCCTTCTTTTTAGGGACTATATCAATGGAAAGCAAACAGGAAATTTCGAAAGTTGTCTTCCTGGTGGAAAGGGTTGATTTTGAAAAAAATAAAAATAAATGAAAAAATACAAACTTCAATTTCTCGAATTGGGACCATGAACATTTGTTCGAGACGGGGGTATTTTGAGGCACCGCCTTAACCAGGCGAATCTTGTGAGTACACACAGCATACATTTTTGGGCATTGAAGAAGAAAAATCTCCTTACATTATTCCTAAATATTTCTTTTCTGGAGTTAAGTTCGAATTAGCCATGTTAAACGAGAAGTCGGTGTTCGAGTCATCGAAGTTTCACTGTTACTGTTGTCAGAAGTCAAAAGTCCGTCTGGTTATAATACGCAATTAATAAGTTGTTTTTAATACGTTAATAAGTTATTGACTTACCCTCTTGGCTTCAGATTTTCTGAATCTCTTTTTCCAAACACAACAGCAAACAATCATTCCGATAATCACCAAAAACACCACACCACATCCAACCGATATACCGATAATCACAGGAGTCGATAATCGGCATTCATCGCTATCATCGATACAGTGATCATATCCATCGCATATTAATCGATCTGATATACACCGACCGCTGGCTTCACATGTGAACTCTGTATTGTAGCATACTCCATTCTCATCTGTTAGGGAAAAAAAATCAATCATGAGAAATGGGCACGTTTTATCCCCTGATTTTTATTATTTAATGAACACCCGCAGAAAACTAATCGGGCTTGACGCATGTCTTCGTGCATGAAGGTACCACAAGATCTCCTCTATTGCACAAGTCTGCGAGCAGTAAAGGCTCATGCGCAGACTCGCTTGAGCATACGCAATAAGTATACGTTTGTCACGAGCTGGCTCTGATCACAATTAACCCATATATGACAATGGAATCTTCCATCTTATAAATTTGGAGTTGTCCATTTTCAATTATAGGGGTGTCAGATTTGTTTTGTTTAATGTCAGTTGTACAAAAATGTATGTTCTTTGAGCAAACAGTGTAGACCCAGATCAGACGCCGCGTTATGCGGCGTCTGATCTGGGTCTACACTGTTTGCCAACGTCCCAAAAAAGGGCCACTAGGCATATATGGGTTAATACAAGTTTACCTCACGAGTGGCTATTTCAAACTGAAATAACGATATGAGCTTTTTTTTTTTTTTTTTTTTTTAGTTTCTTCATCATGCTTATATGACCAGAGTTTAGGCAGGAAAATCTGTTACTATCTACTATTGGGTCGCGCCATGCCAAAATGGGCCTTCGAGCATGTGCGCACAGTGAAGACTCTGAACAGCCTGCGCATACCCGCAGTCTGATTAAAGTCTTCACTGTGCGCTGTACGGATGGCCTCATCATGCTGTGATAAGTGGGAGAGGGCTATAGTGGTGGGTAGTGTTGCTTTAAGATGCTAATCTCAACAATTGCCATCTGCATTGTTGCCTGCTGGTTACTTTAAAAGTAATTGTTGCAAACAGTATGGACCCAGATCAGACTGCTCCTCTATGAGCAGTCTGGTCAGGGTCCACCCTGTTTGCCGGTATGGAAACTGAATGTGTTTGAAAAGTCTACCAGACAATGTAGCATTTTCAGTTACAGTTTCACTTGGTATCTTAACCCTTTTTGTACCAAATGGAATCTTCCTCCTTATATATATAGCAGGAGTGCATTTCGAAGGTTGTGTTTTCTTAAAAAAATATTAGGAAATTGGCTGACAATTTTGCAAACAGTGCAGGCCCTGCTCAGACGCCGCGTTCTGTGGCGTCTGATCTGGGCCCACACTGTTTGCCAATTACCCCTTTAGGGGTTTCCTGTACTAACTAGGTCATAGTTAACCCATTTAGTACCAGAACGGGTACCTTGGCAAACAGTGTAGGCCCAGATCAGACGCCACAGAACGCGGCGTCTGATCAGGGCCTCCACTGTTTGCAAAACGTTCAGCCAGTTTCCAAATAGATTTTGAAGAAAACAAAACCTGACACTCCTAAATTTCGAAATGCACTCCTGCTATATATAAGGAGGAAGATTCCATTTGGAACAAAAAGGGTTAAGCGTTAAAGGTCAAACAGATACCATAGGTGTACCTACCCTTCCGAAACGCTGTAAACAGAATGGTAAATCCTGCTCCTTCGTTTTCTGAATCACTTCGAAACTTCAAGGTGACGAATCTGTCACTGGAAATATATCCTCTTTGAAGGGTCACTGAAGAACACACTTGGGAGCTCAGTCCTGCAAAACGGAAAATACAGAGGACGGTATAACGACGGCATTTGCAGTATTTGTTCCCTAGCCGCTACAGCGAATTTGCCGCGCTATAGAGAACCCCGGTGAGTGATTGCAAAACGTCACATCAACGTCAGTACAACGTCATGACGTTTATGCAACGTAACATGCACCGACGTTGATCTGACATTGCCCTAGCGACGTTTGCCTGCCGGGTAAAGGACTTTCTCATTACTCCAAGAAACACATGTTATGGACATTTGTTAGAATCGTCTCGCCGAGGCGATTCTAAAAATATCCACAACATTTGTTTCTTAGAGTATTATCCGCGTTCTCTAATCGGGTGTTTTCGCTTTCGTGGCACGCAAGGCGCATATGGGGATTCGTCCCCGTGTACCCTGTTTTCATTATAGACGAGATTTGAGGATTTTTCTAAACTGTATTTTTACTTTAAAGGGAAGGGGTTCAACACGTCAGTGATACATATTGCATTCTTTCATATCTCCAAAATGGTTACATAGATGTATCTGATGAAAATTTGTTTTATTTTCCTTATTTATTCTCCAAACCCCACTTTCATCTAGTAAAACTGTGGTTTACAGGGGTACCCTTATTTTTCCTTATTTCAGCTCTAAAATATAGATTGTGGATATTCGTTAGAACCGCCTCGATGAGGCGGTTCTAACGAGTACCCACAATCTATATTTTGAGCAGAAATAAGAACAATATTACATTTTTTTTCATCTTAAAATTTTCGTTTTTTCGGCGTTAAGGTTTACAATATATTTGTATAGACGTGTTTTCGTATTAGCTGTATGTGTTCCGGTTATTTTTAACGAGTACCCTAAACCTTTGTCTTGGAACAGAAAATACAAAAGTAACATATACCCCTGTTAATCTCAGTTTTCTCCATCTAAAGTTGGGTCTATTGGGGTGTTCATAACACGGACTTGTTAACAAGATGTTTCCGCCATTTTTCACAAGCCAGGAATGGTTTTGAGACTTTCTGTACGCTTTCCTGTTCCTTCAGCACTCTGAAATTCGGGTTTACTCCTATTGATAAAGGAGACACAAATATTTTTCAAGTGTTGCTTCCAAAGACAAAGCTCTATACAGCTCTATCTTCGATACCAGCATTGTTTTACATTGCTTTATGTTGGACAAGTCCATTTGTCGTTTAAGGAGGGTCAGGTCTATTTTTTTATTCTATTTTTGATGGAAAATCCTCTTAGTAAACAGTACAGACCCTGATCAGACGCCGCGTTCTTCCACCTCAGATCTGGGTCTGAACTGTTTGCCAGGGTACATCTTCAGGGGATTAACCGCCTGAAATGGGTTAAGAGCAGTCCCCTATAGGGCTGGCTAATCCGAGCTGAAAAGATAATCGATTATCAGTCCTGTCATTGCGATCGATAACGATTAGTAATCGCTAAGGTTTTTGTCATGATTTTACCTGTCTGATTTTCTGTCTGAGCATGACTCCTACCATATGTTGCACTTTACCATATGTATATTTGAACAGACAGGCCTGAGCAAACAGTGTAGACCCAGATGAGACGCCGCAAAATGCGGCGTCTCATCAGGCTCTGCACTGTTTGCCATACATCCGGCTATTTTAGGCATTACTTTGGGTAGTAAAGTGTATCTATTAAGTAACCGATTAAAAGCAAATCGGAAATGATAATCATTTTTGTGGAATTTATCGATCGATTATACGATTAATTGTGTCAGCCTTAGTCCTCTATTGATAATGGCGAATCGTAAAAAAATGAAAGTGTTGCCTCCAAAGAAAAATAAAAAAGCTATAGGGACGTTACCTGGGATAACACCATCGTTAACGCTGGCACCATTAAACATTTGTAAGTAGTCCATGGAACAATTATGTACCCACTGTACATCAAGCGATTCAATCTTGATTATAAAACGCTTGTCGCTTGGCGCCATGATGCGTAGTACGCAGTCCATATTCTGGTCATACTTCTCCAGTTTGGTCAGTCTCAACTGGACACTGTCAGCATCTTCTCGCGCCATGTCTATGACTTCGCCACATCTATCTTCCATGTAGTCTGTAAGTGTAAATATAAGCCTGAGGGTTGACAAAAGGGCTCAAAGCCTGACCAGTTTAGAACCAATGTTGACTAGATTGTCTCTTAGCATGGGACTTGAGCAAAAAAGTCACAGCCTGACCAGTGACTAGATTGACCCGACCAGGGCTGTTGACTGAGTCATTATACAATTGCATAAACAAACAACATTTTTTGAATCTGCAACAACGCTGAAAAGTGCTAACATAGTTCAATGTTGACATATCTATTCGTACAATTATATGCACAAAGTACAGTCACTCTTTATACCGACATTTAAAATTTCGACAAAATGTTTATTAACGAGAGTTTCAAAGGAACGAGGGATGAGATGGATTGATAGCGTAGAAAATTGTATTTAAAAATTCTGCAAGAAACAAATGTTGTAGGCGCCTCATTGAGGCGATTCTAACGAATGTCCACTGAGTAAATAGGCACTTAAACCTCCGGCGTGCTGGTGGCGACTTTAGTCGCCCAAGGGGTGGTCCAAATTGAGCAGCTTATCACGCTCAGAAGAAATCAAGTACACTCCATCCAATGCGGGAATGATCCATCTTTCGTAGAATGGCAAGGTTTTTACAAACATTACAGGCTGTTAGATTTTACACCCGGAAATGACGTTAAAAATCGACGATTTCTCAAGTACCAGTTTTCGTGATGTATAACGACAATAATTGCGAGGCTAAAAATAACCATTACCTGCATTTCGTACAAATCAGTGATAGTCACGTTGACACCAGAAACTTAAAGCTGCTGTGCTAAGTAACTTTGGGTCGATTGAAAAACAAACACCCCAAAATGGCGACAGTCGGCGGAAGGCAGACGCCCTTGGTTAGCACTTGATTTTGGGCTGCTGACTGCACAGCTATTTACAAAACAGATCGATGAGTTCATTAGTGTCTTAAAAAAAAATAAAATAAATAAATAAAAACAACAACAAAAAAAAATAATAAAGAAAGAATGTAGGACGTTTCGACAAGTGGACGTTCGCGCCAAGTATATTTCTGCCTAGGTCATTTCGGCCTTTGACGTTTCGGTCAAGATTTTTGGAAAAGGTGGACATTTCGGTCAAAGTGTAATTTGTTCTAACAAAAATTAATCAGTTATATAGGAAACAAGTGTCAATTTGTCTATATAATTGATTAAGCAAATTTCTGTTAGAACATGGTAACAAGTTGTAAAATGGTTCCCTGCATTTAAGTTAAAAAATAATTTTAACATTAAAGATAGATGGAATATGAAAAACATGGTAAAATATGTTTTTAAAGCAAACGAATTTTAGTACATTTTAACACTAGATATGAAAGAGGTATGTTTGAAGTTAAAGTATATCATTATACAGTTCATTTAAGGCTCATAA
This sequence comes from Lucinisca nassula, assembly GCA_963580285.1. Lineage (NCBI taxonomy): Eukaryota > Metazoa > Mollusca > Bivalvia > Lucinida > Lucinidae > Lucinisca > Lucinisca nassula. The sequence goes on along the minus strand of OY757017.1, from coordinate 111,182,093 downwards.
ACAATGTCGTAATGTTCGGCTGACCAAGACGAATGTTAAAATTGCGGCTTTGGTCTTGGTACCAGATCTTCTGTCTTCACATAAGTTACGGTAAATACTGTACGTGTAACTTTATCTGTAAAGAATAGCTAATGTATGCTACATTTATATATTTTTGGCCGAAACATCCTAGGCCGAAACGTCCTAGGCCAAAACGTCCACTGGCCGAAACGTCCGTCCACTTCATAAAAGTTACCTGGGAGGTAATTTGTCGGTATTTACGGTCGCAAATTGTGTTTTACCGTTCCCCATTCGCGTCGATATCAAACCGTAAAACCGACGATTTAGATGTATACCTCCCGAAATATAAATTTGTGTAGACAAATATCCCCTAAACATCACGAAAACACGCGTATATAACTTTGACCCCCTTGAACCCCACTTTTATAAAGTAAAACTGGGGTTTCCGGGGGTATACCTTATTTTTCTTATTTCTGCTCTAAAATATAGATTGTGGATACTCGTTAGAACCGCCTCGATGAGGCGGTTCTAACGAGTGCCCAAAATCTATATTTGGAGCAGAAATAAGAAAAATATCAAATTTTTTCATCATAAAATTTTCCTTTTTTCGGCCATAAAGGTGGCAATGTATTTGTATAGGCGTGTTTGCGTAATGTTTGCCCGATTTATTTTGTTGTGGTTTAACGACACATCTAATCTTGCGGATCATCTTGTGGCGTCTCCCAGAGCCTTGAAATGTGACAAGAGATAGAAGAGATAGTAGAGAGGATGAATAAGAAGGGACAGGGGAGAAAGAGGAAAATGAAAGAAAGTTAACCCTTCTTTTGCTGAATATTCATTTAAGCCACACCCATTTCTGTTTATCAACCAATCAAATTACTTGATGTAATTTATTGCAACAAATTCATAAACTGAATGCCAAACAGTGTAGATCCTGATCAGATGGCTTCTTCAGAAGCCATCTGATCTGGATCTACACTGTTTCCAAAGATAGGGGTTGTCGTGAACAGCAATATAAGGGTTAAGAAACTGCAAGGACACCTGTAAGCCAATATCGGTTGGACGCCCTAGTGACGCAAGATAAACGACACCTGCGCATCACCTACCAACCCCAGCCTGATTTGATTTAATATTCTTAACTGCAATATCCTAGACTGCATGAACACATGTCATGTACCTTCGGGCAGAGTATGTTGCAACAGTGAGTGGTCATAGTGACACAGGTACAGACACACAGGCGCCAAATACTGTCAATATGCTACATACTAAGGCATCCACAGACGATGTACCATTACGCATATTACGCATGTTGTAATTAGATGAGCCACCCCTTCCAAAAAGAGTATTTACCACGTTTGTTTGATTTGAGGTTTAACGTCCCCGTCAACACTGTAAAGGTCATTTTGGAGACGTTGCTTCCAATTTTGTGGGACTTTTACCCGACATCGAGATGAAATGACATCTCAAGCCCTGTCGCCCAATGAAACCAATAGGGTTTATTAGCATGGGCGGTCCGCCTCGCACCGCGGTTCCTGGACAGGCTTAGATCCTCTAAGTGGTTTACCAGTACTAGTATACGGGCCGGATTCAGCTCTGCCTGGAAGCATCATGCAGCCCATATATTTCTTTAAGCCCCTATGGGCTGGGGCGGCTATTTACCACGTACGCGAACAGCAAAGGCTCAGGCGAGGCTGCGCCTGAGCCTTTGCCGTTCACAGACACGTAGAGAAGATCCTGTGGTAGCTTCATGCAACATGCCATGAGTTTAATCCTCTAAGTTGGGTGCATTTGAAGAACGTAAGTAAACAAATGTTAAGGGCCTTTTCTTATGCGTCGGTTCCAATATATTAAAGAGAAATTACAGTGGAACTTCGATGGCTCGAACACCGATGGCTCGTTTACCATGGATGTGTCGAACCCATTCTTGAGCCCCTAGCGAAATCTTCTGCTTAAAAAATAGTGGGGGATAATTAAGAAGGTTTTAGTTTTTTTATCTTGCAAATGTATGTTGTGTGTACTCATTAGAATCGCCTCGATGAGGCGATTCTAATGAGTACACACAGCATACATTTTTATTATATAACACCGAAAATACGTCTAAAAGTATCTCGTTATGCCTCCTAACAGTAACCTCAGTTGCTCGAACTATCCCTGTCTCGAACAGATTTTCGAGGTCCCAAAGGTGTTCGAGCCATTGAAGTTCGACTGTATTTAAATATAAAGCTCTTTCCATTACATACTAGTATCATCGGGGTTTCTTTCAAAGCAAACAATCATTTGCTTTAAGAGCAGATCCCCCTATCAGAAAGATTTTGTTTTTTTAGATTTTTCTTGTATGTAATAATATCTTTCTCCTGACGACTCTACACGTGTAAGTGAAACCTGCTTATTTTTTTAATGTTGCCTCCCTTTAAAGTAGCTATGTCCCTTAACTCATACATGTACATCCCTAGCGTGCCAAAAAAGGTTACTAGCAAACAGCGAAGACCCTGAGGTGACGTCTAAAAAGTGTCTTCGCTGTATTCTTAAACATAGCAATAGATAAGGTGCTACGAGCGTATTTTGAGATACTTGAAGAATAGTTGTCCTTATTTCTCCATATAAGCCTATGTTGTTGGTATTCATTAGAACCGCCTCGTCGAGGCGGTTCTAATGAATACCCAACAACATAGTTTTTTTTTTTTTTTTTTATGGAGAATTGACATATCCTTCAGTTATCATAAAATACCAACCTTATCCGTTGCTAGGTTCTTAAAGTACGATCAGTTTTGTGTGACAGACATGCAGTGAATAAAATGAATCTCAGTGACGCTCTTTATCTCCAAACCTACAAGGTGGAAGCTTTTATTGGTCATTATCTATCTTCATATACTGAGTCGGTCATACTTGGCCATTACCTCAGAAAGGGACAAGCATGTTGCTATCTTGTTTATCCTAATAGGATATTTATGGTATCGTTTCAGCTCAATATTTAAGCAATTTCGAAGGCGATCCGTCACTGATCAGTCAGCTGTCAATTAGCCAAAGGCTCAACCTATCATTGCTGCATTATCGATGATATCATTTCATGTAATGGAATTTAACTTGATTGATATTCATTTACGTAAATATTATCAGTCAATTACGGGAGGGTCTTCTTTATTAATGTCTTTTTATGTCATTTTTTCATTTAACATTATTTTCAGAAATACCTTGTTCAATAGATCGTACGTGTCATTTGCCTAACACGCCTCCCTAGTGACATAGGGCATTTTTATATCTCCAATATGATTTCCTTAAATCATAAAATTTGTGTGAGGCAATTAATTCTAAAGGTGGGTACCCAAAATTCATGTGTTTGAACAATAACAAGAAAAAACAAGATGTGTTTGTGAAACACTGATGCTCCCGGATAGCGCATGTTAAATATGAAAGCAGTATCACTAAGCAATCGAAAGGTATGGCCAATGTTCAAGTCTTAAAAAGTAGGTCAAGGTCACAAGGTCAAAAATTATGGGATCGTTGGAAAGGTGTTGTGACATAGAATGCACATGTGAAATATGAAAGCCCTATCACTTTCCAATCGAAAGTTATGGACTATGTTAAAGTTTTTAAAAAGTGGGTAAACGTGAAGGTCAATGTCGCGAGGTCAAACATTATGGTACCACTAGAAAGGTCTTGTGACAAGGAATGTACATGTGAAATATGAAAGTCCTACCACTTACCAAACGAAAGTTATGGCCAATGTTAAAGTTTTTAAAAGTAGGTCAAAAGCCAAGGTCAAGGTCATGGGGTCAATTAGTAAGGTACCACTAGAAAGGTCTTGTGACAAGGAATGCACATGCGAAATATGAAAGCCATATCTCTTACCAATCGAAAGTTATGGCCAATATTAATGTTTTTTAAAAAATTAAAAAAGTAGGTCAAATGTCAAGGTCAAGGTCACAAGATAAAAAATTATGGTACCACTGGAAAGGTCTTGTGATAAGGTAAACACATGTGAAATATGAAAGCTCTAACTATTACCATTTAAAGATAATTCCCAATGTTAAGTCTTTTGTAGACAGACAAACGGACGGACAGATCACCAAAAACTTTATGCCCCCCCCCCCCCCAACCGAATCTCGATTCCGGGGGCATAATAATAATAAAAATAACATGTAAACTCAATTTTCTACAAACAGAGCGGTCTTACAAGGGTATTCACTACAAATACAGTAGAATTCCTATATTAAGACCACCTTTGGGACTCTGATCAAAAGTGGTCTTAAGACCACTTTTGAACAATTCCAAAGGTGGTCTCTTATTAAGAGACACTGTGTGTAGAAAACACAAAGAAAGAATCACTAAGCTTTTAAATGCAGATTTAGTCGCATTACGAAATCACGCCTAAACAAATACATTGCCACCTTTATCGCCGAAAAAATGACAATTTTATGATGAAAAATTGTGATATGTTTCTTTTTTATACTCAAAATATAGATTGTGGGTACTCGTTAGAACCGCCTCGATGAGGCGGTTCTAACGAGTACCCACAATTTATATTTTAGAGCAGAAGTAAGAAAAATAAGGTATACCCCCCCCCCCCCCGGAAACCCCAGTTTTACTATATAAAAGTGGGGTTCAAGGGGGTCAAAATTATATAGGCGTGTTTTTGTGATGGTATTTTTAGGTGGTCTTAATATAATAGTGGGATTTTACTGTACTTCTTTACGTGATGCCAACTAGTCTATCACGGTAACTAGGATATTTTAGCCCGAAGTTCCCACAACCACTATCCACCCACTTTGTCTACCATTCACCATATTTGCATTATTTGCTGGCTCCCAGCTTGCACATTGTCAATATTGGAAAAACAGGTATCCAGACTCCCCTGACCTTTCAAGGTCCGGGGGGGGGGGGGAGGGGTTCTGATTACCTGTTTTTTCCAACACTGATAGCCTTCAGACTAGGAACCAGCAGATAATGCAAATAAGGTGAAAAGTCCTGGTTGGCCAGCATGCATGTACTTTCTGCGAGGAATTGATGCAGGTATGGAAATTGTAATTGATTTCGTTGGATTTAACAACACGATAACCCTTGTGGGTCATTTTGTGTCGTCTCCCAGAGAAAGGGAGAAAGAAGATAGAAGGAGGTGAATATGAGGGATAGGGGGAGGAAGAGGAAAATGAATGGAAGTATAGAAACTGAAGAAATCACTAAATCCTGCCCCCCCCCCCCCCCCCCCCACACACACACACACACACTTCTTCCCTTACCTGTTGCATGGACAATAAGCCTTTCTAAAGTGTAAGCCAATATCAGTTGGACGACCCAGTGACGCAAGGTAAACGACCAACCACACCCCTTATCTTCGAAGTAAAACAATTAAAACGTTACTGAGGAAATACCACAAGTTATAAGCACAAACATCACAAGCTAAGGAGTGAACTGCAATACTCAGTGACATGAATAGACATTTACAACAAAATTAAACTTGTAAAAAATACAACAAAGAACGGCCGCTGGGGTTGGGGTGGGGATCTTCATTTTCGGAGGTTATGGATTGGAATGTCAAGCCTTGTCCTCAATCTCTAGAAGGTCGTGGGTTCGATTCAAGCTAGGTCCGGCAACATTTTGTGATGAGAGATAATGATTTTTAATGACAGATTCAATCTGTCGTTTCTAGCTATCCTGCGTGTTTTAAAGTAAGCCCGGATTCTTCCGGCTTTGACAGCCATAGAAATATGAGTCCGCACAAAATGTAGTCCGGTTTGGTGCAGTAATCAAAATTGTAAAAGCGTATTAGTTATCCTATTAGCGCAATACAAACTTTTGTAGCAGACGACTTGACGATTATCTTACCTTTCAGAGAATCGATTCGGCATTTCTTATGAATCAGCTGCATCATGTATACCCAGATCAATGCGGCCTCTGCTCAGCCGTCTGCTCAGGATTTACACTGTTTTCTACAAGTGCTGTCAATATTTAATCCGTAAAGATCGACCAGCCTGCTGCTGGACCAGGTCAGCGCCAGACAAGAATATTAATGGATTTTCTGACTTTCGAGGTCAAGTCTAGGTCAGTTACAACTAAGGTGTATATTACACTTTGCGTGGAGAAATTGGAAAGAAAGGCTGTCCCTTTCAATCCTGGAATATGGTACAGATACTTATGCAAACAGTGTTGGTCCAGTGATATAATTCTAGGTGCCATATTTACCAGTATGGACGAGCCCAACTTCAGTGGTGGAAGAGTGCACTTAAGAAACTCAAGGAGTGAATAAATCAAAACACTCATGCCGATTGTCTCTGAATGCAGCCTGGTCATGAACTGGGACTTGGACTGATTCGTTGATCTAAAGATGTTAGTAACTAATGCTAAGAAGTGTAGAACAAGATCAGCACCGTGTTCTGCGGCGTTTGTCTGAGTCTACATTGTTTGTCGGATCCAACATTTATTCTAGTGCAGAATTTACAGATAACACTTACATGTACCCAACACTGACACACGACGCGGCTATGTTTGGGTTGATTGTTTGGCATTCGACCCGAAGTTGCTAATAAGAAAAGCGCTCCAGGGCTAACGTCTACGTGACTGTCACTCACTTGTCAGAATAACCTTTCTTGTAGAAAATAGCCGCAGTGAGATCAAGGTATTCCATAAGACTGAAGATGGTTATCCTGAAATCATAGGGTGAGCTTGGCAAACAGTGTAGACCAAGATCGGACGCTGCAGAACGCGTCTTCTTATCAAAATCTTCACTAAGTGTTTGGAATTTCAAAGTTAAATGAAACAGTTTAAATCTCAGCCCAGGACTATTACCTAACTTCACACCCCACCAACACACTCAGTGCTTTGATTCTGAAACCAAACAATTGCATGATTACAACACGCTTAGGCACCATGCCCTTAAGCTAAAAAGGTTAAATCAATCAACCGTGACATCTGGTTACCAGTCCAGCCACGTCGATATTATGCACCACCTTCACACTAGTAAAGATAGAAACTACATGTTCAGGATCGAACTTTTGATGTGTAATGTAAGGTCGTGCATAAAAAAAGAAGAAACTGAAAATTGTTCTCAAAAAGCATTAAGTGAGAGCATATTGCAACATTTTTCATTCACATGTGCGTTATCTGCCGTCTATTGTAGCGTCATCTTACTATATACAGAAGGCGCTAGTGAACGTCGACGTAGCGGAAGACCGACGTCAGTACGTCAAGATCGATTCATCCGTCAGACCCATATGCGAAACAGATTTCCGCTGGCAGCTGCTACAATGTGCCTGTAGTTAAACAAGGGGTCTCAACTACCGACTAATAAGCACTGGCACTTTTCGTTGCCCTTTGAGAGCTAGACGCCCCCTGTCATGACCAAAGTTAACGCGTCGACAAAGAACGTAACACTTACGCTGGTGCATGCAATACGTAAAATTGGCGTCTAAGCGACTGACGTGATATGCGTTTCAGTGACAAATCGCACTTCACCGTGAATCACGCCAATCATTTCCGGGTGTTTCGACGTATTGGTGTAAGGTATGCCGAGGCGACGCGTGCGTAATAGAGCGTGACATATCGGATGGAACAAGCGAATTTGTGTGGCGTGGCATTGCATGCAGTTAGCGAACGCAGCTTAGTGTCATTAGTAACAGTCATGATCATGGCTGAGTCGTGAACCGAACAGCGAGACGTTACATCGATCAAGTGCTTCGGCCTTACGCTCAGAATCCGGGATATATTATCCAGTAGGATTACGCGCGGACTCATAGTGCTGTTCTTGCTCAAAAATTTCTTCAAGTCAATGGAATTCATGTACTGGTCTAGCCAGCCTTTCTTCAAGTCAATGGAATTCATGTACTGGTCTAGCCAGCCTTTCTCCTCCGATCTCTTTCCGATAGAGTATCTTTTGGGAGAGGTATCCACAACCGACCAGACAAAAACTGTTACTTATGGACAGTTGCATTGTTAAAACTTGAATTTTAATGTTTGGCTTTGAAAATGTAAATAGTTTCTTTCAAACATTTGAAATATGGCATTTCATAATACTACCGGTGTATCGAAATCTGCAAACAGATCATATAATGGAATTTGGGGAACTACTTTTCTAAATTTTAAGATCTTTTTAGAAAGTTTTCACAGCGTTATGATTTTCTCATAGAATCTGTCATTTCAGTGCCTTTGGCGCTTTGATTTTTCTCCCCTAACTCGCAGTGTCCTCGTTCAACTCAGCTGTCAGGCACTGGCGTCAGAATATGCACTGTGCTGAATAACCGCTCAGGGGCCAGTTATTCAAAACTAACGACGTCGTTAGTTAACGTACTGTTAAAAACTTTGATCATTTAAAAAGTGTTCACAAGGCTTTTTGCTATCATTTGACCTACTAACCCACTTTTTAGCCTGACGAAATCCATATTCAAAGCTGTCCGAGACATTGTCGTGATGATCATTCTGAGCAAGTGTGATGATGATTGAACCAAAATTGTGGCCTCTAAAGTGTTCACAATCTTTTTTTATTATTTGACCTACTGACCTACTTTTTGACCCGACATAATCCGTATTCGATTTTGGCTGAGATATTGTAAAAATGGTCATTCTGGGCAACTTTGATGATGACTGGACCAAAACTGTGGCTTCAAGTCTTCACAAGGTTTTTTTCTATAATTTGACCTACTAACCTATTTTTGGACCCGACATGCCCTATATTCAAACTTGACCAAGATATGCTCACGATGATCTATACCGTGCTCTTATAATGAAAGGCAAATCGATACAACTGAAGATTTTCTGCAATGTTTGCAAAGGGTTTCAAAACTACAGCTGCCAATCATGAACCTTGAAGGGAGAGAAGGGCCATAGGAACAATTTCAACTGCGATCAATCACCACAACAGAATGATGCCGGGCCGGACTGGGGTCGATTCTACGACCTTCTGGTCACCAGTCAGATATATGGTAAAATTCCTATATTAAGACCACCTTTGGGACTGTTCTAAAGTGGTCTTTAAGACCACTTTTGAACAGCCCCAAAGTGGTCTCTGACCAGAGGACAATGTATGCAGAAAACACAAGAAAATAATAACTGCAACCTACTAAATAAGCTTTTAAAAGCTGATTTCATCTTAATTTTAGGTAGTCTTAATAGCGGAATTGTACTTACCTTTTTGTAATTCTAGCGTACATGTGTGACTATGTAGGACCCAGTTGTTCAAAGCGTCGTTAGTTTAACGAACTCGTTAGTGGTGCAGTTGTTAACTATTCTAGCAAGTGCAGTTTCTAATTATCCCCACGTTTTTTTCGAAGAAAAGGTGGGGATATTGTTATCGCCTCCGTCCGTCCGTCTGCCCGTCTGTCCGTCCGGCTATCTCCTCCTTAACCCTTGGGTGAAATCCAACCAAATTTGGTATGTGAGTTGCTTATATGAATGGCTTGCGCAAGAGCACGTTTATTTTTGGTCCTGACCCCAGGGGCCCTGGGGAGGGGACCAAAGGTCAAATTTTTAGGATTAATGGAACACACTTTCCCTCCAAGAATTTAATTTATTTTGTAAATGAATGGAAGCAAGGGTATTGAGGTGGAAACATGGGGATTTGCGATGGCGCGCCATCGACTGCGCGATCTAGTTAAGTATTATTTTTGCTGAACAAAATGTGAGCAGTTTTTGCATTTGCTGCTCACATTTTGCCAGCAAAAATATTAGCACATTTGCCAAATTAAATGATTAAAGCTTTAACTAACTACACCGTTAGTTCTGAACACCTGGTCCCAGACAATTCTCATACTGGCAACCCCCCCCCCCCCCCCCCACACACACACACACACACATAATAATAATAATAATAATAATAATAATAATAATAATAATAATAATAATTAGCGGTGTGTTTAACAAATCTCGTCGGGATCGGGAAGACTGCGGCATAATTGTCGAATATAAAAAGCTTCCATATCAAGAGTTTTGGATACAAAGTTTTAAAAATGAAATCTCTAGGCGTTTTCCACAAATTTAAATTTCGTATGTAATGACTATTCGTGTGAGATCGTCTGCATTGCTATGTCCACTCGAACTTCAATAACTCTAACACCTTTGGGACCATGAAAAACTGTTTGAGATAGGGGTAGTTCCAGCTACTGAAGGTTAATCATAGAATCAGGCCATGAGGCATGTTGGGGATGACATACAGATATTTTTTTTTCTGTAAAATGAAGGAATGTTTTGTGTACTGTATAAAAGATTTCATGATCAATTTACAAATGAGGCGATTCTAACATCACGAAAACACGCCTATATAATTTTGACCCCCTCCAACCCCACTTTTATACAGTAAAAATGAGATTTACAGGGGTAAACGTCATTTTTCTTATTTCTGCTCTAAAATATAGATTGTGGGTACTCGTTAGAACCGCCTCGTCGAGGCGGTTCTAACGAGTACCCACAATCTATATTTTGAGCAGAAATAAGAAAAATATCACACTTTTTCATCTTAAAATTTTCATTTTTCCGGCGATAAAAGTTACAGTGTATTTGTATAGGCGTGTTTTCGTAATGATTAGTTCACACAACATACCATTTTAAAATAAAAATCAAACAGACAATAAAGAAGAATTCTCCACGGACTCCAGAAATAGTTCGAAATATCCACGATAAAGAAGCTATCCGTGTTCCAGTTATCGAAGTTCACTATAATTACTTACAAGTTTTCGTGGAAGCACATATCCTGCAAACACAGACAGACAGACAAACACATAGAGTTATCCAAACACCTCCCATGCTTGCGACTTGATCAGAAAACAATACTTTCACTTTTTTTTGTTGGTTTTTGTGTGTTTAATGGTCCAAAACATCAATCAATGACTGCGGGTCAGGTTGTCACCGGCGCATTGTTATCAGTGCAGAATCAAATACCGTAAATATACTGAACATAGGAACGCCCTCTTAAATTGCAGTAATGCTTCTGAAATTTGAACAAATCCCACAAAGAATCCTGAGCCATGTGTCCAAAACACGCTAGCTGGCAGGCAAAAAGCATATCCAGATCTGGGGCTAGTTGTTCAAAAGTAACGACGTCGTTAGTCACTGACGTATCGTTAAATCTTTGATCATTTAATATGGCAAATTTGCTAATATTTTTGCTAAAAACATGTGAGCTCTCATTTTTTTTTCAACAAAAAGCCCTTTACTTGCTAAAACAGTTAAGAATTTTACCACTAACGGTCTTGTTAAGCTGGCAATGCTTTGAACAACTCACCCCTGATTGCTCTAAAAGCAGCAGTCAGATCAGTGGTTTGCCGATTAATCGGTTTACCTGATTATCACTTGTTCCATAACTGATCACGATTTTCCATGGCCGATTAAACAAGCTAGTATAATATTGTTATTAGATCCGATCACCACAGAACTTGTATTGGCATATATAAAGTGTATATATTATATAGGAAAAAGGCCATTTATTTCTTCAATATGATCTAAACGTTTCATACCAAAATGTTTGAAAATATATCAAGTTGATTCACTGATATTTAATTTCCATGATCGATTAAATATTTGTCTCCATATGCAAGCTCGTAGAATTATTAGATCCTATCACCGCCGTACCTGTATTGGTTTATATATAAAAGGTATACATTACATAGG